>CM045579.1:7043012-7748819 GCA_024721215.1 Cheumatopsyche charites | reverse complement strand
GTTTGTTTTCTTTTTTCTTTATTCTTTTTTCTTTCTTGGATCAAATCTAGTAATTCAAATTTCACCCACTTCCTGTCAACCGATTAATCTGAAATTTTGTATACACTTTGGATTTTGGTGACAATACAATTATGTTTATTCATTATCATTATAAATTCAAGATGGCCGCCGCTACAAAATGGCGGATCATTTATGTTTTATTAATTCCATAAATATGGGTATCAAATGAAAGGGCTCAACAAGCAGAATACAATATACTATAAAAAATTGAAATCCAAGATGGCGGCCGCTACAAAATGGCGGATCATTTATGTTTTATTAATTCCATAAATATGGGTATCAAATGAAAGGGCTCAACAAGCAGAATACAATATACTATAAAAAATTGAAATCCAAGATGGCGGCCGCTACAAAATGGCGGATAACGTAGGTTTTATCAATCCCATTAACATGCGTATCAAATGAAAGGGCTCAACAAGCAGAATACAATATAGTATAAAAAATTGAAATCCAAGATGGCGGCCGCTACAAAATGGCGGATAACGTAGGTTTTATCAATCCAATCAACATGCGTATCAAATGAAAGGACTCAATAAGCAGAATACAATATACTATAAAAAACTAAAAACTAGAAAATAAAAAAAAATAGGTAAAAAAACTTTTTAAGTTAAACGGTTTTATGTTAAACATACATTGCAATGTTTAAGATAAATGTACTAAAAACCAAAAAATAATAAAATAGATACAGTCGTAGGAATTATAAACATATGCATAGACTAGACTAAAATTAAACCGTGGGGCACGTCAATTGTCTACAAATTATCGACTTAATGTGCGATAGAAGAATCGTTTAATTCGTCGTTAAATTCGACGTGCCCCACGGTTTAATTTTAGTCTAGTCTATGCATATGTTTATAATTCCTACGACTGTATCTATTTTATTATTTTTTGGTTTTTAGTACATTTATCTTAAACATTGCAATGTATGACACAAAACTAGTCAAACATAGCACTTTTTGTTAAATTGGGTTATATTGGATAAAATATAAAACACAGCACAAAAGTGTTCAAACAAAAATTGTTCAGATTGCTACTACGGTGCTTTTTGATCATATAAGATCGTTGAAATTTGAAAAAAAATTAATAAACATTAGAAATTTGTAATTTTGCACTAGTTTTTTGTATAGATCTACTTTGTTTTTCAATTCAGCTCAATTGTATATAAAACTCCTATACCTAATTATAGTAAAAGAAGAAGATTGATGATGAAAAATACCCATATAAAAACAAAACAGTCATATTTCATTATTTTTAATGTTAGGTATGTCTGTTATACCTATTTCAGACTTATCAACCAATATAGGTGAATAGGTACCTATCTATCTACCTATATGAAATTTTGGGATTGTACACATACTTTATGTAGATTTGCAGAACCATGCATAAAAGCTGAAATTTTGTGATGTGTAGTAAAACGATATCGGTACATCCAAATATAGGTGAATATTCAAAATAATGTAATTAAAACCAATATACCTAGGTGATTCAAACATGTTTCATGTTAGTTCGTTAAATAATAAATTCATACAGACTCATTGATAGTATTTTAACATTAGAATGCCTTCTGAAATAATTCAAATGATGTATTATTTGGTAGTTTAGAAAATTTCGTCATATAATAGAATTCATCTTTATTATTATGAAAAGATACACATTTTACATAGGTATGATACGTTATGATTGTACAAAAGTGTTGTGAGATTTAAAAGTTTTCTATCAAAAATCATATTTGACATAGATGTGACAGAAAGAGTGGCTTGTGTCAGTGTGAGTGCGTGTGTACTGTTCCCACCTAACTACCCACCTGTATGTATTGGTGATATTTTGCCAGACACAAAACTAGTCAAACATAGCACTTTTTGTTAAATTGGGTTATATTGGATAAGATATAGAACACAGCACAAAAGTGTTCAAACAAAAATTGTTCAGATTGCTACTACGGTGCTTTTTGATCATATAAGATCGTTGAAATTTGAAAAAAAATTAATAAACATTAGAATTTTGTAATTTTGCACTAGTTTTTTGTATAGATCTACTTTGTTTTTCAATTCAGCTCAATTGTATATAAAACTCCTATACCTAATTATAGTAAAAGAAGAAGATTGATGATGAAAAATACCCATATAAAAACAAAACAGTCATATTTCATTATTTTTAATGTTAGGTATGTCTGTTATACCTATTTCAGACTTATCAACCAATATAGGTGAATAGGTACCTATCTATCTACCTATATGAAATTTTGGGATTGTACACATACTTTATGTAGATTTGCAGAACCATGCATAAAAGCTGAAATATTGTGATGTGTAGTAAAACGATATCGGTACATCCAAATATAGGTGAATATTCAAAATAATGTAATTAAAACCAATATACCTTGGTGATTCAAACATGTTTCATGTTAGTTCGTTAAATAATAAATTCATACAGACTCATTGATAGTATTTTAACATTAGAATGCCTACTGAAATAATTCTAATGATGTATTATTTGGTAGTTTAGAAAATTTCGTCATATAATAGAATTCATCTTTATTATTATGAAAAGATACACATTTTACATAGGTATGATACGTTATGATTGTACAAAAGTGTTGTGAGATTTAAAAGTTTTCTATCAAAAATCATATTTGACATAGATGTGACAGAAAGAGTGGCTTGTGTCAGTGTGAGTGCGTGTGTACTGTTCCCACCTAACTACCCACCTGTATGTATTGGTGATATTTTGCCAGACACAAAACTAGTCAAACATAGCACTTTTTGTTAAATTGGGTTATATTGGATAAGATATAGAACACAGCACAAAAGTGTTCAAACAAAAATTGTTCAGATTGCTACTACGGTGCTTTTTGATCATATAAGATCGTTGAAATTTGAAAAAAAATTAATAAACATTAGAATTTTGTAATTTTGCACTAGTTTTTTGTATAGATCTACTTTGTTTTTCAATTCAGCTCAATTGTATATAAAACTCCTATACCTAATTATAGTAAAAGAAGAAGATTGATGATGAAAAATACCCATATAAAAACAAAACAGTCATATTTCATTATTTTTAATGTTAGGTATGTCTGTTATACCTATTTCAGACTTATCAACCAATATAGGTGAATAGGTACCTATCTATCTACCTATATGAAATTTTGGGATTGTACACATACTTTATGTAGATTTGCAGAACCATGCATAAAAGCTGAAATATTGTGATGTGTAGTAAAACGATATCGGTACATCCAAATATAGGTGAATATTCAAAATAATGTAATTAAAACCAATATACCTTGGTGATTCAAACATGTTTCATGTTAGTTCGTTAAATAATAAATTCATACAGACTCATTGATAGTATTTTAACATTAGAATGCCTACTGAAATAATTCTAATGATGTATTATTTGGTAGTTTAGAAAATTTCGTCATATAATAGAATTCATCTTTATTATTATGAAAAGATACACATTTTACATAGGTATGATACGTTATGATTGTACAAAAGTGTTGTGAGATTTAAAAGTTTTCTATCAAAAATCATATTTGACATAGATGTGACAGAAAGAGTGGCTTGTGTCAGTGTGAGTGCGTGTGTACTGTTCCCACCTAACTACCCACCTGTATGTATTGGTGATATTTTGCCAGACACAAAACTAGTCAAACATAGCACTTTTTGTTAAATTGGGTTATATTGGATAAGATATAGAACACAGCACAAAAGTGTTCAAACAAAAATTGTTCAGATTGCTACTACGGTGCTTTTTGATCATATAAGATCGTTGAAATTTGAAAAAAAATTAATAAACATTAGAATTTTGTAATTTTGCACTAGTTTTTTGTATAGATCTACTTTGTTTTTCAATTCAGCTCAATTGTATATAAAACTCCTATACCTAATTATAGTAAAAGAAGAAGATTGATGATGAAAAATACCCATATAAAAACAAAACAGTCATATTTCATTATTTTTAATGTTAGGTATGTCTGTTATACCTATTTCAGACTTATCAACCAATATAGGTGAATAGGTACCTATCTATCTACCTATATGAAATTTTGGGATTGTACACATACTTTATGTAGATTTGCAGAACCATGCATAAAAGCTGAAATATTGTGATGTGTAGTAAAACGATATCGGTACATCCAAATATAGGTGAATATTCAAAATAATGTAATTAAAACCAATATACCTTGGTGATTCAAACATGTTTCATGTTAGTTCGTTAAATAATAAATTCATACAGACTCATTGATAGTATTTTAACATTAGAATGCCTACTGAAATAATTCTAATGATGTATTATTTGGTAGTTTAGAAAATTTCGTCATATAATAGAATTCATCTTTATTATTATGAAAAGATACACATTTTACATAGGTATGATACGTTATGATTGTACAAAAGTGTTGTGAGATTTAAAAGTTTTCTATCAAAAATCATATTTGACATAGATGTGACAGAAAGAGTGGCTTGTGTCAGTGTGAGTGCGTGTGTACTGTTCCCACCTAACTACCCACCTGTATGTATTGGTGATATTTTGCCAGACACAAAACTAGTCAAACATAGCACTTTTTGTTAAATTGGGTTATATTGGATAAGATATAGAACACAGCACAAAAGTGTTCAAACAAAAATTGTTCAGATTGCTACTACGGTGCTTTTTGATCATATAAGATCGTTGAAATTTGAAAAAAAATTAATAAACATTAGAATTTTGTAATTTTGCACTAGTTTTTTGTATAGATCTACTTTGTTTTTCAATTCAGCTCAATTGTATATAAAACTCCTATACCTAATTATAGTAAAAGAAGAAGATTGATGATGAAAAATACCCATATAAAAACAAAACAGTCATATTTCATTATTTTTAATGTTAGGTATGTCTGTTATACCTATTTCAGACTTATCAACCAATATAGGTGAATAGGTACCTATCTATCTACCTATATGAAATTTTGGGATTGTACACATACTTTATGTAGATTTGCAGAACCATGCATAAAAGCTGAAATATTGTGATGTGTAGTAAAACGATATCGGTACATCCAAATATAGGTGAATATTCAAAATAATGTAATTAAAACCAATATACCTTGGTGATTCAAACATGTTTCATGTTAGTTCGTTAAATAATAAATTCATACAGACTCATTGATAGTATTTTAACATTAGAATGCCTACTGAAATAATTCTAATGATGTATTATTTGGTAGTTTAGAAAATTTCGTCATATAATAGAATTCATCTTTATTATTATGAAAAGATACACATTTTACATAGGTATGATACGTTATGATTGTACAAAAGTGTTGTGAGATTTAAAAGTTTTCTATCAAAAATCATATTTGACATAGATGTGACAGAAAGAGTGGCTTGTGTCAGTGTGAGTGCGTGTGTACTGTTCCCACCTAACTACCCACCTGTATGTATTGGTGATATTTTGCCAGACACAAAACTAGTCAAACATAGCACTTTTTGTTAAATTGGGTTATATTGGATAAGATATAGAACACAGCACAAAAGTGTTCAAACAAAAATTGTTCAGATTGCTACTACGGTGCTTTTTGATCATATAAGATCGTTGAAATTTGAAAAAAAATTAATAAACATTAGAATTTTGTAATTTTGCACTAGTTTTTTGTATAGATCTACTTTGTTTTTCAATTCAGCTCAATTGTATATAAAACTCCTATACCTAATTATAGTAAAAGAAGAAGATTGATGATGAAAAATACCCATATAAAAACAAAACAGTCATATTTCATTATTTTTAATGTTAGGTATGTCTGTTATACCTATTTCAGACTTATCAACCAATATAGGTGAATAGGTACCTATCTATCTACCTATATGAAATTTTGGGATTGTACACATACTTTATGTAGATTTGCAGAACCATGCATAAAAGCTGAAATATTGTGATGTGTAGTAAAACGATATCGGTACATCCAAATATAGGTGAATATTCAAAATAATGTAATTAAAACCAATATACCTTGGTGATTCAAACATGTTTCATGTTAGTTCGTTAAATAATAAATTCATACAGACTCATTGATAGTATTTTAACATTAGAATGCCTACTGAAATAATTCTAATGATGTATTATTTGGTAGTTTAGAAAATTTCGTCATATAATAGAATTCATCTTTATTATTATGAAAAGATACACATTTTACATAGGTATGATACGTTATGATTGTACAAAAGTGTTGTGAGATTTAAAAGTTTTCTATCAAAAATCATATTTGACATAGATGTGACAGAAAGAGTGGCTTGTGTCAGTGTGAGTGCGTGTGTACTGTTCCCACCTAACTACCCACCTGTATGTATTGGTGATATTTTGCCAGACACAAAACTAGTCAAACATAGCACTTTTTGTTAAATTGGGTTATATTGGATAAGATATAGAACACAGCACAAAAGTGTTCAAACAAAAATTGTTCAGATTGCTACTACGGTGCTTTTTGATCATATAAGATCGTTGAAATTTGAAAAAAAATTAATAAACATTAGAATTTTGTAATTTTGCACTAGTTTTTTGTATAGATCTACTTTGTTTTTCAATTCAGCTCAATTGTATATAAAACTCCTATACCTAATTATAGTAAAAGAAGAAGATTGATGATGAAAAATACCCATATAAAAACAAAACAGTCATATTTCATTATTTTTAATGTTAGGTATGTCTGTTATACCTATTTCAGACTTATCAACCAATATAGGTGAATAGGTACCTATCTATCTACCTATATGAAATTTTGGGATTGTACACATACTTTATGTAGATTTGCAGAACCATGCATAAAAGCTGAAATATTGTGATGTGTAGTAAAACGATATCGGTACATCCAAATATAGGTGAATATTCAAAATAATGTAATTAAAACCAATATACCTTGGTGATTCAAACATGTTTCATGTTAGTTCGTTAAATAATAAATTCATACAGACTCATTGATAGTATTTTAACATTAGAATGCCTACTGAAATAATTCTAATGATGTATTATTTGGTAGTTTAGAAAATTTCGTCATATAATAGAATTCATCTTTATTATTATGAAAAGATACACATTTTACATAGGTATGATACGTTATGATTGTACAAAAGTGTTGTGAGATTTAAAAGTTTTCTATCAAAAATCATATTTGACATAGATGTGACAGAAAGAGTGGCTTGTGTCAGTGTGAGTGCGTGTGTACTGTTCCCACCTAACTACCCACCTGTATGTATTGGTGATATTTTGCCAGACACAAAACTAGTCAAACATAGCACTTTTTGTTAAATTGGGTTATATTGGATAAGATATAGAACACAGCACAAAAGTGTTCAAACAAAAATTGTTCAGATTGCTACTACGGTGCTTTTTGATCATATAAGATCGTTGAAATTTGAAAAAAAATTAATAAACATTAGAATTTTGTAATTTTGCACTAGTTTTTTGTATAGATCTACTTTGTTTTTCAATTCAGCTCAATTGTATATAAAACTCCTATACCTAATTATAGTAAAAGAAGAAGATTGATGATGAAAAATACCCATATAAAAACAAAACAGTCATATTTCATTATTTTTAATGTTAGGTATGTCTGTTATACCTATTTCAGACTTATCAACCAATATAGGTGAATAGGTACCTATCTATCTACCTATATGAAATTTTGGGATTGTACACATACTTTATGTAGATTTGCAGAACCATGCATAAAAGCTGAAATATTGTGATGTGTAGTAAAACGATATCGGTACATCCAAATATAGGTGAATATTCAAAATAATGTAATTAAAACCAATATACCTTGGTGATTCAAACATGTTTCATGTTAGTTCGTTAAATAATAAATTCATACAGACTCATTGATAGTATTTTAACATTAGAATGCCTACTGAAATAATTCTAATGATGTATTATTTGGTAGTTTAGAAAATTTCGTCATATAATAGAATTCATCTTTATTATTATGAAAAGATACACATTTTACATAGGTATGATACGTTATGATTGTACAAAAGTGTTGTGAGATTTAAAAGTTTTCTATCAAAAATCATATTTGACATAGATGTGACAGAAAGAGTGGCTTGTGTCAGTGTGAGTGCGTGTGTACTGTTCCCACCTAACTACCCACCTGTATGTATTGGTGATATTTTGCCAGACACAAAACTAGTCAAACATAGCACTTTTTGTTAAATTGGGTTATATTGGATAAGATATAGAACACAGCACAAAAGTGTTCAAACAAAAATTGTTCAGATTGCTACTACGGTGCTTTTTGATCATATAAGATCGTTGAAATTTGAAAAAAAATTAATAAACATTAGAATTTTGTAATTTTGCACTAGTTTTTTGTATAGATCTACTTTGTTTTTCAATTCAGCTCAATTGTATATAAAACTCCTATACCTAATTATAGTAAAAGAAGAAGATTGATGATGAAAAATACCCATATAAAAACAAAACAGTCATATTTCATTATTTTTAATGTTAGGTATGTCTGTTATACCTATTTCAGACTTATCAACCAATATAGGTGAATAGGTACCTATCTATCTACCTATATGAAATTTTGGGATTGTACACATACTTTATGTAGATTTGCAGAACCATGCATAAAAGCTGAAATATTGTGATGTGTAGTAAAACGATATCGGTACATCCAAATATAGGTGAATATTCAAAATAATGTAATTAAAACCAATATACCTTGGTGATTCAAACATGTTTCATGTTAGTTCGTTAAATAATAAATTCATACAGACTCATTGATAGTATTTTAACATTAGAATGCCTACTGAAATAATTCTAATGATGTATTATTTGGTAGTTTAGAAAATTTCGTCATATAATAGAATTCATCTTTATTATTATGAAAAGATACACATTTTACATAGGTATGATACGTTATGATTGTACAAAAGTGTTGTGAGATTTAAAAGTTTTCTATCAAAAATCATATTTGACATAGATGTGACAGAAAGAGTGGCTTGTGTCAGTGTGAGTGCGTGTGTACTGTTCCCACCTAACTACCCACCTGTATGTATTGGTGATATTTTGCCAGACACAAAACTAGTCAAACATAGCACTTTTTGTTAAATTGGGTTATATTGGATAAGATATAGAACACAGCACAAAAGTGTTCAAACAAAAATTGTTCAGATTGCTACTACGGTGCTTTTTGATCATATAAGATCGTTGAAATTTGAAAAAAAATTAATAAACATTAGAATTTTGTAATTTTGCACTAGTTTTTTGTATAGATCTACTTTGTTTTTCAATTCAGCTCAATTGTATATAAAACTCCTATACCTAATTATAGTAAAAGAAGAAGATTGATGATGAAAAATACCCATATAAAAACAAAACAGTCATATTTCATTATTTTTAATGTTAGGTATGTCTGTTATACCTATTTCAGACTTATCAACCAATATAGGTGAATAGGTACCTATCTATCTACCTATATGAAATTTTGGGATTGTACACATACTTTATGTAGATTTGCAGAACCATGCATAAAAGCTGAAATTTTGTGATGTGTAGTAAAACGATATCGGTACATCCAAATATAGGTGAATATTCAAAATAATGTAATTAAAACCAATATACCTTGGTGATTCAAACATGTTTCATGTTAGTTCGTTAAATAATAAATTCATACAGACTCATTGATAGTATTTTAACATTAGAATGCCTTCTGAAATAATTCAAATGATGTATTATTTGGTAGTTTAGAAAATTTCGTCATATAATAGAATTCATCTTTATTATTATGAAAAGATACACATTTTACATAGGTATGATACGTTATGATTGTACAAAAGTGTTGTGAGATTTAAAAGTTTTCTATCAAAAATCAGATTTGACATAGATGTGACAGAAAGAGTGGCTTGTGTCAGTGTGAGTGCGTGTGTACTGTTCCCACCTAACTACCCACCTGTATGTATTGGTGATATTTTGCCAGACACAAAACTAGTCAAACATAGCACTTTTTGTTAAATTGGGTTATATTGGATAAAATATAGAACACAGCACAAAAGTGTTCAAACAAAAATTGTTCAGATTGCTACTACGGTGCTTTTTGATCATATAAGATCGTTGAAATTTGAAAAAAAATTAATAAACATTAGAAATTTGTAATTTTGCACTAGTTTTTTGTATAGATCTACTTTGTTTTTCAATTCAGCTCAATTGTATATAAAACTCCTATACCTAATTATAGTAAAAGAAGAAGATTGATGATGAAAAATACCCATATAAAAACAAAACAGTCATATTTCATTATTTTTAATATTAGGTATGTCTGTTATACCTATTTCAGACTTATCAACCAATATAGGTGCCTAGGTACCTATCTATCTACCTATATGAAATTTTGGGATTGTACACATACTTTATGTAGATTTGCAGAACCATGCATAAAAGCTGAAATTTTGTGATGTGTAGTAAAACGATATCGGTACATCCAAATATAGGTGAATATTCAAAATAATGTAATTAAAACCAATATACCTTGGTGATTCAAACATGTTTCATGTTAGTTCGTTAAATAATAAATTCATACAGACTCATTGATAGTATTTTAACATTAGAATGCCTTCTGAAATAATTCAAATGATGTATTATTTGGTAGTTTAGAAAATTTCGTCATATAATAGAATTCATCTTTATTATTATGAAAAGATACACATTTTACATAGGTATGATACGTTATGATTGTACAAAAGTGTTGTGAGATTTAAAAGTTTTCTATCAAAAATCAGATTTGACATAGATGTGACAGAAAGAGTGGCTTGTGTCAGTGTGAGTGCGTGTGTACTGTTCCCACCTAACTACCCACCTGTATGTATTGGTGATATTTTGCCAGACACAAAACTAGTCAAACATAGCACTTTTTGTTAAATTGGGTTATATTGGATAAAATATAGAACACAGCACAAAAGTGTTCAAACAAAAATTGTTCAGATTGCTACTACGGTGCTTTTTGATCATATAAGATCGTTGAAATTTGAAAAAAAATTAATAAACATTAGAATTTTGTAATTTTGCACTAGTTTTTTGTATAGATCTACTTTGTTTTTCAATTCAGCTCAATTGTATATAAAACTCCTATACCTAATTATAGTAAAAGAAGAAGATTGATGATGAAAAATACCCATATAAAAACAAAACAGTCATATTTCATTATTTTTAATGTTAGGTATGTCTGTTATACCTATTTCAGACTTATCAACCAATATAGGTGAATAGGTACCTATCTATCTACCTATATGAAATTTTGGGATTGTACACATACTTTATGTAGATTTGCAGAACCATGCATAAAAGCTGAAATTTTGTGATGTGTAGTAAAACGATATCGGTACATCCAAATATAGGTGAATATTCAAAATAATGTAATTAAAACCAATATACCTTGGTGATTCAAACATGTTTCATGTTAGTTCGTTAAATAATAAATTCATACAGACTCATTGATAGTATTTTAACATTAGAATGCCTTCTGAAATAATTCAAATGATGTATTATTTGGTAGTTTAGAAAATTTCGTCATATAATAGAATTCATCTTTATTATTATGAAAAGATACACATTTTACATAGGTATGATACGTTATGATTGTACAAAAGTGTTGTGAGATTTAAAAGTTTTCTATCAAAAATCATATTTGACATAGATGTGACAGAAAGAGTGGCTTGTGTCAGTGTGAGTGCGTGTGTACTGTTCCCACCTAACTACCCACCTGTATGTATTGGTGATATTTTGCCAGACACAAAACTACTGTACCCTATGGTTCTTAGACTGCGATACATTTTTGACAGTTCGACCGGCTGTCGTCCGAGTGTCGCACGTCTCCGCAAACACTTTCTCATTAAATGCGTTTTTCGTGCGGAAAATCAATCTCGACGTGTATCGGAGATGAAGTTGAAGAGAAAAATCACAACACAGACGAGCAAATGCGTCGGTACCTTAAAAAAAACTCATTTGTGCGACGAGAAAACAACCGAGGCTCTTACACGAGACCGTAAGTACTACAAACTTGCTTTTTTTCCTAACACCGAGTAAAACATTCATCCGATAGTCCGAATCGATTTTCGTTTCAGATTTAAAGCTCCAAATGAAATAATTATCAGTCAATCGAAGGGCCGTAAGTGATACAACACACCCACATCGTTCCACCGGAGAGAAAAGGATAATTTTTGTAACGTGAGTTTAAAGATGACCCAAATAATCACTGTAATAACATAAAACTTCTTTAACAGCAATCAAGATTAATTATCATTTTACAGTTATACTGAAACCATACCGTTTGGATGAAGAAAATCATCGCATATGCAAATAGAGAAACATATTTCTGCGATCGATGAATCAGACATCTATTCCAAGATGTACTTAATTCATAATTATATGGAAAATGAACTTGTTGATCAATTGAAATTCAAATACAAAAAAAAAAAATCTGTGCATTGTCATGTCTTCTGAAACTTTGAATATTTACGATTAGAAAAGCAGAGGTATGAAGACTTGGCTATCTGGGATTTGCGTAAGCACTTATATGTCGGATTACAATGTAATAATATTGAAAGAGACCTCAGCTCAGCATTTTCAATTCGAAGATGATTGACTCTGGTAATTTTTCTAATTGGCTTTCTAGTAAATCAAGTACGAATATTTAGATCGCAGTAACACGTTATTTTGACATGTTTTAGATAAGAAAATGAATCTCTAGAAACTCTTTCTCTACAATGGACAAAGTCGGTTCAAATGATGCAATAGAAGAAAACGTTGATATAGTCATATCCTCATGTAAAGGTATAGAAAATATAGGAAGCGCTAGTAGTAGGCCTAACTATGCTCATAGATTTCATTCCAGAAAGAAAGTTCTTATCAATCCACCAGAAAAACTCTCGTTCTAAAGGATATGAAAATAATTGTTGGACCTTATTTATTAAGTCCGAAGCTGGGGACGAATACAGTCGAAAGTATATTGCAATGGCTCGCTCGAAAATACTGCATTGATGAGTTCTATTCGTTCAAGATACTCACGTCAAAAGATGAGGGTCAGGCGGAGATCCAAGATGATCGGCTGAGTAAAATGCTTCTGCATACTGAATTTTTCTTTTTGTCTTGGATTTTTAACCATTTGTATTTGGAGGACTAATTGTAACTCTATGGTTAGTTAACTAGGGCAGTGAAAATATCAACGTAAAGAATAAAAATCTTGCGGAAGATGCATGGTTTTTCCTGAAAATTGGGATGGTTCATGTCCCTCATACATCAAAATTTCGTCTTTAATTTTTTTGAGTTTGTTTGAACATGAAAAGATTATTTCAAATTGTGAAATTAGAGGTAAAAAAATGAAATTTGTTACGTATTAAGTGTCCTTATAGTGGTTACAATGCGTTAGTAACACAGTCAGACTTTTATGTTGGCAGTAATTTCTAATCCACCTGTCATTATACTGTCAACCGCTGACAAATAGATCGTTGCAGAACAAACCGTACTTGCATCTCACATAGTCTTACTCTATTCTCTTCAATTGGCATTGCTGCAGGATCATTCCCAGGATACATGATATAGGTATCTATGTATAGACAATATGTAATTTAAATGTATATCTTGTAACTTTTGAGGGTTAGGTATATAAAATGTATTACATGTAGGTATTTATCGTAATAATAAAATGTATTTATAGTTTTTGGAGTCTTTAATTTTATATGTCATCACATGTGTTAACATATACATAAATAGGTATATTATTATACACGCTCAACATGAAGTGAACTTTTCTCAAAATTTCTTATTTCATTTCTCTTACCTCATAAGTCATTTAATTGACCCACTTGGTTTTCAACATCGTCATACAAAAAGTGGGATAAATAAAACATCTATAAAATAAAAGAAAATCATAAGTTATCCTAGAAAACTTAATACATTTGGTTACACGATGACAACGAGATGCATATACATCAAGTGCCTGCAGTTTTCTATACATGCATTACATTTTCAGTGTAATCTAAAGCTTCTAACACATTTTTCACATTAGTTTTAATGTCAAATTATTGATAGGTATGCTGAGTTTCTTGCAAGGTAATGTCCGAAATTCAATATTTAGATTTGTCTTTTTTTGGACGCGGATTTATGTATAATTGTATACAGCTACATCTAGTGGGCAAAAATAAATTTTAATTAATTTAAAAATAAATAAAGTTGGTTCAAATAGATATGATCTAATGTTTAAAATCGATTCCTGCAACATTTGGAAAATATTTCTAATATTTTTATGACTTCGAAATTTACCATGATTTCAAAGAAAAAAATTTATAAAAAATGACGGCGGCATATGCTGAAATCTTGGGCGGTCGTGTAACGCTTCGAAAAGACGTTTCTAAAGGTCGAAAATTTAAATATAGCACAAAATACAATGGGTAAAGTAATAAATATGCACAGCAAAGTTTTGGACCTACCGCATATCGCAAATTACTGACCAGACGGCGGAACGGTGCTTCGCGCCTCATTTCTGGGCTTGGTGAATATGTGCACAATTGCATATATGTACATACACAAATATTAGGCACAATTGTGTTCGTTTGAAAACATGAGAAAGTATTTTGTTATTTTTAAACTTATGCTTTTAGTCTCCGTTCAACTCTTCGATAGTGCACACGGCGTTTTCATTGTGAATATTCGGGCACAATATCGCGAAAGTTCAACACATTAATTTTTGTTTTGGTTTTTTTTATTTGAAATACCCAATCAAAAATGGAATTCGACGAGGATTCAAACGTTTATATCGAAAACTACAACGACGTGTTATCTGAAGGACCCAGCGATATTGAAAATAATGACGAAGAAAACGTTGATAATTCTGATAGTGGTTCTGACATCAGAGTACGTACAGGTCCTCGGATTATGCATCTTTCAAGTGATTCTGAAGACGGTTCTGAAAGTGATGAAGAAATGGACTGGACAGATACCGACACTCCTCGAAACAATCCAAGTTTTTGTGGAACTCCAGGGGTCAAAATATTTCCAAAAAACTCAGAAAATGTTGCCGATACTGCAGATATGTTCATTTCAAATGATATTTTTGAATATATCGTGAAGGAAACGAATCGGTATTATGAACAAAATAAAGCTAAATTTAAAGAGCCGAAAAAAACACCAAAATGGGTGAATGTGACTGTGCAAGAACTAAGATTATTTTTTGGACTTATAATAATAATGGGTCAAGTCAGAAAAAATACGATTAAAGATTACTGGTCAAAAAATCCATTGATCGAGACCCCAATTTTTTCTCGCACAATGAAGAGAAATCGCTTTATGCAGATTTTAACTTTTCTTCATTTTAACGATAACACGAAAATAATAAAAAATTCAGACCGATTAGTAAAGGTGCAATATCTTGTAGATTACTTCCAAAATAAATTTCAATCGATCTACAAGCCAAAACAAAATCTCGCACTTGACGAAGCAATGATACCGTGGAAAGGTAGGTTGCTCTTTAAAACCTACAATCCCAGCAAAATAATTAAATACGGGATATTGTGTAGAATGGTTTGCGAATCTGCTACTGCATATATTGCAAACTTTAAGATTTATTCTGGAGTCTATTCGAAACTTGAAGATACAGTAAAATATCTTTTAGCTCCATTTAAAGGACTGTGGCACCATATATATATGGATAATTTTTATAATTCGTTGAGCCTTGCTCTCAAATTGATAAAAGATAAATTCAGGATGTGCGGCACAATTAGATTAAACAGAGGTTTATCATATTTATTAAAAACTGTGAAATTGGCGCCCTCTGAAACGAAATTTCAGCGCAAAGATGAAGCTTTGATACAAGTGTGGAAGCAGAAAAAGTCAAAGGCTAATGTCAAAATGATTTCAACCATTCACAACAGTGACATGAAAACCACATCTAAAAAAGACAGGATTACAGGGGAGTTTATTAAAAAACCAAGTTGTGTGATCGACTACAACAGGAATATGAAAGGCGTTGATCGTGCTGATCAATATTTAGCTTTTTATTCAATTATGAGGAAAACACGAAAATGGACCAAAAAAGTGGCTTTCTATCTATTTAATTGTGCATTGTTTAATTCTTTTGTTGTTTTTAATGAACTAAATTCCACAAAGAAAATTAGATATCAAAGTTTTTTGTTAAGTGTAGCAAATTCGTGGATTACTAGTGACTTCCAAACTCCACAATCTGGACCTTCTACTTCTACAACTGGATACGCCCATTTCGATTGCCCGGGAAGGCTTTCCGGAAATCTTCAAGATCACAAATTAATCAAAATAATCAGTGATAAAACAAAAAAGATGGTGCGAAGAGCTTGCAAAGTGTGTTCGAAAAAAAACAAAGGCTCGAAAAGTGACAAATCTAAACGTAGAGCTAAAGATTCAAGTTTCATGTGTAAATTTTGTCAAGTCCCTTTACACAGAGGAGAGTGTTTTGATAATTATCATACAAAAAAAAACTACTAACCGGATTATATTTATGATAATAATAAACAATAGAACTTATGACTAAAATAGTGTGTAAATAATTGATACGACTATGAGAATTCTCCATACATTTTTTAAACAATATTAATTCATTGTAATAGAAAATAAGTTCTAAGTGTAAAACAATAATTAAATTTAGTTAAAATTTTTGTGCAAGAAAAAGTGCAGCAAAATAATCAGGTGAAATTATTTTTAATGTAGATATTCGAAATACTTTTTTATACTTATTTCGTGGATATTTTTTTATTTGTATTTTCGAGGCTATATATAATATAGCAATCAAAATATTTTTTGTGTTTAGATTGAGTAAATTTAGGTAGTCTGAAGTTTCGGGAAAAATTGTAGGGTATGCGTTTCGAAAAAATGAAAGTGGGTTTTGAAAGGACACACTAATGATGTATCGAACGGGCGGGCGCGGCGCAGGCTGTCTCCGCGTTTATTCAATCATGCGTGTCAATGTATGCTGCGTTTCACATTTCTTTTCCTACAATTTTACCTTCAATATTAGTTTTTATGTATCATTTTATGTTTTATAAACTTATCGTTGATCTATTAAACGAACCTGACTATTTTGACACTGATGTAAATGCCTTTTTATTTTAATTTTATACATAAATATTTAATTACATGTAATTATATAATTGCTTAAAAATAACGAATAGTTTTCTTAATTACACTTAAAATATACACTATTTAACAATTTGTGAAAGTTTTGTTGAAATTTGTTCGTAAAAAAAAATGTTACGACGATTTAAAACAAAAATAATTTTCCCGCTCGATTTTTCCGAAAATGGCGGGCCCCCGGGAAAGTTTCGCGCGTGGAATAATAAACAGTATCAATCACCTCAGAATTGAAAATGGTAGGTTGAAGTCAGATCTGTGAACGTTACTACATCACAATCCAAATTATAAATGCTTAAACGAGTCATGGCTAGTTTTGTCATCATGTCTTCGCAATTTTGATTATAAACATTCAAAGTTTCAGAAGACATGACAATGTACAGACTTTATTTTTTTGTATTTGAATTTCAATTGATCAACAAGTTCATTTTTCATATAATTATAAATTAAGTACATCTTGGAATAGATGTCTGATTCATTGATCGCAGAAATATGTTTCTCTATTTGCATATGCGATGATTTTCTTCATCCAAACGGTATGGTTTCAGTATAACTGTAAAATGATAATTAATCTTGATTGCTGTTAAAGAAGTTTTATGTTATTACAGTAAGTATTTGGGTCATCTTTAAACTCACGTTACAAAAATTATCCTTTTCTCTCCAGTGGAACGATGTGGGTGTGTTGTATCACTTACGGCCCTTCGATTGACTGATAATTATTTCATTTGGAGCTTTAAATCTGAAACGAAAATCGATTCGGACTATCGGATGAATGTTTTACTCGGTGTAGGGAAAAAAAGCAAGTTTGTAGTACTTACGATCTCGTGTAAGAGCCTCGGTTGTTTTCTCGTCGCACAAATGAGTTTTTCTTAAGGTACCGACGCATTTGCTCGTCTGTGTTGTGATTTTTCTCTTCAACTTCATCTCCGATACACGTCGAGATTGATTTTCCGCACGAAAAACGCATTTAATGAGAAAGTGTTTGCGGAGACGTGCGACACTCGGACGACAGCCGGTCGAACTGTCAAAAATGTATCGCAGTCTAAGAACCATAGGGTACAGCGACAACTGTCGGCCATTTCTCACGTTTTTGTTCGGACACGTAATTTTTCATCATCAATCTTCTTCTTTTACTATAATTAGGTATAGGAGTTTTATATACAATTGAGCTGAATTGAAAAACAAAGTAGATCTATACAAAAAACTAGTGCAAAATTACAAAATTCTAATGTTTATTAATTTTTTTTCAAATTTCAACGATCTTATATGATCAAAAAGCACCGTAGTAGCAATCTGAACAATTTTTGTTTGAACACTTTTGTGCTGTGTTCTATATCTTATCCAATATAACCCAATTTAACAAAAAGTGCTATGTTTGACTAGTTTTGTGTCTGGCAAAATATCACCAATACATACAGGTGGGTAGTTAGGTGGGAACAGTACACACGCACTCACACTGACACAAGCCACTCTTTCTGTCACATCTATGTCAAATATGATTTTTGATAGAAAACTTTTAAATCTCACAACACTTTTGTACAATCATAACGTATCATACCTATGTAAAATGTGTATCTTTTCATAATAATAAAGATGAATTCTATTATATGACGAAATTTTCTAAACTACCAAATAATACATCATTTGAATTATTTCAGAAGGCATTCTAATGTTAAAATACTATCAATGAGTCTGTATGAATTTATTATTTAACGAACTAACATGAAACATGTTTGAATCACCAAGGTATATTGGTTTTAATTACATTATTTTGAATATTCACCTATATTTGGATGTACCGATATCGTTTTACTACACATCACAAAATTTCAGCTTTTATGCATGGTTCTGCAAATCTACATAAAGTATGTGTACAATCCCAAAATTTCATATAGGTAGATAGATAGGTACCTATTCACCTATATTGGTTGATAAGTCTGAAATAGGTATAACAGACATACCTAACATTAAAAATAATGAAATATGACTGTTTTGTTTTTATATGGGTATTTTTCATCATCAATCTTCTTCTTTTACTATAATTAGGTATAGGAGTTTTATATACAATTGAGCTGAATTGAAAAACAAAGTAGATCTATACAAAAAACTAGTGCAAAATTACAAATTTCTAATGTTTATTAATTTTTTTTCAAATTTCAACGATCTTATATGATCAAAAAGCACCGTAGTAGCAATCTGAACAATTTTTGTTTGAACACTTTTGTGCTGTGTTCTATATCTTATCCAATATAACCCAATTTAACAAAAAGTGCTATGTTTGACTAGTTTTGTGTCTGGCAAAATATCACCAATACATACAGGTGGGTAGTTAGGTGGGAACAGTACACACGCACTCACACTGACACAAGCCACTCTTTCTGTCACATCTATGTCAAATATGACGACCTCTGTTAAGCGAAACACATACACTCAAAACCGATTTTACGTAGAAATTTCATATGGCGGGAACTGGAGCTTTCTTACTGGCCGCTACTGGAGCTACAGTGTCGACTACTTAGGCTTCGATTTCACCCATAAAAATTTTGCACATAATCATATATATTTGCAAAAGTATTTCATCAGGTCTGGATATGACATTTTTTATAGTAACTAGAATGTTTATTTAACAATTCGGCATATTAATTATCTCTAAATTACGCTCCATAACAGAATTATAAATTTTTGAAAAACGAAAATTTCCTTAAACTGGCGCAAACTGGGGGCTCTACCCTATGTCTGTTATACCTATTTCAGACTTATCAACCAATATAGGTGCATAGGTACCTATCTATCTACCTTTATGAAATTTAGGGATTGTACACATACTATATGTAGATTTGCAGAACCATGCATAAAAGCTGAAATTTTGTGATGTGTAGCAAAACGATATCGGTACACCCAAATATAGGTGAATAAAGAAAGTTTGGTATAGGAAATCGTGTAAAAAAGGCAAAAGTGAAAACTCAAATATAAATTCCTATATTATTATTTACTTTTTTCAAAAAAATGATACAATGAATTATTAATAATGTCCTTAAATACATATTGATACTTACACAATTGCTATTCATCGCTACTTGATAATATACTTAGTTTGACCATTACCACCGTATTTACGACGGTCAAGGAGTGTCCGTGAAGTTATTTTTGATCTTTTTCACATCGAAATTCATGATTTCTGTCGAGTTTGATTTTATACGACATTTTTTATATCACGATATTCATTATATAGTTCAAACAAACCATTTTAGACCAAATAAAACGTGTTATATATTTTTATTTTTTCATTTTTTCAAACCGTGTTATTTGGAAACCGTGTAAAACGAGAGTTGAGTGTAAATGGAAATCTAGAGACAGTTAGCTATATTTATTGTTTTTATCCTCTAGCTCTCTTTTTGAAAGTTGCATTTTAATGAAAAATAGTATTAAAATAATTGGAATTTGACTGGGTTCTTGTGGTGTGAGCACCATTTGTAATAAGTGTGCCTTTTAATTTAAAAGAGTGGGAACTCTTGAGCTTACCCCCAATATTAGACATTTCAAAAGCGTTATATTATTTTCGATCAGCAGCACTGAATAAGCATAACTAAAGTGCAGAGTGTAATTAATTGAAATGTAAAAAATAAATAAGAGCAAAACAATCCTAAAAACACATTTCATTGGATAAATAGACACAATATTAAACTACACATTACACTTCAAGGTTTACTAAATAGTCTAAATTTATCAAATATAATAAAATTTTACGAGAATATATTCAATGAACGTTAATAACGAAGACAAAAAAAATATGAACTACAACCACGTATTATACAAAGTATAATAAAAATATATTATAATTATACATTGGTATATTTTGTCACACTACATAATTACACTGTTGATTTAATGCTTGATAGAATGAGTTTCAATACTTATCATATGCTTTATACATATATAAAACTTCAACAACACTCAACTTCGATTCACAAAAGGTTCTATAACCATCAACCACATGAACAAGTCATTCACTACGATCGGGTAAAGAGTTATCAGAAGTAAAAGCCTTGGTGCCAATTCACCGAGGCTTGGCTTGACCCTACCAACCAGGAGTGGTGTTCGCAAGTCTTCTCATACGGCGAGTGTTTCTATCCTGATCTCTGATCTTCTTTTCCATTTCGGCATCGGTCAACGTTTCCAAAAATGGTGCCCACGAATCTGCATCTGATGGTGGACGGAAAGGAACCTAAATATAAACAAATATTAGCTGAAATTCTGATTATACAACTAAATAAGAAAAATCAGAATGACCTCTACTGTTGGTAAAGGAGCTTCACTAAAAGCATATGTTCTTTGATGCCAACCCAATTGGCCTCTCACACTGTAAGCTATAGCGGTAACAAATTCACCACCAAGTCCAAGTTCAGCGCAGAGTTTCATTGCAAACTCTTCTGGATTATTTTCTCTCTCTGACATGTCCCATTCTACTTGATCTACAAGAGACGTATTTCCAACGTGAATGTTCAGCTTAATAACAACTCGCTGATCAGCATGTTCTTCAAGAAGAGCCGGAGGTTCACTGGGAAATGCGTCTAATTGTTGTTTAATGGAGGTTGATATAGCAGGAACAAATGTGACAGGATTTAAATCAAGATCATCACACAGAACTTCTGCAAATTGCTCTGGTGTTATAATTGACTCTGTAAAAAAAAAATCGAAAATTATCAAACATTTTTATGAAAAATCAAAGAGCATGACATGTTCATGTACAATCATATAAGATCAAAGCTTCTTAAATCATGGTTCAGTTTAAGGGATTCGAAACGAGTCGCCTCAACCTACAACCAAACTCTATTCTCGGTTTAAATCATTTGCAAATAATCAGAAAACAATTATGTTCAATTTGCATCTTACATACCATTTTTGTTCCAAGTGAAAGTATCGCGAAGTTTTTGTCCCTCGATTTCCATATCAAGGCGTATTGGAACCAACAATTGTTTTTGAGAAGCATTTTCAAGATTTGCTGCCATATCAGTATCATCAAAGCACAATGGAAAAGTACGAATCTAAAAATAATGCTATTTTACAAATCATTTTATGTAAAAATTTTAGCACAATTAAAATAGCATACTTTTTTGTTGTGAACTCTGTTTCTGTTGATAGGAGTAGCTTGTGGCACAGCATCTAAATGGGATGAGTTTGGCAAAGCCGGTAACCATGGAGCATTATGAGGTTTCTTAGATTTACTCTCACGGGGAGTGGAAGTATCGGAAGCACCAACAGACACAGCTTTAAACCTACAGAGCAAACTCATATTAAAATTTATCATTCGCCATAAGCTCACTAACTAAAGCAATCCAAACTTGTCATCGTTTCCATCAATTATATCTTCGACTTCCGAAGACTTCAGCAATGACACCGAGCTGGACAGAATGTGAGCTCCGAGCCCCACATCAATGAGCCGCTTTCTCTCTTCATTGGTTAACGTTCTCCGAACTAATCCAGGATACTTTTTGTAGAGAGATCCTCTGAAGAGGCGAAGATAATTGCCCACCTAGAGATGTATGCAAATACATGATTGATTTTTTTCGGGGAAGTTTGAGGTTATGTAGTGAAATTTTGAAAAACCGACCTCCGATCCCACGCAGTAGTAGTCCCCACCTTCTTCAATCTGGAAACTGATGGGTTTGTCACCGTAAGTCCTCATCGACATGCCGTTCCAATAAACACCTCGTAAAACTACACAAATCGTGACAACCCGGTAATTAAGACAGGACGCTACTTGTTCTTGTTCTTGTGACAGCGTAGTTTATCTAATCATAAAAGTAATATTTCTCTCCATTACCGTTTTATATATATTTTTTAAATTTACAATTATTGTATTTATTTCTATCTTTATTTTTGTATCGTTTTATATGAATATTGCTGTTAAATAATTGTGTTTTGTACGTTTTAACGATTATAATATTATTTTGTGTATTTTCCATTTTTGACTACATTTAAAAGAACTATTTTAAACAGTTGATTCAAATTAATTTACCCATTTTTCTAAATTTATAGAAAAGTACCATTTTTTATAAATTTTTAAAAATAAAATATTTGACATTTCAATCATTTTGTGGCCATACGATTTCGACGACATAACCTGTCTAGATATGTTTACAAAAAGCTTCAAAATCAAATCTAATTGAAGATAACAGAATGATATTCGTTGAATCATCACTTAAAACGGTAAGAAAAATACTTTTTCAATTGATGATTGTTGAATCATTTTATAATATGTATTATATACCTTTTCTTATAGTATTCGCAACATTCATGTCTGTATTTTCACATTCACTTTACAGAAAAATGTCGACGAGTCTGTTTCACGATAAAAACGTTAAAGCCTTCGTTGTCGATCTCTATCGAGATGCTGCCGAAGGGCTGAACGAATACTTCCAGAATGCAGCAGCTTCAGTTTGCCTGTTCATACTGATATATGTGGTCTTCTGTTTTGTCATATATCGATGGTACTGTTACAAAACTAGGAAAAATTCCATGCTCCAAAACTCCAAAAGAGTACTGCTAGTGACCGCTCATCCTGATGATGAGTCCATGTTCTTCGGTCCCACTTTAGTAAATTTTGTGCGTGAGGGTATTGACGTGTATTTGTTGTGTCTCTCCAATGGTGTGTTGAAAATATGTGATATATCCCGAAAGTCATGAAATATATTTTTTTCATCATATTTCAAACACAACTGCTAGGAGGTTTCATCATGTTGAAATTATGTATTTTGAGTATCTTTATTGGTAACAAAATATAACATCCATAATTGGATTCTTTGAGATCGAGTATAAGGAATCAGTTGTAGTTTCACGTCAAAAGTTCTAGAAAACTTTAAAAAACTCAGTGTAATACACTAAATAAAATATGTTTCATAATTTTTCAGACTCACTGGGAATTTAAATATTGTATACTTTAATATAACATATTATCTGGTTAATTATTAGTGCTTTTTAATTTTTCAGGTAACTTTTATAACCAGGGGAAAATCAGGCATTCTGAACTGTATGAAGCATGTAAAGTTTTAAACATAAAAAAGCATTGTATATTCCTATGCATAGATGAATCCATGCCAGACAATTCTAAAATCCGTTGGCCCACGGATCATGTTGCTAGTATTATTTTGCATTACATCGAAGCTCTCTCAATTGATACAGTGATAACCTTTGACAAAAATGGTGTTTCACATCATTTTAATCACACTTCTGTGTATTACGCTGTAGCTCGATTGTGTATTGAAAGAAGATTTCCCGAAGGTAAGATATCTGTTATATGAAATTATATATGTAAATGTTCTGTAATCCAACAATTGTTTCAGTTTAGTATTGTTGTCAATTTTTGTAGGTATTTTTGTTCCATTTTAATGTCAATAATTTTAAATTATTTACAGACTGCAAATTTTTCACATTGGATTCTATAAATATTCTAAGAAAATATTGGGGTTATTTAGATCTTCTAGTGAGCTTTATATTTTCTTCCCATTGGTAAATTTCTTCATTTAACCATTCTCTGTGAACAATAAACATTTTAGTGTTTGAATAATTGCAATTTGAAATTTCAACGAATTAATTTTATTTTTTGAATTTTAGGTTTGTTCTTTCGTGGAAAGACAGCAAAACTGTTATAAAAGCAATGAAGAAGCATAGATCTCAAATGGTTTGGTTTAGATATTTGTATCTTTTATTTTCGAGATACATTTTGATCAATACGCTTCGTCACAATTCTTTGACTGATCTCGAACTGGATTTGCAACTCGACGACTAATAGATATATAAAATAGTATTGTTTTTAAATTTCCTCATCTGGGAGCTTTTTATACCAAAGAATTATTATTAAAACATTTGGATTCGTTGTTAAATCGAAAGTTTTTAAATAAAGTTTTGAAAAAAGAGATTTTTTTGTATTGTCTGATTCATATAATCGCATGTGATTCCTTGTACAATATTCTGTTTTTATTTTCCTCTGAGTATTAATTTTTCCATACTAATTTGACATTTTTTTTATATCTCGAGCTTATTTTGTCATAATATTTTTTTGTTACCGATAATGACAAAATTCAATTTAATAATTTTCATAACGATAACTGTAGGTACCTCATGATTTGATGATTTCAATTCATACTTGAATAAATAATAAAGAAGATTACAATATATAGATATGCTTCAGTATTTATCAGTTTTATTTGTCTTAATTTTTATTGTGGAGTTCAAACAACGGACGAAAACCAAAATGCAAATTTGTATAAGTATATTTTCTTAATTAATCGGCCGTTCACACAACTTAACTTGTAATTATCGTTTCGAACCAATATTTCTCTATCACCCACTCCTACGAGAAAAATGAAAATCGAACGAGTCCCAAAAACGGAGATGTAGCGCGAGAGGGGACGCTCGTCGTTCTCTTAACGGGAAATCATTGCTTTGTTCGCTTTAGTGTTTGCATCTATGATGATAATTTTCATCCAGAGTCTGGCTAGAAAAGAAAAGCGTTCCCCTCGCCCCGCTTCTTCGCTCGAAACTGGGATCCAAAGAACGAATCGACGAAGCGCGCGAAAATTCAAACGCTCTCGGTCGCGATTGACGTCACGTCCGTTGCGGCGTCGCACCGCGCAGGCGCGAAAGTCGCGCCCTCCCCCTCCCCTGCCCCGTCCGCCTCCGGCCGTCAGTCCGACGTCGTCAGCCGCAGGAACCGCGCGCGCTCGCCCCGCGTCCACCTGCCACCATGCTCTGCAAAGAGTTGTGAGTATGCCGCCGCTCCCGCCCGAGACTCCGCCCCCCGTGCGCCCCGTCCGTCGTCCGCGCGATCGACGCGCCGCCCGCGATGCGTCCCGACGGGTCCGGCCCGTCGATCGATCGGCGCCCCCGCGAACCCGCGAACCCTCGACCGACTCGGCCCTCGAACGCTCGCCTCGTCCGTCGAGCGGCTTTAACCTCAAAGTTTCGCGAACGGGGCCGTCGGGCGCTGCGCCCCCCGTTCGCGATCTCCTCCAGGCTCGAGAGCGCCGAGGGGCGATGACAAATCGCGTGTCGCGCAAACGTCAACCGGCGCGCGCCCGTTCGAATTCGAATTCGAACTCGAACTCGAACTTTGCTTTTCGGCATAAAAACGTCCGAAAATGGCTTTGGCCCGTTTTTCTATATCGGCCCTGAAAAAATGTGATTTCGTATTTGATTTTTTCGTCGTTCCAAATAGAATCGTGTCGGTTACCTATCCAATATTAGGATTATTTGTACACGCTATGAAATGATTTTGATATGAAGATACCTGTTCTCAAAAATATATTTGTACAATAATTTTTTAATAGAATTCAACAAATTTTCTAATTATCCATACATGTCTTTATAATAATAAGAGGACCGGTCTAGTTTAATATTCCAAAATATACAATCATATTTTTATGCTTTCAAATAGAATCATTATATTTTGATTATCGATGAATATCTTCATGTGTACATAATAACCCTTATCGAAAATATTCTCAAATGCAACATTGTTTATATTTATCTATTTTCGATACGCATCTTAACCTCGCGAGATAATTCCATAATAGAGACAATAATCGCGCCTCATCACGACACCTAATTAAATACGCTCCAAACGACCGTCAGACTTGCAAATAAACTCCCGTTTCTTCGACTGCGACAGACTCGACTAGACGAGACCGACCTCGGCTCGATCTAAGGTTTTCCACGCCAGATATAAATCTAGGCTGACCATTATTTTTCTCACCGAAATTAAGAGCGTATCAGAAACCGATTCCGTCCGGAAAAATCCAAATCGAATATATCGGAAGCGTATATCGGTATTCTTTTCCAAAGTGACCCGTTGTTGTGGCGAATCGAATCTTCGTTTCAATAATTCAATCCACCGTTGTCTAGATTGTTTAATTATTAATCTCGTTTCGAACTCCTACAGTTTGCGGCACCTGGTCGAGCCGATCGTATGACTAATAGAGATAGTGACGTTTCGGTTCACGATTATCAAATTTTCACTCAATCTCACCTTGGAGACCACGTATACGCGGTCTGACCATTTTTCTGATATTTCGTAACGTTTCTTGTCTTTGACATTTTTTTTTTCAGGCGAAATAAAAGCAAATAAACGTGCATTCGTCGACCTTTGATTCTAATCGACGTTCCCGCCATTGTGCTATTTTTTTTTATCGAAACAATCTGGGCGAAATATAAATCGATACGTTTTTAATCTGGTCAATTATGCTCCGATGAACAAATATGATGATGATTTTTTTTTAATTTCCGTATGTTTTTTCTGAAAATTTCCGGCTTAAAATATATCCGTATATTTTTCGCGTACGTAATTACGTTTTCGAATTGTTTCATTACATGCAGATTTAGTACTCTACGTGTACGATGACGAATTTTTTTCACTTCTATACCGTCATCGGTTTTTTTTCCTACAACCATCGACTGATTTTCAAAAGTTTTTATCGTCTCTTCCGTTTTTTTTCCCATGTCTAGAGTACAAGAATAACAGATTATGTACATAAATATATATTAGATACGTTTTTCCGCGTGTGCAAAGGCCGACCGGCTAATTGTTCTGTTCTGATTGCGATCGTCGTTTTACGTATTATACATCGAACCTTTTCATTTAGAAGCGAGAGAAAAAAAACTCACACGCTTTTCTTAGCCGAGAGTTCGATATTTATTATGGCGAAAAATTCGGTCCGATCGTTATATGGTCGTGGCACACGTTGCGAAACTGTGGGTCGCGGTCACGTAATGTTTATAATAATATCCTAGCGGCGTTCCAGTTTTTCGCGGTCGGAAAACGCGTGAAAAGCGCCACATTGGAGGAGGGTGACAAACACGGTGAAAAACGGTGGGACAAAACGTCGCATCGGTGACCCGTTTCTTTTTTAACGGTTCGAGTCCATTGTCCTGTATCCGTCGGTGGCCTTTTTGTCGTGTCCTATCGTCTGTGACCTTTTTTTGAACTATGTTAATTCGGGAACGCGCTGCAACGATTGGTTGCCTAAAATTGAATGCATATTATCGATTTTTTTCGTGTTTAGATAGATGTTGTCTATTTTAGTTTAAAAGCGGGGAATACGCTTTGAGAATGACAGTTTTAAGATCTAGGGGAGGGTGGATACACTTGTTCCTTTGGGACACTTAGAATTTCATCCTCAATCATATCAAAAAATTTCTTTCAGATAAACTGAATTGAATTTCGAATGTATCGATATTATTTTTTCGAATGGGAATTAGATGCATAAGACAAAAAGGGAGATTAAATGTCCCCATATTCTCCTTTATTATTTTATTGTAAAGCAGTTTCAAAATGGGTCACGAAGTAGTAAATACTGCCAGAAACATTCACAGTCTTATTTATTCGTTTTGGCTGTAAATAGGCTGTTTGTGTCTCGGTTAAGCTTCCGTGACAAGCGTGAGATTGTTTCAGTTGAATTTCGTTATCTTCGTGTTTATATCTTTATCTGAAAATATTTCGCGTATCGCAAACGTATAGATTATGTTGTGTTTGACTAGATTATAAACGAATGTTCGGCACATTATCGACGTTGCTAATCGTGCAACTTGTAAAATTTAATACTTTGTACCGGGCGTTATACAATAAAAATATTTTATGGTAAATTCGAGCTCGCAATACTCTTGTTTTTATTTCATTTTCGATCGTCATCGGAAGCGTTTTTAATTCTGCTGCGAAATTGTTTGCTCAGTAATAAAAACTGAGATTATGATAAGCATCTAAAACTATTTACCATCGAACAATAGAATTGCGTTGACTGTTTATTCTGCATACGATTAGTAAAATTACGCAACTGAAAATAATCACATCAGAATCATATGAATCAGACCGATTTCAAAGTATAACGACTAATGAGTCATAATCATATTTCGACAAATGCACAATTCAACGTCAACCGTTCATTCTACAAACACCCTAACCGACAAAAACAACAATATAGAAACAAATAAAACAGATATAAATTTCACAATGTCCGAAAATTCTAGTCAAAACTGCGACCCTACTCGAACATCGCGCGCTGTGACGTTTGTTCGCAGTCGTCGATCGATACTCCGCCGAATCTCAAACTGTGCATCGCTACGTTTTTCTTTTATATTCTCGGATGCATGCGTGGCTTTTTCGTTTGTCTCTCTTGAGTTTTCTTCGCGCATTGGTGCAGTAAAATCGTGCCAAAATTCGGTGAACCGCGACGACTCGACGAAACTTCGACTTATCGCATCGGTGTTATTATGTGTCGTATTGTACAAGGGTAGGAATTTATCGTGAAGATAAATAGTGTGACTGGCGACTTTCTAGTGTTTTATATTCGATGCCGGTCTTTTTTCTCTTCGGCAGAGTTTGTTTTTTTTTATGTAGAGTTTGACAGTTGTCATGGCGAATTCTATAGAGATAAAACGCAAGTTAACTAACTTGAAGGTTACTAACGGAGATAAGATTTTATTAGACCTGAACTTTCAATCGTTAGTTACTCGACTCGATTATATCATGACACGATATGATGTTTTTCTCTATGAAATTCTTATCACTAATACGTTCAAATTCCATAGGGGAATAACTTCAACTCTCATTACGAAACATTCTAGACGAGTACCTAACTATCGTTTGAAAATTTGAGCCTTAATTGTTTAATATTTAGGATTGAATTGATAAATTTCGAGATACAGATCTGATCTGTGACTTTTAGTACTTTTCTAGTTTAGTTTTACGTTGCATTTTCATATTCTCGTTTTGTTATGATCTAACTTCCACGTTTAATCGTTGGCCATATTATGTACTATGAAATAAAAATAGAAGCATCAAGATAATCTCAATTGCTTATGGGTAGCTCGTTTAGCGATAAATTGTTTTATCGATATTTATCTTTTTCGTCTGTATTCATTGATATTAAAACGTATTGAATAGTTTTCAAATATAAGCTAGATGTTATTATATTAAGCCATATATTACTAGTTTGTCATATTGACTATGGTTTTTTTTTTGATATTTGCATTGTACTTATGCACAAGATTTTTATTTGTATTCTAATATTTCTGTTTTTTTTTTGCAGTCGTCTGCCTCTGCCTTTGACTGTTGAAGAAGTAAGTACAAATTTGAAATTGTTCAATTTGCTTTACGTTAATAAAAAAACTGCCACCTGTTTACATATTCACAATTCATAATTGAAAAGAATAATCGACCTTGTATTTTGCACCTTATACTGAACATTATTGCAGTTTTGTAACTTTTTTTTTTCATTTACTTTTTAAACATTTTTTTTTACTTAAAGGAGATATTTATTTTTCAGTATCAAGTCGGTCAACTTTGGGCTGTAGCAGAAGCTTCAAAAAATGAAACTGGTGGAGGTGAAGGAATAGAAGTCCTTAAAAATGAACCTTTTAAGGATTACCCTTTGCTTGGTAAGATTATTTTTATTATAATTAATTATTGAATTGGACGTATTACGATTTTCAAATATTTTATTTGTTCAAGTGTTACTTTATACCTTTGTATAAGAAATGCAACTTTAAATGTTTACTCAATTTCATAAAATTTTCAGGTGGTAAATATTCTGCTGGCCAGTATACATATAAGATATATCATCTTTCCTCCAAAGTTCCTGCTTTTATCAGACTACTTGCGCCCAAAGGCTCATTAGAAATTCATGAAGAAGCGTGGAATGCGTATCCTTACTGCAGGACAGTACTTACTGTACGTTTTCTTTTTGTTATTTTTACTTTTTATAATTATTTTCTCTTAATTTTATTTGAATAAATTTTCAGAATCCTGGATATATGAAGGAAAACTTCATTATTTGTATTGAATCATTACATTTAGATGACACGGGCGATAAAGAAAACGTAATTATATTTTGCATTTAGAATAAAATCTTCATTCTGAGATGAAGATATTATTTCAATTATTTTTCACAGGTTCATGAATTACCTCCAGAAAAATTAAAAACTCGAGAAGTAGTTTATATTGATATAGCTAATGATCCAATTCCATCAAGTGACTACAAACCAGATTTGGATCCAACTACATTTAAATCGGAAAAAACGGGTCGTGGACCACTCACTGGTCCCAAATGGTGGTTAAACCAAAAACCAGTGATGACATGTTACAAACTCGTCACTGTAGAATTCAAATGGTTTGGTTTACAGGTTGGTTCCTTTTAGATTTTAACAAATGATTTTTGTAACTAATGTTTTACAAATTCAATTGAAATTATAACAATTTCAGAGCAAAGTAGAAAATTTCATCCAAAAATCAGAACGACGATTATTCACCTCATTCCACAGGTAAATAATTTTATCTTTGAAAAATATTTATTATTTCTTAATTTCTACTAATGTATTTTTTTACTCTGTAGACAAGTAGTTTGTTGGCTCGACAAGTGGCATGGTTTAACGATGGCTGATATCAGAGCCATAGAAGACAAAACTAAAGAAGATTTGGACAAGTTAAGAAAGCAGGGCGAGGTCCGTGGCATGAAAGCTGATGGAGAATAAATAACAATAACTCCATCCCAGTTACCATAAATCAATATTAGAATATTAAAAGTAATAAGTTAATATTGAAGAGGCAAAATATCCTAGGTCCTCTAAATATTTGTCACAGACAAAATAAATAAAATTAATTTTGTTGATAAAATATATATAAAATGAAATTATTCCAATTTGTTGTATATCGGATGTGTGTATGGTACAGGTAATGACAATTAGAATCGTATTTAAATAAATTCTTATTTTATTAAACTTTCAAATAATGCAGTTTAGCTTTGTCGTCTGATTATTTGAAAACTTGGCTGTTAAATTTGTTACATATGTATGTGTATTTAAAAATTAATGTAACTGACGTTTTTCAGGTAGCATACTTTTTAATGAATCCTATTCGTATTTATTTATTTTTTTATCACGGAATAACGGTAAAATAGTGTAGTTTATAATTTGTTTCATTGGAAAATTACTTTTGCACATTTAAATTCACTATGTACTTTGTTAATTTTGACATTTACTTTTGAAAATATAGTCATATGTTTAAAGCTAAATTCAAAAATCTACTTAAGAATATGACAATATGTTAATGTCGCATTCACTATCTGCAAGTTAATTATGCTTTCAAAGCATATTTTAGTATTTTATATAATGTACAAATTAAAATAATTATTGTATGTACATTGATTGATATTTGAAAATAGTTCGAACATTCTTTTCACTGGATTTTTAATCTGTTTTCATTTTCTCATATTTATGTAATAAAGTAATGCTGATTACTCAGAAATCTAGAACACTTCATACTCCTGAAAAATTTGAGCTGTTGTTGATTTATAATTTCAGAGTAAATGAATAAGTTTATCGAACAGCAAAATTTCACTACATTTTAGTTGAAAAATGTAAACATAGAAGATAGTATCATTTCAATAATTTGCATCTTTTCATAGTTTTAGGTTTATTTTTTAATACATTTGTTTTCATTTCTTAGCAAAATGTTCTTAACTTAAATATCTTTTATTAAATATTGATTTTTAGCTATTGTTGTGTTTGACATTTTTCCTGTATATCAATATTTGCTCAATAGAACTCATTCATATTTCAAACATAATTTAATAATAAGAAAATATTAGTCTTATCTTTGAATGCTGTTTTTTTTTCTTCATAAGAATGCAAAGTGGATATATTAAAGTAATCTATTTATTCGTCAATTATGTACAATTAGATGAAACTTGTACGTATGTTATATTTTGAGATATATGTCTGAAAAAAAAAACTATTTTTTTACACACTCTCGGCTTATCGTTCATGTTTCATAGAACATTAGATTTTGCTTCTCATTTCGTGACTGGAAAACAACTTTTTTTTTATTAAAATTATACTCTATGTGATATTCATACTTCAGTGTTCTTATTCATTTTTGTATCTTCTTTGGTAGCTTATACATTTAGATTACATTACAGTCGTCCCCCGTTTAACGCAATTATATCACACGATATATTTCAATACGCTTACGATAGTTTTCCGAAAAAATGCATAGACATGAACACTCATAATGAGATTCATTGTGTCAATGAATTTATTTGATAAAATATTGCACACGTATTGAAGAACTATGTGAAGTAATTGCATTAAATGGGGGATGATTGTATTCACTAAAAAATCGGTATCAACACTAGTACTATGCATACAATAATATGTATTTGATTGTTGAGTTTTTCATTGATATTTGAATTTTATTCGACAGCGATATTATCAAAGCTATTGCCACTTTTTGAAAATTGTAACTTCCAATCGGGAATAATTATAATTGCAATAAATTTGATATAAAAAAATTACCCAATCGCATTACTTTAGTCCAAATACAATTTAAAATTCTCAACTGTTATGAGAAGGTTATAATGTGATGAAATTTTGATTTTGTAGATATCGATAGTAATAGTAGTAATGACATTAGTGCTTTCGAAAAATGCACATTGTAAAATATACTCTTAAATAATGATAAAAAATAGTGTGTTATTAAAAACTGCTACTGAACTTTCACCTAAAAGAAATATCATCTAAACACTAAAGCACTTTTATCATTATCACTAAAATTTCATTGATATCTATAAAATAGTCACTGGATTGAGTAAAAGTAGTTTTACTTTAGAAAAAAGTAGTTGGCAACAATTAAAAAATGTAATAAATACTTGAAAAGAGATACAAAATAAATATATTCCTAAGGATATTTGAAATTTTTAAAGTTATTTTGAAAATGATCAGTGCTGTACATTGTAAAATTACAGACCAGTTCGATCGTAAGCATTTTTCGTGAAGATAACTGCGCTTTGTAGCATTCCAATACTTCTGAATATACATTTCCGCTTGAACACCAGAAATGCTTAATTATGGAACGAGTCTTAAATACAATGTAAATTGTGCGAAAATCAATTGATGTTGTTGGTAATAAAATACCAATTTTGCTACTTGTGTTGCCATAAGAAAGCAAATGTAACGCATCTATTGTTATCAAATATTTGTTAACATGCATATTGGACTTTCGACTCACATTTTAACAAAGCAAAAAAGCTAGAGTTAAGTCGACAGAATGGCCTTTGAATAAGCCATAAAAAATGATTTTATTATTTAATCATACGTATAATATTACATGTAATTGATTTTTCTTATGTGATGTTTAATCAAGCTTTAACCACTCAGCATGATTTTATGGTATTTTCATAACAAGTTTGTAAGTATTATTAACTATAGTGAACGATCCAAGTATTTTTATGCTTACAAATAATTTGCGATTGATCCTTCTTTAATTCGCTAAAGCAATAATATTTTAATGAAACATAATTGCATTGTTAATTTCAGCTAACATTGATTTGTTGATTTTGATAAATACCACATATTAATAGTTGAAAAGTACATTATTTTATGTCTTCCGTTCTGTAAGGTTCAAAAATATTTAGGTTACCGCAGTTTATAATTGAGAAGTCGCAGTCTTATTTAACGACCTATTTCAGAAGTAATTTTTTAAATGAGCAATTTTTCCTTGATTGACACGTTTTGCGTTCGTGTAAAAGATTTTTTCAACATCGCTATTGCTTTATTGCAAAAACATTTGTCTAGCGATTGACACTTGATATATGTTGTTTAGCTAATGCCCTGTCGAAAAAAATAATTATAGTTGAAACGAATGGATGTGTTAATTAATGAAACGAAACGTTGAATAATATTTGCTGTAAGTTAATTATCTGCCACAATGTATATATTGAGAGAAATTACATTAGGTAAGTGAAAATGTGTACATTGAGATCATTCATGTATATTTAATTTCTTCTTAAAATAAATCCATATGTAATTTTTGTTGCATATTTGCATATAAATAATAAAAATAGATGAACTTGAGAAATGTATGTTGTTAATATTGTTAAAAAAATAGATTTATTTATCTATCGTAAGAAACTGTTGAGTAGACTGTTGGTATATCTTAAAAGTGTAAATGTTTTTTGTACTTAATTTTTTTTTAATATTTTCAATTTCAAAACTGTAAAAAGATTAAAAATACATTAGTGGGATTATTTTATCGTTTCTTGGATTGATTTATTTCTGCTAATTTAAGTTTTAGAGCGTTATACTGTCAACTTTGCTCTAATAAAAAAGAAACTGATAAAATGAAAATATAGGTGGTAAGTATTGAAATCGTAATTGAAATATGAATATCATTAGGAAAATGGTCAAGTATGACCATGAAAAAACTAATTAATACCTTAAATGCATACAAACTATTTATTAAACTTGTCTCTTATATTATAAATTATCAAAGAATTCTACGAGGATAATTGATTTTTTACAGATTGTTCTATTTTTCGGCTGTTGGGTATTCCTGGAATTTTAAAATCGATTGGTGGCATATGTTCTTCAGTGCCAAACATAATTTTTAATCCTTCTCGGGCTGCCATTTCTCTGGCTATTTCTAAAGATTCACCGTAACCTTTAATTATAACAGACAGTTAGTAGCGAGATAATTAATTAAACATTTAAAACTGTTAAAATTCCATACCTGCACAAAACATCTGCTTATCAATGTAAATTCCTACTTTGAAACAAGCTAACAATGTGTTTTTCCCTAATTCTTGTATCAACCGATATTCAGCCTTTTTCCCAGATTTCTCTAGTATATTTGATAACATTTCTAATGGATCATCGATTTTCCATAAATCATTTAGATCAACACCGTTTAAGTTGACTATTACAAAGTCTCTGACAAAGTGTGCAGCTCTCTCTTCCCCAGATGATTCTATTAAAGCCCCTACAATCGCTTTGAAAGCCTTAGCCAAAACAGCCTCGCTTACAGGATATTCCTACAAAAATTTAAATAGAATAATTGCAAAAGAACTACACGATAGCTTCAAAAGATCAAACTTACATCTGATAGTATGATATCTTTTGTCCCTAAACTACGAGAAACATAAGATATCATTTTCTCAGTCAACAAATAATTTTTTACAGCCATGATACCATCAATGGGAAAATTAGGTAAAGCAGTTTCTAGATAAGCTTGAATGTAATCCGACATGAAAGATTCTCCTAAAATAGGAATATAAATATTAACAAACGTAAACAAGATAGATCAAATGAATGTTTACATATCAAATACCCTTTTGAATAAGTTTATAATTATCTTCAAGAACGACATAGCTATCCATGCCGACATCTTTGTGACGAGATTCTTCTTGAATAATATAAGAGCGGAAAGTGAAAGCTGTTCTGAGTAAATTTAAATCGAATTCTTCATTTAGACGCTTTCCAAACGAATACAATTCTGCATCTTGATTCCATTCCAAGAATGTGTTTCGTGGATCGGGTTTTTTGGGATTCGAAGGATCGCTACGTTCTTTTAATTGCTTATGTTTAAATATGAACAGAGTTGGTTTTACCCATCTTTTGATGTATCTTTCTGTTGAAGCATTTTATCAATTTAGAGGTTATAATAATGAAAAAGAGAAATTATGATTTCACTTACCTGATTGATAAATAGGATAATTAAAAGCAATTCTTTCCACTTTTATCAGAGTACCTACGATATTTTTCCACATTTTGGAAACAGCAACTAGTTTTCTTGTACAATTCCAACTTTTCACTTAACCTTGTTTGAGAAACGTCAAATTAATTTTGCCAGTTACAAAAAATATATTCTATAAACTAACCTGAAAAAAACAAATTAAAAAAAAAAATGATTCTCAAATAAAGATGCCTTCAAAAAAATATTAGTTTTAAAATAAATGGTGAATAATTTGATGAATGTGTGGATCATAGGTACTACTAATGAATTTTATTCATTATTGAGTGTAGTACTACACTTACAACAATGCGTTGTTATGGCAACCGGCTTTCGCTTGTGACAGTTCAGTCGAGTTGTTAGGCGTGATCCGTTTATAGGTTAATTTGAATGTTGAAGCTTGTTTCCGTTCAAAATGTTCAAGAATACGTTTCAATCTGGCTTCCTTTCGGTTCTGTACAGTATCGGGAGCAAGCCGTTACAATTGTGGGACAAACGAGTCCGTAATGGTCACATTAAACGGATAACGGATGCCGACATTCAAAGTTTAGTATTGGAGATAGTAGGCGCTAATGTCAGCACAGCTTATATCACGTGCCCTCCTGACCCTGAGGCCACTCTTGGAATCAAGTTGCCTTTCTTAGTCATGATCATTAAAAATCTAAAAAAATATTTCACTTTTGAAGTACAGGTATTAGTTTCGTGTATTTAATTTATATGTTAATAGTACAAGTAAGGACGAGCGGATCGGTCCGTTTGAAAAAGTGATTACTTGAACTTGGATTGATGGATATAATAATAAGAGTATCTTGTGATAGCATACACTCTACCCCCATCCATCTAAGTATTTACTTGTTCAATCTGGCTAATCTTTATTGTTAGTTGCATCATATGCTTAGATAATTAATAAATATATGTATATTTCAGGTTTTAGATGACAAAAATGTACGTAGACGCTTTCGTGCAAGTAACTACCAATCAACCACTCGTGTGAAGCCTTTTATTTGTACTATGCCCATGAGACTAGACGAAGGCTGGAATCAAATTCAGTTCAATTTGGCTGACTTCACCAGAAGGGCATATGGAACTAACTATGTGGAAACCTTACGAGTTCAAATACATGCAAATTGTAGAATCAGGAGAGTATATTTTTCTGATCGTTTATACTCTGAAGATGAGTTACCTGCAGAATTCAAACTATTTTTACCCATCCAGAACAAGTCAAAATCAGTTGTCGCTACATAACATGTGTATTAAATATTTATCAATTTTTGGACCAATTGTATTTATATTTGCATATATTACAAAAAACCTATCTCTAAATTTGTCATTTAAATCGAATTGAAAGTTTTTCTGATTTTTCACAAAAATGTATGGGTGTACGTCGTTTTAATTTTATTGTTCAACAAATGTATATAGATACGTATGTATAATATAACATAAGCTTATTTTATAAATTTAATTAATGTGAAAATAAAATAATAAAACTTGAGTCAATTTTTTATTCAATTATTTGTCAATATGCTTTTAACAAAAAGACAAAAGTAATAGTGTAAATTTGTTTACACAAGAGCAGCACAGGACAAACACAGCCGCTGTCAATAAAAACGAAACGAAAAAAATAACTTTCTAATTTAGCTATCTAGATTTTAAATAAAATATATTACTTTCCATATTCTTATGAACATTTCATACGGCTACTCTAGTTATAAATACACTATACACCTAGATATAACGATAAAAAAAACTTAATCGCTCTTCAATGTTATTTGAAATGTTCATATGAATGAAAAAATCTTAAGGTTGAAAAATATCATCTGCAGTTCATCCGTAAATTTTATTTCATAAATAAAAATTGTGCCATTTGGTTTCTATATGATATCAAAATATTTCACGACACAACTAGATCTATAAATTTGAATGTTTAGTGAAATTATCAATTCCATCATCTTTCCTGCATCATTATCGAAAATAACAAATTTCTACTGTTTTTGATGGAAATAAATTGAAATATTTTGTTCAAATACAAATATAATTGAACAGAACAGAAATATTGACAAAATGAATAGTAAGGATACATGTTTATTTCATATAATATATGTAAACTACGCTTAATCTAAACATACATTATGAAATACAGGAAGATATTTTTTCTCCGTGAATATATACAAACATGTTTATAATTTGTAGAATACAAAAAATAAGAAATAAAAAGCTGAATCTCAAAGTATTTCATCAGTATTAAATTTAACGTTATATCTTCAATAATTTAAATTGCAAAAAGCTACTTCATATTCTTAATTTCATATTTGAAAAACCAATGCACTAACAGACAGAACCACAGATGTTGAAACACTTACGTAATCGTTATCTTATGATAGTTTGCAATAAGCGAGTAATGTATTTAACAATAATTAATTATAATCATTATAGTAGTATATTATTTTAACAATAAAAAAAATAACTTGATCAATTGCTCAGAAGTTTCAGCAATTGATTTAGATGATAGTAATAAAGATAATAGTTAAATAAAAAACAAACAAATCAGCTAAAAATATTGGCTTCACTTGGTAATACCATTTGTTAATATACTAGGCATGTTTGCACTGCTGCCACTGAGTGAATTGATTCTGAAAATAAAATATAAATTGAAAAACAAATGTTACTATTACTAATTCAATGCAATTAAAAAATGATTACCCATCGCCTGTTCTTCCAGATCCCGAATGAGGCGTGACACTATCTAGACCCATTTGAGACAAATTCTCTAAAGCTGCTCTGGCTGATTGATCATGTGATTGTTCTGTTGTTAAACCTCCGCCATGACACACCATGGGAGGCTCAGTTGATAAAGTAACTAAAGAAAGAAACTCTCCATGATTGCCCTTTAAAAATATACACTAGTGAGTACAAATTCAATATATGAAATAAATAAAGGAATAATGTTGATAAAAACAATACTTTAGGAAAATCAGAGAATTGAACTTGGAAATTGAGAAGTTTGGCCAAGTAAAGCAGTTGATCTTTGGGACGAATTACTTGACTAGTCTGTGAACTTCCAACATTCCCACCAGTCGTGGAACTAATAACAGAACTAGATATCGGCTTACTGTTGGAAATTACTCCTGAAAATAAATCACCAATGAAAACTGGAATTCGATTTGAATACATAAAATTGAAATCATACATACCTATATGTTGATCTTGTTTGGCGAGCGCATCTGCAGTGGGAGATGTTCCAGCCCGTAATAATTCTTTAGCAATCGTAGCAGTAGTTTGTACATTTACACCTAAAGAGAAATAAAATTAAGTTCATAATTTGAAAATCAAAAATTGAAATATAAGTATAATATTGTGGAAACAAACCATTTTTCGTTGGCGTTTTGAAATGCGAAAGTGGAGATCCTAGATAATCTGGCATCAACAAAACTCCAGGCACAAGTTGCCGGCCAGAAGTTGTGGGGTTAATACCTTCATTACTAGTGACCTTAGAGTTTTCTAAAGAAAATGTAACTTTTCTCGGGCTCTTGTTAGATTCAGACTGTTTTTCCACAGACACTTCAGGAGAATTTTTAGGTGAAATACCAGGAGATGGTGTTTTACCTAATCCCAATTCAATAAGCATATCTGAAATTATAAAAAAAAAAACAATATTATGTTATAGGTTGGAAAAAAAAAGTTGATATATGATATTATTACTTTCAGCCGCATTTCGTTTAGCGAGTTTTTTATTGGGTCCAACTCCAGTTGTTTGATGACCTGCAACATCACATTGGATGACAAAACCACGACGCCATTGTCCGCGAGATTCATCAGCTAATGAATAGGCAGGTTCACAGGTACCTCCACCACTTCTAGTGTTCGCCCATTGTAATAGTCGCGAAACTGGGTTCAATTCAACTACAACTGTGGTTTCTCCCTTTTCCTAAAGATAATAAAATACATTGATAACACAAAAAACTGAAGAAGAAAATCGTTGTAAAAAACAAAGTATTTAAGTACTTTGATCAAATTGCGAGTTTTTTTCTTTGGCTGCTGTGGTTTTCTTTTTGGTTTTTGAATCTTAGGTAATGCTACTGTTTTCTTAAATGTAGGCAATTTCTTTAATTCTTCCAACATTTTTTCAGCTGCACGTTTTTTCGAAATTTTTTTACTATTACCATCTCCTTCAGTGACATGTTCGCCAACAGTACAAGTTGTTGTAAATACCTTAAAAAATTTGAGAATTCAATTTTTTATATACATATAAAAACAAACAACAAATTAAAAAATTATTTACTTTCATATGAGGAGGACCCTTTTCACTTTTCACGCTAAATGTAGCTGGCAAATTGAATTTAAGTGCTATTTCATGAACCATGGATACTGGCGATTTTATATCACTACCTTTGTCTTCTGAATCAGCATCTTAAAAAAAAACACTTAACATATCTGAAATTTTGCATCTGAAAAATTAATAAAAATAAATACCTTGAGATGGTGCATCTTTCTCATCACATTCATCTTTTTCACTATTTTTCAGTTCTTGTAATGCCTTAGCTGCAGCATCATGCCTAGCAGCTTGAAGTGTGGCTCCTTCGCCTTTAAATGATCGGGAACCCACAGTTAACTTCACTTTATACAAATCATCATAAGGTGATTGCTTGAAAAAGAAAAAACACATGAATAAAAAAATCATTTGAAATTAAATTAAACGTGAAGATCTCAATACCTCTCTGTAACCCGTATTCGATAATTTATTATAAGGATATGCAAATCTATTATTTTGATTGTAAAATCTTCCATTTTGACTATAAAATCTGCCGTTTCGATTTAATGTCTGTAAATGCATCGAAGATGGAGGTCCAAGTGAGGGGTGTGGTGCTCTTGGACGGAAAGGCACAGAAAAAACGGGTCCATTGCGGAGAGTTTGACCTATTTGCGGTGGATTATGTTCAAGTTTATAAACAGTGGGTTCACCTAGTTTCATTGCGAGCGCATTCAATTCCACAGTAGGCATTATTGTAACTGAACCTTCCAAAAAAACAAATATTTTGAAATTATGGAAACATAATTGAGAGAATGAAATATTAGTATTGAAATACCATTAGTTCGACGATTACGAAGAGCTCGAGGAGGTCGTGGCGGCGGTCGAGGAAAATTCGTACTACGTAAAGCTTCCGCTGCGACTGCATGCTGAGCTGCTCGTATTCTTGGAGCTTCAGCAGTGTACTCTTCAACAGCTTCTCTATCTCCTCCACCTAGTCTTAAAGCAACTGTGAACCGACGACGATGTGCAGGGCCTTGTTCCGAAGTCAAACGGTATTGATGTTGGATCTTCAATTTGAAAATATCAACATAACATTGAATCAATCTAAATGGAATTAAATTTATACAATGGACACATGTTATACCTTATTAAACCTAGCCAACTCGTTAACTAAGCACATGGGAGTTTTTTCTTTACTACCATTGACATTGTTACTGAGATCAGGCGAAATTATAGTATTTGGTTCGATAAGAGTATCTGCATTCGATGTCGTCGAAGGTTTCATAGAAAACTGTGATATTCCGTTCGCGGAGACAGTGGCCTGTGTTTGCTGCTGGCTAATAGTGGAGAGACTACCTGTAAAGATGAAAAATCATCCGAATATAAACATCTATAGAAATAGACCAACTAGATTTACTAAAATAGCACGAGTATGAATCATAATTGCAATAATAGAATGATCATTTCGAGATCAGGAACACACATTGATTAAGCAAAATATACAAAAACATTCATACATGAATTTGATAGTCACTGTAAAGCTACGATTCAATATTAAGCATCATATTTAATAAGATAAAGTTGGACACACACAAGCACGATTTATTATATGATAGCTAACACTAGAGAGAAGACACTGGGAATACCTTTGGTTGTATATTTCTCATTTTCTTTTAAATATTTATGTTTTGTTCAAAATAATTTTAATCAATACGATGCAATACACTTTATGATAGATTAGGGACATTTGGAGCATATGGAAAACTTGGATCACCTGAATTACATAATTATTAAAAACTTTATATTATTTTTAATTAGCAGCATAGGTAGTAAAACTCATATGAAAACTTGAAGGTATATCCTCATTTCTTTACTCTCCCCTAGCATAAGCTATTGTACAGCCATAATGCATATTTGTCCATATTCTTTTCAATGTTTAGAGTCGAATTACATCAAGAAATCAATTGAATTGTACACCGATACAATTTTACAATACAAGAAATATAAATTATGATAAAATAATAGTAAAAGCAATTTCAAAGGTTTATACTCAATATTCACTGTGTTTATCAAATTCATGGGGCAGTTGATATTGATAACCGGTAGAATTCTATTCATATGTACCTTTACGTCAATGATAATTTTGATTTACATCAATTTCAAACTTATTAAATTCTTTTCAATTTTAACATTGAATTATTATTTTATTACATACACATAATATAAAATCTAAATTATTCAGACTGGGCGTGTATTGACATCCAACATAAATAACTTGTTGACAATAATACTGATTGATTTAATGGAAAACGCGCATTTCGCGACTAAAACTCTTACGGGTTATATAAAAAAAAAAGCATGTTATTTATCGAAATTTATTACATCAGAACTGAAGCGTGAGAGCGTCGCGATCTAAAAGCGGCCATTTGTAAACAGACAATGAGGTTATGTGGTACTTCCGATGAATCATCGAGAGTACCAAACAACAAACACAATTTGAAATTTTTCAACGACCGATTGACGAAATCGTTGAATCGACCTTGGATGCAGAGCAGAGGTCCGAAAGCCGTGAGTATGTCTTCGTAATGGATGGAGTCGTGCAAGAGCAGAGGTTGCGGCGGAGGCAGGTGGGCGAGGATAGACGTCGGCACCATCGTCATCACCATCGCCGTCGCCAGCAGCCACCGAAAGCGATCCATGGCCTTCATTCTATCGTCACGACGAAGAGTTTGAAGAGTGGGACTCCATAGGAATCGGAGATCGACAGAGTGCGTCTGCACTCTAGGTCGTTAGAAAGTTAAATGACATGTGTATGCGTAAGTGCTAGATGCGTTCGACGTTGCAACACTACTCTCTTGCGCCTAACCTGAAAACCGGCTATTTCTCGTTTTTTCAATTGTCAAATTGTTAAGAAAAATAGCATAATTGCTTATTTCGTAAATTATCTTAATTTTGAATGTGTATTTAATGGAAAATAATGCATAAAAAAAATAAAATAGCGACATCTTTGCGATAGACAAATAAGATTTTTTTTCTATATAAAAAAAAAATCGTTTCCATAAACATTCAAAATAACCTGACAACAATATCCCTAAACTAGATTTTATTTGAATATTTCTTGTTTCTAAACTTCAATTTACAAAATTCACTGAAATTAATCAAGCCAAGGAAACAAAATGCAGATATATTCAATTCAATATACAAATATTGTACCTATGCATTTTTCATGGATTATCATTATAGACTAAAGACAACACATGTTATTTGATTGAAAAATCATTGTTACTTAATTTAAATAAAAGCAAAACCATTTAAAGTCACATTACACAATGTAGAAAAACATCAACCATTCTAAATAATGAAGGATTTCTATTAATCTGTTTATGAATTTAGTTACACGTAGAGAAACAATGATTAAAATAATCTGAAACCATTAATTCCAAAATCATAGAAGTTTAATTTAAACACTGTATCATGTATTAAACTATGAAAATATAAAATAATAAATGTACAGTAATCCCTAACAGAACGTAGAGATACATATTGGATTCTGCAAAAATGCATATCAGAAAGCATAGTAAAATAACAAAAGACGAACAAATTAAAGCGGCACAATGACATTATATCAATAATGAACATACAATAAATTCACATGGACACTTGTTTTTGTTGTATATCGAATGTCATATTTTGCATTTTGTTAATGACCATATGTGAATTTTCATGAATAGGAGTAATATTAACAATAAGTGATTATTTTTCATTAAATTAACTTTTTTTAATACATACAACAAAAGCATGTATATCTGAAAAAAAATGCATATTATTTTACATATTGTTTCGTTTTGCAAAGTGTGTAAAGCGAAAAAATACCACACACACAAAATAAGGATCACATAATGCAGGGGATTACTTTAAAAGTTTTTATATTACCTGACGTTGTAGTAGTGATGATAGAAGTCGCAATGGAAGAAGGCTGCGACGTAGAAACTGTAGTGGGAGTGGATAACGTAGTCTGTAAGTGATGAGATGGTGGCGGAGGCCTATGTAGCTGGGTGGAAGGCGGCGGACGAGATCGTGACTGCAAAACGGTGATTTGCTGAGGTGGTGCGGGACATCGCGGCATCCGGACCCTCACCCCCATTCCCATGTTGATGTTTCCAGCGCTAGCCTGCCCAATCGGTCCCGTCAGTATTCTGTAAATCGAAAAAAAGTTATATTTGACATTTGATAAACAAAAGCAAAACAATGAGCTTATCGTGTGACTGTCTTTGAAATGATATATTCGACTATTCCACGCAATGTCTTTGTGTAACTGATGCGACCGATGCTAAGAGTGGTCTTGCAATAATTCAAGATTTTTCAAACAGCCGACGAAAAAAAACTAAAAATAAATAGCCGGCTTGAGAAATCAGGTTTTCGACGTAGTGTCATTGATGCTTTAAAACACTCGCAAGTGTACACAATAAAGAAAAGGGGTTAACCAGACATACGAGAACGGACAATGAACGTTTACCCCCAGTTTGAGGTGCAACACACATAAAGGGTATAGCAATAATTTATTTCGAATACAATCGCATACATGAAAGTTTAAACCATACAAGCTAAATTAAATTATCTGCATCAATCAAAATCTTAAAAAAAAAAAACATTTTAGAAGATAAATGAATATATTTAGACTGATGTGAATCAAATGGTAGCATTTTAAACTATTAAATTATGGGTGTTAATTTATGATAAAAATTTGTTGTCACAATGTAAAATGGTTAATTTTTATATTCGCTCATTGTATGTGAGCTTAATTATGAGAGTGGTATAAACCGAAAAATTGAAACAAAAATAGTTTTTTTAGTTTACATTTTTGCAAACTATTATGTTAAGTTTCTTGCTTTTAGAAACTGACTTTAACTCTCTGGTTAGTTAACTTAAGTAGTGAAAAGTCCATGTTTTAAATGTGAAACAATGAATATGTCAGAATTATACAAAAATGATTTACACCTTGGTCATATAAAACGAAAATATTTTTTATGCATAATGGATTAAAATTGATATTAAAAATATTTAAGCTGATCTTACGTTAACATTTTACTTCTTATTCAATAGCTATGAACAGAATTACATAAAAAAGAAAATGACAATTAGATCCCCACAAACATTTTTTTCATGTACATATATTATTTATGCAAAATTCTCAAACAATAAACTTATATGCCTATCATTATGACAATGTAAGAGTATTACTTTTCTATTCCTCAATATTCAACCGTTAACGGCCGAAAGCAAAAATACAATTTTTAACAAAAATAACATAGAATTTGTAAAGTTAAAATGATTGTGATACTTTACAATGATTAAAACCGACACGAACAATTATTGTCAATATCTTGACTTAGACCATTACTGTAATCGTGGGTATATCGAAGATTAAATAGGGGAAACTAATACCGAATTGGAAATGTCACTTTAACATTTTCTAATTGTCCTCGCTCAACACGATTTCTCTTCAGATTAAAATTTCAACCGATCAAAGAAAATGACATTTAAACTTGAAAAAGATCTTCGATCTGATCAGATTATTTGTTAAATTATCGAAAGAGATTCGTCTACGTACAATCGTGCCGAAGATCGAATAGGAAATCGATTCGGTTCAAATCTATATTGCGATGGACACAAAATCTTTTTTAAATCGAAAAACGAAAAAACAATACGATACCTCGGCTGATCGCGATGCAGAGCCGGCTGCATGTGATGTTGGGGTTGCTGCTGCTGAGGCTGCTGGGGCTGAGCGGGCGGCTGGTGCTGGTGCAGCTGCCTGATCGGCTGCTGATGCAGGCCGGGGTGCTGCTGGTGGTGCGCGTGCGTCAGCTGGTGTTGGTGCTGGTGCTGGTGCTGATGCTGCTGATGGTGCGGGTGGTGATGGGGCGGGGGCTGCTGATGGGGGGGCGGGGGAGGCGGGTGCCCGTGATGGGCGAGGGGTTGATGAGGCTGGTGAGGCTGATGGGGCTGGTGGGTCTGGTGGTGCGGGTGCAGCTGCGGCGGGGGCCGATGGTGGCCGTGGAGCCCGTGCGGGTGCATCATCGCGTCTTCGTGTAGATGCGCCGTCGAAAGAACGGTGCCGAAGCTCCGCACGCGAGAGACTTCGAGGCGGAGGCGCGCGAGTGAGCGCTCCGCCCGGCTCGGCCGCCGCCGCCGATCTAAACAAGACTTCGGTCGCCCATCGCCGAATGTGTCAAAATTTACGCCATTGCAGATTTTCAAATTTTATCGAAACGAAACGTTGTAAAATTCGTAATATTTTCGAATCTAATTCAATACGATTATGATAATTGAATTGTTATTTATTTGTAATGTATAAAAATTAGTTTTATTACTTACACTGTACACTTTTCACCTCAATTTTGTAAATCAAATAAAAACCGTTAAATTGTATTTATTCCATGAATTTATTTTATTTTTATTAAATTTTATAATTTCATTCTAATTTAGGAGAAAATGGGGAGACTTGATCCCTTTTGTTTTTTGTCTCAAACTCCTTTTGGAAAATTGTATTTTAAAAATAATAGCGTCAAAATGAACCCAATTAAATTCTGAGTGTATTGACTCAGATTAAAATATGATTTTCCGAAAGGAAGCTAGAGGCAAAAAACAAAATAGGATTAAATCTTTTTACCTCTCCATAATTTCATTATCGGGTATAATGTTCACTTTCATTAATTTTGATTTTTAATTTCCAAATTCAATATTGCAATATCATTTTAATATTATTCTCGAATACCCTGATATATTAAAATTTGTTAACACAAATATAATACAAATGTGGTTTTATCTATAAACCGTGTATTGAATTTCCTGTTTTGATAAAATTTTGTTATCCGTTTCGATGTTTATGTCAAATGTCATTGTTAACCGTGCAGAAATTCAAAGATGCATTCGAATTTATCACTCTTCGTTAACTATGTATGTTAATTATTTATATGCACTCACGAAAACGATTCAATTTATGACTTGAATTATTCTCACACGAATCGATACTTACGATTGCGTTCATTTTAATTCGAGAACATATGCGTATCCGAATCATATTTGAACAAAGAATTTCCCAAATTTCAACCGGAAAAGCGAATCGAGCGTACTGCCATCTTTCAAACGTTCCATTAGCTATTTTCCAGCAGAAATTTTCCTCGATACTCATTCATGCATTGTGAGATGTCGACAATGAATATAATGCATTTTTTCTCAAGAAACAAAGCTTATATACTTTAACGATTCTCTATTTACGATTCGAGCAACTCAATAGAATATTACGAGAAAATTATGAAATGTAGACGCAAAAAATTGTATATTGGAGGAGCTGGGATTTGAACCCAGGACTTTCAGCATGCGAAGCAGACACTCTACCACTGAGTTACACCCCCGACAAAAGTCGGGATGAAAATAACATTTCAGATGTCATTTGTTTAATTTGCATTTATCCATTTCATATTCTTACAATCTACGAATCAATCAGATTTCGTATTCAATCACAATGCTCGTATTAGCATCTTGTCATATTTTATGATAACTTATAAGCGATTTAAATGTTCGCAGTGTGCTAACATCTATTATTGTCATACGTGATGAATATTTTTCAGAAAGAAAGTGAAACTTTCTTTTCGTGTCATTAGAATTTAAACTGTTATTATTCGGATGCGTAAGGATTTAATGATAAGACAAATATATTTTCATGTGTAAAAAACTGCTGTTTAATAAATAATTTATTTACATCTTTAAATAATTTATGTGAATAGCTTAAAATAAAAATAATTTATAAGAATCCTATTTTCTATCGATTTGGTCTTTGAAAATGTAGCAAAGTTCGAAACTCGGAAGGTGATGAAGCCGCCGAATTTTCGAATCTGTCTTCATGGATTCAGTTGGTGGAGGTGCCGCTCGTCGCCGAAGAAGTGGACGAAGACGAAGAAGACGGGCTCGAGTAACTGGAGGAAGACGAGCTTCCTGGATAGTAAGCGCTGTATGCGGAGTTGTGAGCTGATGTCGTGTCCCAGACTCTAGCATAGGGTCCCGTAGACGACGGTTCCCATTGGGGACTGTAGGAATCAGGTGGGGTTGAAACCGGAGAGGAGGAACCGGCAGATGTTCCGTAAGCCGTCGACGGTGGGGTTGGCTCTGGGGCAGGTGTCATAGTCATCGGCATCGGCATACCTTTCAAAATAGAAAATAATTGTATAGAAGTAGTTTAAAATAAATGTCATGTATGATTTTGTGTACCTCCTTTCTTCAACAGCTGCGATACGATGAATCCTACTACGAGAACGATGGCCAGTTTGCTGAGGATGAGAGCTTTCATCGCCTTGAAGCCGATCAAAGCTACGAAGATGGGCATCAGCATTTTCATCTTGAGCTTCAGCAACAGTAAGACGGGTAAGAGTAATTTTTTCTTCAAAATTCCACGAGCTACAAAAACATTTTTGATAAAAACAAACGATCACATTCATTATAATTTCGATCTAATTTTTACCTTCACCATCCTTAGATTCCTCAACGCCATCGGGGTAAACGACATCGAGCCCCCTATCAACCCTGTACGTCAATTCGGCATCTCCGAACAAATACTGAGGCAGATGCAATCTGAACTCATTCTTATTCAAGATCCTTCCGACTCTATCGTAAATGACTTTATCGATGTTTTCTGGGGCATAAGCTCTAGCGCTTTCTCCTCCTAGTCCCAAAACGGTATCCAAGTAGGCTAAGACCTTAGACTTGAGGCACTCGGTGGCCGAATCGGCGGTGAAGCAATCGTCGACAATGGCAGTGAGGAGCTCATCTCCGCTCTTGATCCTCGGCGTCTCGACGAGGACCTCGTTTCCGAAGACGGCACCCTGGCAGGTGGTGAAAGCGAGAGCGATCGCTAGCAGCGGCAAACACTTCATCATGGCTTCGAGTCTTCCTTCTTCGGCTGGATTGTGATGGGTTGTTGTGGTAACTGGAGTACGGGCGGTTCGTGTGTGCTGCACTTTTAAAGTGGGCTTGGCATTTATACTAGGAAGTGTCGCGATAGAGGGGCATCGACATCGTCAGGATGCGTATTGAATATTGATTGGAAATTAATCGCGGAGAAGTGGCATTCGTCCGTGTATTTGGCCCCGAGCTTCCCTATACGATTCGGCTCAAGTGGAACGCTGGTGTCGAGTACGGCGTTGAGGTCCTGCTTCGAGGAACTCCGCTTTGTCTCGGTGGACGATTTCTAGAAATCGAGATGACTGTTTTAATCGTCGTATTGTTGTTTTTTTAATTAATCGAAATTAAATGACATGGGACTTTCTTACACTTTCTTTTCAGTTTATGTTGATGTGATTTTTTTTTTGTAGATGTTTTGTTTACTTTATTTTTTATTGAATCTGGTAATGTTCGTGATAAGGTAAAGAGAATCTCGAGATGAGTATACATGTGAATATGTACTTAATGATTTAAATTTTGTAATCATCTTTAATATTGTATGTTTCAGATATAATCTCGTGGATTACGCAAAGGATAATGAAACGCGTGTTTCCATATATTCAATCAAAATTCGATATTTTAGGTGTTAATGAATATATGTATATTTCATAGTTTAGGATTATCATTCAGTTTTTGTAATTCAGATATCTAATATTTTATTACCTGAAAGAAATAGCGAAATCAACGAAATAAACATACATATTTGATTTTCATACATCATGAACTTATACAAGCATCAAATACAGATCCATTATTATTTTCTTCAAATAAGATGAGTTTTAAGTAATCAACTTTAAGTAAAAGTTGATTGTATTTCATTTTACAATTTTTTGGATTTTTAAGCTCAGAAATCTTATTTATATTTATTTTATATCATTATCGATTATGATTAAAAAAGACAAGAATAATGGGTAATAATAAAAAGAAAAGAGAATCAGATGCTTTTTGGTGAAACGAAAAATATTCGCCACTTGAATAAAATAAATATATTCAACATTAAATACCTATATTTTTTCAATTTATTGAGGCGTTACCCGCTATTGTCTAAAATATTTTGATTAACTGTGTTATGCATACCGTATTCGTTCAGTACAAATTTAACGGTATGCCACTTTTACTTCAGGACTAACATTAGCATTTCAATTTTTGACATTCGAATTTAAATTGACAGCACGTCTTCTAGTGTATTACACTATGAATATTTTTAAAGCATATAATATAATCTTTTATTTGCCATAATAAACATAACTATGTTTTAAAAAAACAAACATATAAAAACTACATAATTTGGTGTTGTTATTTATTTATTTATGATCGAAATATCTTATAATTTGATTATCAAGCGATTTTAAATGTATAATTTTAATAAATATTTGAAATCATCTGCAATTTATCTCATTGATTTTTTCCCTTTTTATATATCAACTTTAGTTTCTTTGCTATGTCTACTTTGTTCAATTCATTATGATAACAGAAAAAAATAACATATACCTTCCGATGACTCAGAAATTATGTATAATATTGCTTATGTCGATTATTGGGTTATGAGGTTATAAAGACAAATTCCTTAAAATTCAATAACAGGTAGGATAGTGGCCCAGGTCACTCAGGAGTAAACGCTATTGTGTCATATACAGAATACTAATCGATAGATTTTGGTTATTTGTATTTCGAAACATAAAAACTATTTTATTCAATCTTGTTTTTTCATCTGAGCATTACAATATCATGTAATACGAATATAAAAGATAGATTTAAAATGAAAATAAATGAAACTTTCGAGGTATAAATATTTTCCGGTTGAAATACGGTGGATGATTTGTTCAATTTGAAAATTTCTTAAAAAAAAATCAGACAACTATTATTGTGTTTCACGTTATATTATTAATATATTATATTGTATTTTCAATACTAATTAATACATATTTTCAAGTTTTTACTTTGTAATTTTAATAATCACTAATGCTTTGTCCCATATTATTCATATTGTCAAAGAAAAAAACATTTAAATCAATTTATTCATCATTATTTTCATGAAATCAAATTCATCAAATGCATCGTTTCTGACAAATAGATCGAAACAAAATGGAAAAAATCATTTTTTCACTCTGCTTCAGTCAGTTCATTACTGTATAGTTAAACGAAAATATATTGTTTCCATTTAATAGTTTCAAAGTGAAATTTTATTAAGGATCATTAAAGGGATTTGTTTTGAGGTTGATTTTCGATTGATATGAGATAAGTTTCAAATAAATAAAGCTTTAATAAATAATAAATATAATACAAATTAATTTAAGCAGACGAATCCAGAATTAATTCTAAGAACACACTCGACTAGGTATCGTTCAACGTTCTTAAGCATAAGCATTGTAAGCCATCTTTTGCGCGTTCAATTGTGGTTCGTCCACAGATCGGCGGGCTCTGTAGTTGCTGGCGAGAGCAGCATCCCAAGGTCCATGAGCTGAGATTTGTGGGTGAGAATGGTCAGCAGCAATCTGAACAGAAGAAAATATGGTTAGAATGAAATTCCAAACGATTCTGAGTCATATAAGAACGATTTGAGTACCTTTTTGCAGAGCTGGAAGATCGCCAATGCGACGGACACGACGAAGGAGAAGAACGAGAGCTGAAGGGCGTTCCAGGCTTTCAGACCCAAGACTCCGAGGGCGAGTGGCACCAAAGTCATAGCCTTCAAGAGGACGAAGACCAAGATGGGGATGAGGATCTTCTTCAACTTGGATTTGCCGCGAGCTTCGTCGGCGAATTGGATGTTGACGTTCAATTCTTCTTCGTCGAGATTGCGTGGACTGACGGTGACTTTGGTTCCTCCGATTGGGAGTTTGAAGGTTACGTCGTGGGTTTGGATATATTCTTCGACGGTGTCGATCAAATCGCCAGAGGAGCGTCCAGTTACTTCGTTGCCGTTGTAGTTGTTGCGTACGACTTCGATTGTGTCAGTGACCTGAAGCAAAAATTTGGTTTAAGTTATACAATTCAATGAGATAATTGATGTATTTTTAGTATTACTTGGTATGAATCCTTCTTGAAGATGGTGTCCAACAGTGACATGACTTTGAACTTCATGCAGGCGATGGCATCGTTGCCTCCTGCGCATCCAGATCTCATCTCTTCGACGAGACCGTCCATAGGAGTGCCTTTCCAGAAGGCAGTTTTGGCTGGTTGGGCCACGGCTGAGCCGAAGATGGCCAAGGCCAAGAAACAGAACACTTTAGCAGACATCGCTGAGTTTTGTCTGTAAGTCACAATTGCACTGTTGACAGTTGGAAGGATCGTATTGAACTACTGATTAGTGGGTGCGGGCGCGCCTATTTATACCGCAATTTCTTTCGCACTTCACAGGACGATAACAAAAAGTCGTTGTCTGTTCGTAGAACGTTGGACTTGCGTCGTTTTTCCGTCGAGGATTCCGTATGCATAAGGGAAAGCAATTTTCAGCAGGATCTTCGTCTTCGGTTCCAAAGTGTCGCCGATCAGAAGTTTTGGTTTGTCGCTTAGGTCGTTTGGTTTCATTAGAAAGAAGTAGTGTACAATGGTAACGTGAAGCCCGATTTGTATAAGGTGGTCTATTTTGGGTCTCTTTCTTTTCGAAGAAATTGTGATGATTAAAGCGAGACAGGTGTATTGTCGTGAACTTGAGGATGGTGTCCTTTTAACATTCTGAACGTGCGCTGAAATCTTCATGCGTTGCATATCAACGATTTTCCACTGTGATCGGCGTCGGTTTTCAGTAAATATTCAATGAAACTGAACTGATATTAGCATTTTTATTAGTTTTTTCAGTTCAATTGCTTCTTTTATGCAACAAATGCTATTGAACTTGAAACCGCATTATGCAATTGATGCAAGTTTCGCGAAACTCGACTGCATTTAAATAAGTCTTGTAAACGTTTGCATTTACGAGAAAAACAATCAAAGCGAATTATGTTATAACTGCTAGTATATAATTTATTCTGACAATATAATTTGATCAAGATATAAAAGTGTGTGAATTGTCTAAAAATTTGCATACAAACAGTTTCTTAAATCGCACACTTATCAACGTCGAAAAAATAAATAGAATATGCTCCGATTTGTTTTAAGTCTAAATTCTAATTTTAGTGATGTAAATAATTAATTTCCGGTGTGATAAAAATATTTTGATTTTAAATAAAAATAAATAAATATACAAGTAATTATTTCATAAAAAATACTATCAATCTAAATTCTTCGATAAAAATACATTGTCATTTAAAATTACACTTCTATGCTACACAATTAATTGAAAACATAATCAATCGAAGAAAAAATATACATAAACCATACAAATCACATAACCCATATGACGACTGCAAAAGCCAAGGGGTACAATTGACTTTGCGGTGATTTCGAGAAAAGCGCGTTCAAAGTTGACCATGTACCTACATGTATTAGGAGGAGGTCAAGTGATTTGATGATATATCTCGGTGAACGTTCCGAATTCGTTTATATCCTTTTGCCACCAAATAAATGAGCGTACATAGAAGCAAATCTTGTGCAAAACTTAATTTCGGCAAAAATGTCACTTATCCCCTTGGCCTTTTCGATCGTCATATGAACTCATCGTACATCAACGAATCACCCAACACAAAAAAAACCCCAATCGAAACCTAGCATAATCGTCGTCCGTCGTAACAGTTGCCGAACTTTTACTTTTTTCAGACACCGATCCGATTTTGATTTCGCTTCGCTGGTCCGTTGTTCGACCAGGATTCGGAGCTCGAGGCATCCAGGCCATTGGGTGATATGTTTAAAATTCAATTCGTCATCTAAGCGAAGAATTCGCATCAGCCTACTTACTCCAGGATCGGACGCCGGAACTCGACGGACGCCGGAACTCGTAGTTTCCATCTACGGAGCCGTCCTTAATGTGTTAGGCTGGCTAGGGATTTTCGTCGAGGATTTTGATATACGATTAAGGATCCGTTATTGGTGTCTAACTTTCTCCTGTCGTCCTCTGGATAGTGTTTTTTTGGTGCGCGGTAATCGGTGTCTAGTGAAATTGTTGCCGGTTTGGATGATTTTATTTCTTGTTGGCTGTGGTCATATTTTATTATTGAAATTTGATGAATTTTATAAATTTTCATTATAAAAACTACTCAGATTTTCATGTCTAGTATTTTTTTTTTGTTTATCTGAAACTATGTATCATAGAATACATTCATCTCATTCATACTTGTTACGTGTATTATGTCTTCCTCGATAATATTGAGTTGATTTATTTATCTGAGTATTTAATTAGGTTCTGTCTTTCAATCATCATATTGCAGTTCATCATTCAAATATATCTTATATTATATGACAAAAAAGTCTATAAGTGATTAATAAATATTCATCAGATTGTGAAAATTGAAATATTCTCCTCAAAGTAATTAAACAATTTTAACATTTAGTATTTAAAATATCTCAATATAAGTTAATATTATTCGAAATTTCTTAGATCCTTTTATGCATTTAATAAAATAAATATTTGAAAAATCAATAATTTAATTCATTTATTTAATGTTTCTAGATTAACAAAAATTAAATCCAAACAGAGAAAAAGAAAAGTCCATTAGCAAGTCGCATTGATTGGAAAATCTTTATGCTACATAAGTAACAAATTAATAAATTATTGCAAACGGCACTTAAATGATAACAATGATGTTAAACGAATATCAATCGATGCAATGGAAAGTCGAAAAGTTCGATAACATCGTAAAAGCTCTCGCTATACAGAATACGTGAGTGAGAATACTCGTCTAGGAATCGTCGAATTACTGTACGATATCTCTAATGCTAGTTACAGTGAAAACTAATGAGTGGCTAATTAATTCGGGAAAAGTATGATCGATAGAAAGTTTTTTAGAATTGTCTTGATTAAAATATATCGCATGTCTCTTCCAAAAATTAATATATTGGTAGTAGTGTATTGATTTCCATGAGCTTTCGATTTGCTCAATTCATAGCATTTTAAAAAGTCTATGTAATGTTATATGGCAATAAAATTACTTGGATCCAATGCGGTAATATTATATATGGTCATTTTGCAAAATTGTGCAATGTGTTCATCAATAAAAACGAAAGTTACGTTTTTGAGACATAAAAACTTATAACAATTGATAATAGTCATGCAATGAAGAAATGATGCTATGGAGCTTTTATATTGTGAACTTTCTTATATAATACTATCTATATCGATTCAATACTCATAATTGAATACTTTAGATACACTACTAACATTTTTTTTTGCAATGGTATTTATATTTGATTTGTTTAAGGGTAGTTTTTTAACGGAATAAAAATAAATATATGTTTTCGATCATTTTATTTCTTATAAATAAATTTCAATAAATATTAAATTAATAACGATCAATAAATATAAGCGCGTTTCGTTTTTGTTTTATTTACAAATAAGCATTGTAAGCCATTTCTTGAGCATTATCCATCGATCTTTGGTAGGGTCCATGATGAGCATCCCATCCTGGTGCTGCAACGTGATCTACGTGATGGTGATGATCGTGGTGTGGGTAATGGATGACTTCATAGTTGACTACCTTTGGTTTGGTGAATTTGAAGATCACCATAGCTCCTGTAATAATAAATTAGGATAGATTTAGAAGTAATTTTTCAAAAATATATGATGCTTTTTGGGTAATTGAAATTACCAGATAGAACCATAGAGATCAATCCAAGAGTGAGAGCTTTCCATGTTTTCAAAGCAATAAGTGCCAAAGCAAGTGGTACCAATACTGAAGCTTTGAATTTGAGACCGAGAAGGAATGGAACTATCACTTTCTTGACTAAGCCACGACCTAATTAAAGAACAAAATTAGTAACAATTTTTTTATGTATTTTATCATTTCAGCATTGTGTATACCTTCAGCCGCATTTCCTTCAGCCAACGGAATATCAAGCTCTTGAGGTAATCCTTGAAGTAAAGACCTAGGAACGTATTGTCCAGCAGATCCAGAAGTCAATTCTTCAGGCACTCTAATCTTGAGCGAATGAGTAGCCAAGAAAGCATCGATGTTTTCGAACATCAACATATCATCCTTGACATCCCTGCTTTGCTCCACAAATCCAGTCCTGACGATCTTCAGATCCTGAGTGATGCTGATCTCATCCTGATCAGCGACCCTGCTCATCCAAGAGAGGGCTTTCGGCTTGACACAAGATACAGAATATTGGCTGAGACATCCTCTGTACATATCATAAGCCAAGTCGGAGGCAGAGTCTTCGTAGGCGGAGACCGCGACCACGGCCACCAGGAGGATCACCAGCTTCGCCATGGTCTTGTGGACGGTTTAATCAAGTGCTGAAGACGTCTGTCCTGAGGAACGATCGGCTGTCGAATGTGTCGCAGTTAAGGTCAGGGCTTGGTTTTTATATGACCGTTTAAAACGCGTCATTGGTGCTCCTCGAGTCCGCCGTTTCTGTCACCGTGTCTCTTGGACTACGGGGGAAATTAGGTACGTGGACGTGATTCGAATTCGAGTTCCTTCGAGGTCCGAGGATGAAATTCGATTCATCTGTGTAAGGCTTTCAGGTGAGAATGTGAAATTTTCATTTTTTCGATTCGTGCATGCGATTGTTTTCGAATGCGGCGTGCGGTTCGATTCATATTCAGTCGTGAAAATCTATAGATAATAATCTTTTAAAGAGTATTTTTTATTTATTTTTTATTATGATGAATGATAATAAGATTATTGAATGAAATTCATTTGTTTTGATAACACTTTTGTTCATATAATAAACGAGCTTTTAAGCTCTATCCATCTATCTATCTAAGAAATTATAAGATTTTTAAATCATTGTATCATCATTATCAATTCGATTTTATTTGAACTTATTTAATAAGAAAAAATACCAAAATTAAGATAAACATGAAATAGCAGAAGATAAAATGAATAAAAAATTGTATGCAATTAAATTGGATGTCATAATATCAAATCATTTTTTATTGAAATCTTAAATACAAATTAGTTATTTTTTTATTTTAAAATATTAAAAATTTTACCTATAAGCTTGAAATTATTCAAATAACATTTATTATTTACATGTATTCTTTTGTTTATTATAAAAATCTATTTCTTTTTTTTTTCACAAATCTTGATATTAATATTGGATAGAATTTTTCTCTATAGGTACCAATATATTTTTTTAAATTTTCCAATTCAACTTGATAGGTACTTTATGCAATGTAATTTTATTACATTGTATGTAATATATTAGGTATAAAATTTAGCATTTTGTGGTTACAATTTAAATTTTTTATATGTGTTTCACGTGTACCGCATGGCAGTGGCATTCTTCATATTGACTTCACTTTCTCCGTCTCATTGTGAATGACAATGACATAGTTCGAATTGTGATCATCGGGTAACGGATTTTTAATATGGATTAACATAGTTAAATATTTCGCTTGTATTAGTTTTGATTTTGACTCTAAAATAAATAAGTCGATTTATAATATCAGGATGTGAAATTGTTAAAATTTTCAATTTTCCTTCAAATACCATGTGCAATCATATGTATTTTCTATATATGTGTATACTTATAACAATAAGATTCAATAAAAAATATATTGTAATGATTGAATTGTTTTTTTAGAGAGTTGCTATAGATGTCAGAAATAAAACGAGAATAAAAATATTTTGGAATGTGCAGTTTCAAATTTTATTGTATATTTTTTATGGATTTTATGAAATAAAAAATTCAAATACATATATGATAAAACATAATTTTTATGATTTTTTTTCTTGAAATATATTAATCCATATTTATATGTTTAAATAAATGAATTAATAACTTCATTCTTGATGGAATTGGTTTCAAAATTTTGCATAGTATTAATTGTGTATAAACAGCATTTCAACTTATTAATATATGTATTATAAACAGTATACATATTTAGTGGCATCATTATTTCAGAACAAATTATAAATAAAACAAATAATAGATTTTAAAATTATATTTTTAATAAATAACAAGATATTCCTACAATAATATCAGTTTCACTGAAACATACAAAGTTTGTCTAAATTGTCTATAAACATGAGTTAAGTTTTTATTTACAAGAAAAAGCACCGTTGACCTTATTTGACCCAAAAGTTGAAACGACATTATTGACTATTTAGAAATAAACAAATGAAATATAAAATATAAATGACTTCTATTTATATTGGTAATATTATGAACATTTAAAATTATTAACATTGCAAGGAAATATTTTATATGATAATAATGGCTAGTACTACCTATGTTAGTTATTTTCATATAGGTATTACAAATTAAACTAATTTAAATAAATAAATGAATAAATAAATAAATAAATAAATAGATAAAGGCTAATATAACTATAACAGGTAAGGCAAATTAAGATTTTGAATCTCAAAATTCTATATTCAGATTAATTAATCCCTTAATCAAATCCCATATAATCATGTTTGACTATTAAACAACTCATTAACAATAAAGTATGTACAAAAAATCAACAAACAATAAGAAAAATGCTATATGAGTAAATGCAAAATTCGAGGTTAACTTTATCTGTGCTTGGCACTTCATTCAAAATAACGACTAAAATCAAGTAACAGATTTTCCTTGAAAATTGCTATATAAATTCCAATTTATCATACAATATTGTACACATTTGATTAAATTCTACCACGTATATATTCAATAAACACATTTTGGTTAATCATAAACAACACAAATGAATCAATGTTTAACACTATCATTCGTCACGATATATCAATCGGTGAAATTTCATTTTTTCTTCATTTCAGTATTGATAGAACACTGTGGGTACAATGCCAAACAGTCTTTCTTATCTTGTCCATCTCTTGCAGATTGAACGTATCTATAAAATCTCACAGCTGCATTACTTCCAGGAGCTGGTTTTTGTAGTTCACTGGCATCTCTGAAATTCAAATAATAAGGATTTAATAAAAAAATGACTAATAATAAAACAATCAAAGTTAGATATCGATTATAGAAATCTCATAAATTCATTCGATTCATGATAAATACATCAGCGTATATAAATTACGGATGCGTGTTTTACAGTTGCACGGAAGAAGAATTCCGCGTTAACAACAATAGAAAAAATATGATAATGTGTAAATGAATAAAGTGAAAATCGTATCGATATAGAAACCGAACGGCTGACCGATATTTTCACATTCACTGACGATGAATTTTCAAATGTGACGTGACGATTTAGTCGACTTCTCATTATATTATACTGACAAACGGTACGAAAGTGATTCATACATTTTCCGACCGCAAAAGTTTCCGAATGTTTCATCTTCAACTTTTTCATTCATTGTGTGGGTACATCACAATAAAATTGTATCAAAAAATTTAAAGAAAATCAGTTTTTTCTATGCACAGTCTTTTTTCAACTTATCAATATGCCTACGAGTCCGTATCGGAGTTGGATCGAATACAATGAACCTATTTTATGAAATTGAAAAGATTTTACTATTTGACACGTTTTGGGCCTACAATGAAAATAAAATGAGTATTATAATAACCTGCTGAGTTCGTTTGAAACCAGGTTACTATGTGGCGCAAATCTGGCTGGATTCTTGTACATCGAACACACCAATCTTTCTCTGCATGGTTCATCGTTGAAGTTCAATCCAGCAAACACTTGATCGACCTTTTGCAAGATTGGCGAATAGAATGGATCGAAAACTGGCGTCGAAACTTCATTCTTGATTATCTGAAAAATTAACGAAAAATGAAAAACTGTTCGTGACTTTACATCGTTAAGTTGCATTATTTTTTCGTATTGTAACGGTTGACGTAACGTTTCCGAATTATTATATGCCATATTGCAACTTTTTACATCCAAAAATTATGTGTCTGCGAACATTGTCTGTCGTTTGCCGATCTGAATTAAATACGAATTTCAGATTCTTGTATGTGAAAGTATGTAGTTTAAATTGTGGTGTCTTGACGCTTAAACGCACTTAGGTTAATTGGATGTGAACCGTTAAAAACTATTACGCCTTTTTTCCTATCGTTAGTCGCTTGTACGTAAACAGTGTTGATTACGGTCATTATTCATCACATACAATAGTTGGCTTTTAAATTTGACATGCTCTGCTACATTTGTCACAATAATTTAAGTCGTAATTGACATCGAATAATAATGATGTGATTTAATAATAAGATACGTAAAATTTTCAAGTATTTTTTAGATTTATAATACGAGAAAGTATAAAATAGCGAAAATGAATCGTTCTATAAATCACTCAGTTTTTTGAAAATGAAAATGCTATATAATTATTTTCATCGTTTGAAAATCCAATCGTGCTTTTTCAGATAAGGAATGAGACTGGAACATCAACTCGAAAAAAGTATTTTTCCTTTTCGCTTTTCTCGATTATTATTATATTTATTTTGAGAATTCGCAAAAAATAGAAAACGATTTTCCTTCTCATTTGATGAATCTAAAATGGCACGATTCACACAGATCATAAAGTCAGAACAATAATCGCGCAAAATGTTACATTACACAGATTTGCGTATGCGAATCGTTCTCGAATGATCTTAAAGGCAATTTCTCCATAAACATCAATCCACTGTATAATTCTCGCCTTTTACTACCCATTATTATTTACAACCTAGAACTTTGATGCATGTATAGACCTGAGATTGAGCCAGTTGCTGTTGAAGCAGTAACTTCTGCTCTGCTTGCTGTCTGAGAATCTCTTGGGCCTGCTGCTGCTGAGCTTGAACTAGTCTCAACTGTTCTTGACGTTGAGCGGCTCTCATCTGAAACGAGAAAATCGCAAGTGTCAAATGTAAAAGCCATTTGTGTGTCAAAGAAACTCATATCGCTCGAGTGTTAGAAAGAATGCATGAAAACTCTTGTGGGTGTCGATTGTCCCCCACGAAAACCAGTATTTCGGATAAACACGAATGTGGCCACTGACAAACGGTGCTAAAAAGAACAATATATACACAAACGTGAAATAAGAAAATAGAATAGAATGAGAAATAACGAGTGAATCTCTTGAACGGAACCAGAGCGCAGAAAACACGCCAATGATCGCCGACAGTAGATGGGGATTAAGATGGTAATTTTATGCCGATTTGCGGTAAGCGATTCAACGTTAATTTTACTTTTAATTTTTTCCGTTGAATTACTCTTACTTATCGAAGACGATCGATATTTTCTTTTTCCGAAGATTTCAGTTTCACATTTTCGATCGAAAATAAAAATGAATGTGATTTTATTTGAATTTTAAACCTGTTATTAAAACAAAAAAATGAATGTGATTTTATTTGAATTTAAAACCTGTTATTATAATAAAAAAAATATACATTTCTCTTAACACTCATTATTTTTTATCTGTATCTCTCATCGATAACTAGTTGATGTAAAATGTTTACTTAGAACGTAAGTCGATCAGTTAGAATATAACATGATCAATATGTTATAACAGTACACGATCGATACTGGTATTGTAAAATTACTAATAGTAACTAACCAATCAATCAAAATCGGTTTGATTGATTAATCTAAGTTAACAATCAATTATAATATGAATCCCAAATATATTTTTTACATTTTCTTATCATTAAAAATATTTTTTTAAGCACTTAATTTATATTTTTTCGTCGTTAAATGCTATATTTTACAGATATAAATAAATTTCAAAAGCTAAAAATAATATTTCACCGATTTCTATGGTAGATGGAATTCCTGACTCAGCGTGACCCGGTCATAGCAACTAGTTAAACAAGTCAATATGAACGCTTTTATATTGTTCATAACCACCGTGAAAAGATCTACGATCAATAGGAACCACATCAATTTTGACACGTTCAATAACCGATATGTCGACCAACTTCCTCGATATAACCGCATCGATTAGATTACATCTAGGATAAAAAAAAAACGATTGAAAATCGGACACCACATTCTGGCTCTCGTTTAAAAAAAAAATGCACAAAAAAGGGAAGTGTGTTGCATTTCGTTTCAAAAGCCTTTCTTCGCATTCGAGTTTCCTTGAGTTGGCTTCGTAGTGGCCATCTTCATGTCGTGAAGTGCAAGTAGTCAAACATGTCAGACCTCAATCTGGAGGTCCGGTTTATAGTGCGTACTTGCGCAAGCAATTAAATAACCGAAACGGAAGAGGTGAACCTTTTTAGCATGGAGTTAATGAATAGCCTTAGACATGTTAATGAATAATTATTACAGTGTTTGAAGGTAATTATTATAGATTAATATTATTTAGTTTAATAAATTGATAATAGAACGGCAGTGAAATAATGTACTTATGCATCGCTGTATTAATTCATTGATGATTGAACTATGTATATTTAAAAAAAAATCATTGAGAAAAAGATACGTCTGTATATGAAGATCGAAAAGGCCAAGGAGTTATGCACAGGAATCGCTTCTATGCACGCTTATTAATTTGGTGGCAAAAGGATATAAACGAATTCGGAACGTATGCCCAGATATATCATCAAATCTCTCGACCTCATACTAATACATGTAGGTACATGGTCAACTTTGATCGCGCTTTTCTCGAAATTACCATAAAGTCACTTGTACCCCTTGGCCTTTTCAGTCGTCATATGTAAGAGTATATTTAGAGATGTTCTATAATTCACCGCATTCCAATTCCATAATTTTACATTAAAGCCAATTATTTTCACATACATAATGTATAGAGACGTGAATGCCATATTTCATAAACAAGTTTTTTTTACATACAGTACAGATTGAGGCATATTTAGCTTCATTATCGAGCCCTACAAAACAACAATTGATCCGCAAATCGAAACATGACGAATCGAATATCTAACATACAGGTGTGTTTGGATCGGCATAGATTTCGACAGTTTAATTGCTACCGGTTAGAGCTGCATACTTATTTACAGTTATGCACCTTGGGTTTGGCTGTATACCAAACATTTTTATGCGAGCAGCGAGAAAACTATCGGCTTTCCCACGTCACTCAATATACTTGGAAACCACTAATATTCGGAGAATAATTCTTAATAAATGCCGGATGAAATTTGAGGTCGTCGGATGCAAAGGAATGTGGCGATGCATAAAGCTTTATGCAAATTTAGGGAGAAAATTTATAGCATGCGTGTGATAATAGATTTTTAGTTCGTTTTTCTCACATCTTTAGTTTTTACTGCTATCCCGTGAAAATAAATCGAATTTATTTTTAAAATAACGAATTTTGCATGAAGTCTAATTATATTGAACGCCATTTTGTGCTATCCACCAGGAAAATCTAAGTATAAATGAAATTGTTGGAATATTTTCAAAATGAAATTTCTATTCAACCATTCAAACGTTTTATTGTCGGAGTTGTAAAAGCTCCATAAAATCTTTGATAGCATTGCTTCTTTGAGAACGCGTGAACTCAAAAAATAAATTTCATTTTTGATATCAAATGGAATAAATAGAGTGAACCATGACAGTGAATTTCGAATGATATTTTTTCCTTTCAACAATGGCATACGAAAGTAATACACTTTTAGAGTTCATTCTAGGCATGACAGGTTGTATTATATGACTCAATTTACTGCACGTTATGAACATGTTATAGCACTATTATTTATGATATCTGTACAGGTGTTTTTATAAGAAAAAAAAAGATTTTAGACATGCAAGGCGAGATATAAAAAGAAGTGGGTTGATTATGCCTATAAGTAGCATCTAAGAACATTCATAAGTTGAAAAATATTTACCAGCACTTCTTTCTCAATTTGCGCATTTATCTGATTCTGATTTCTGAGAAGTGGCCCTTGTGGTGTAATGGGTGGCTTTAGTCTGAAACGCATAAGTTAATCACATTAATCATCGGTAGTTTATGCGGTTTTATGATTTTGCACAATAATGACCTTATGCTCGATTCTGAAGTTGCAGCTTGTCGAACGTGTCTTTGGTCATCAAATATATTATTTCCAAAAGGTTTAGTAATTCCTTGAGTTGCTCCTGGACCAGGAGGGCCAAGTCCCCATGAATTTATAATACTTGCATCTTCAGGCTTGGGGCTGAATTCCACTGCAGTTCTATGTATATCGCCTCCGATGTACCTAGAAAATACGGAAATAAACTATATAAAATCACGTTATGGAAATCTGGTGTCTGGATGCTAATTTCGAATTACAAAATTGTCACAGAACAATAAATGTAGGCTGTTAACGGAATTGTAAAGGCGTTCGTACGTTTCATCAGTATGCACGTCCACCATATGCTTTCGAAATGATCTTGATCTGATCTTGACATTGTTTTCTTAGCAATCACATGTCACAGTTTTGCGAAAATAAGTCACGTTCGCGAATTTTCATATAATTACACAATCGTGACGTTGGAGTGTTCAATTGTTGATCTATTTCGAATTTCCGCGCGATGCAAGCAACGAAAACGAATATATTCACGATTAAAAAACACTTTTATCCCCCTGATCTTCGAGAATGCCTTTCACCGTAATGTGCTCCGCGAGTAAATCTTTTCACGCGACTCTTAACTGAGACGAAGACCAACCGAGCGTAAATGTCTTTAGGAAGACACGCGCCTCCCGTTTGCGGCTCGTGCTCTCTTTTATATACGAAATAAATGTAATATGAAAAAATAGCTATCTTGGAACAAAATACAGCGATTATGATGAAAAAAATGAATTGCGTTTGGTCGAGTATCAAACGCACTTTCGAAATTCTGCTGCGCTTTGATCGTAGAACGATTACGGGTTTTCGTCTTTCAACTCATCGATGTCTCTATTGATTTTCAACTTACGTTTAATAGGAATTAAATTTTCATAATAATACATAACTACATTATTAAATATCAACAATAACGATATTTAAATCAAGAAAATATTAATATTGAACAAAATTTTCCGTAAATTTACATATCAATATGAGTTATTATTATTTTTTAATTTTATTCAATTTCCTTAGAAAAACATGTGCTTTTTCATAATTATTGTGATCTACTCACTCTGAACCCAATCCAGGTCCTGAGAATTCCCATCCTGGTTGTTCATGTTGGAATGCTGGACCAGAAGATGAGGGATATCCACCGTGGAATTCGACGGAATGTGCAGGTGGATAACCAACGTGTGGAACCTGAAATTATTTGAAAATAGTGATATTAATGAAACATTCACATTTTTATATATTTAATAATATAATCTATATAAAACAATATTGAAATTTGAACAAACCGGATGGTGAATATGCGAAATTTGATGATGATGATGATGGTATTTGGTTTGATGATAGTTGTCATGATACCACGAACACAGCTTGAATATGTGAGTAAGCGCAGGGAACACGAATAGCACGAGCTTCAAAAACAATTTCTTCGCGTTATGAACTCCCAGAAGTAATGGCAAGAAGAAGAACAGCTTCAACTTGATTAGCTTTATGACTAAAACAATCGCTAAAAGACCCAACAGCAACTTGTTCTTGATGTATTTTTCTGCAAAAATAAACAAACTTTTTAGCCACTGTTGAAGCAGGTCAGTACAATTAAGAATATGAGTTAATATGGTCTTCATGTGTTAATATTCATTGAGTCTTTCATCTCAGTGCGAAATTCTCCATTTCAGCGTTAAGGAGGTCACTGTAATTTTACGGTGGGATTTATCGTTTTTCATATCGGTCGGTGAGCTCATCACAAACCAAATTGAACGTTTCCAATATGAATAGTTAAAGTAAATGAACACCATTGTGTTTGCGTGCAATAAAATTGGTGTCGAATTCGGGTATTAGATACGAGTATAAAAAAGTAGTTTATTTATATAATGTAAATGTGCGAATTCATTTATTAAAAAAAATGAAATATTATAAATAAATATTAATGAATCAGAATTGTACCGTTTATTTATTCCAGTATCAATTAATTTCACTATTGAATGTCTTAAAGACATCATAATTCAATGTATGTCACTTATAAATGTATAAAGGAATCGTATAGCACCATGGTTAACATTCGACAAACAGTTATTTACTGTCACTATCATTCTAATGACTAAACATTTTTTTAACGTACAGAAAAAACTGGTTTCATTAAATTTATAACAATAAGTCGAATTGAGTGTGTGCATACGTGATATAATACATCTATTGTAAAAAGAAGTTAAACAATCTGATATAACAAAATAAACGACTCGAATCATCACAATAAAAAAATAACTATATTGATTCAAATTAAATAATTATCATTATCTGGGCTGACAATCTGCAATACGGATATAAATTCATTCACCTCATATAATAAAACGATAATGAATTATAAAAACATAAAAAAATAAAACATGCTGTCTTATAACGACAGCAATCGACCACCAGCAATATCAATCGAGTTAAGAATTAATGAATGCGAACAATCACAAGAATTTCCTCCACTATACTCCGGAGGCGTACGTGATAAAACTAGTGTAACCACTGTTGACTCGCTCAATGAAGGATCAATGAATTGGAGTCCTCCGGCTGAGGAACCAACCGGAGTCTCGACGACAATGTGTACCAGAAGTGGGTAAATCGGTCGCCGGACGTTCTTGGGTCGAAAAGAAGTGCGTGCGAACAACATAAGAGTGCAGCATCAGGATGCGACGACGATGCACCGTGCGTCATCCGAGAAATTGCTGTACTTTTTATTTATGTTGAAAAATGTCGTATTTGTCGTATGATACTCGATAGGTTAGTTCAGGTGAGGTTTTGATAGATTTCAGGTTGGGTTTGATTGTTTTGAATTTGAGGTTAGGTTTAGTTGTGTGTCAGGATGATCTACTCCGTGGGTGTCAGAAATGTCATTTGTCGTTCGTATTTAGATAAATTGGTAGATATTACGTGCATTGTAGTGAGCTTATGAGATTGAAATGAGATTTTGATGGAGTTAAATAGCTTAAAGAAAAATACGAATACAAAGATGCAAGTGCGTCCATTCTATTGGTAGCTATGATTTTCGTTGTTTTTAGTTAGTCATTTTAAATTTTTATGTTAATGTGTTTTATGTCGAATTGTTATATGACAAGTATGTGGAATTCTAGGAATATAGAGAAATTTAAATGTTTGTTTCAAGAGTTTCTCTCTTTTTATCACTTTTCTCCTTATTGAGTAATTGTTAATGCGTGAGATTGTTTTGTATGAAAATAAATGAATCTCAATATTTTGAAACTAACATTTCCATTGAGCGTTTATTTTTTGATTTACCTTAATAACAGAAATTGTACCACTTGAAATACATTTCAGTACGACAAAAAAGAAGAAGAAGCGTAAACTATTATTCAGAGCGCACTAATGAAAAATATTTAAACTTTGACATTAAATAAATTTATTTCTAAAAAACATTTTAGGTCAAACTATGTCAAAGAAAGTTCGACGAAAAAACTAATGAAAACCATTCAACGATACAAGCGGACATTCTATAATCCACTTCTGACGTGTGCTCACTCAATTCGAATTATCCAAGAACAATCGCACAACATGCGTAATACGAACTCAATACATATCAGCATCAAAGGCGGATAGAGCCTCAACGAATAGAGATAGACGTTTCGCACAAAGATGAATCGTCTAAGATAACCTTATACATTAATGACAACACTGCCGAGATCAGAAGCAATCGATGGTACGAAGGCATTTCGAAGATTACCGGTTACCGAGAGACGTCGATGACCGGTTCGAGCGAATCGCGCTCAATGTACTGAGAGACCCGCTGACCTAAACCGATGGAGACGATGCGAATTTTCGAGGTCGGAACGAGGTGTTATATGTTATCGGACTTGCAAGTGAAATCTATAATCACGTTTCGTAATAAAAAAGCACTAAATTTGCATCTAGGTAGTGGATATCACGTGTGTAAGAGCGGTTAACTATTTGGATTATCACGTATGCGTTATGTTCGCGATATTTGATCGATGCGTAATATAATGTTTGTTTGATTGAAAAAACAGAATAAATATAAATATTTGACAAATTATAGTTGAAATTATATGTATTTCTTATCAGTTGTTAAGTTAATTGGTTATGTTTTTGATTGAAAAAACAGAATAAATATAAACATTTGATTAATTATAGTCGAAATTATATTTCTTATCAGTTGTTAAGTTAATTAGTTATGTTTTTAAATGAATCGCACATTGACAAATTATCGATAAAGGAATGTATTGTTACATTTTTATAGTTCATAAAAAATATCTATCACTGATAATTATAAAAAATTCAATGATAAACATGTTAGAACTCGGTCGAAAAAATACACGATCAAATCAATTTAGTGTGTGAATTTCTTGCAATTAACATGGTTATAGAAATTTCAAAATACCGTTTTAAATTCAATTTATTTCAAAGGGCATAGTTTTATACGACCTGTATAATTGAGTTCCATTATTACGTACAAATTATTCAATAGTTTCATGGGTATGACCAGATAAGATAATTTCAGATTTATAACGCTAATCTTGGTAATGCTCTGAACATGCAAGCTGCAGTATTTTCTCTTCGGATAATAGAGCATTCTCATTATTTATTTGTGTTTAACGCCCATTGTGTTGTATTGAAAAAAATAATTATATGCAACTCTATGAGAATGGCCTGTCTAACAACATCATGCGATTTGATAAAAACTGCGGAGACGATTAGAACCTGACATCTCCTATGAGAACCGTGTTAAATGTAAAAGAGAAAAAAGTGGAAATATTACATCAGTGATGTTCGCGCATTGTCTATTTATCTCATGACGAATTCATTATTAACTTTATACACTTGGATAATAAGCACTTACTGATCTTTTTGAAGAAAATTCTTCCTTCACCGTTTTGTTGAACTTCAGTCTTGGGCAAAAGATCCAAATGCACCAAAGCTCCACTGCCTTCAATGGCCCTCGGTGATACTTTTAACACAGCACCATCGAAAAGCATTTCTGGAAGTTTCAATTCCAAATCGTGCGTCATCATGAAATTGACTCCTTTATCGTACAATGCATCCGTGACTTCTTCTATTGGAGATTCTGAAACATCACACAATTCGATCAACTTATCCATATACAACAATAGTAAGTGTCGTAAGTTAACTTTCTATATTTATTATACACTATTTTTTTTCATTCATGATCAACAACCATAACCACACTAAAGGGAAAGTACTATTTCCCTAAATTAAATTTGATAGTTTTTTTCTCATTGATTCGCATGCTCTGCTTTGTCGAACGTTGCGATGAGAGTTTATGAATATATTGGCATTAATATGTGCATACAACCTAGTGACATACTATGTGCGTAATATAAAGAACGATTTAAACTATGTTTTCCAATTAAAATCTTCCGAGTTTCCCATAATTTCGTTTTATGATTCAGTTTATCTGCTTCGTGAAAAGCCACAAACCCTTAATGCAGTTTGTTTATCGACCTTTCGAATGATTACTGCTGTGTGGTTTTCTAAGTCGAACAGTTTCACGCGGTTTACTACGAAACGAAATATGTTAAATAAAATTTTAGAGAAAAAAATGAATCTCAATTTTATTTGAATATTTTTTTCAATTACCGTCGAGGCAAATTAATTTTTATATTTTAAATAGTTAGAAAATTTTCAGGTCAAAACGGGAAAGTTCATAATTACACCGCATAAATTATAATATCAGCATATGTATTTTCCTCTACCATAGACAAAATCTACAAGTATAATAGATCTTATGATTAGCACCGTTTTACAGTGTCGCAAAAATGAACACTTTCCTTGTAACGGTAAAAATAAAAATGTTTTTCCTACTTCCCGCCCGCGAACCTTTTCAATACATTTTTTTCTTCTAAGGAATACGTGTTAATGATATTCGCTACTTTTTCCGAATGCCGATACATATATTCGTACGTGCATCGTTAGCCTTGTTTTAACGATAGGTGGAGTTTTTAAAAGACGGAATTATTTTCTTAATGTATGTAGCGTTAGCTGACACGAATAGGAATGTCGTCGAAACGAGGTGCCGAATTTTCCCACTGCACGAATAAGTATCGAATACGAAATAATGTTCGATCGTTTGCTATCGGAAGTGAAGATAAAACGCAATACCGGAAAGTTGTGAAATTGAAAAAAACAAAACTAGATCTGTATGTAAAAGTAACGGATTCTGTTTTGGAAATAAAGAGATGAAATAAAGTAGCCGCAGACCGGCCACGGCGATGGACTGTTTGGTGAAAGTAGTCGTCTGCTTCGGTATCGGCAAAAGTTTACTCGAACAATTTCATTATGGAGAGGTGAGTTTTTTTTCGTTGTTGTCGCTGTTAAGTTAACAATGAGTCAAGATCAACGATCGATAAAATGACCGTGACCCGAAAACGCTTGATCTTCTATTGAAAGTCGACTCTTTTACAGAGTTAGTCGAAGGCGATTGAACACTAATTCGCACGATCGGAAGTTATTCAAAATTAATTTATTTAAAATTTATGGAGTTTTTGTTTCGATCAAATAATAGATATCGAAACACTTTCTAATAATTGTAAATTGAGGAAAATGCACTGAACATCTCATTGATACATGGAATGTACTGTTTTGAAAAAATAATCACGATATTGGCTATTCGATCGATTTCTAAAGAAAACTGTCGCTTTCAGTATCACTATCACTGCTAGAAGATTTATGGAAAGCCTATTAAATTACCCATTCGCATTATTGACTACTGATATCGAATGCCAGTATATTAGTTTCGTGTTATTATAAGTAGCAATTTCATCGAACAACAATAATAACCAATAATTAAAATGAACGGTAGAAAAATATTCTCACGAAAATCTAGTTTACAATAAAGAATATCACAATAACAATTTCCATACGAAAAACGTCTAATACAGAGAGCTTTTTTACGCTCAAATTACGTATCACGTATTTCGTGACACATTCATCCTATATTTGCTTGACACACAAACTAAAAATATACATATACAAACCAGAAAATCTAGCTTGCTCGTTTTCGTCACTATCCACTTCGTTCTCGTGATCATCATCTTCAACCTTGGCATTGGCCTTCTGCGTGTACTTCCAATGCGCCAACTTGTTCCTTTTAAACTTGAACCCTTCGGTAACGTTTACATCACCGTCAAACTTCAAACTTTCATCTAGATAAGTATAAACATTTTTTTGGATGCAACTCAGCGATGGATTCACCGAACACTCGTTCAAAAATCCATCCCATAGCGTATTCCCTGTTTTGTACGTGCGATTTGTGACTTTCCAGTCGGAATTGCTTTCTTTAACGATTTCTTGTACAAAAGACGTCTCAGTCGGACTAGCTTCAGTCAAAGGTATATAGATTGGGCTGGATTTTACAGTAACATCTTCTACGTATTCCGTAGTGACTTCTTGGGCATTGATCGGAGCACAACACAATAACACAATAATAACAGCAAACGTAGTCCTTTGTAATAGCATTGCAAATAAATTGGAGTTCACACCTGTCAAGAGATTTTTACTCTTGCCAGTCGTTGTCACCGTTCTATTGTAGTTTTGAAAACTTTCACTGACTTTTTCGCTACACTTGTTCGTATCACTCGCGATTCGATTGATCTTCTTGTGGTTCACGGCCATCTTGATTATGTTGTGCACATTGTTGGTCACCATTTTTTTGGGTACGTTTTTCTAATGAGATGGATGTAATGAGGATGCCAGAAGTATTTGTGTCATATTTCCATTAGTGGGTGTCGACTGTCAACTGTGGAAAAGAAACGGAGTTAGAAGAAGAAACAATTAGTGCTTATATGTGCATATCGTGTGTCGGTTTCAACATGTGGCAATATAACATAATAGAGATGATGCTGGTTCTTTTTTTTTCATGTCAACGTTCACAAATCGATTAATATTACTCAATACAAATAATAGAGCGGACTTTTCGGTAATACAAAAGCTTCGTGTTTGTAAGGCAGGCGGTGAAAGCTCTGTATAGCGGTTTTTACGGTTCATAGGTTAATTTTAATCATGCCGAATGTTAAAAAATACGAATTCACTTATCTTCAACACGCGAACATATCACGAGTTGTTTTATTTATTTCTGATGGATTCACCAAGTTGAAAAAATGAGATACAATCGTATTCGCAGCATAACTTGCGGTCTAAATTTGACCACAAAGGGCACAGACCTTCTAAAACGTGATTGTGAAATAAAAAGGTTCATAAGATGCGCTCTAGATTCTAATAAATTATAACAAAAAGTTATATTGAAAACTTCGGTTTCGATTTTATTTCTACTTAAACGTTCATCACCCAATTATTTTGATTTTTTATTCTCGATTTCGTTCAAAATAAATATGGTACATCTTTATATGTTTTTGTAGCTATATAATTTTCTTTTTGTCTCAAAAATTCAGTAGACCTATATTTGATGTACAAACCAAGATATACTTAAACCACCCACGCGATTTCCTTTAATCGATCATCAACCAGCTCATACACGATACTCAACTTTCGACCTACAGACCAGAAAAAAAGTACACACATACTCCACTTAATCAATACGAGCCTCGAAAATCGATCTACATCCGTCATGGAAAAAATATGTGTTTCATTCTGGGAAAACACATGCTCAAAACCAGTATCGATCTCGGAATGATTTTCTTAAATATTCTGTCAATATGTGTTTCCATTGCATCGGAAATGCAAAAGTTAATTACCCGATGGTCAAACAGGTGTTGTGCACTGGAATCGCACAGCTTATATGTGTTTTTAGGTTATGGTTATTGCATTCAGCCCGAGCTTACGACCGCATCTATAAATTATGGAATGGTTTATTCATACGAATCTTACGGTGGTAACATAATCGTTGTTAATGAATATTAAATTCTGATTTTAATCTTTCTCTTAGAGCAAGCCGATCGATAAAGTGTTAAAAATTGTAGTTACCGTTCGGTAACTTGGGAGATTTATCGTTTGTGTCTAACGATAAGTACTTTCGTTGTTTTTGTGTTGTATAACGTTATTCCGCCGTTTCTGCGCAATGATCCACAGAATTATGTTATAAAACATTTTGCACGTTTAGAAAAAATTAAGAAGTGTTAAAACTCTTTGGAGCGTTTCTTCAACGGATATCATGAAAATATGCCGAAACGACTATAACAGTCGTTACTATGAATATTTAAACGCTTCACAATCAATTTTATATCAAAAAGTATATTGTTTCATTCATTATAACGGTAAAATGTTGTAATGCTCGAATGAAAAGTTAACTCAATTATATTTCAATGCGTGTTCATCTGACACCCGATGTAAAGTGAAATGTGTAATAAACACGAGTAAATAAATCATGCAGCAATTGGACATCATAAAAAACACGAACAAAATTATCGTAATAAAGCAATTTAATTGGACAAAATAAGAACAATGTTGTATGAAGGGATTTCTTTTGATTTATGGGTCGCGTGTTACAAATGCATAACCAATACGAAGTGAAAATGTTCAAAAATATCATTTTTCTTTTCACGTCAATTATATTTTATAACTGAATCAAGTAAGATGTACAAAAGTGATCAGTACTTACTAGAGTACAATGTATTTTTTCAAACAGTTCTGTAATTATAGCGAAGAGTCGCGACTAATTATAACACAAAATTCGTGTAAATATTCTTCTGATAAAACCACAGTGTGCACAAGTAAATCACGCATAATTATTTTAAAAAGAAAAAGTGTTTTCTAGGCAAGAAAAAAATAAGCAGCCATAATTACAATCCATATTTATTCTAGAGTACGCATTTTGAAATAAACGATCCATATCCAGAACGGACTCACACTTTCGATCTCGCGAAAGTCAAATCCGAACCGATTCAAATGATCATTTTTTGTACTAATCAGATAAAACGTAAAATTGAGTAAATTCGGAAATCCATTCGAGCCTACATGTATCAATGAGTATTGTGAGCAATTTCTGTGATATTAACAATTTAAGCGTACCGAAGCGATTTCACGCTTTCGTCTCATCAGAATCTGAACAAATCGTCTGCGCATTAATGGCATTAAAATTCCACGATTTTCCGTATGACGAATGTGTTTTGAGAAAAGAAACAAGATGGATATTCAAAAGTGACAATTCACATGTCAATTGAAATGAAAGTTTACGAAAACAGCGACGCATTGTCTTTTCGAAAATAGCCTATGAAAATTTCTGGGTCGATCGACGGATTGAGTATAATCGAAAGTCGATCAAAATGTTGTGATTAACGACTGATTGTCTGATATAAATAACGTATTTAATTAGTAATCTAAAATAGGTATATTTTGATTACTTATTTAGATCGTAAAAACTGCAAGCGAACTTATATCAACGATGTCATCTGAAATCAAAAATTTGATTTCAATTACAAACCATCAAATTTAATTTTATCTCAGACACTGCAATTATTGATATACCCGGATAATAGGTTATTATGAAATTAAACTGCAATTAGCCAGATCAAAAACTACGCGTGCATAGACTGCTAATTCGAATCGTTCATTTTTTATCGAACGCGAAACGAGTAATTATTTGTATGTACGAAAATCGGTAGCACAGATATCTTTAAAAGTGGATCACAAATAAAATAAAAAGATAATTCATCCACTCAATATAAAATATGAACATTTGATATACGAGAGTGTTTTGCGCAAAATCATCTCATTACTCACTTCATGAAATGAAATAAAATAACTCGAACTTCAGTAATAAGCACATGTTCTTCAAAAAGAAGTTAAATTAGATATTTTTTATATCCTTTCTTGCTAAAAGTTTTTAGTTCATGTCAATTATTTAATATGATGAAGAACATAATTAGAAAATTGATATAAATATGGATATTAACTCATATATGATTTAAAAATATCATACGATAATAATTGTACCTTATTGAAATGATTTGATTCATATGTCTAGTTATCAATTCATTTTTTACATAATATTACGATTATAATAACATCGAATTATTTATTTTAGTAAAACGTTCTTAAACGTTAGTTAAAGTATGACTTTGAATATCACCTCGTTTAACAATTGAAAAAATCAAAATGACTAATGTTTGTTTATTAATGTTAAAGACTGTCTTGAGTCAACTGTAAAAAAATCTATTTCGTGTATTTATTTTATGCGCAAACGAAAAAAAGTGTAAATTTCTCCAAACGAACGCAACAGTAATATTCTATTCTCGACAACCCATATATTACACTTTTTATAAATACATACATAAATAATAAATTTCGCGACTCAGAGAAAGTCGATAAACTCTAATCATCGCTTGTTAAAGAGGCGATAATTGACCGTCAAAAGACGAAAGAGCCAATGGAGCTAACGGCCATACATATTTTTCAATAAATAACACCGAACTCTCGTTAGAGTAAACAGCGTTCAACTCATCAATCGGGTCATGTTTTCTTATTTTTCACGGTAATTTTGTATGTTTTACCGCTGAAATATGACGGTGATATTTCGTGTGGAAGCTTTAGTCGTTCCGGTCTTAAGAATCGGATTTAATTAACATATTCTAGCGCGACATTTGAATTTGGTTGCCGGTGTCCGGTCATTGGTCCAATTTTCGAACAAACGGACTGTTTGGTATTGATTTCGGTTTTGATAACGCTGCCGAGATTGCTCTCTTTTTACAAGTCGCGATCGTAATTTATTTCGAACTTTATTGGGTGAATAATTCGGTGTGTGTATGTACTTAGAAAGCGTGTTTGTTATTTTTTTCTCGCGCTATTTAGAATCGATTAATAATTCATTTAGATGCGATACGAGTTCATGATTATTGATTCGAAAAATCTATTTGTTGATTTATTGAACATAATTAAAAATGTTCAAGTCGAAAGTTTAGAATCTCACATGATGATTTTCATGAAAATATTCAGACTGTTGTTTAATGAAATAATGTATGCACAAAGTGGAGCATGCATCTGAAGAAAAGCATGAAATTTGATTTGCAAAACAGTTTTTTTTAAATATAATTAATAGTTAGTTGGTCGCTAAAAATACGCTTGTAAAAGATTCACACAAAATATTTGTGTTGAAGATCGAAGTATAGATATCCTACAAATGGTAATATAAATAAATCAAAAATATTTATGTATGCTATTAATTCGAATGACCCATATTATGAAAACTAAAGAGTGAGATACTAATGATAAGTGAATCAAATGAATGTAAAAAAAATTGTTTCGTTTTAAAATTTGAATTTAAATTAAAATAAAATAGAATGATTGATATGAACAATCGATTGTAAATTTAAAAAAATATATTGAATTGCAAAACAGTCCCTTCCCTTAAATAATTTAAAAACTACCGCTGAAAAAAACATTGACTGATAAAAATAAATCAAAACAACACAAAAATTCACACAAAAAAAAAAAAACACTAGAAGCACTACTATGCCGAAACCGACAAACCACCACAGCACAAGGTAAATCCAAAAATCTTCAAGGGAATTACATCCGAAATCCAAAAATAGAGCCTCCGGAGTGATTTTTCGGAATTTTCTGGTCCACGTGACCGAGAGAGAGTTGAACGCGTGCTCGCCGGACACACTACGCGACTCGAATGAGAGCAACAGCCCGACAGAATCGCTTTTTAACACACCGACGTCCACGACGGCAGTGGTTTCCGAACTGTGGCTCGCCGGAGGTGTCTGGAGGTGCCGCAGGTGCTGCTGAACCTTATGAACTTCGGGTGAGAAGGTCGAGTTTAGAAGGTTCAGGGAGTTCAGGTTTAATGGACGAGTGCTCTAGTTTTCGAATGTTTGTATAAGTGTTTTTGTTTAGGTCGATTTGTTTTGTATTAATGTATCGGTGTTTAAAAAAAAAATGTTTAAATCAATCTGTCAAAAAAAATATGTAGGTATAAATTAATTTAAAGTGTTTTTAATTGATATAGAGAAAAATCTAAGAAATGTGTGATTTTGATATTGAGATTCGTTTTTATAACTTTCAATATATGTATTATCCACTTTTTTGCAGTTATTTATTTGTTCAAATTGAAATTAATGTATCCTAGTCTGTATGTTTGTTATTTATAAACTCTTAAATGATTTATCTTTTTGTAGTGAAATATCTAGGGTTATTTGGTAAGATTTCTGCATTATTATAATTTAAAATTTATATGTAATTTTTGATTTGACGTTTCACAGGAAGATTTTTTTTGAAACCCGGTTGTAGCAAATATTGAGCATGGTCTACATACACAACGTAATTGCAAAGGTTCACAATCGGCATAAAGTTCACTGTCTTTTACAAAATATTCATCAATTCATAAAAAGTAAGATGTTAATTGAAATAAATCTGTCGTTTTTTTCACGAAATCCCATATATGATTACGAATACAATATTGAATTGTTGAAAAAAATACTGAGTAACATTTTATCAGATAAGTTTGATAATTTAATTTAATATAACATTTTCATCACAGTTTATGCTTTGCTGTAACAAAATAAATGAAATTCTTTATAGCAACTATATAAAAATACCTTAAAGTTCAAGTCGATCATAAAACTATTTCGCGCTTTTCTAGATATAAAATATCATTACAATTACAAAGTCTAGAAAGAATTATAAAAACTCCTCGTGACTTTGTTTCGAAATGACACTATATAACGATTAAAAGTCAGCAAATGAATAAAAATAAGCCTTATTATCACGAAACATGCGGAGCGAACAAAAGAGCATAAAACTAGCGTAATAGCCGTTTATACAACAGCTTGAGAACCTCTTTTGAATATCGTTAGTGGGTCAAAATCTGTCCCACTCATCATTACACTGAAAATAATAACACTGAGCATTTTTGTGAGTAATCAATAAGCTCGAATGTAATATTATTTCGTGAGTTTTGCTGATCGCATAATGATTGCGAACAAGTGCACGATTTCACGGCCGTTGACTCCAAAAAGTGTGCAAATTCTGCATAGCGAATAGAACACTTGCTATTAATAGTCTTTTTTTGTTGATACATATGTGAACTGAAATTATGATCATGATGATCGTGATTCGATGGGTTATAATGGGGGTTAATTATGAGATGCATCAATCATCGATGTGATTTATCTGCGTATTTTTTAATCGATTGAAATCGGGCTTCATTATTTTTTATGAAATTAATTTTCCAATTGGTGATATTGAAATTGTTATCATTGAAATGTGTGTAGCTCTTCTCGGTTGATTGAAAGTAAGAGAAACTTTTTCCGGTGTACAAATTCTAAATAGCTTGTTTTTTTATTACAAAGTTGCGTATTTCATACTCGATTTATTTATGAACATATTTTGTGAATTTTATTGGGATTTCAGGTGTATACGTGATACAAAGCTTTCAATGACGTTGAAATATAATACAATATAATAAGAACATTGATAAAAAAAAATATTTGATTGAAAATTCTATCAAAATTTTATTGAGTTTTTAATTACTTCAAATGTGACCTGAGGAATTTTATAATTAGAGAAATTTCATTGAAGAAGCCATATCAAAAATAAATTTCTATTAATTAATATAATAAAAAATATATGTGCGTGTAAATTTTCTAATAGAAAAATATAACAAATTATTTTTCTTTAGGTTTTTCCCTTTGTTGAAAACTAAAAATTATGATAGACTATTCGTTAGTTCGAAACGGTAACGAATGGAATCGAGGTTCGTAGGTTACCCTCACACTATATTTCGTGGAAAACGTATTTCAAACTTCAATAAAACAATTGAGCTCAAATTTATGTGTTACAGTGAACTGACGTTATGACAAATTTGAAAAAAAAATCGCATTCAATTGTAACTTCCTATGTCAATTAAACATTGTGTTTATATCTGTGTTCATAACGTATTCCATATGTATTCATATATTCACAATATGACAGTTTGTTTCTAAAGTCTATTGGGAAGCTGTTACTTTTTATTGACTTTTTAGCATGGGTGTGACCCCAAAAAATTGTCGAGAGTAAAAGCAAAGTTCGATACAGTACCGTTATATCCATATTATCGACCGTATGAAAATTTAAGTCAATTGAGAGATTTAATTCATCTTTTTGTCTTTCGTAGAGCAGAACGAGGTTGTCGATTTTTTTATTGAGTTTTCTAATAATTGCTTGAACTTCAGTCACTCCATTACCTAATTATTTCGCCAGTAAAATATTTATATCCGTTTATAATCATACGATACACAGAAGTAATGAATACACGTGTTGTAATGAAAGTAAAACTAACCTAGAGATCTATATACAAGATCAAGGATGTTTTCGCAAATGTTTTCTAATTGACTATTAAATTAGCATATATACCGAATTTCGTATACCGTATTGCTGATCACATATCGAATCTAAATTTCTCATTTATATTCGTGTAGCCCATTGTGCGTAATTTCTCTTCATTTACAGGTATTGAAATCTGACGCCTTTAAATATTCAGGAATTCAGACTATAACCGATATTTTTCCGGTCCTCAAATGCTGATTTTGGCGATAAATTTTGAATTATACGTGTAATATATGTGAATGTGTCGCATATAAATGATTCTTAATCGACTAAGTGCGATTTGTTTCGGCGATTCGCAAATAGGATTCAAATCCGTACGCTCTTTTGAACGTATATCGTATTAACGTATGGAAGTGTGTAATTGTGCCACGAAAATAAAATAACGGAATGTACAGACAGGATTTTAGTGGAGTGGAAAATTTTCTTTTAAGGAAAATTTTCGCATAATTTCTGCGACGAGTAGAATCCCTTTCCGGAGCGTGTTATCGTTCCGCGGATCGAATTTTGAAATGTAAAATAGTTGTTGTTCATATCATTTAAATAATTATCATAATACTCGTATTAAAATTTTGTCTTTTGAAGTCATAAAATCATTAAACATGTAGGACTTTCTTCAGTAACGTTATAATGTGAGTAATTTCCAAAATATGTCAGTGGTTGCTTGGAATGAAAAATCGTGAAATTCCTACCATCTTTTAGTTATGTATTTAAATAATAGAATATTTTGTTAATTCTTCTTTTTGTTATGGCAAAAACTTAAGTTGAATGATCAAAGATCATATGAAAATAATAAGAAAAGCTTCGCACAGAGGTCTTCAAAAAATTTATTCAAAGTAATAATTTAAACATATTTAATATGCTTTTATCATAAAGTTTTATTAAAAAATAGTATTATCTTATTTATAATTACATATCATATTTTTAAATAGACATATTTTAGAATAAAATGAAAAAAATCTATTTATGGACATCTGTATATGAATTTTCAAACTAAAACGTACATAGAAAATTCTAAAAGTTTTCGAAAAGTTTTGTCTACAACTTATAGATGAATTTGATATTCGAATTAATTTAATAAATATATTATCTACATTAAATAGGATTTGAACTTACATTAAACTCAAATTAATGAGAGGAACATTCGTTTCGACCAACGAACACAACACGTCGATCCCATAAATGACAAATAGTCAGTCCCACACATTATCCTCAACTGCGTGTTTCATACCATCCATATACTCACCAACAGTTTCGATTTTATTATGTTTCTTATGTCCCTTTTTCTTTTTTCCTTTCGAATGGGGCTTCTTTTTATGCATTTTCTTCTTTTTCATATCTTCACTATCATCGACGGAATAAAGCCACCGTTTCGGCCTGGAAATTGTGCCGTTTATAGAGTTTTCTTCATTCGGGAATGTTTCTTTTGAAATGATGTCACGTTTTTCTCTGTTCAGAATTGATTCTCTGTCCCTTGACGGATTGAATATTGGAATCCTCAGTATGTCTCTTCCAGATCTGCTTTGCCACTCACCATTAGAGTTGTACCCACCACCACCTCCGCCAGAGCCTCCTGAGGACCCATAGGAGTCATGACCGCCGCCTCCACCACCACCTGTTCATGAAATTCAGTTAAAAGTTCGTCGAATTGGATCAGACAGCATTAATTAATAAAATATTGACATTTTTTCTCTCACCTGCATTCCATCCTCCACCTCCACTTGGCATCCACATCTGAAAATATTCAAAAATGTCATGAAATTAGTCATTAAATTTGAATTAAAAATATCTTTGCAAGATTATAATATTACAGCATCTGCTCCACCATGTGCATTGCCTCCTGCACCCCCTTTTCCTCCAGCTCCTCCCATCATTTTCATTATCAAAAGTACCTAAAAAAGTGATATCTATTATAAAAACTGAAATATTTTATATTTAAAATAATATACTGTTATTTTTTTATAAAAACCTTTGAAATTAATAATGATATTGCTGCGAGAAATATAGCTTTCATTGACATGAGTCCCATCATACCCATCATCGCTGGAACCATCTAAACTTAGAATGATTTTATGTACATTTCAAATAATAAACCCTATTAAATGTTAATAATTAATTTACCATCATCATCTTCATTTTCATACACATCATTGCCATCATCATCATTTTTTTCTTGCCATCTCCTCCTCCATCCCCTTTATCTTTGTTTTTTCTTCCTTCAACGATTTGCAAAACTTTACTAATATTCAGATCTTCTACCGAATCGTTGCCGTATTTCACTCTTAAAATGTGATTTTCAAAAAACTTTTCGACTTGGTTGTCGATTTCTTTAGATAATCGCGGTGAAGGTGTAATGTGATCTCCTATCGATTCTAGGTCAATTTCGTGGGATTTTTCAATAGAAGAATTTTCCATTTTCACTAAAGAAAATCAATGGAATAATTTTTATTGTCAATGAAATTGTATGTATTTAAAAAAATGTAAATAAAAAAAAACAGTAAATACCGAACAACAAATAATTTCCCAAAATTGGCACTTCTTTTTGTTTACGAAGTTTATACAAATACATAAGTGTTTTCTTTTGCAAACAAGTGTATGAAAAATATAAAATGCAATCAGAATAAGCACCAACAAATGCATCTTCTGGATTTGTCATATTATTTTTAGGTAAAATGAGTTTTTCATTGATTTGTTTTTCTGGTTGCTTTGAAACTTGACTATAACCTTCCACGGCACAAACACTTATCAATACGGAGAAAATGTAAATCACAAATATTTTTTTACACATTTTATTGATTTGCTAAGTATTATGTTACTAACAATGCGAGTGCGAAATATAACTGAAATTATGACACCTGCAGAACTTCTTTTTATACTGTTCTCTGTAAAAGGGTTTAGAGGTTGTTATTCAATTTAACTAAGGTCACGATTATTCTATAAACCACAATAAAGTAGTTTGTGTTTCTATTACTCGTTTAAAGTTCAGAAAGCTCAACACGATTGTTCAAGAAAAATAATGTTCATTGTATAAATAAGATGTCTGTTTTAAAGTGGTATGTAGCAGATCTGTTTATTTCCTTATTATATATTGATCTTTTGTAGATTTATAGTCGGTGTATTTGAAAATATTTTTATAGTTTTTCATTTTTTTTTTTTTAATTCTTTTAATTAAACTTCTTCATTGATTTCATATTAGTATGTTTTACGTTTTAGACACTAATTGAAATAATATTATTTCTTCAAATCCTTTTGTATTTCATTTGTTAGTATTTTAGAATCATATTTTTATTCATAATTAATATTTTGATGGGTAAAATATTTATCATAGGTTTGGAAAACAAACAAAATATATCTTTTGGTATTGCAATTTTTACTAAATAATGAAATTCATCTTACAAAACAATTAATAAAATTAATATACAATATTAAACATTTAATATTGCCACAATTTTAAGACAATATTGTATATTTACAAAATAAATCATATAGTCCAGTCTTATAAAAAAGAATAACTAAAAATACATAAAAACTAAAATAAAAATGAAACAATAAACAAAACAAGATATCACAAAAAAAAAAACAAAAAAATAAACGAAAAGAAAATAAAACAAAACATAAAATAAAAAAAAAAACGAAACTCAAAATACGATAAACGAAAAAAAAAACAAACAAAAAATATAGATTGATAAAAATAAAGAAGAAGACTAATAAAACTACATGATGATTTTGTACAGGGAAGTCTTTTTCAGACTTTCATTAGAGAAATAAATAAATAAATAATTTAATAAATTATTAATAAATAATTTGGACTACCTATATGAAATTTAGGGAAAATCCATAGTTAGTCTATGTTTCGTTCGTAGTGTCGTGTAAATCAATCTAGACTCCAACCTATCAACCTATTCCTTCTTCAGATGTTCGGGTAACTGAATGTCGATGGAGCGAGCATATCCACCCCATGTTTCGTGGCCATGTCCATGATCGATGTGGGTTTCGTGAACGTGTCCAATTGCACCACTGTCTCCTCCATCTTTCTTGGAAAGAAGCGTTTTGAATCCTACAATACCGGAGAGAACCAAAGCGACCAACGATGTCACCAAAGCCTTGCCGGCTACGAGGAACAGGAATCCAATAGCCAAAGCCTTCAGAACTTCTGTAATTGCAAAGCGAAAATTTAATCACACACTCGATTTAACAAATGAGCACTTTTATATTCTCAGAACTTACTTTTGACGAGAAGTACGGCAGCGACCAAACCGAAGATCTTCTTGACCTTCTTCTTCTTCCTCCTGCGGCGACGTCCTTCTCCGACATCATTTGAGTTTTCTTCTTCGAATTCATCGTCGTCTTCTTCGGTTTCGGTTTCCATCAGGCTCCTGGCGGTTTGATCTCCGTTCAATTTGACGGTGATGGAATGAGAATCGATGAAAGAGGCAACTTTGTACAGCAAATAAGAGTCAACACGTTTGCTAACATCATCGGGGAAATTGCGCGAAATCTCTTTCAGGGTTTCAGAGGTCTGCGAATCGCTCTCTTCCTTCTCTTTGACTAGTTTAACACCCGGATACACTTCGTAATCAGCAGCTTTCGAATATTTTTCCAAGAAAGTGACGAACTTGAGTTTCAGACACGTGGGGTTGAACAATCCCTCGCAGCTTTCCATCAGCGATCTGCCCAAAGGCGTCTCCTTGAGGAGGTCGTTCACGTTCACATTCTCTTCCTTGCCGATGGAAACGGCCAACAGTCCTCCGATTTGAACGGCAATCAAACAGACGAAGAACGCCCCTCTCGAGTTGTGGTAGATCATCTTAGTGTTAGGGGATGTGACTTGTTGATCACTGAAGCATGCGCGGTCGCTCGATGACACTTGTGCGCTATGCTGCTCGACTGTCAAATGATGCGTGTTGGAAAAAACGCTTACACTTTTATACTAAACAGCTGATAATAAATTTGAATGTAGGATGTTGAATAATAATCATGCATATGATATGAGGCTAGCAGGATTTTAGAAGCAGTAAGGCACGCGGCCGCCCCGGTGCCTCTTCTTCGCCGAACCGCGTGCGAGATTTACCGCTAGGAATTGGATACATTTATTGAGGATATTTTTATGACTAATCCCAAAAGATAAAGCATATATCGATGTCAATTCACAAATGATGTCGTCTGTGAACTTCGCCCAGTTTAACATCTGTGATTCGAAGTAGGTGATGTCGCATCCGTCGAGTGCACGCAGTGTTCACATATCGAAATTATTGAAAGGACGTGTTAAGTTCAAATATATATTTTAAGATTTATCAATACGTATCGCTTGTGTCATTGCTATTTGAGTGATTGTTCATTCTAAATCATACATATGTGAATCAAGTGACATTTTTTCATAAGAATAAAATAAATTTTATTTCCATTAAATAACAGTAATGAAACTGAATAATATGTGCATATAAAATTTTCACTCGAAATCTATTTGAAAAATATTTATCGATCGTATAGCATGTGTCGTTTTTCGTATCATTAAGGGTTATTCCGTTTAAGAACGAATCGTTTTGCCAAAAAGATACCGTTGACACAATTTTCGACGATGCTAATAAGGTGAGTTTCGATTATAAATATCAAATTATGTACGGATCTCAAATAACGGCAGAAATATTTGGATTTGTGAGAAATGGACATTATAGTCTCCGCCAAAAAAACGTGAAAGAATTAAAATTGTTAGAAAGTTTTTACGAATGTGATTTTATACCGATTTGACCCTGTTGCATATATTATGCATTAACTTGCCATTTTAATATTTTTTCATAAAACCTAACGAAAATCTGCATCGATATGCCGCTATCGAGAATTTAAAAAATACATACCATTTCTAATTTTCTCTATTATGTAGAAATATTGTGATTGCATTTCTCAATTGTAAATAAAAAGAAACAATACTCAGATCAATCTAGATACTGATCCACTTGTGCAATGTATGTCTGTTCAATTATTGTCATTTTGTTTTTATTGTAATGTATTGTCACTTATTTTATTGGCATGAGTACAACTTTCTTTTCGAACAAATGAATCACTGGAAATCTTATTGGTTCTCAAGTAATCAACGTGATCAATTGTTATTATAGTATGTGCCCCAAATATTTTGAGATCATTGTCGTATTATTTTTTTATAGGTTTAGAAAAAATGTCTAAGTTCTATTGTGTGTGATATGCAAATTACTTGTCAATCTAGTCGATATTATATTTAAACGATTTAATTTAGATTTGTATGGGTTTTATTAATGGTATTGTATATATTATATTGTAATGGCATGGGTGTATTATATGAAATTATTTCTATTGGATCAAAAAAAATGTGGTTTATGTTGAAATAAAATGAAGCATTTAGATTAAGGGAGCATGAAAATTTTCATTAGATTGTGAAATATAAACACAAGACTTCATCGAACAACAAATTTATTGAAGGAAATAAATAAACACACTTATAATTAATATTTGGTTGTAGAAAAAGCATGGTAAAAATAAAATAAAGTAAAACTAAAATCAAAAATTAAATCACAGAAAAATTGCAAATCATAAAAAAATCACAGTTAAAAATAAAACAAAAGGAACAAATCATAAATAAAAAGCATAACAAAAAAATATTTACAACGAAAATAAAACAAAACAAAACAAAATCAAACAAAAAAATAGTAAAGAAAAACAAAAGACAAACAAAAAATTAACAAAACAGCAAAAAAAAACATTGGAAAGTACGAAAGTAGGAATACTGAGCCGGCAATAAATTATTTAATAAATAAATAAATAACGACATTCTTTTTTCAGAAGGATCGAATCTACGAATAAATAAATGCTACAGCCTTGTTTCAGTGTGAGGTCACCGAGGGAAGCGGAACCTTCAGTTCCTCATGTGCTTGGGCAGTTCCAGATTGAGCGACCTTCCGTATCCTGAATGTCCATATCCTCCACCATGGACATCTTCATGGCTCGAGGAGTGAGACTGGGAATGGGAGTACACGGGCTTGGTAACTATTTCGTATGTGGTAGACTTGTGTCCACCTCCGGCCAAGGATTTGAGACCGATGATGGCAGAGAGCATCAAGGACATGAGGGCGGTCATCAGAGCTTTACCGGCTAACATGGCCAGAGCACCCATGCCTAAGGCTCCCAAAGTACCTGAAAATGGTAAGAAAACAAGAACTCGATCAGTAAAAGTGGAATAAAAGGGCAATTCTTTTTCGTTTTTTCCGAAATGGGCATTTCGATCGACAGTGGCAATTGTTCCACTCTAGTTGTGGTCGGATTTTTTATTTTTTTTGGTGGTCTTTTGCGGTTTGCGATGTGTAAAAAAATGTGTATGTACACATTTTATAGATATATTAAGGTCAGTGGGCGTTTATAGAGTTTAGGTGGAGACGAAGTTACTTTCTTCGGTGTCGAATACAAAAAGAGGAAAATGGCGATAGGTTCCGTTTTCTATGGCGAATTTTTGTAGTTTTTTCGCGTATTGTGTGTCATCGATGTCATGAATGCGATACGTTTTTCGAATTCTTATAACTGATTTTAGAGAAACGGGTTTGCGGATGTTTACGGATTTTTGGTGTTTTTTATACGATCGATTATTAGTTGTCAACTTTTATTGAAAGTTTGGTCGTTTTATTGAATATTTTTACTTTCAGAATGACCATAAATCGATTCATTACATTTTAATGAATGTTGCATTTGAATACAAGAATAATTTTCTTTTTTTTGTGACTTTCAGGTTTAACATCATGGTTAAATATTCGATATTACGTTTAAAAGAATTTGATATGGTACTACTTGAAAAATATTACTTAATATTTAGCTAAAGTTTCTATTGTGTTCAGGATCTTACATGGAATAAATGTGTATACGAAAAGTTTTCAATTCTTTTCATAGTTTATCAAAATACAATATTAAGCCTTTGAGCTATGTGTCGAGTATGACTTGATACTTTTTGTACCACGTTCGGAAAATTCTCTGAAGTCGAAAGGGTGAAAAGAAATTGGATAACCTGGAATCCTGTATTAAAATGTAAATTTAAATTTTTCTCTGAGAAAAAAAAGTGAATCCCTAACAATTCAATTAAATAGAATAGCATGCATTGAAATTAATCGTCTGAGTTCAACCGTATCGAAACGAGAACGTAATATTAAACACGACTCCGCGTCGTTACATCGACATTGTCATCGTTCTTCATGCACCAGAAAGATCCTATCGCTTAACCCGATAAATAAATCGCCCAATCCACGCTATAATTTAGAAGTCGTTTGTTTATACCTTTCATCATCATGGCAGCAGCAATGAGTCCTCCGTAGCCTCCTTTCTTTCCACCGCCACCGCCGCCACCTCCGAAACCGCCTCCTTTGCGGGCTTCTCCAACCTTTTCAGATGATCCATCATCAACGAGTTTCAACCTCAAAGCATGGCTGTCTAAGTATGAGTTCAATTTGTACATCAAAAATTGATCGAGTCTGCTTTCGGGATCGTTAGGGAAGCTCCTGGCCAATTCGGCTACGACTTCAGCAGTCTTGGTCTTGTTGGCTTCAGCCTCCTTGACCACAGACAATCCGGGTAAAATTGAGAATTCTTTGTTGTCAGACATCTTTTCGATGAAGGATACGATGTCGAGCTTCAAGCATGTCGCACTGTATCCGCTTTCGCAATCCTTGGCTAAGGATCTCTTGGTGAACGTTTCAGGATTTTGCGGTTGAGGTGATTCCAAGTCGTTTTGATAAGATGGCTCATTGGTGGCAGCTGAGGATATTCCTTGTATGGCCAACAGAAGGAATAATCCTTGGACGATGCTATGCCTCCTCTTCATTTTGGATCGGATCTTCGCTGGAACGATAACCACGTGTGAACAATGGGTGCAACGAGAGATCACCGGAGCACTTGTTCTCTGTGCGGTTGTTCTCCGAATGATGGTAGCTAAATCAGAGCATGCTGCTTTTATAGTAAAAATGCGAGTGCTAAGCACTGCAAACAAAACGATTAAAAGCGCACCGCTCGGCCCGAATGTTGACGAAAAACGAAGCAAAAAATAATTATAATACGAGTCGGCGGCTAAAAAAGTAAAATGAGTTAGTTGTTGAGCGGTGAGCGCTTTTGGTGTCTCTCCGTTCTGATCATGGCACGTAGATGAAGGTACTTTTGCAGTTCACGATTTTCGCTTCGATGTGTATCTTGTAATATTGGAGTCATTGGTGCGCAACAATCGGACGACTTCTTTGCCGTTTCGATTGTCTTTTTTGCATACGCATGTTCTGATTGATTTGATGCCGCTTCTTTCGCTCTTTTGATCATTTTGAGCATATTTTTAAAATGTATGAGATTCCCTTTTTTGTTTCATTGTAAATAAGAATGCTAAAGGGCAGTCATTCGATCATTTACATAGATCTTATCGGTTTGGTACATGTAAATGTCAACTATATAGAAAAAAAAATCGAACTAATAAGTTATCATCCAACGATTGAATGACTGAATATTTATGAAAAAAGTGTATAAACGAAGTTCTACAAATATTCTAATATCATATATTTATGTATATAATTAGGTGGAAGTTCGAACTCTTACTATCTTGCCTAAAATTAGGACTAGAAAAAACTATATGCATTCAATAAATATTTCTTAAAAAGGTATAATTATGAAAAGTCTCATTTATTTATTCATCAAATATAATTCATACTAATTAGAAAAGGTACTTACATACATATGTATTTCATTTCAAAAGTATGCCGTGCTTTTTAAACAATAAAAACTTAATTACCATAAAGATGAACGCGAAATTTCACTAGTTTTGAAAATTGCCAAAAATCGGACCTACTAAAATATAATTTATTGAACTAGTATTAAGATAATTATCTGAATATAAATGCGATAAAACAATATTTGCGTACTGTAACTAGACCTGAACTAGATACTTTCGCTTCATGTAGATAAATCATATGCTTGCATTAATTAAAAGTAAAATCAGTGAAAACATCCAAATATTTCATAGGTACACAAATAAACGGCGTGTATGGTTCTAAATGGCTAATAAAAGAGATTCCAGCACCTTTTCTAATGTAAAATTTAACATAAAGACTCAATTAAATTTCCCATATTTTAAGTACGAAATGGTTTACGACGTGTGTGATATGGTATACTTATTCATGCTTTCGTGTCCAATGCATTTTCAGCGACCAAAAAATCAGAAATCGTAAATTTGTATTAAGTCCGAATGGCCGTCAAATGTATATAGCGAAAACAATTGTAAGGTTGTTACACTTTAAATTGTGACCGAAAAAAATGCCATCGCGTAGAAGAATACAACGAAAGTAAACAAGTAAAATAAAAAATTATATACACTTAGGTAGAATCGGGACAAATTTAACGGTTGGCCATTGCGGTGTTCAATAGTTAACCATGGGAAAAGCCATAGGAAAGTGAGAGTGCGTATGAAGAGAGAGAATCTCTGAAAAAAATTGCTTGATTAGTATTTAATTTTGGCAAAGTTTCTATAGTTCTTCATCTCAATCTATGCGGAGAAAAAGAAAATTTTCATCTGTATCAAAACAAAAAGAAAAGTTTGTTAAAAAAAATTGCGCAGAGCGTTAAAGATTTCACTATCATTGTAAGTGCAGTTCGTCAAATCATTACTGTGTTGTTAGCACGGTTCAAAAAGCAGTAATTGATCTGATTACTTTTATTAAGACATGAAAAATTATCTTGATTGCATGTAGTTCTTTGTTGAGATCAATATCATCATCTATCTCGAATGGTTGTCTTTCCGTGTCAGTTCTTGTTTAATAGATGCCATCACATTTAATGAGGATAAATAAACATTAATTTGTACACGTATATTCAATTTTGAGATAATTAAAAATAATGTTTTTCGTTTTTGTTTTATGTTTTATGATGTCAATTCATTTTAGGTCTAACATATGAAAGACCGACTTTTAATGTATTTTTTATGTAATTTAAAAATAAGATGAATTATAATTTAAAGTTTTAATAATGCTGAACAAAAGTTTGCTTGACACATTTTTGAATTTAAAATCTAACTCCAATAAGTAAGTTTACCAAAATTCAAAATCATCTAACGAACCCTGTGATAAAAAAACTCACTGTAAAAATTCATCATTCAGAAATTGCACAGATATGAATTTTCATTCGAAATTACACCAATAACGAAGTTTATGATTAATTAGTGCAAAAATTGAAATTCACGAACAACTAGACCCGAAATAAAGAAGCGCCCATGCAAATTCAGAAGATGCAATCCGCTCTCCGAAACTTAAACGGAGTGAACGGTGAAAATCTCTCTCGAATCTCTATAGAATCGAAATCTAATTAGTGGAATTTGAATTTCATGCCGTAAGAAAGCATTTTTAATCAGACTATATTTCGTTCTCTTATATGGTGATCGTATTCCGAGTCGCGGATGCGTTTATTATCATCGCTTCGGATTCGGCATGGTTATGGCGAATTTTTAACGAATCTGCGTACATCGACTCTTTTTTTAACTTTTACCTTTTTTCATTGCCGTTTTCTAAGCTGGAGCTGACCTTGATTATTCCGTGCATAAAAATTGGATGAGTTTTCACGAAGAAATGTACCGTGAATTTTTCGGAAGAATGTGTTTTGTTCGCTTGTAAAACGCATTTTGTCCAGTATTGTGCTGGCTGCTCTCGAAGACTAATTGTGATTGCCACGAAAGATTTTTTTCTTTTTTCACTTTTATACGAAAATTTGAAGATAGTGTTATTTTTCGCGCTCAAATTCAGATTGAAGATATCTTTTTCCCATTATTTCCGAACGATTTCTATTTTTGTTATTTTTTTCTGAAAATTATAGCTTTGTGCATTACTATAGCTAATCTCGATATTCTGCTCTTCTCATATAATTATAACATACGTTTTTACCCTTTGTTTTTCTTTTTATTTATAGAACAATTCTCGAGAAAATGCGAGTGTTTCACCGTCGATTTTCTTTTGAAATACACACCTTGTTACGGGCCTGTATTCAGATTTGCACTTTTCCTTGGCGGAATTGCAAAAACACAATAGATACTTTCTTGCGCACTTTTCCTATTGGTAATCAATATGAATAATGACAACTCGATATAGAGTATTGAATAAATTGAATTTTTCCATAATCATCTGACGTTTTCTAATTTCAGTAAAGTAAAACTCAAACCAATATAATTTTATTTAAAATATTAATTGTAAGATAAAATTCAAAAATGTCAAAAATAATAAATCTTTTTTTTAAACTTTTTACAAAAAATATATTTAGAAAGTAGCCATTTATTATATCTAAAAAAATATCTGTTCTTCTCTGAAAATAGTTCAAAGCATGTTCGCTAAATATGCATATTTATCTTATAGGATTTCACCGAACACAATAAGATACTATCGATTGTCAATAAATCGACATCAGTGAAAACTAAAAATTGTAATATCCAATTATACGAAGAAAGTGCACATTTTATTTTCGACTATTTTTTCGAAAACTTTCATTATTAATGATGCTTTCAAATACAAGATAACCATTAATCTCATGACCGATCTAAGAATGGCTTGTTCATTCAAATTGGATCTAATGATAACGCAATTCGGTCGAACAATCGAAAACCGATAATCATTATTTGCGTCTCGTATTCATTTATTTGGACTCGGTCTTTCGATCGTCAGTTAGATTTTAAATTTTATAGGGAAAAAATATTTGACTATGTTTCATATAGTTGAACCAACTATTGATATCTGACCCAAGAGTGCAAAATATTGTATAGTTTAAATTACACAATAATTTTCTTAATATTAAATTTTATTGAAACATTTTGTTTTTATTCATATTGAAAGAATAATATAACATTTAAATAAATTAAAAAAATACAAATATAAAAAAAATAAATAATTAAAATCTAAAAATATTCATATATAATCAATGATGAGCAACTTTCTGTGGCAAACTCTGGTAATCGACATAAGGCAAGTTGTAAGCTTCCGGAGCAACAATCGAAGGATCTTGAACCAAATCTTGACGACCCCATCTATAATCATGGGCATGCACCATGCCGTGTAAAGGAGCAGCAAGAATGGTGGTTACGCGGTCTTGTTTCTGGTCACCTAACGACTTCAGCGCAGTAAACCCTAGAAAAGCAATAGATTGAAAAAAATAACTCTATTACGACATTACACATAACGGATCGACGTGCTCGTGGAATAAACTCGTTGCCGATTTTCATCTCGATCCGATATAATTTTCGCCTGCGGTGTATCATAATCGATCGTTTAACCGCAATTTTATGCAATAGATTCTATACAATTTCGAGTGTGTGAATTAACATGTGCAAAACGTGCATAGTGACTGGGTGGATCTAGTAATTAATTGTAACAGTGTATAATATCATAGTTGATTGTGATTCATGACATGCACTAACTAAGTGTGATGCATCAAACCGTGATCATTAGTGAACATTGTAAAAAGTACAGAATCGTTTAATTTTAATTAGATTTTTAGAATTTATTGTAATAAAATATGTTGAAAAAATTGGTTCTTTCTTATATGACGACTTAAAAGGCCAAGGGGTACAAGTGATTTCGTGGTGATTTTGAGAAAAGTGCTGTCAAAGTTGATCATTTGCCTATATGTATTAAGAAGAAATTAAGGGATTTGATGATATATCTCAGTACACGTTCCATATTCGTTTATATCCTTTTGCCACCAAATAATTGAGCGTGCTTAGAAGCGATTCCTGCACATAACTCAATTTCGGCGAAAATGTCAATTGTACCTCTTGGTCTTTTCAGTCGTCATATACGAGGTGATAATTAAATACATAAAAAGGAACCATTTTTTTTCAAAACGAATTGAATTATCTATTTGAAAATTCATTCTAATTGAATAATTGTTTTCTAATTTTAATTAAAGATCCTTTTCGTATAATTTTGAATGAAAATGTGTGCTTCAACTGACCTAGACTTCATACCATTGAACCCTCTGGTGTAATCTGTATATGTCATGGATGTGCGGATTTATGTCGTCTGAAAATAACATTAGTTTGAACTATTGTATGCTAAGCGGCTGTAACGTTTTTCTTTCGTTCGTTTTCAGCCAGTCATTGTGGAATCGACGGATAATTAAGGCTAATGTATCGAAATCGAACGTTCACTTGACTCAATTTTTCCGTGTACGTCTGTTTAATTTTGGTAAGTGATTTTATCATGGCTAAACGATAAAATCAAATTGATGTAAAACGGATTTTTTTCCACTCATAAATTTTCATGGTAGAAATTTGTTTGATCGGATTTTGTTTGAAATAAGAAAGCCAAATTGATTTCTAATTGACATGGATAAAGATAAATATTGATGAATTTAGCTTTCAATGAAAAATTTTGACGTTTCCGCATATTAAATATGAATTTTTCATTCGTTTTCCCGAATGAAAATTTTCGTATAATTTCATATAATTTGAATATATTTTTATTTGATGTGTTATTTTTTTAGAAAATAAAATATCAATTAAAATTTTTTGTCATAACTAAAATTTTTAAAAAATTTCACCAAAATTGCTATAAAAAAATTGAAAAAAGGAATTATCCGAATTTTTTTGTTAATGTAAAATATTTTTTTCGTCCATTTCAATACTGACCTGATAATATTAATGCAGACAACCCAGCCATAGCACCTTTGATAGCCACAAACATCAAAGCAGAGAAGAGAATCGGCAGCACCACAGCCATTTTCAATTTTAAGGCCAAAAGTAAGGGGAGCATCAATTTTTTTAGTCGTCTCATGCGAGCCTCTGAAACAAATCGTCGAGAAAACAATCAAAAACAAAAACTGACAAAATCGATCGAGCTTTTTTATTTTGTTTTCCACACTCTTTTCATCGAAAATTACTAAAAAATCGGGTCAAGATATACGCTTCTTCTGTAGAACAAAACGACCAAGTACTAAGCGACGGTAGCTGAAGATGGCGGTGTTGGATTGGCGATTTGCTTTTTTGCTTTCGAAACATAGATGCCGGTACGATTGCGTTTTTGCTTTATTTTCGTTGCGATTACGATTGTGGTGCAATTTATATTATTTGGCGAATGCACTCTCTAAGGCTTCCGTATTGCACTCGAATGAATTTCTTTCATTGTCACGGTTTGTTATCGTCGGTATTTTGCGCAGTTCGTATGCAGATTCGAGGAAATATACATATGTTTCAATGTGGAAAAAAAATCAATTTTAATAAATTAGCATACATTATATTTGGCAACGTGCTATATCGAATAAATAATATCGAAATTGCTCATATTAGAGACATTTACGTCGAGTGTTATTGGTTAAAAAAGCAATAAAAGTTTTCGTCGTTGTCGAGAAAGTAATTGCTAGATTCAATATCCGGAAGTTGTGAAATTTAGATAAATTTATGCTTCAATATTGATTCAAGAAATATGTGTATAATATTCAATTTTCTCTTTTTTTAATCTAAATTTGATAAAAATATAACGTAGTATATTAAGATTATATTATATATAAGATTATATTATATCTGTTTATTCTTTAAGTTCAAATTTATTAATTTCCCACTGTAAATAAAAGAAAATATTAACATAAACATCAAGATTAAACGATCTTTCATACTTGATGAAATTCCATATACATGGACAAAATCAAAATTCAATAGTACATCTTCTATTAAATTTTATATAGCTAATTTCAACAAGATAATAGTTAACTATCTGATATCAGAAACCGAAAATGAAACGATTCTAGGAAAATCTTCAAGAATCAAATCTCAAAGATTTGACCAGCCAGACCAAAAGCAGATTGAAGGCTTGAATTCCTCAATATAATCATGACCCATATTTGAGATTTTGAATTCCGATAACGTAACCTGAAACCGAAATAATTCATCGAGCACACATGATTCCAGGAAAACATTTTAAATTGTAGCTTTGTTTGAGGCTTGAATTCCTTGATCCAACTACGACCCATATTCGAAATTCTATTATATATGCTGATATATCCCATATATCAACAAAGAAAATATATCAATTTGAAATCACAGCCCGAAACCGAAACGATCAACAAAGCATATAAATCCCTGGAAAATCAACAAATATTGCAGCAATGTCCTTGGTCAGATAGAAAATTTTTCGAGCCAATCATATCTCATATTTGAGATTCTGGATATTAATACAACTCAAATATAACATAATTATACGATATAAGAACCGAAAACTAAATCGATCCATCAATCGCATGATTCTAGAAAAATCAATTAATTTCATAGCTCTATCCTTAGAATTTCCTCGAGTCAACGGTGGCCCATATTCAAGATTATCGATACTAGTACATCTCAAATTTCAATGAAGCGAAACGTCATGTAATCAAACGCATGATTCTAGGAAAATTATCCAACTTCACAGCTCTGTCCTTGGGAATTCCTCGAGCCAACCATGACCTACATTCGAGATTTTTGATACTGACACATTTCAAGTTTCAACGTAGCCATACGAAACAAAAACCGAATCGATCTATCAAACGCACGATTCTAGGAAAACCATCCAACATCGTAATTCTGTCCTCGGAAATTCCTCGACCCATATTCGAAATTTCGAATACCAATGTATCCCAAATCTCAAAACAGCTATCTGAAAGCATAACCGGCAATCGAATCAATCCAACGAACGCATGATTCTAGGAAAATCATCCAACATCATAGCTCTGTCCTTGGAAATTCCTCGAGCCAACCGTGACCCATATTCGATACTGAGTTTCTGGATACTGAGCGTGTCAGTATCGGCAGCAGCAGCCGGTCCACGGTAACGGTTCACGACAAAGCGGTTTGACGGAGGCGGCCAGTGGAACAAGGTGAACGGCTCGTGCGGCCACTGTCAAGTGCTCGGGGCCAACACCTGAACGAACACGAGAAAGAGTACCGGTTGTTGTTGCTGGGTCGACGACACCGACTCTCTAAAGTGTGGGATTCGATCACAATGTGTCTGTTGGTCTGTTTGCGTGTGTATGTGTTGGTGTGAAATTTTCATTTAAAAAGTTTAGCTTCGTCCGTTTCGATTGGGTTTGAGTTTTCTCGGTCGTCTATTTTACTGTTGTGGTGTTTGGTTTTGGGGATTTTATTTTTGGTTTGTTAAGTTCGAAGAGTCTGGATGGGAGTTTGAAATGATTTTTTTTATGATTGGGTCGTTGTTAAGGAAAATTTTACTGTCGCGTTGCATGTATTGGTGATGTTAATGCATTTTTTTTTCAGTATATGAATGTGATTAATTTATTTTACAGTTGATGAACATTAATATTCTAAGTATTTTATGAAATCAATAATTATATGAAATTTTGAATGAGAATATTTAAAAAAAAATATTGAAATAATGTAAATAAATTGAATTTTCTTTACTAAAGTTTTTCATTTGTTATATGGATGAATTTAAATGTGATATTTTTATTTTAATTAATAAGAATATTAATAAAGCAATATATTTTTGAATTAATTATAATTTTCATATTTTATGGAATTTAATCTACTTTTTCTATAACAAGTAAATATAAAACAAAATGTCCATTAAATAAATACTAGAAAAAACAAATAAAGTGCAAACAAAACATTTATTTTTGGTTACTTAAAACAACCTACAGAAAGAAAATCATGTAAAAAGTATCTCTTTAGTATTTTATAAAAAACAAAATTATTCTAGATCATTTGGCATGAAAATTACCCATTAAAATCCATTAATTGAAATCAGTAGCATAAATATGAATGGAAATTAGTTTTTTTTTATTCGATCCATTTTTCTTTTCTATGAATCGAATTTTTGTATAATTTGAAGTATTGATTTATTGAATGAAATTTAAAATATTTGAATGAAATTTCAGTAACTAAGAAGAAAACTGATAGAAAAACGTGGACGTTCGAGCGAAACTGTTTGATACGAAGTAGGACAAAAATCTTAACCACTGGGTCACAACAATTTAATATTCACATACTTTTTGTGTGGGCTTCCAGTTCAATTTATCTCTTTTTCAATAATTACCGTAAATTCGCTATATGAATTGCTAGACTACTGTTACTTGTAGACTCCATTAAAAATTTCAAGTAATTATCGCATACATCGATAATTGTAATTAGTGAATTTTAAGAAAGTGGTACAGACGGTTCTTCTCCTATATTATTTCATTTAAAATAGTTGAGAAATCTTGTAATTAAAATAATAATAAATTTTGTTGTCTGAATCGTTTTCTATGAGCTTTCAAGCAACTATCACTATTAGATTAAGTTTGAATATAATTTATGTGATTGTTTATAGGCATATTGTAAGATTGTATTTCATAATTAAAAAAAATGAATTCGTTTACCGTTTTAGATTCGTTCGTTATTAGGTTTGGTATGCGGCGTTAATAGGATAAAGAAGTATTTCTCATATTATTTGAATAATTAATTAACAAGATACCATGTGATATGGTCAAAAATGAATACTCGTTGGTCATTAATGTGGAATGTTGGTCACGACGTGAAAACACATTTATCTGTAGTGGATATTGGTTGTGAAAGTGTTCTGGAACTTGAAGTGGCATGAGAAAAAACTATGTACGTGAGTACAGCGGATACACCAATCGTTCATATAATATTGATTTATTCAAAATATCCACTTTATATTAAATTAATCGAAACGAAATTTGTAAATTGTTCAATTATTCGAATGTAATTGATTGTATTGCGTCTATTATTTGAGAAAAACAATTAATTTTCGTATAGGAATGAATAGAAAGTTTTATGATTTGAACAAGTATTTTCTTTTATACAGCAATTTTATTTTTTTGAATAATTGAAAGATTTTTTACTTTTCAATATATTGTACATATGTACATACATATTTATAATGACATTCAGATGTGAAACAAATCGGGAAAGATTACATGTAACACTAATTAACTAAAACATATTATGTATAATTGATCAGGAATACAAATTGAATTTGATTTAATTGACAAATAATATTAGATTCTACTAATAATTATCAATATATTCTTTTAAGAATAATTGTGCAATATTTTCTGTGTATGTAAAAAATAAATGATTAATGAAATGTATCATTAAAAGTAATATAATCAATTCAATGTGCTATGTAATATTGTTAATCATTAAAAAAATTACGGATATTCTATAATTAAGAATAATAAACCCTATTTCATGAAAAAAATCCAAATTTTTAATTAAAAACTATTGATTAACCATGGATAATTTCAGATTATCAATCAAATTCCCCAATTTTCACACCCTAATTTCCAAAATCCACACCAAAAACTCCAAACAAAATCCACTTTCTACCCGAAAACATCGAATTTCCACGGCAAACTCCAGACTTTTCCTCGATTTCCCATCAAAACATCCCAGACAAAACCAAAATTCCACACACCCAATCCATAAAAAACGTCCAAAAACCCTAAAAAACGATCAAAACCGAATCTCAAAACGTAGTGGGGGACAGGTGCTCTCCGACAAGGATGTGAAAGAGAGCCGGCAACTTTCTATGGCCTAGACATTCCGACGACTTTCTTCTTCGTCAACGGTGACCCACATCTGGCCGGCGTCCGCCTGGCCCCGATATCCCCTTTCGTTGGTGTTGGTGTTGTTGTTGTGCTGTGGTTGTAGTTGAAGTTGTAGTCGTCGTCGAGGTTGTTGTAGTCGTTGTTCCCCACCACGAAAGTCGTCGACGATCGGCTCCATTCACCTCGAAAGCGCGTGCTTCTTTGTTGGCTTCTTTCTCGTCGCTTTCGAAAGTAAATCGGTATATAAGGTGTTGGAAGATTTCGCGAGAGGCTCTGTTCGATGCTCACGTGCATCTCGGGTTCATGTATGATGCAGGAATCGAAGAATGATTTGAATGAATGTTGAATGAGACGTAGATTTCATAGTTTTGCTAGAAATTTTTATTGAAAGTTTTCGTTCAATTTCATCTAACGCAATGAAAATTCATCAAACTTCAAAGAAAATTAAACTATGAACTGATCAAATTAACATTATACACATCTTTCAAATATAAAGTATTATTAAGAGCTTTGTAATATATCATGGATTCGGTTGTATCTGGCTGCGATCGTATTTGTGTTGAATTAGATTCTGTTCGGTGTTGAAGATTCGGATAAAATACTTGATATTTAATGTGTGTCACTAGTATGTATAACTGTACATTGTAAGCATATTTCCTAAATGGATGATTTTCATTCGATGCGTTGTTGATACTGTTAATACCGTTTGAATTCCTTCGAGTTTCGTTTGCATCTTATGTTTGGGAAATACGTGTGTTTAGCGAACAGTAAATAATCCTTATTGGAATTTAATCTTTAAATATTTGAGGTATTTACTAGTAAAGCTGTTTTTCTAATAAATATATGGAAAAGTTTTGAACGGGAAATATGAAATATGACATATAATAAAAGGTTTTCACTATAGTTAATGGGAAGTTTTTTAAAATTAAGTTTCAATAATTTTACCATACACAACAACGAAAGTAAGATCAATATCGGTTTACATTAAGTTGAGAACTTAAGTATTATAACACATAGTATTTTTTCTTAATAGTACAAAACTTTCGATACTTTAAAATTGTGGATTATACTACATCTATATTTACATATTATGTAATTTTGCTCATACTTGTAACTATGCATTTTAATCAGATGCTGTAAGAATCATTCCGGGAATATTATGTTCATATGAAATAACTAATTTATTATTATTTAAGTTTCATGCATAGATACTTCTGTTGTTTTATGTTTCATTTCCATAATAATGTTTCCGTGAAAATTCCTAAACAATTTTGAAATTTTTCTCTTTTTAGAAAAATTATATTTTATTTTTTCAATTTTGTAAATAAAGTTGAATTAAAATTATTTAAAACTAAAATAATATTATTTTTAATATAGAATATATTAACAAATCTACGAAAGATGGCGGTATTATAGCGATAGCGCAAAATTGAGAAAGCTAGTCAAACATTCTTTTGCAGAGTTCTAAAGATGGCGTTCAGTGTACCGATCGGAAAACTTTCCCGAGCAAAATATTCAAATGAAAATATCAACAACATTAATCATGTACCTGCACCAAAACCTCTCGATTGGTTTTCATTCACGACAATTTCATGAGTGGCCACATATCTTCGAATCCTATCAAGAATTCCAGCCTTCGACTTCGTCTCCAAATTGATCGGTTCATTTTCCACAGTTTTGACAATTTCCAACCCCCCGAAGAGAGGCACCCTGTCTTCCTGATCGAACTTCTCTATGATATCCGTCAACTGTTTTTTGATACAATTTTCATCGTCGACACAACCCGAACTGACTCTATTCACCAAACACAGCGCGAACAAGACAAAAGCGAAGCGACTTTTCATTTTTACAGTATTAATTTCAAGGAGGGTCTATCTTGTTTCAAACGTCGGTATTAAATGAATCGTTTTCGATATGGCCACCTTTATTTAACTGGATTAAAGGAGTACAAGAAAGGAAGCTATCGGATATCAAAACGGACTACGACATATCAATTATTCATACGGCACTGAACTACGCACTGAAATTTCGCTCCTGCACGCAGTCGAGTCATTCAAACCATTTATATTCAATGTGCACTCGCTTTGAAAAATGCAATAAAAATAATTTGAGTGACTTTAATGTCGATTTTATCGGATCTGTGGACGAATCGTGTCAACTCCGTATTGAATCCGATCGAAAAAAAATCTTTTGTCGAACGACTTGCGTATATGCGAGTGTACAAGTTGGTATTCTTCACTCCTACATTATTATCTTTTCGGTGTCGCACAATGGAGTTTTTCTCGCGCAATTCATAAGAGGATACAAGACCACATAAATAAACATCAAAAATTCGATCGGTGTTCTCTCGTCGATGTCACAGAGAGATGTGTGTCACATATCACCATTTGTCACACCACCAACGACAATGACAAGTCGGTCACTTGTCAACGGATCCAGGTTGATGCTACAGACGAAGGATCCACCACGAATTTTCGGCAAAGAGGTCGAAGCCTTTTGGCCTTGATTCTCGTATATTTGCTTAAATATTCGCATGTTTTGTGTTTTATTGCGTTTGACTCAATGCGCTTGCATTTTATTATAGTTGATGAGCTGCGAATCGTTCGTTGCGCAATGGACGACTTTCGATTTTGATAGGTGTATTTTGTTATGAAATTAAAAATTTTGTTTTCGTTCATAATGATTTATTTTATAATTCAATTGTTATAAAAATGGCATGCAAACAAAAAATAAAAATGGCACTGTACAAAAAAATAAAATAAAAATAATACTGGCAAACGAAAAACTTAAAAATGGTCCTAAGACTTTGGCGTCACATTTCAAATCGAAATATGAATAAAAATAAAATAAACAAAGTAAATAAAAGAAAATAAAATAAAATCCTACATCTAAAGAAAATAAATTATTTTTTTTTAATTTGCGATAAGAAATCTTTTAAATTATATTAAATATTTCAATAAATAAATTTTTATTCTATTTACAAAAAAATGAAGAAATTCCTTCGCTTAACATCAGTCGGTTAAAAGTTCACATTAACGAATTAATTTAAGAAATTATGGCTTTTGAGCTCCGTATGCCATTTCTTGTGCATCGGTTTGAATGGATCTTGCGTATGGGTATCCAGCTGATGCTCCAGAGTTGCTCCAGCCAGTAGTTCCTCCAGTGGACCATCCTGCTTGGTTGGCTCCTGAGTTCGACCATCCGGTATTCTGAAATAATTTAATTTCAAATAAATATAGAAATTTCGTATAATATAATAATTGAAAATAAATATATAATAATCGTATTTACTTTGCTTGGGGATCCGATGATGCTGCTTGCTCCGTTTCCTCCTCCGAGCAATTTCTGAATGCCCAAAATGGAAGCTGCGACGAAAGCCAACTTAGCGACGATCAAAGCTTTAGTGACCAAAAGAGCTAATCCACCGCCAAAGATTGCAACGATGGCCAATACTTTGAGTCCAACTCCGAGAAGGATGGGGCCCAAGAGCTTCTTGATTTTACCACGAGCTGCAACAGAAAAGAAAACACTTCAAATCATCATTCGAAACAAATAAGTCGTTCCAAAAGAATGCGGGGTTGCGTGTGGAATCGAAACGGTTCAAAACCAGTTTCCATTACTGGGTCAAAGGAAGTACGTTGGCTTCTAACCGAGCCCTTGAGACTCGCCCACTTGAGGACAAGGTCGTACCATGACTTAGAAAGTTGAACCTCGAAATTGAAGCAATGGATGTGTTGAACGAACGTGCGTGCACGCACTCATTGCTTTGATATTTTTTCGTTTCCTCAAAAACGAAAACGATTTCGTCATAGCGCTCGAAATAAGGAGCAAAGAGAAAGTTCGAGGCGGATGTTCAAAGGTGTCATTATTTACATGAGAAAACTCGGAGACGAATATTAATAAAACATAACGACCGAAGTGAAAATTGTCGACCGCAGCATATCTCGGGTCGAAGTCACGGTTCGTCTGCATTGCGTTCAATAAAAACAATAGCTCATGCGTTTTATACCTTCGTTGAAAGTTCTGGCGGCCGAAGCGATTTCTTCTGGGGCCAATTTGACTTGAAGATTGTGACTCTGCAAGAAGTTTCCAGCAGCTTCCATGAACATGTCGACGAGGCGAGCTGCCCTCTTGGTCGGTTCAGCTGGTAAGTTGTTCTCGATTTCGTTTTCGGAGTCCAAAGATTTTCCATCTCTGATCGATACGGTGTTGTCTCTGTGGAGTAAAAAATCGTATCATTAACGGTTGATTTGAAAATTCGGAATTCCAATGTCGCAATGATAATTGATCTGCTTGTCGTCGTTTGAAACGTGATTTTACCGTTCTAGGCATGTGTGAAAATTCAACCCGAAAAAGTATTGAAACGAAAGTGCGCCTCAGTAATGTTTACCGCGGATACGCTTCAAAGATATTTGTATGACTAATTCGAACAATGTGTTTCTAGCATCTTTGTGGCGTATCAACGGGGTCACCACATTGTCCACATGTCAGATATACGCGGTGAAAATTGTGAAACCTGCGGAAAATAATGGAAAAACCTTGCACTTGACTGCTAAACATTTTCACGGAATTTAATCGAATTTCTCTCCATAACAATCGTATACGAAAAAAGAGCTGTCCGATGATGCAGCGGAGAGTTAAAAAAAATGAGATGTTCGATAGGAGAAAGTAATCACCGTTACATAGTTAAAACTGGCCGGTTAAGTTTGTTATATCATAAGATGCAACCGAGTGGTATCATTATAAAATATACGATGTGAATGTTTGTACTTGTACGTGGAAGAGGCGGAGTTTTTAAGGTCAAGTGTACGTCGGACTGATCGTTAAATTATAAAGCACATTCTGATGTGTCATTCGATCTTGTTATAATTGTCTTTCTTTGATTTAGATTTTTTTACTACGTGAAAAAATGTCGTTATCGATTTAATACCGTTCGATTTTAGTTTCGTATCATATCGTTATAATAATAGCTTGTGATGTTTTAGATATGTCATAGATTCAATTTATCGTATTGGTCGAATAAAAGTATAGAATATTAAAAATTAATTGGTTTCATGTGGATGTAATACTTTTAAAATATCTCATTCAACGAAAGAAATCTGATTTATCACACGTATACGTTATATGAAACACTTCTAGCAGAAGCTAAATTAATAACAGTTATCTTTTGTTAAACATTTGAATGAAAAAAAAATTAACTGCGTATTGTTTTCAAGTATGAAAAAGGAAACTCAGCATGAATCATATTCGAAAAGAAAGCAAGATTGTTAAGAGATGATTAATTATATGAAAGCTAACAAGAATTTATATCCTTTTCATTTTTTACTAAAACAAAAGATTTTCGTCGTGAGATGAATGATTCGAATTTTTTTTCACAATTTGAATCTTAAGCTTAATTAATCGTTTAGTTAGAAATGTTGAAAATGGACGAATTTATTTTACAACACTCGAATTTTCTTTTTTAATTCATTCTAAAGAAATTATAGTGTTTGTATAGAAGGCAATAGATTAATTTTTAAATTAAAGCTTTACGATGAAGATACCTTTATCAAAATTCGAATTCAAAAATGAAATTTAACGATTTGGAAAATCAAACAATTGAACAAAACAAAATCAATATTCAAATTAAAATATTTGAACAATTCTATTCTAATTTTAATCTAATTTGATATCGAATATTTAAAAACTGCTAAAAATCAAAACTCACCGTTCGAACCTAACACCGGAGAACAATTCCAAATCCTGCATCCTCGACGCCCTATTGAGAGCGGTGACTCCCTTAACAGCCAAGCAAGTAGCGATATCGTCCTTTCCGGTGGCACAAGAGCTCATCATCCTGGCCAGGCGTTCCCAGGACCCGCTCTGCTCGACTTCATTGGCCTCAACATTGACTGTATTGGCGTCAAGATCGCTGGGGGCAGCAGATCCCAGTGCGAGGACGCAGGCTATGGCCAGGGCAAAGCAGGCGAGCTTCATCTTATCAATGGCTGCTGAGGATCTCTATCGAGGATGTTGCCTTCGTTGTGGGTATGGACCGTGTGGTGCGACTCGAGCTCGATCTACCCTATTTATATTTGGTTGCGAGTTGAGTTTCGTCTCCACTCCTACGCCGCGGTGACTAATCGACAATACGCATGCGGCACATTAGCATACTAACAATGTGTACACAGATGAAGAAGGGAGAAGAGAGTGAGTATCCGCTTCTTGCTTCTTGGTAACGTACGCGTGTGACAATGGGCGATGAAAGTGTATCCCTGTTGGCGTTTTGGAAATTGACATGTTTCGTGGATGTGTCGATTTTGATTCATTGTTATGCATATTCGATGTGTTGATCCAATGTTGAATGATTTGATATAATAAGCGGTATGAAATTGCTATTGAAAGTTAAAATAGGTATGGTTATAAGCACAGTTATGTAAGTGTGCGTAATTGAGTTGCTGTAGATTCGTTCAGTAATATAATATTTTGAAAAAATGATTCTTTTGTTTAGTTTATCAATTGTAATTTGTTAAAACTGTGTCTCATAGGTAGTAATAAAAGCATTCTAGTTATAGAAAATATGATTGTTGAAAAAAAAATTGTATATCTAGATATTGATGATTCTTCTATAATACAGTGTTTGTTTTTGTAACTTATAATTAGATTAAGGACGTATAGAAATGAAAGAATTTACATCAAAATATGATTAAAGATAATATATTTTACTAATTTATATTGATTAAAAAGTATTATAAAAATACAGTAACATAAATTGTGTTATAAGTGAATTGATTCTGTGATTTTCGGTTTATTTTCATTTACTTGTTAATGCTATAAAATGGTCCTGTGCTTATCTCTTTTAGCAAACTTCGTGTATTAATATTTATAATATAAACGGTTGAAATATGGTGTGTATGTGTGAAAATTATTTTTCGTCAAGTATTTTGCCTAGTTTCTCCCAATTTGTTGATTTAGGTGTAAAGAATTCATTTTAGCAGATCCATATTATTACAATCAGAAGATAATATTTTAATTTTCCATACTATTCGAAAGAAGTGAAAATATATTTAGATATCAAAGTGTTTTTTCAATATCATTTTTTTTGCATTGGAAAGTGAAATATTGGGTTTATAGACCGCGATTTATTGGAACAGCAATTCCCTCTTCCCACTGATTTATTGTTATTATTATAATGAGCTATCAAAATCATAAAAGGAAACTTGTATTTTATGAATATGCAAAATCTAGTTCATTAAATAAAAAAAATATAAAACATAAACCGAATCTAGAAAAATAAGAACTCGCATTTCACAATGGTTCAAGTTCAAGCGCTATAATAGGCAAAGCATGACAACTTTTCTCGATCGTGATATGTTTGAATGAAGTTTTCTATTCGGAGATGGTTTGTGCCAAAAAAGCAAAAGTCTGAGGGATTTATTCTTTCAATTGTCGCATATTTGTGAGATGTTTCACACTTCTCCGAGTTGGTATACCTACTTTTACCGAGTGAGACTTACTTATCTCGTTATATCCGGACGAGTTTTTCACACTTTTGTTTAATATGTTTATCAAATATTTTACTTGCGCACCTTGAGTGAAGGAAAGTGGCAAGTGAAAAAAGAGTTACCTGTAAATATACAATGCTCTCTTGACACAAATGAACATTAAATAATGGAATTGTATTCTTATTGTAAACTGCAGTCTATTGAAACATCTAGTGAAAATTTTCGTAAATAGTATATTTATTAAACATGTATCCTCAAATAAATAATATGCAATATTTATATTTACAAATCAAATTAAATACATCGCAAAGAAATGCAAAATGACGTATTGATTAGTAATAACCAGTATACGGATGTTGCGATTCAGGTTCTTCAGTAATATCGACGTAATGCTTTGGAAAGTGATGAACTTTTTCTTTTATCGGCAGTGGAATTACTTCAATTTTGGTGATGTCATCTTTTTTGCCGTCGGTCGATCTCCCATCCATCATTTTTTTTAAACCCAAAATCGAAGCCAAAACTGTAGCAACTAATCCAAGTATGAGACCTTAAAAGTGAAAAAAATAGATACATTTTTCCGTTAGTTTTTTAGGCCACCTGTTGAACACTTGTAAAATTTGTCTAAACGTTTCTGTTTCGATAAAAAACACATTTTGAACGGTTTTCTATTAATATTATAGCATGTTTGAAGTAAAATATTGTGCGAAAAATCCACAATTACCTTTGGCCGACCAAATAGCGAGAGTCTTCAGAATAATTGGTAATAAAATGGCTTTGGCTGACATCAATCCTATCATCATGGGCATCATCATTTTCTTTTTGTCATCATCGTCATCGTCCTTCTCTTTTTCTTTTTCTTTCACATGCTTGATTTTCACGATGCAAGTTTTGTGACCCTTATGGCCCTTGTGACCCTTGTGCTTGTGGTGTTTATGCTTATGATATTTGTGACCGTGATCATGATCATCGTCTTTATCATCATAATCTTCGTGGTCATCTTCCTCTTCATGCTCTTCATGTCCTCCGTGTCCGTGATCATGACCATGACCATGTCCGTGCCCGTGACCATGTCCATGTCCGTGTCCATGATGCCCATGTCCGTGTCCTTTCTTCCGAACTATCAATTAAAAAAATCATCAATCTCATTATGTATTTAGATTACAAAGTTTTGATAGATATGCGTGATAAAATACAGATTGCATTCAAATTACATGTTCGAATAATGAAAATTCTAACCCGGATTCAATGAAATATTATTTTCGTTGAATAATGAATCAGATTGAACAGAATTAGGATTTTAAAATTAATGACTACATCACATTAAAATTAATGTAGCGATTTTAATAGATCGCATAAAAAGCAAGTGCAGAATTAGCTTTGAAAAATCACTCACCCTCTCTTAAATTTGAATCGTCGGAAGTTGAATTTTTATCAGAAATTTTCTCACGTTGATTTTTCGAATTCGGTCTTTTGATCAGCAAAAATGTCTCATTTTTCGCCAAAAAATGAGGTTTTAGCGTGAACGGACTTTTAGAATTAATATCGAATCTGGTATAATTGAACGTTTGCGGTAGTGTCGCATTATATTCGAATCCATTGAACAGAGTCAAATTGTTCGAAAGCTCATCCATAATTAATAAAAAATGGAAATTCAAAGTAATTCACTTAATAAACATAATTCGATTCACCACAATTCACCGTATTGTCAAACACTAAACGTTCTCGGAACAAATGTTTCCCTCGAAGCGGTGTCCCTAGTCTTTATATGAACTCGTGTCGTTAAAAAATTACGGTATGGAACATCGAGCGGAACACGTCAGGTTTCGCAATTAACCTTGTAATTTTAATGGTATAATTGCAAACTTTGGGTAGTGTTCCTGTCGAAAGTCTCAATTGTAGAGTAACGATTTCTAAGGTAACTGGGGCGTCGTGAGTTTAAGTTAACTGCGGTTATGCGCCGTTTGTGTGTGGATTTTCCATAACATTTCGATAAGACATTTGTTATTATTGTTGTTATTCATATTCAAATTTTGTTGAATGATTGATCAATATAAATTTTACGATAAATGTATGAATTCAATATATTCGGTCGAAATTTATCGAATTCAATATTCATCATGCGCGGAAATGAAAGCATGTTACATTTTCAATTATTTTTCGAAAGCATGTTTATTTAAATAAGCTCTTAATAGAAATTTATTAAAATCAAATATTTGACTCTTTTAAATAACGATGTTTGACATGTTTGTGAATATTTTATTTGATTTATGGAAAACATGCATTTTCTATGCTCTAGTTCAGAGCCATCTATTCGTTTGAATGTCAATGTTTGCCTCTTCCGCATACTGAACGTGAATGAAATTATGTACGAACTTCATGACAATTTGAGAGATATTTTTATGTGCACATATGATATTTTAAGATGTTATTGATTCATTAAATTCAATAAGACTTCGGTGAGCAACATTGTAAAAAATCTGATTATTTCTCCATTTTTTTCTCGTTTTTATCGAGATCAATCTATTACATTATGCTAACGAAATTATATTCGATATAGAATTTGTGGTTAGTAGGTGCTCAGAAGCCATGAAATCGCATAAATTTTTATATACTAATAATATATTTAATAAGTGAGATTGGACGAGTTTATTTTATAAATCGAGTAAAAATATTCATATAGATTTTCTTTAAGCTTTTCTTTCAACGCGTTCAAAAATTTATACTAACCGTGTGTTAATAACGAGAGGGTAAAAAAACTCATTAAATGCAATTATTTGATTTATTTTTTCAAACATCATACATAGTCACAATAAATACGCTAAGAATATACATAAAAATAGTGAGCAAAAAGTTTAATAAATATCTAATAAGTAAATAAATAATAGTTTTTTTACATTTGTAAGATTAATTAAAAAATTCATTATTTAGGATATTTATTAATCTTAACAATAAATAAATTAATTGTCCAGCATTTTTGTAAGATAATCAAAAGAAAAATATAATATGTACACGAGAAAGTAAATCAATTTGAATATTATGTAACTCATAATATTCAAATTAATTTTATAATTATGACTACAATTAAATATTAAAAACACAAACTACGTAAAGTATACACTGAGTATAAAAAAATGTTTTTTGTTTATCTCTAAAGAATTAAAGATTTTTCTTGGAGTTCTTTGGTATTAAAATCTCCTTCAAGTATTAGTTAATATAAAAAATTATATACAACGTATACAATTTTCCTTAAAATACATTTATGACACTAAATAAAAACGTAATCATTACAAAAACTTTTTATCGGAATATTTTTATCAAAAAAATGTGACGAAAACCAAAATTATATAGTAAAATCCTACAGCATTAATATATTAAAACACACTATATAAATAAAAATTTCACTAATCTATTGGTAATCTGACAATAAATAAACAAACATCAATAATAAAATTATTTTCGATAAGCAGGATGAAAAAAATCTCAAATCTTGTGAGTGAGGTAGGTACGATTCATTTATGAATTTCACACGAACTGTAAAAAAATTATCTTTTCATCTTACATTGATCGCAAAAACGCTTATTAATTGTAATTATTTACATTGGCATGATGCAAAAAATCAATCAATGGTGTCCACTCTTTAGTCCCATAGTAGCTGCAAACAAAGCAAAGAAAAATCCAGCAAATCCAGTAGATCCGGCCAAAAGCACAAGTCCGCCCATCATCAATGGAATCAGAGCCATGAATTTCAATTTGTATGCTAAAAGAAGTGGCAGCATGTACTTCTTGTACTTCTTTCCGATTTTGCTTCTACCTTCAACTTCAATTACGTCGCCTTCGTTCGATATTGCATTTTCCAGTACCACAAGAGCTCTTGCGACGTTCGATACTGAAAAAAAAGACATGTGATATTAATTGTCTTGAAATATAATAAATTCATGTATTTTACAATAATTTGTAGTTAAATCGACGATAAGAAAAGTTTGAGATATCTACGTGATGAGACGTCATTATAATCAAATATAAAAGAATTACAAAAAGGCTTATTCGACTTTTTCTAATTGAAAGTTTTCAAAGCTTAAGCCGTTTATAAAAAGAACGTATTATTATATACTTTGCCGCTCTGATTGAAAACGCAATACGATATTCGAAGCAAACATCATGCGATGTTCTTTTCAAGCGTTCAAATGCGAAAACGCAAGTAACATGTCATAGCCGCGGTGGCCGTCGGATCGATGGAAAGAAAGTAGAAAATTGGATCTATTCGTAAATTTTCTGTTCACAATTTTTGAAATCGGACTATGAAAGAGAGACGATCTCGAATTGCGGCTTGGCGTGGGTAAAAAATGGAAATATTCCAAAACGGTCGAACCATAACCGCAAGTGTGAAATTGACCTCTAAATTTGCTCTTCGCTAACATTTTTCCTGACTATACCGTTGCCCGTTAATTGCGAAAAGATTTAATTTGTACGATTCGATCTTTTATCTATTATCGCGTGTTCGAACATTAGCAATATCGGTTTCTAATTACTTTCACGTGACGTGATGACACGCTATGTAATTTTTTTGCAAAGACAATTTTCAACTGTCGATTTTTATGTTTATGTTCATTTCAAACGCTTCTGTCACATGATTAATATTTTCATGCAATCTTCACATCACTTTCATTGTTATACAATTGCATGCGATACATAATTGTTTAAATAATTAAAATTTTACAAAATGGTTATAAAAATGCGATTAACTGCGCTGTAATAATCGCATGCTTCGTAGTTAACATTTAGGTGGTTATTTGCATAATTTTCATCGAGTGCGTTACTTAGTAGAAAACGTTTGCAAAAGATTAATTTGCACATTTAAGTGATTCCTAACGACTGCCCTAGATAAAAAACCTGTAATTTGTTTATATGGTAATCTTGTTAATGATACATAAGAATCGGTTCGTTGAGTATCGTAATGATGTAATTGTATACAAACAAATAAACCAAACGGTTCTGTCATTCACGCATTATTCAATAGAATCTTATCGGATTACAGTTGCGAATTTGATAACTGTTTTAAATAAAATCAAAACTTTAATTCTATTTATTATTTATATCGAAACCGTTAAATCGATTCGATAATATCGCTTTAATGACTTACTAACGTTTTATACAACTCTTTTACAAAAAGCTCGAAATACAAAAAAAGCACCTAAATGCATCACCGATCTTAGTGCATTTTTAGTTTAGATCATATTCGGGTCATTCGACCGCAAGTTCTTTTATGAAATAAACATGTAACTCACATACTCTAGAATTTTCGCCAAGATCAATCAGCGTGAAAGCGACTTTAATCTCGCGCACGCTTCTCGGCGCGTTTTCCCAAAGAAAATTGAAAATTACACGATTAAAATGGAGAGAAAAAAAAAACGAAACGCACCATAGAGCTGTTCGACGAACATACGCTAAGCGTAAGCTCGTTTAAAAATCGATTTCGTATGTATGAAAATAAATTTTGGACGCAATCAAGCGAGAAAAGCCCGCGATGAAATGTACTCTTCAGCACTTGGGAAACCGTTAGCCTCGTTCTGCACGCATTGTGCGTTACCGAACCACAAATTTCAAACGAATCGATTCGGAATGATATGAAAATTCGATCTTCTTGCGGTTCGATTAGTCGTGGAAAAGATGGCCATACGGTCTTCACACTAGAAATCCGATAATGAAGAGAGATGTCAAGATGTCTAAGGTTTTCGATTGAGTGAAAGTTTTTTTTTTCATTAGGGACGATGATGCGTTTTTTTTTATAATTGAATCAATGTTGATTTAGTGTGTATTTTTGTTAGATTCAGAAGTTGTTTTGAATAGATCGATTGATTTGATATCGAATTTCTATAAACATTCGTGTGTCACTTAATTACGTATAGGCCGAAATATGCGTTCGACTTTTTTTAGTAATAAAAAGACGTACGTCAACAGAACGACGTTTCATACACATTTAACAAACGGCGATACGGGTTATTTACTTAAAAGCTCTATATAAAGATTACTTTGCTACGCACGATATAAATAAATAATTCTAACTGTACTTTCGACCTTCATGGTTTATGTACTAAAGAAAAGTTTTTTGTTTGTTAATGAAAGTTATTGAATCATTCAATTTGATTTAATATTAGTATATAAATGCTTAAGTGTATTAATATAAATCAATTGAAAATATTAAAATAAAAAAATTGCACTAAATATTTTTAAATATCATTAATGAATATTCATATTAACTTAATTAATAATTAATTTTATATTTGAATTTGAGTTATGAATGCATAATAAGATATCTTCATATTCATATAATGATCTTATCAATTAATTGTAAGCTTATATAAACCATTAAATTAATATAAAAATCAAATTAAATGAAATAATGAATGATAAACTTAAACAAACTACAAACAAAAATTCAAAAAATCTTACACCAAACACGCGTAGAAGCCTCTTCATCATCAACAGCATCGTAAACATCAGTCCTCCTAGACAAAACCCTAGTGCCATTGAAATCCACAGGCACAGCCGACTGCCCATTATAGAGCATATTCCTCTTCAACTTAGGAACAGCATCAGTCTTCCTGATGGGAATAGTCTTCGGCACGAAGGACCCACCACCACCACCCCCATCAAGAGCATCCCCATAGACGAGAGCTCGAGCCGGAGTCCGATCCTCGGCAGCAACGGCCCTGCTCCACACGGGCGAGACGATGGGTTTGAAGCCATCGTCCTGCGAATGCGTCTGACATATCCTGATTATGATGATGAAGAAGACCAGGATTGCTTGGCAGGCGTCCTTCGGTCGCAGCATGATGGCGACGGCCGAACCGCGCGGCGAACTATGCTTAACTGGAGGAGGCGCTTGTGTGTGTGTTCGCTTTATACGGCGGGCCGAAAATCGCGTTACCGAATTGTAAAGCCGGTGCGATATTAGGATGACCCTGAATTTCGGTGTGGTATGGTGTTAGCCCACATGTGATCGGTGGCGCATCCTCGGCGGAACGCTCCGCATCGAAGACTGATCGTCATACTCCACTTGGCGTCCAGCACCACCATTTTGCCACTCGATCTCGTCCACTCGGTCCGTTTATTACTATACTCAATCGGCATAGATCTCCGATGGCGATTTCGACGGTGGATTGTATGTTATTTGCGATGGAGACCGTCGCCGAGGGGTGGACGGCCAATTTTGCGCATCGATGGGCTTTTCCGTTTCGGTGCTTTTTTTTTCGACGAGCGATTTTCGTAGTCGATGGATGTGGTGCGTTATGTAAATTGAGTTTTAATTTTGGTTGTGAATTGTGGTATTGTTGGCTCAAATGGGCTGGCTTAACGAGCTGATGTTAAGTGGGATGGATGAAGCGAGGAGGATGGTAGGGTTCTTATCGTATTATGAATTTTTAGGGCGGCATTATAATTCAGATATTTTAATAGTGGATTTTATATTCTGATTATTTGAAATTTAAATTTAAAAAAAGGTTTTATTTGGGATTTTTTGATATATCCATATCTCGACTGTTTACAGCGAGCGGTGCGGACTCGGTGAGTCTATCGACTCAAATTCATATAGGGTGAATGTTTGAAATCTCTGCATTTTGAATCGCATTTACAGCGATTAGAATTGAGATGCAAAAGTGAGAGTTATCCCATTTGGTTTGAAATTGTATAGAATTTTATTCTGAAAATTTTCATTTTCCCCCGTTCCATCACCCTTTCCTCCTTTTTAAATTGCCAAATGCATTATATTTGAATGAATAGCCCAGTTAATGTATTCTTTATTTTTGTCTATCTTATTATTAAACTTAATCAATTTGTAAAGACTTTAAACATATACCCTCTTGTTATTCCGCTCCGCTCGCAATCGACATTATAAAGGGTTGATATTGATTTGAAATCTTATAGCACATTAAAAGATAGATTTTACTCTTATGAGGACTATACATTAAATCTTCATAATTATATTATAATCAGAATATTTAATCGTTTGATGACAGCTAATGAGTTCAATGAACTATTTAAATATCAGCTGTATGTAGAAGCACTGTTGGATTAAGGATGAATTTATAAAAGTTTTCAGATCTGTGGCCTTTTGAGATTGAGTAATTACAGAAGAAAAAAAATAGTACCTTTCAATACATTGAATCCATTTAAAGGCAGTTAAAAGCAAACCACATAATTTTGAAACCTGAGTTCCTTCTTATCATGTTTCTGATTCAATTCAAATCAAAAATGACACGAAGCATGCATTCGTAAGACGACGTTTTTACGCTGATTTGATTTTATTACAACAGTTTCTGATAGGACTACAATTAGAAAATTATTTTAATTAAGACTTTATTCATATCTTAAATCTGAATAAATGAATAATATTGAGGTTATAAATTACATGTTAAAATAGCTATCAAATGGCGGGATCCATGTTGCGAATTTTCGTTATTTTCGAGTTATTGTGAAATAATGGAATTCATTCGAAAAAATGTTAAAAGTTATGTGAATAATAAAAAAAGATATTGTTTTAATTAGAATTTTGACACTCGTCTTAATAATGTGATTAAAAGAAAACAAAATAATTCAGTAATTTGTATTTTAAGTAATATTCTATTTATGTTAGATTTTCTAATAAAAAGAGAAATCACAAATTATAATCTTTCAGATATATTTTCTCACAATTCAGACAAATTTTTTGCAATTAATTTGCGATAATTACGGTAGTAACGAATCATTTCAATGTTTTTCTAATATGAATAAAAAAACACGAGTTCTAAATGAACCCAGATCGCACGCAAATATTTTTCTGCAAAAATTGAGTGAAATTTGAATTACTCGAAAATTAATCAAAACGCTATACAATTAGTTACAAAAAAATACAATAGAATTTTACGATAATGTTGTATTGTAAAAATACTGAATTAAACGTGGTGTGAAATATGAAAGATAAAAACATGTTAAGCCAGGGTTCCCAAACTTTTTTTCGCGACCTCACTTTTTCCAATATCTATCCATTGCAACTCCAATAAATTTATTATCTTCTGTATCGTCTAATCATATCACCTGTGTATTGTTGTTATTATTGGTAAATCGAAAAAAACAAATTTGTTTGGATTTATCGGTTTAATCGGTGTGTACAAATATAAATTGTGTAGAGGTGTATATGAATTTTGATTAGTTTTGGTGAGTGATGGCTGACAAATTCTTATATTTTGGATATATATTGATACCCATCTACTTTGTATTGTATAAGTCTGTTCCTTATTTCAAGTTGTGGCTACGGCTGCAACACTTGCGTATGAACTCGCCCTTATTATGCAAAATCCACACTGCCATTAGAGTGAAATCATTAATTCGCCAAAACGTTGATTAAATTCAATCATAATTTCATTATTGATATCTTTTTTTTTGATACTTATCATTTCATATTAACATTTCAAATGACCAAGATGATGCTCAAAAAATGTGGCAGCCCTAATCTGATTATAAATGGACAGCCCTGGATTGAATATTTATATCGATATGAATAAATGTTATCAAATATAAAAAGTGATAATTGTCACAAATCGAACTCGAACTACAGGAAATAACGTGCAGACAAAATGCGCCGTCGATAAGCGAAGCAATTATGTATTTCATCATTTTAATTATTGTTGTGAAATTATCAAAACATCAAGTAATATAAAAAACTATCAGTATCGGTCATTGACCATTCGAGTTAAGACGTGTTATATCATAATTCAATGATATTCGAATTTAACGCGTTTTTTTTAATTACGTGAAGATTAATTTCGCGATCGGAGTGAGTTTCATTACGAAAAAATATTTTTTTCATTGTCAGTGAATTATGAAGTGTTTTAAAAATAATGTTTCCTTTAATTATGAAGTCAATCAAAATCAATATTTTCACATAAAAATTTCGTAAACATTATGACGATAAATCAAACAGTCGATGTACTCTTATCAACTAATTAAAATCAAACACATTAATAAAAAAACCTAACCAACATGTGAAATAATATTCGTAAAAATGCAATATCGTTGATTTAAATTTGTGTCTAATGCAACGTGCGATTAAGCAGATTTGCAGAATTCCGGGTGAGTTTTTGATATTTTGTTTAATTGTATGCGTTAAAGAAGACACTGTTTCATATTATCGATTATATATTATAGTAAAAATCATAATACAATCAAAAACATTTGATCAAAGTATTAACATATTATTAATAAGAAAAAAAAATGATACATAATCACATTTAGCTTAGTTTCTATGTATTTCATATGTACGCGTATGTATGTATATGCATCAGAAATTATATTAGTTGATGAAGTACCAACCTACGTTTTCATGTCTTTCTGAACTATTATTGTTTCATTTTTGTATTATACGTAGGTACATTGAAATAGAATCGCTATGCAATTAATTGAACCACATACGAGAAATTATGTTTTTAAAATAATTCTCTATCAATTACGAAGAAAGCGTGTTGTTTTTCTATATTTCACACATGCGTAAAAACGAAATATGGTATTTTTATTCAAATCAATTTCTTTGCATACTATTATTCAATTTATTTATTCTGTATTGAATCGAAATTAAAAATGAAAGCGACTTAATCGCTATGTTTCGATTTCCACATGAAATAGTATTTTCGTGTATGTACTTATTATACAAAAATCGTGAGGAATACATATTAGCACTGTGATACTTTTTATTAAAATCGTAATTTATTTTTGCGCACACGTATGAAACGAAATTTTAATCTAAATTTCAATTACGATTAATGTTAATATACAAACCACACACCGTGATAGTTTCCCGTTTAGGTACAATGATGATCACTTAAGCATCTAATTTTTCGCAATTGAATTTACAATTCATTCTGTGTATTTGGAATAGTATATTATACGTAAGTACACAAGAGATTGACACATGAAAATAGAATATATGTTTATATTTATTAAAAATTGAAAATTCGTTTCGATTTCTAGTTTTGCAAATTTTGATTTTTTAATTGAAGTCAGTCGATAATATAATTGAAATAAATCTCATGCGTATAGAACTCATCGGTATATGAATAATAATGAATTTTGTTTAACTACTCGTATTATTAAGGAAAACAATTATTTTGAGTTTCGATACATTTATCGGTCAGAACATTACGATTAAAACTTTTTGTGTATGAAAAAAACTATACGTTTATGAATATTATAACACAGTAATAAAAGCTTCATGGTTTAGTTTATTTCTATTTGAAAGCTAAAATAGCATTTTAATGAACACGAAAATTGAAATTGAAATTAATTAAAATTTGATTTTAGAATAATAGTTGTTGAAAGATACATTGCAATAAATCAAACTTCATTAATTCATACATCTAATCACATAAATTATTTATATTTATATGACTAGAGTTTTCACGCTAGTAACTTAACATGGTTCCTCGACTTAAATATCTTTCACTTGAATAAATATCACTAAATTATTCGACAAACATATTTTAGGATCGAGTATGGGAATATTCGAAGTTTGTGTATTTGAATATTTGTAATATCAGATTATGAATACACATGTTCATTAGTGAAATCAGGGTCACTTTCGTTAAACTCCAAATTTTCTTGTGCGTGAAACTCGTGCCGCAAGTCGATAGCACGTGTGTTTTCATTTCGGACGAATTTTCATAAATTTTCTATTAGGTAATCTATCAATTAAGTAGGAATTTTGTTTAACAATTAATTTTTGTCTTAATTATACACGGCAAATAAAAATCGAGCAAAAAATTGCAAAACCGCCGTTTTTCTCTGTATAATATGATATGCTCATGTACGAGAACTTAATGATCCATTTGCATAAGATTATTATGCACGTTGATGTATTTATTGCTCAACGGTTATGTGTAATTATAATATGAATGCATTGTTAATTGAGAAACATGAAAAATAATTCCAAAAAGAATCGGAAAATCAAGAAGTTAAATCGAAATGTTCTTTATCTATTCCTACTCATCACAGTTAGAATGATTTAAAAAACCGCAGCTTTTTTCACACAATAACTGTTTTCTTATTACATTAGTGATATTGTTTTATTACCGTAGCCGCAATCAAAATATCGAAATAAACTGAGTGATTTTGAATTTCTTTTCCATCTTATGGACACGGTTGATCGATGATTTATAAATTGGGCATTTGTAGGTCGACAATGATTTACCCCGCAGCTCTGAATTCGTACAGGTCATATTGCAAATTTCATTCTTTCCTCTGACGTTTTATATTCATTATTTTTATTGCTAGTAATTGATACCATAAAATTTCTATTTCATTCGAAATGTATTTTATCGACGATGTATTAAAGTTCGATTCATTTCTGAAAGCGAATACGAATATGAATATTAATATTTTTAAATCTAATTCGCGATGTACGTTAGATGAAGAAAGTTATTTTATGTAAATTTAAGGGAAAACGTATGATTAATTTATTCATTTTTACTCAATGAAAATTGAAGCAGATCGATAATATTAATGATCGATTATTTTGTTATTCGATATTGAAAAAAAAATGTTTTATTTAAATAATTTTCGATGCAATGCAACGTTATGCTCCACATGCTTCATTTCCCAAAATATACAATTTTCATTAAAAATAGTGCATTTAAATGAGCCGTATAACCCTCATATTGCAAATGATATAATATTAAAATATAAAAATAAATTTAATCTAACAATCATAAAACACATCAAAAATATTTGACGACTACGAGCATTAAAACAACGATTTATATGAAAAAATACACGTTTAAATTAATTTATATCGCATTAAATAATATCGCCATAGAATCAAAAATTTTATGGAATCTCAAATAACATCTCATATAGAACATTTCGTGTGCATCAAATTGTGACAAACGATACATCGAATAGTGAGCATAATAAAAATTGGTTACGCATCAAATTGACGCAAGCACAAAAGCGTTACGTTACATAAATATGCATCGAGATAATTGGGCGTGTTACAGATATGGTTAAACGTGTAAAATGTAAATATATTTAGAGATTAGCTATGTTCGTTTTTGTGCCGCTTTCTTTGTTACGATTGTTCGCCGAATGGATTTTTTAATAAAAGGGTCGATAGCTTTCATCGGCCCAATTGAATATTTTATTCTCGTAGAGATGGAAGATTAATCGATCGAAAATGAAACTTTTCGATTTTAATTGATGCTTATTTCAAAAGCGATCTTGTTAATTTGAATGTAGATTATGATATCTCTATTTAAAAATGTATCTTCATAATAATGTAATTAGTGTTAGAATTCATTCATTCAACAGCGAATTTGAAATGATACATTCATTTGATAAAACAAAATGTAAACGATTCAGGGCTTTGATTTATTTTAGTATCAAAAATTTCAATATAAATGTTTAATATTTTAAAATGCAATGAAATATTTTAATTTTATAAATGAACGTGAGGAGAAAATGTTTGAATGAGATTTTTCCATAGTTTTTTGAATAAATGGTGAAAAATACAGAAAAATGACAAATTTTTTTTTCATAATTTGACATAAAAATTCACTGATTTAATTTAAGAATAAATAAAAAAATGAAGTTCGAATGATAAAATCCGTAATAATAAATTTTGTAATGGCATCTGTACGTAGATGTTAGAGTAACTAGTAATAACTAACGGCTGATGGTGAGTTACAGTAAGTACTTGTAGAGATATTTGGTGATTGCACAATGATTTTTATCTAAATTTTATATATTTTTCGAAAAATTGTATATAAAATAAAAAAAAATATTTTAAAATAATATTTGAAATAAATTGAATATATTTTTTTTATTTAAAATTTATTCTGTTATTGGAAAATTTTACACAATTTTCATCTAAAAATCATATTTTGGAAAAAAATATCTCCATCTATCTCTGATAAAGTAATTACTTTATTTAATTACTATAATCAACTGTTCTAATGATTCATATTGTCATTTTTCAAAAGTTGCTCTTTAGAAATTCATCAATAGGAATTTATTTCGAAAAAGGTTTTATGTTCTGTACGAAATATTTTTTTGTATGAAAAAATCCTTCTGGATAGTAAAAACTTTTTCTAATATATTCTTGTTCTAGAGTTATAATAGTATTTAAATTGGCACTGTACATTATAGGTACATATTTCAAATTGAACCCGATGATACAATCCTCAATCAACTTAAGAAACTCATTTTATATACTAGGACCAAAGACCCCAATAATTGAATGATTCGACAAAGAACAAACAATCCGATTGATTGAATACACCGATACTAACCATCATTAGTTTATAACAAGAACTCACCTATTCAAAAAGCTCGTACATACATAAATTTCACCAAGTCGTCAATCAACATCGCCATCACAGAAACACTTGCACGACGTACTTACGATATTTTATTCCCTCGAAACCTCGCTTGTCATTCAACCTCCGGTCAGAGAATAATAACGACTCTTACCGACCAACAATGTTAATATTACTCGATGATCCCACGAGCTCCATTTCACTTCGGAGTCAAGTCGAGTCGAGTTTCTCGGAACGTGCTTTCACTCAATTTTCGTGTTGACCTTTCTCTTGCACTTGAATCCTTACATACCGTGCATGCATTGACCCTGATATTGGAGGATCACTTACCCTACTTTTTTTCGATAAGTGTTGTTTGTGTACTCGCTGCAATCATTATTATCGTATATACAAACGATTTTTCCGTATAAGATCTTCTCGTTGTCCGAAGATCTGGCACGCACGCCTCAATGCTCTCATACACAGTATCGTCTTTTGATTAATTACTTTTCTCGAACCTGTCATTAATGCTCACGATTGAATTGTTAATCTACGTATCGAGTTTTTTTATTAGTGTTGATGTATGTAGATTGCGTGGTGAGTGTGAGTAAAATAACGGAGTCATATTCAGAAAATTTTTATTCGAAATATTTCGACAATTAACCAATGCAAAAATCATAAAACAAAACAGAGGTAGATAACAAATTATGGTAAAAATAAATCAAAATAAAAAAAATAATAATTAAAACATAGTATTAACAATAATGACGAGAATTGCACATAATGTTAAAAATAAAATAAATAAAAATAAAACAAAAAAAAAAAATAAAAATCAGTCAAAAATAATAACTAAAACAGATTGGATTGAAAAATAAAACAAAAAAATAATAAAAAAAACAACAATCATTTGTCGGTGATTTTTTTAATTATATAATAAATACGCAATAAATTAACTCTTAATTACAATAAATAAAATGGTCACATAAAAATATTTTATAATATATCAAATAATTCATTCGACTGTATTATACTATAACATCGTTTTCGCACTATAAAAACGGCATTTCTCGAAACGCGATCGAAATCAAAATCTACTGCAAAAAAATATCAAAAACGATCGCGAACCGTGAGAAAGAAACGCAGCTATAGCACGTCAACGAAACAATTCAACTATTTAAACAAAATAAAAAAAAAATGCTTTGACCATCCTGGATCTTACTCAGATACGTTAACATACCACTTTCGATAACCTATAGATTACTGTGTGCGTTCGCATTATGACACCGTCGAACACGAAATTTGTACTGAACTATGGAATTGGCCTCCTAAGGGGCATACGAACTGTAGGCCAGCTTTTGGGCCTCGTTCTGGATGAGGGGGTTGATGGACCTTCTGTCCCATCCACCACCACCGCCGCCTCCGGATCCTGAGCTCCATCCGTGGGACTCGTGTCCTCCGCCACCCTGCTTCTGGCCCAACAGTTTCTTGATGGCGATTATGCCGGCCAACAATAGAGCGATCTGAAACAACGAGTCGTGGGTAATTTGTGCTCGTCGACAACAGTTTTGACCGAGTGAAGTGTGCAATTTTCGGTCGTAAACGATCGATTTGACTTTCTCTGCGGTACACGAGGAAATTTCGTGTCGTATGCATTGTACGTGCGTATCGATAATTTGAAAGATTGTTGTTTTGCTGTATGTCTAATATGACATTGTTGTTGTTTTGAATTCGCATTTGTGTGAAATATTGAAAGTTTACTGTCTTTTAGTTGAAAGTTTTATGTCTTATGTATATGTTGTTCGTTGCATTCGATTGAATGAAATGAAGAAAAGGAGGATTTTCTTGTAACAAGTGTTAGACATTACTTTGCCAATTTTGAAGCGAAATAAAATTGCGTTTAATTAACGTTGACGTATTGACCTATAATTTCTCTGTGCTTTCTATTTAATTACAATTGAATCGTAGCTTCAAATAATGTATTGCATTGTAAAGGAAACGGTATAACGATTCTAATAAATTTTCAATGTCTATTATAAATTCTTGACACATAAATTTGCAAACACCATTAGGATTCATAATAAAATAGAATAAGTAAGCGGTCGCCGTTCACGGCTATTTATTTTCAAGTAATAGCGATTATATATTTATTTGGATGGCTGATGCGAAAGTCGACTTTTTGTGCTCAATTATACGTAAATGGATATGGCTCTCTTTAATGATAATTATTACCGAAATGTGTGTCGCGATTTTGAAGATAAACAAAAATTGATGCTATTGTATCACGGCCGTTACGTAGCGAAGACCCAGATCGCTATCAAGATGGGCCATATATAATATGAGGCGAAGAATCCCACAGTTTTTTCTTTTCAATTATTTATGAAACAATACATATGAACATTGATTGGGAGCGAGTTCTTCTCAGAGAATCTGCAGTCGAAATAACGGTTTCAAGTACAATTATATTGCAAATCGTCTCTATTCTCCGTTGGGACCATTAAAAATCCTGATGCGTGCGCAAACTGCGATCGCATCTCGAAATCTAGGTTCTAAAGAAAGTAGCCCGCGAGTAAAACTATAGTAATTTGATCGCTTAGTATGTTGCTTGTTAAGCCACTAACTCGATAAGATCAAAAGTAGAAGCGACTTGAATCATTCAATCATCCGTTAAATCGCTCGAAAATGATTTACAATCGGTTTCGAATCGATGTTCCCAATTCGTTCGAGTTTACTTTCTATTGTTTCCGAGATGAAACGAGTTTTTCGGACGCTATGCAATATTATCTAACGTTACGTGGCATATGTGAATCGCGATATTATAAACATTCAACCGATTGAGCATCATAATTCGATTTTTTTAATCTCGATGAATATTCATTAAATTACCATTTTCCGTCAATGGAACGCGGCACAATCGCATTTTTCAAATTTGAATGGCGACTTTTGGGCGCAACTTTTTTTTCATGAGCGCGTCCGTTCCGACGCACTTGTATTCGTAATTAGGAATGAGAATGGAAAAAAAAATACACCGTTACTCGAGCGCATAATCTTTCGAGAGTAACACTTCGATAATAATTTTAAGCCGAAATCGATGAAGTATTACGGCCGCGGCATATGTCGAGTTGAATCGTGGAAATTCGCCGATTGGCCGTTGAAAAAGCGCGAGCTTTTTGTGTCACCGGAACACAACATCGCTTCTGGAAGATAATTGAATCGTTAAGTGGAAAAAAATGCTTCGAGTGTACAGCGAAATCTCATTCGAGTCCGTTTCCGATGTCAAAGTCACGTTCGGAAAAAGTTGATTGCAATAATTCGCGTCGTTACGCCACTATTGACATTTTAATTGCATCGATCGATCATTATAATCGCATTATGATCTAGATTCGGGTTTGTTGATTGTTCGATCGACCGCTTGTTTGATATAATCATATTCTAATTAGCTTGACGATGATTCGAATGTAATTTTTTATGTTACCTTTGACGTGATGAGAGCTTTTCCCGCCAACAAGAAGAGACCGGCAATCGCGATCGGTACCATGGCAGCCATCTTCATTGCGAATCCCATTGCCATCATTCCCATCATTTTCTTCATTTTACCTCTTCCTAAGAATATTTAGAAAATAGACATATTTGAGTATTTGAAATATATTGAAATTAATAAAACAGTTAGCTCTTTATACGAAAGCTTTCATGAAACTTTTCAACGTTTGATATGAATTGAAATAATATTATGTACAATTTTCTTAATATGATGGTTCCGGTAACTTGATAATCAGTTAGCAGTTTAACGATCGGTTATATTTTTTTTCTATTGAATCAATAGCTTACTTTTAAAGTGATGACTAATGATCGAAACGCTGGCACTAATTCGATAATTATTATATATTACTGTATTTGTAATGAATTAAACATGTTTTCTGTACGTTATTATTTTTAATTTTGACATAATTTCAAAGCCACATTAATCTTAAATAGAAAAAGTCAAATTGATATACATAATTCAAAAGACTGAAAGTTTTACTTTGAATTTTCAATCTGAAAAATTTTGGATTGAATGTATGACATTCTATGAAAAAAAATGAATTTCCTATCGCATTTAAACGTGAAAAATAATTGAATTAAATTTTCAAATAAAATATAAGAAAAAAACGAATTTCGTATAGATTCAAATGTGATAAAAAGTTGAATTTAGAAACAATTTTGAATTATTTTTTCAATTGACGTATGAAGCTATATCTGAAAATTTGCAAATGTCAATTTTCCTCGAAATGATTAAGATTTCATAAAAAAATTTAATGACTAGAATTTCGATTGAAAAAATCAATCAATCACTGCTTCAACACAACTCAAAAAACAAACAAAATCATATACCTTCTTCCATCCCTCTTCCCAACTCCCTGGCGTCGACCTTAGGCAGCGTGATCTGAAGCGTCCTCGAGTTCAAGAAGGCGGCAGTCCTATCGATGAGCTGATCGGTCAAAGCTTCATCCTGATCCTCGGCAGACCTGGCCGTGTCCACACTTTTGGGCTCCTCCATTTCGGCGACCTTGACCACGTAAACTTCATCACCGAGAGCGATCTTGTTGAGCTTGGCCACGCGGTCGATGAAAGTGAGCGCTTTCCTCTTCAGACAGGGGGTGAAACCGGTCTTCGACTTGTAGCACTCGTCGTATATCCTGTAAGCGGTCCTCACTCCCATCGAGGCCAGCGAGGTGTCGTTTTCTTGCTGAGCGCCGGCGAAGGCGAAGAGCGCCAGCGCCAAGCAGGCCACCTTCAGGACCATGACGGCTCTTTGTGACTTCGAGAGGCGGTCTGATGCTGCTTCGGAGAGCTTTGCCGAGTGACTGGTGGTCCGTGTCGGCGCGGGACCCCGTTTTATATAGTGGATGCGCGAAAAATCAAATTGGCGCCCATAGTGGGGCGACCCACTGCGCCACTGTTGAGCGCGAGGCCTACGACGGAAAAGACTCCCTTCGTGAACGTGGGATGATTGTTGTTGTGTGTATTGTGGCATATTTTAGATAGAGCGGTCGTGAACTTCGTGCTGCATTGTTTTTGTCGTTGATTTCGTATGTTGGATGTCGCGTGACAGTTTCGGGCTCGTGGAATTTCATATGAGGAGGTTGTGGTGCTTTAGATGCGCGATGTGTTCGAATGTTTCTTTGATTTCGTTGCGAATAATTTTCGCTTGATTTTTTTTGAAGAGCTTTTGGATTCTCTTAGTGATTATTGAACACAAATAATATTTGATTCAAATCCATGTATTTTTTAATCAAATAATTGTTTCGTACAATGAGAATTGTGTGGAAGATATTCATGGAGTTTTAGATGCAGAAATTATTGCTTATCAGATGTAGGATGGATTTGATTTTGTTGCGACTAATTTTTTTATAGAGCTTTTGCGTTTTTATGGTGATTCTTATATAAAATTAATTATTTAATTCAAATATATGTATTTTTCAATTGTTTCGTACAATGATAATCGTGTGGCAATAATTATGGAATTTCAGATGCAGAAATTATAGTTTTTCAGGTGTAGAACGAATTTGATTTTATTGTAATTGATTGGATTTAGTTGGTGCTTGATTTATTTCCAGAAGTTTTTGATTTTTTTAATGATTTTAGTGTAAAAATTAGCATATTTACTAAATAAAATGTTAAATTAATTAATGTTTTTGTATGATAAAAATTTCGTAACAGTTTTAGATTCGTGGGATTTTTATTGAAGATGTTACAATTCTTTAGATGCAGAATGTATTCAAATGTCTGTGATTTTGTTACGGCTGATTAGTTCAATTAACTTTTGATTTTTCGATTATTTTTATATAATAATAATGAAATTCATTCGTTTTTTTAAATAAAATGATTATTTTGTAAGTTAAAAATCGTGTAACAGTTCAGTTATTTTTTCCGATTGATTCTGCTTAGTCGATACATTAATATTTCCTAGAGCTTTGGGATTTTCGTAATGATTTTTAAATCAAAACATATATTAAAAATTATTGTTTTCGTATTTAAATAATTGCGTGATTGTTTTAGATTCGTGGAATTTTGGTTGCGGAAGTTATGGTTCTTCAGATGTAGGATGTGATTGAGTGTTTATTTAATTTTGTCGTGTTTGGTCTCAATATTGTTGAAGATTTTGTGTAGAGCTTTTGGTATATTTGAATCGCTCTGATATGAAAATGAATATTTAATTTAATTTGATTCATTTTTTAAATGGAATAAATTAACTTACATATTTTATGAAGCTTTCAATTTTATTTAATTATTTTTTGTGTAATTCTATGAATATTAATGAATTTATATGTATTATTTTATCGGTAAATTAATTTCAGTTTTATATTTTAACAAATTTCATAAGTAAAAATATTTTCAGTGTGTTTGTTTGGTACAATTTGCAGATGAAATCCAATTATGTAAATCAAACTATAAAATCAGTAATATTTGAACTTGAATCGACCTAAAATACGATATCATATGATTCATCATAATACATCGTCTAGTTCGAATTTTCATAATTATGTCCGTTTCCTCTTTCATTTTGTATTTTTTTAATTTGAAACAAAAAAAAAACATTGAAATTAGCTCTAATTAACAAATGTGGAAATATACATAGATATTCAAATAATTAAAATAAAAAATTTCAATGAAATAATTAGCGATATTTTATAAAAATAGTTGACATTTCTCAAGAAATGTAAACAATTACAAGCTTTTCCACTCATATAACGATCCATTCAACGTGTTTAACGGATTTATTTTTTTTTTCATAGAAATACAACAACTTCTCATTAGTATTTACATACAATAAAGCAAATGATATTCTTAATCTCTGTATAAATTACTTTGCGAAAAAATAATCAGCTATCGGCCTGAGAAAGTGTTACAATGTGTGAAATGGTGAGTTCAAATTTTTTTCACTATCGACAACAAAGTCCCACTTACGCCCTTCAGCGTGATTGCTAATACACGATTCTAATAGTATTTTTTTTTCTTAAACAACTTAATTTATTTTTTGTTCTCGACATTTTCCAGAAGTCATCAAATAGTAACGGAAAATTTTCGAAACTATTAAAAAATTAATACATCATGAATGCGATCTAAAAGCAAACTGTCCGCGTCGAATAAATTTTGTGGCGAATAAAAATCATCAAAACGCAACGGCATAAATTAAATTAAACGGACGATAAACCTAGTTTTTCCATACAAAACCACAGTCGTTCGGGGTGTCAATAAGGCGATCTTATCTGGTACACTTAATAATGCAAAAAAAGGAACAAATCAATCATCATTATATGGCACAATGATGTTCTCATAATTTGTTTGTGCGTGTTTTTCTTTTCGGCTTTTGACGCGCACACGCGTGTACATAAACGTTCGTCAAATACGTTCATACCATAGGACGTGAAACGTTAGCATTAGACGTAATTGTTGGTTTATTTCTCGTAATTGTCTTCGGATCTCTGGTAAAAGTCGGTAATGTGAAAATTTTTAACAACCGAAAAATGAAAATTGCCCCGTTGCGAATTCGAATTATGCGCGAACTCAGTGATTTCCATCACGTGGGAGATTTCTGGGAATACGTATTTTATTAAGGGTCCTATTTTAAAGTAGAGCAGAGATTTTTATCGTCAATTGTTTAAAAGCTGTAAAAAAATAAAAGTCAATTAATTTGTCGAATACAAAAAAATAATGAAAGTTTGCTCTACTGATTTAAATTCGCGAAATATTATTCATTCAATTTTTAATTCATTTTGCAGGTAGTCAGTATAGATACATTACACGTGTATTCGTGTGGGAAAATCAGTGCAATAAAAGTTTTTTCAATGACATAATTGAGACCATTAAATCTATAAACGAAAAAAAAATCTATTAAAAATAATCATTTGAAAGTTCTCTTAAGTGTCATAACAATTCGAAACCATCGAATAATATGGCACACGTCGAACGAACGAAAACAAATTATTCGCATTTCATTCCCAACACACACACACACAACAATAGAACTCTAAACATCGTCGGATCACAAACATCCATACTTTGAATTTTTTTCATAGTTCGCCGAAACCGAAGGTCTTTTCCACGATCGGCGTCAACTTTCTCAACACCCTGTGCACTTTGTATTTCGGCTGTCAATTTTGGTATGTACCGAGATCCGACGCCGACGGCTACCCACTTGCACGTAATGATCTTTCTCTCTCGGTGTGTGCCACATTACATGTACCTTACATTTTTTTTTGCGACCGATCATCTTCGCCGACCTCTTCGCTTGACCCCCCCTTGTACTTGAATGTGTTGAGCCGACGCATTGTCGAGAGTTCTAATGGCGTACTACGGGTTATTCTGGTGTTGCGGACGCATCCCTCCACGGAGAGTGGACTCGGATGGCGTTTTCTCGATGGTCAATGCGATTCCACAACCATAAATCTGGGTCTCCAGCATCTCGAGCTTTCTAATAAAGTAATGAGAGTTATTTCGTTAATCGGAAATTCGCAGCCGCCGTGTCACGTACGATGAGTTCGCGCGGTTGCGCTTTTTTTCTGCAAGAAACGGCGGATGTGAGGTTCGGCTTTGAAGATTCGATTGTGAGGTTTGATAGAAATGAAAATCGTTTTATTGAAGGTTCGAAAGTGCGCTTTATTGAGTGTTTCGCTTTCGATTATCGAATTGTTCGTATCCGTCTCGATGCACATAGAGGTTATGGTTAGTTCCGATCGGGATTAAACGTGCGATATTGTAAGTGGATCGTTTATTTGGATAAACTGTAATTCTTTCATAGTTCGTATATATTTTGAATATTTTAACTGTACATACCATTGTGTGTTCAAATATCGTTACAAAATATAACGATTAAATATTTTTTCAATTAACAAATTGAAATAATTCATATTAATGCGCGATGATTATCATTTAAGTTCATCAATTAAAGTTAATATGAAAAAAAGTCAAATGCAAGTATTTAGGCTAATATATTCTTATATATTCAGGTGAACAAAGAAATGATTCTAAGTATGATATATACATATTTTCCATATACAAATACACACATATTTATCGCGTAAAATCATTCCTATCCAGGCTGAGAGGTCCTCGAGTTGTTTACACTGAAGTGACCGTCTAGAGAGAAATTTTCATTATAGAATGTTTTATTTGTTCAGAGTGCGAGTCTCGGTCCACTCAAAACGCATTAAAAAAATATCCGAATAAGTACGAATGTGTCGCTTATCGAAATTAGGGTCAAAAATTTACTTTCAGCTTAGTCGGAAATACGGAAGAAGAGAAGAAAAATGGAAAACAAAGCCGAAATATCCAAGAGGCCACGACATTCAGTAAGTAAGTTCTAATACGAGCGCGAGTTCTTGCGAATGAGGTAATTTCACACAAAACAATACAATGCGAAAAAATCTCAATTAGCCCGTTAACTTTTGATTGTTCATACACGTGATCCGGTCACCTACATATACACATTTATATTCGAATCTAAATAGATCAATATTGCATTGGGAGCGTCTTTGATTGAACTCTTATGTAGCTCATTTCACTTTCTGTGGTAACGTGAAATAAATTTCGCTAGATTAACCCCGATTAAATCTGTTTTTGTTTCTTTGGGGATTTAGTTCGAGAATTACACGCGTTTTTATATTCGATTTATTACGTGTTTTTGCTTATGGAAAAAATGAAAATTCCTCGCTACGTCCACGCACGTTTAAGTACCATACGAACTTATTTTATGATTATATTAGCTACGTGATCGTGACTGAGGAGTCAATAAATATTCGTAATATAAAAACGCATATTAAATTAGACTTAGGAGGTTCAATTTTTCTCTTCAAATTGGCGGAGAAAGAGAACGTGAGGCACGTGCGTGATAAATATGAAATTGATGAAAATTTTCTCGAAATAAAAATCATACCTTTTTACAATCCGAATGACATAAAGTACCACGACTTTCAAACGATTCCCCGAGAAGCCACAACTAAAATGGGTGTTCGAAATCCAAGAACGACGTATTGTAAGCGGAGCTTTTCATCGGAACTGCAAAACGTTTATGCGACATACACAATTGCAAGAAATTTCAATGCACTGTATCGAATTTAGTCTTTTTGCAACGATCTATAAGTTCTTAGAATCAAAATAGAGAACGTGAAACTAGGAATGACACGAGGCGTCAAAAGGTCGTGTCTCACTGACACTGTTCGCATAGTTATAAGGTTGTATGAAAAGTGAACAATAGAATGATGTTCATCTTACATGTCCCAACCTTGCTCATGTATGATCTGGTTTGATTTAACCGCTACTCGCTCACTATGTATTTTTCTATGAATGACACAAAATTTTCCCACAGATTGAAATATATATCAAAACATTGAGATCACAATCAATTTTCGATCGTTCGATACTGAACAGCTTTCATATTTCGTTTGAGTATGTAATTTATTATATTCTATACAAAATTATCCGTGTTGTAAAATTACGGTAAATCAATAATCGAATGAAGGTATTATAAAATTTATGAGAGTGTAAAATTTCAATCCATAAAATATGCTTAGAAAATATTACACTTGTTGCAAATTGTACACACTAATGACAGATTCAAATAAATTCTCTCATTACACGAATGCTGATATTCAATTGTCCATAAAATTGGTGCACGCTCCGCGCTTTATTCACTTCGAAAAAAGTACATCGTAATACATTTTTGTTCTCATTCTACTTTCGATTTCGAGCTTGATTTTGTGACAAGAGCTGCCAAAAATGTAATAACAACAACAATGTAATATCAGCGCATAACAAATTGTTCAATTCAATTCGTTTCAATCTCTTTATGTGAAAATAAAGAAAACATTGAACAGCATTACATCTAATATGTTTTTCTTTATTTATTAAAATAACATCGAGTTGCTCTGCCAAGTGCAAATGTTGTAATCGTTGTATTTTACGATTGGACGCCATTGACCGCCAGCGTCCATTCACCATGGAAATTCATTGGGCTATTGCACTTGAACTTATTCCAATGTACGTAATTTCATGTTACGTCAGCTGATTTTCTGTTTATTTCGACAAATATTTGTTTTTATCATTTTCATAGAGAAAACTGGATTTTCATTTTTATAAATATTAATACGGATTATTCAAGAAAATAATCATTTAACAAATCACGCGAAGCTTTCAAATGCTTTTCTCAAATCTGCATTTGTATGTAAATATCGATAATAAATTGATTTCATAATTAATTAATTTGAAAATATATCTATGTATATACATTGAATTTAAAGAAAATTATTATCATATTTTTTTAAACATTTAATTTATTATACATTTATTCATTAAAATAATACCTCAATTTGTTAGATGATCTCTCAATTATGTTTCATTAGATTAGATTAAATTTCACAAATGGTTGATCTTTTTATTAAACTGATCTACTTATACGACATTGATGCGGAGCAATATATTTATATGTAATGGGTTCTCACATAGAGGTGAAATTTAAAAGTGAGATTTCATTAAGAAAAAAACTTAATTAAGAATGTTTGATCATTCTACATCACGCATAATCTTAAACAGTTTTCGATTCATAAACATCTAATGAAAATGTTCACTCTTTATAGAATTATTTTTTTATATCGTAAACTCTGATCCGACATATCTTAAGACTACGTCTACTATATCTATTCATATTTTAATCCGTAATTTAAAGTCAATTATCAGCTATTTAGTTAGCATTAGCTGTCAAATTCTATCAAGAAAGTGATGATTGACTACATTTTACTATCCTCTCCAGATAAATGTATTTTTTATACTTTTTGGCCCTTCAACTTTTCGTCCACAAGTCTTTTGATGGTCCGAGATAGCCAGACACCAGCCTCTCCTTAATAGGACCATGAAACATACTATAAATAATTGATTTCTACAAACGATCAAAATACTGTCCCTAAGCCTAAACGTAAGCGTGGCGCCCGTAGTTTCGGCTATTTTAGGCCGGCCTAACAAGCTGACATAGAGTTGCAGTTAAAAGTCGGGATGGTGAGCTTCCTTCGCAATGTCCCTAAACCTAAACATAAATGTGGCGCCCGTAGTTTCGCCTAGTTTTACTGGAATCCAGCTAGGCCATCCTAACAAGTCGACATAGAGTTGGGGTGAAGTTAAAGGCGGGATAGTGAGCTTCCTTCGCAATGTCCCTAAGCCCAGAGCTGAACATCGAACCTAACGAACTATCAGACGACTAATGAACCATCAGTCAGTTCGTCACGCCGATTTCGATTAGCGCACGCGATTGTGCATTCTCGTGTGTGTTATGCATCCATCGAGAGTGGACATGGCACGCGATGGCATCGTGCTGGGCATCTGCATCCCCGTTGTTCTGCTCTCTAGCGAATTATGCGCGTGGCCGGCTCGATGGCACGCTCTGAAACCTGCGGTGAAATTGGATAAATGGCGGTGCACCAGCCACACGTGCTACACACCGTTTGAAACAATATAACGTATCGGACACCTCCAGAGGAGACACCTTGGTCAAGATGAACACTTGGGTATTCGTTGTTGTTCTGTGCGCGGCGGGCGCCTTCGCCCACCAACACCAGGAGCAGCCGCTTCATGCTGGATTAAGGATGATCCGCAAGGTGTACGACCACTGCGAACAGTCCGAACAGATGGTCAAGTGCTTGAAGGAGCAGGCCATCAAGATCGCCGACAGAGCGATGAAACTGCCCACCATCCCCATCGTCGAAGGACTGTCCCTTGTCAGGAGCGAAAGCCAAGAAGACCCCAGATCCATGCACCAATACGACAACGTCAACGAAGAACAGATGAGAAGCATGTCTTCTGACCAATTAGACGATGTCCTCGCTGAAAAATCCGCTCGTTTGATGGGAACTCACCAAATTTCTTTGACCATGTCCTCCCTCTTGAGCAAATCCGACGGCAGCCTCGGCAGGATGATCGAAGAAGGCCGCGGAAAGATGAAGAAGTACATCGGCCCACTCCTAACCGCTCTCGCCATCAAGGGAGGATTCGTCGCCATGGCTTTCAACGCCATCGCCCTCATCGCCGGTAAAGCCCTCCTCATCGGAAAGATCGCCTTAGTGTTGAGCGCCATCATCGGATTGAAGAAGCTCGTGTCCAGCGGAGAAGCCCACGAGAAGACCACCTACGAAATCGTGAAACACCCTCAAGTGTCCCAGAGCCACACTTACTCCTCATCTCACTTCGGAGGTGGCGGTGAGTTCGAAAGCAGCGGTGGAAGCGGACATTACCGCAGAAGCCTCGACGACTCTCAATACTCCGCATACTCCGCATATGCTCCAGCTCACTAATTTAAAAATATCGACAGGACAACATCAATTCGACGATGATATTCCCTGATGGTTCCCTTTGTAAATAGTTTTCAGTATGTCCGTTCGAATCGTAGGGGTTTGTCATCGTCGGTTGATGTCGTCGCATACCGGAACGCATCACTTATACGGAAAAACGACAAGACACACATCGGTCACGTATTTATTGCTATTTATAATATTTATTTGTTTTTATATTTAAGCATTACGTGTGTAGTGTTATTCTGTTTTAAGTCTAGTTTGATAATTGTATAAAATAGGTACCGATCTTTAAATATTCATGCGGCTATTTTCAAAGACTTGTTAATTTTAAGATGATATTTTTTTAAGATTGTCAGCAGTTACTGTGTGTACCTTTTTTATTAATAGAAAATGTGTCTAACGCACCGTTGACACATATAGTCATCAGTGTGCGTAATTGTTTTATTTTTTCTGAAATTTATTAGACCGTGAAAATCATTGTAAACGATTATGCTAAACATATTATCTTTAGCTCTGTTTTAATTTATAAATAAATTCATTTTTTACTGAAGCATGTTTAATTTATTGACAATGTATGCTTATAAATAATATATTTATTATACTTATTAAATGACTGTAACTAAATAAATAACACTACGAGAAAGATTTTGGATAGTTTAATTTCATTACATTTTCAAGAGGATATTTGAAATATTAAAGCGCAACAGTTTCAAAAGCTGTTTATTAAAAAAAAACTTAAATATTACAATATCTCTTTACAATTCTCACACTGCGTTTTCTTGGATTATGACTAGCTGAACTATTTGATCGCTACATAAAATTTTGCTAGATCAAAAAAATTTCTACTAATCCGACAATCAAACAAATAAATAAATAACTAAATAAATAATCTATTTTATTAATATTCTTTTAAAATTACGAAATGCCCATGTCGGCAGTTTCTCCTTGATAATAAGCATATGCACTACTAGGAACAAAATCTTCTAATTTCTTTTGCCTTGAAAGACGTCCTCTGTAAGCCATCTCTTGAGCATATCCAGACCTTTGCCAGCCGCCACCACCACCATGCTCATCCTTGCTGGCATAAACTACGTGTTCAGATCCTCCTCCACCACCTCCTGATAATTTCTTCAATGCCGTCTAAGGAAAACAAATGATTAGTGACAAATTAACCTTTCAATACCTTAAATTTAATCGAAATTTACCAGTAAAGCTAATAGCAAAGATATTTTAGCAATCATCAAAGCAGCTCCAGATACAAGAGCTAATTTTCCAAGGAACACCTGACCTAAAACAGTAGCTAAGCCCATAGCAGCGTACATCAACATACCGCCTCCTTTTCCTCCCTTCTTTCTTCTAGCTGCAAAACAAAAATAGCATTATTATAACTTAATAGAAACATCGATAATATAAATGAACGTCCATCACCTTCATCAACAGCATCGTTAAGTTTGAACTGAACAACAGTAGATTTGAAATAATCAGCCAATTTAGAGAACAGAAGTGTGTTAAGAGAGGATCCTCTCGCTTGTGAAAGATCAGCATGGAAACTTCTAGACATAACACTGTTTTCCGACTGAGCATTGGGATCCCTTTTCAAATAGACTCCATCAGCGATTTCAATAGATCGATTGCTTTTGATCTCGTTCTCCAACTTGAGGATGACCTTCTTCTTCAAACAATCCATCTTCTCTTTCTGCTTCATGCAGTGTTTGAGCGACGTGACAATCCCATCGGTGAAACTCTGAGAGTCGTCCTTAGAATACGCACACTGGACAGCGACGGCCAGAGCCAACAATACTAAACACGAATGCTTCATTTTGGCAATGGAAGCACGATGTGTTAAATTCGGCGCTGCTCCACACGTACTGTTGCCGAATTCTTATAACCCCATCGTTTTATAGTAAAATCTTCATACATCGTGAAGCGTGTCCCCCTAGAAGCGCGTGTTGGTGCCGAATTTGCAATTAGTGTCGTTTGCCGAAAAAGAGCGAAATAATGGGGTATGCCATGCTAAGCAGACCCACATTCTTCGAAGCAATTACCGAGATCGCTGTTTGCCGCTATATAGAGTGGAACATCGGTTCGGATGATCGTGTGTGGTGTATGTACATATTTTTATTATAATGCGGCTGCATCTCATCTGCCGATCGCACTTTCTTTTTCGAACGATACAATCAGCGAGCTTTGACTAAGAGATGAATTATGCTTTTTTTTGTCGGCGAAAATTCGCTGAATGTTCGGTGATTGGAGTCTCAAAGGTCTCGGTTAAATTGCGAATTGTTCGAAAGGGAAAACCTATGTGTGTTAGGCGTGATCGCTTAGGTTTTGATTGTTGTGTTGTTGGTTTTTGGTGATAGTCGATTTGATGCTCTTCGAATGTTGCGTTACGCTTTTTGGTGTTCGAGCATCGGAAAAATGATGGGTTCGTTTTATTTTGATTTAGTAATCTTTTCATTGTGTAAATCGTTTGAGTTTTTGTTATATTATTTGTTAAAAAATATTAAAAAACTATAGATTCCCATATAAAATCATGATGCATGTAATATCGATTTTTTTTTATATTTCCCCAATTCATAGACGTTATTTGAATGCATAATATTATACGTGTTAGATTACGATCAGAACTATTGATCTGAATAATTTTGGTATACAACGTAATAAAATGATTTAAACCAGTTTTTTTATGAAATCGGTACATCTCGTTACATATTCAAATTTAATAGATTGTGACATGTCTATTTATTCAAAGGCTTTTTTTAAGAATCAGCAATGACTGGTTTCGTTTTTCGCTAATTTCCTATAACCGAGAAATTTTTTGTTGAAATAAATGCTTTATTAAGCGTAAAGATAATTTTCACATGTTAGTTTTTTTTTTAATTATCCAACATATGAGGTCTTATTTTTATTCAATTATAAATGTAAACGAAAATATATAATAATATTGAAGTGGATCGTAAAATGTATGTACAATATATTAGATTTTATTCATACAAATTACAAGTTATATTTCAAAAAATAAACACATTTTAAATTATTTACAACTTACATATACAGATATATACATAAATACATATATAAATATTTAATACTTTGGAATTTGACTTTGTTTTATAAAATAAAATGAAAAGGTAACATCATATAAAAATAAATGAATTTATTCCTTCCATGCGAAATTTCTCGCCCCATTTCCTCTATCTCTGTCACGTTTTTCGTTGAAGAGTCTTTCTAAACGATCTCTTAAATCTTCTGGAGAATGAGAGGATTGATAGGCACTATCTCTATGGTGATTTGAAGAAGATACGTAATAAGGATCTAAATTTTCTTCAACGGGGGCAGAATGAAGGTCACTGTTTTTGTAAAAATGATCATGTCCTTGATATCGATTTCCATATGCTGAAAGACCTAATTAATGAACTTAATCAAACTTGAATCAATCATAGATTATTTCATTAATATTTTATTACCATGCCCTCCATATCCATATCCTCCACCACCTGGCAAATACCCTCCGTGTCCTCCAAACAAAGAATTGTAACCAAATACCCCTGATGCAATTACTGCAATTTTGGCTAAAATTAAAGCTTTTTTGCTCAATAATACCATCAATCCAAACAATATTGGCATCAATGTCGACAGCTGAAACTTGAATCCCAATAAAAATGGCACTAACAACTGGCGCGTCAGCAAACGAACTGTGAAGCAATTAAGAAGTCGACGGTAATTAGTTTGTTCGGTAATGAAAAAAACCAACTCATTACTCAAAAAATGCACCCGTAAAACGAATCAAAAATGCAATCATCATTTAGTAATAATTATTTCATTACAGTTATGAATTATGGCATACAAGATTCTCATAAATTATTCGTAATCATTTCAATTACCTGTACTCGGCTCGTGATCGATAATTTCACGATCTCTTATTCTAGGGTCTAGAACAAACTCCAATACACCATTTTCAGTAAGTGTAGGCCCTATTCTCATCGCTAATCCAGGATATAAAGTGCTCATATCCCATTGCATTGCTCTTCTTCCCATTAATGTGCTAGCTCCTTCTACAAATGATCTATCGAACAACGAAAAACTATTATTTGAATTTCAATTTATTTGCGAAAAAAACGAACAAATACCTGAAATCTAACGGATTTTTATCTAAATAATTACTAATGTCTCTAGGACCAGCTTCATCTCTTTTCATAGTAACTCCGTCAACTAAATTAAACACTTCACTCTCTTCTAGGTCTTGTAATTTTTCCAACATTTGATGGCCGAAACATGACAACAAATCTGGGGATGGTCTGTCCGGTTTCAAACATACGTTTATGTTATCTGATTTCTTGGATATGGTCTGTTTTGCTGATGTTTCTCCAGGCAATTGAACTGGTTTGGAGAACGACACCAAAAATGTGAATAAAAATATAATACTGAAGAGATTCATTCGTTTCGCTCTCATTTTTTTCATTTTGAAACTTTCTAAAAATTTTGCTGAATTTTAATATTACACAACATGGAAATCATTATATAATAATATTTTATGTGAGAAATATTCAAAACACGCACTAATTTATACCACTTCAACACTTCTCAATATAAATATTTATCTAAAACACTTTTTCGTATCTCAAATGCATCAAATTAAGGCTAATTAAAAATCTAATGGCACGAACACTATATATTGACACTTGCTCCCGAAAGTGCGATGGAGCCGAAGGCTTTTTTTGCAATGATCGAGATTCGCAAATTTTCGCCGTCTATATATAATTTTCCCAGTCATGATCCGTTGAACTTCCCTTTGTTTCGAAAGAAAGAAAGTGAGATCGGACCGAGTGTTGTTCACACGGATAAATTCGATGCGAGATTGCAGGAAGATCACAATGGGCCACAAACTATTGTCGCAATTTGCATGCTCTAATTTGAGCTGAAATCAAGAAAACACAAACTTAATCGTTGTTGTTTTTAAAACATACGCTGACTGTCGGTTTCGTTAGAAAGTTTGTCAACGAAGCTCGTTTTTGCACATTTACATTCGTATAATTCATACGTATATTACTTTCGATTGCTCTTGAGTCGAATGCATATAAAGATATTCGAGAAAAAAATGTTTTCATATTCAATTTTCATTTTTTTTTTCATATGTTTTTTTATCGAATATACAGAAGAAGAAAATACAATGTAATGAAATGAATTTCCCAAAGCATTTTGAAAGTAGAGAACCGTGAGAAGAAGTGAAACAATTCCGATTTAAGTAAATTTTCGTAATAGAAAAGATCTTAAGTTTTTGATAACTCTAGAAAGAGAGTTGATTTTGATTTTCATACGCAGTTACAAAAAAATAATTATAATGAGATTTTCTTCTAACAAAATTATGAATACATAATTTATCGATGTAAACTTAAAAAAAAACATTCTCTTGTCACCAGCGGATTAGTTGTATCAATTTGATATATGAAAGTATTATTTTTTCAATAAAATAAATCCAGTTTCGAGGCATTGCTCAAAGACAATAACTGCGATATTAGATTCGAAAAAAAGTGGAGCGAAAGGAAGACATCGCGATGAATCGAAACACCACACTTTTCAATTTCGTCCATTATTGAATTGAAACGAAGCAAGACGGCCATCAACCCATCCATCTATTCGTTCGTCTATCCGCCTATAATAAATAGTGGAAAGGTTGTATTACGCCTCTGAAGGAAAATACCGAAAAATCCGAGTGAAAGTGACTCCATTGCGTGAAAAAAGAAATGAAACAAACGCGTGCACGTCGACCGTGCGTTACATGACGCAGAAAGTAAAACAACGTATGACATGTCGATGTCAACCTGAGAAAATTGCCTCAAAGTTGACACATTTCTAACTGTGCCTTCGTGTACTTGTTGAATTTCATTTGTCGGCCTATATTTTCGCGGAAAAATCACGCATTTCCTTCGCGGCTAAGTGAATAATCGTGGTGTCTTTAAATTTCATGCAAAGAAATCGTTTTCCGTTTGTGTTACAGTAATGCAACGTTCCGTTATTCGCAGGGCTCTTGAATTGAAAATGTGCTTGCATGTTATCTTTCGCATCTACATAGAGTCAAAGTTGAAATTGTCAAAATCAATCAACTTTTATACGTCGATGACATGACGTATTGAACATGCTTATAGCTGTTATTGCTAATTGGCATTTTCTAAATTTCATCGATAGTTTGAATGAATTTTAATACATATTTCTAATGTTTAACTGTATCGATATTAAAAAAAAAATATTATATTAATTTTATAATAATCACAATTTAAAACGGAAACATTGTCTTTACAAATATAATTGAAAATGAATTGAAATAAAATTGTACATTTTTATTTTAATAATTCCACATCCCTAGTTTTTCGTTTCTGCGCAAATTATGGTGCACTTGTTCATTTTTTATATTGCATATTGAAAATTCACATAATCATCAATATTACGAATATTGTGTTCGGCATAGTTATCACAGATCGTCATTTTTATATTGGATGATGCTATTGTTGTAATGTTCTCATCATTATTAATAATGAATCTGGAAATCTATATACAGATCACAAATCAAGTTCTAAATTATCATTACCTATTTTTATTAGTTCTTGTTACCTATTTCATTAGGATGAATCAATCATTATTTAATAGAAATGGGTTTCCTTTGAAAAGATTCCAAATTAATATGTGATTATTTATTGTACAGAATATATTCTATTCAATAAATAATCACATATTCATTCCGTTCCATTGCCCATGAATCAAGATGGTATTCGAAAATTTCGACTTAAATAGGCTAATTCATATCGCCTTATATTTCTTTATGAAATAGAATTTAATGAGTCGTAAGCACAGCTTAGTTGCATATTTTCTATTGGAGTAAAAGACGTATTTTTCTATTCGGTGTATCGCCATCTAATATCAAGTCCAAAATTCAGCATAGAAGAATTCTCATATTGCACAACCATAGGCAAAACCGTTATTTTTCATTTGAATAAAAATTTTAATAAAAGTTTTTATTTTTTTGATAATTTAAATAACAATTTTAGATATGTTTAAAATGTATTTAAACTCAAAATATATTTTAAAAATAAAAAAACATTAAAACTTTATTTTCCAAAAAGAATTTTCAATTTTCTTTTGTAGTGTAGGCATTCGTCGAAAGAGGGCTCTCTTTTTTTTTATTTTTACTGTTGCACATAATAAAATTGCTAAAGAGAAAACACTTTTCGTATGAAATATTTATAAAATGTTCAAATTCAGAAGCTACCATATGGAAACATATTGACACAATTCGGCTTCTTTACGAATATAATTTTCGTCTATTCATTCGCTTTCATTCTAAACAAATATTGACGAATTCTAAATACGCACTCCACATTCGATACCTCCAATTCAATGAAATTTATCAAATCACATACGCAAACTAAACTTTTTATTTATCAATCTTTTCCATTTTCAAATATAATATTTCCCGTAAAAAAACATTTTCGAAAATCAACAATTTTCACTGCTTTTCATATTTGGAAAAATCCACAATCGTGACCGATCCGGAAAAAGAGCATAGATTTCACATTCGATACGAATCTAAGTCAAGTCTTCTTATATTTTCTTCAACGACCGATAATCTCACCATAACATTTTTACCTCGACGAGTTTTCTCATTCACACAAACACATACTTACGTTAAATCTTATCATCGATACATTAACGCAAAAGCATTCTCAATATCATTCTAATCCCACTTCAATTACCAATTTACTCAAGCATCGGTAGGTATAGTATAATATAAGCAATCTCAACTCTATCCACATGCACGAGCCTCATTATTTCAAGCGCATCAACTCACCTTTATCTCTGAAAGGTGAACATCGAAGATTTTCTCTTTCTCACCGTTTCCTACGCCTTTTTTAGGCCATGCCGATAACACAGGCGTTCGGTGGGCGTACTCGACACATTCCGAATTCCCAGACAAGTGTCCCGAATTCCAGTAATGCCTACATATCGTAGGCTCAACACGACCAATCAACCGGCCGAAATTCGTTCGAAACCGGTCCGTTTAAACAAAGACGCTTTTCTTTCGATGTCCTGGTATTAGGCCAACGGGCGTGACTGTTTGACCTGGTAACTAGCCCCGCTGGTCACCCAAGTATTGGGTGTGCCTCGAACAAGCCTGAATTCTCCGTTTAAACATGTGTGTATGAATTAATGCCTTGACATTGTGCGTGCTTCGTGTTAAAGACGTTGACGGCGACGTCGACTTTTCCCAGAGCACGTACGCCTCAACCTTCAGGGTCGATCTAAACAATGCTTATTTACTCATAATATGCGTCTCATAGTGTCTGATTAGGTTAATTGGTGGATGTGTCTCGACAATGCGTTGTTAAAATTCAACTGTTGTAAAAATGCGAGTGTATGGTATTGTTAAAGCGGAAACAATGGGCGTTTTCGCGCGTACTCAATACTGATCCGATTATCTGGTCGATATTAGTTTTTTTTTTAGGTAACTTTCACAAATTGTTACTTTTCATTGTGTTTAATATGTGTTTTTTTTTTTTGGTGTTGATGAGTCTCGTTTTCTTTTGATCGGGTTTGGGTGTTTTGAATAAAAGATTTGGGTTTCATTCAACATTTTTGTATTCTTTCAATCGTATGTATCGTCAGTTAAGGTTTAAATTACAAACAAAAATCATACAATGTATCGTAAGCGTAGAAATTGTCTGTCTCAACAGAGAAAATATAAAACAAATAAAAAAAAACTAAAAAATAAACTAATAAAAAAACTAAAACTTAAATATTATATACAAAAAATAATATTTGGTAAAAAATGTAACAGGAAAAAATAAAAAAAAAATCAAACAAAATTCACTCAGGTAAACATGTAGGCACATATAAACAAAAACTTATCACAAAATAAAAAATAGAGAGGAAAAAAATATACAAAAAAAGAAAAGAGCATTACTATTCGTTGCGTCAATACTACAGTGCAAATTAATAATAAGACATGTTTATAAAATAGCTTCTCTGGAAGTAATACTGAATGAAGCAAAAGAAATAAGTATTTACATAAATCTTTGCATTACAATTTACAAGAAGTCATGTATGTAAGAAAAGCGAAATAAAAATAAAAGATAAACAAAAAAAAAACAACTAAAAATCAGTCGAGTCGTTGATGATATGATGATTATCTGTTTATGGTAATTCATTTAAAATTTAGTCCAATACTACGAATTGAAGGGAATAAATACAATTTTTTTTAATAAAAAAAACGCAAAATTACGTAAAAATACGTTTACATTATTATTATATATAAAAATATAATATTTATTAATAATTAAACAAACAAATTCAATAAATTACTATAAATAAATTGCGATTAATAAATAATAACATTCAAATGTAGACATGCTTGCATTAATAGACGCGTCTTCCGGAATCGAATTCGTATCTAACAATTATCTAGCCAAAATCTGCGGACCGGGTTGTGTGGTTATCGAGTCGAATTTGAAAATCTCATAAGAGTCGAATCTTAAAAATCTACGGACGACGGTTTATGGTAAATAGAACTAGATATACTCGATGGTTTTATTTCGATCGTTTAAAAATAATGTCGGTTGAATTTATTCTTGTTTGTATGCGCTGTAGGCCATTTCTTGCGCGGAGCGTCCCCATCCGTGTCCACCACCTCCGTGGTGTTCATCGTAGTGAGGATGGGCCACGACCTCGTAGCTGGAGTGGTCTCCCTTGGAGCTCAACAGTTTCTTGACTCCGATGATGCCGGAGATCAACAGGGCCAACTTGCCGATGATCAGAGCCTTGAAAGCGACGAGGGCCAAGAATCCAAGCACGAGAGGGATGAGGGCGGCAGCCTTCAACTTGAGGAGCAACAAAAGGGGCAAGAGGAGCTTCTTCTTCTTCTTGCGACCTGCAAAACCGCAATCGATTAATCGAAATTGCCCACTCATACATATTTATGTTATAAATACAGTATCGAAAACCGTTTGCCCCACTTGGCGCGCTGCTCAAGTGAGACCCACATTTCGATTGTGTCCGATTTGCATATTTTTTAGATCGATCACTTTTAAAACGCGCCCGTTATACGCCGCTCTCGCGTGCGTGTGTTGTGAATCATTTCTGCGCTTTGTTTACAGTTAATTTGCCGTTTTGAGAGAAAAAAAAAACACGAGCACTCTGTTAATTTCGCTGAACTTGACCGCGAGTCTCTGAGGACTTCGAACCGCGGCGGCTGCTCTTCGAGAGCTTCAGCAGTCTTCACGAACTGTCGCACCGTTTAACCCATATGAGCTCGAATTGAATACGCGTAAAATGTCGGACATAAATTATCCTCGAAAGTTACCGCGGAACCGGCACCTCAGTCGCCATATGTGCTGCGCGGGGAGAAGAACTTCTTGTCTCGAGATGTCGAGAGCACTTTCCCTTGACCCAGTTGGAGGTAACAGCACCTCCGGAACACGCCGAGAGAGCTAGTTCCGTAGACCAACGGGTGTGTGCGTACAAGACGAGACTTTCCAAATGTGCTTTAATTATCGATCGTAAATGCCGTAATAAACGCGCGAGTTTGAGCATATCGATATCGCGGCGTGTCAACGCACTGCCCTGCTTCTTTTTTTTCTCCACCACATTTTCCACCGATGTGTATCGAGAGAAAGTTGTAATGACCTTACGATTTCGGGGCCGTCATCATTACACATGGCGTGGGTATGGAGTTTTTTTTTTTTGGGGTCACCACACTGACTGGTTTTTCGGGCGCCCGGGCACCATCTTTCCCACACACGGACGAACTTTCCATAACTCGTAAAATGTTACATCGCGGTGGTTCGTTTCGAAAAAATTAGGCTCGATACACGCGGACGAGACTCATCTTTTCTCAGTCGGGTTTCGACCTTATTAAGGTTGATGAAGCGCGCACAACCATAACGGTCCGGACCGGTAGCTCTTTTACAAAACGTGAATGATGAATGACTTTAAAAAGTTGTTTGGAAAGCCGGCTCGGTGCCGCATTTTCTAATTGTATTAAAGAAGATTTCCTGGCGACCTTTTTACGGATCGATCGCGGCTTGTTTACGTTTTTTTTTTTCATATCTTTCTCCGCTTTTGTCGACAATGACATTGAACGCGCAACACAACAATGATGGAGACCCCGCGAGCGCTATTGTAATAATAGGCGGCGGCGAGCGCCGTTTCTTTTTTCTTCTTGTACGAGCGGCGTAATGGAACGGTGATTACCGCGAAAAAAGAACGATTCAAGTACGAAAGTGAAGGCGGCAAAATGGAGAAAAGTTACTTAGGCGTTATGACATTCCGATTGCCGTTGCGCAATCCGACATTGAATAACGCGCCGAACGGATACAAGACGAAATTACGCACCTTCCTCCATGGACCTCTTCATTTCATCGATGGAATCCTTGGGCACTTTGAATTGGAGGGTGTGTCCTTCGAGGAATCTGGCGACGCGGTCGACCAACAATCCTTCGATCTGGTTTTCTCTGACGGCTGGCTCCGCAGATAAGGGTTCATCTTTCAATGCTCTGGCGCCTTGCTGTCTGGAGGTTTCTGGGTTTTGGACTAAGGAGATGCCTTCGGATACTTCGTAATCGCCGTTGATTCCATCTACGAAGCGCAATGCGCGTTCCTGCGAATGTGCAAAAATGCGAATTTGATAACGTTCATGTTTTAGAATGACTAATGCTCGATGACGATGTTACGATTTGGTGAAAATGTATTCGAGAAATCTTCCTAAACGATGTGCTAAATGTGAAAATTTTCACGTATGCACTATGAATGAACTAAGATCTCTCGTTTAGTCAGCAATAGAAATGTCGTGAATGCTTAAATGATTAGCGTGCTTTTTGCTTTCGATCTAAATGTAGTAAAGCTCTAATTTGATTTTCTGTATACGAAATAAGAACGTTTGATGAGAGCGAAAATTTATTTACTCTTTTTTTAACACATCGAATTTTCAATGGAGAGAAACCGAATAAATAGCGTATCGTGTTGTATAAAATAGCTTTTAAATTAATGTTTATGATATCGTATACTATAAAGCTCACATTTTATTATAGTGAGTATGAATAGTTTTAAATTTATATTTTAATCGCCAATTAAATTGTTTTGAATTTATCGTAGAGAAGTTTAGATAGCTAAGCTTTTTCTATTTAACTCGTTAAAAATAAATTAGAATGAGTATTGATTGCTATAAAATGAAATTGATAATATGAATTTATTTTTATTTTATGAATCAAATTTTCATTTTCTTTTTGTCGAATAAATGAACATAATTTTTAAATTGATTCATTTTATTTCGAACGATTTTTTTAAATGCGATTCATTGCTTTGAAAGCTCTAAATAAATTTGAATTCAAATATATTAAAATGAGTGCTTATGAATAAAAGAATCAAAGCTTTTGTAAAATATCGGGAAGAACGATTTTTGAAATGAATATTTTTATATTTTTTTGTATTGGTTCAGGAAGTGAACTATTTTAAAAGAATTCTTAAAAATCATATTCTAATTAATGAATTTATATTTAAACGTTAGTAAATTTTGTAGTGAATTGAAAAAAAATTACAGAAAAAATCATGAAAATTTGGAAGAAGAATCTTTTGAATGAAATATTTAAAAAAAATCTGAAGAAAATTTTGAGAGGAAAATTTCTTTGGATTGTGCTGAAATGTTAAGGAGTCGTTCTGAAGAGTCTAGTACTGACCTTGATGCACAGTGAGAGGTCACTCTCGCCGCACTCCTTGACGAAGTTCAAAGCCGAAGCCATGACTCCTTCACCGCCCGAAGGCTCCGTGGCGGGCATAGCCGCCACCGCCGTGGCCACCGCGAGGACGAGTCCCAAACACCTCATGTCTGCTTCGGAAGGGGGGTTGCTCTGCGTCTGCTGGCTTCAGCTGTTCGGAGTACGACACGAGACCGTGTCGCCGGACGAATTTGAGCCGACTGTGGTGATGATGGGGCCGCTGCGGGGTTTTATGGGCACCACGCGGACCTCGAGGGGGGGACCACCTCATAGGTGGCACGTGACGTCGGCAACATGTGAAGCTCGGGTTCCCTCTTCGCTTCGCCTCTCCTCCTTTCCTCGTCCATGACGGTGCTCGTTTCCAATTCGGCTGCGGAGACGAAGATCGGTTTCCAATCGCGGCGTCGGGAGACGCGTCCAATTTCCCCCGTTTTCGGTGCGAGATTCGAAAGCTCCGCTTCGATCGGTCTCGATCTATCGCTTTGTTTGTTTTGGCTCAATTAAATGATTTTTTGAATCTGTCACTCAGTCCGATGCGAGGTTATTTTCTCTGAATTTTTACCTCGATGAAAATATTTGATGTTTTTTTAATCTCATTTTCGTTCGAGCGTCGAACTTTCAAAAAGCTCGTGTCGGTTTGTCGATTAGGAAAAGTTTAATTTATGACCGTAAAAACGCACGTCGTTTAGAATCATAATACTTATTTGATTTCCTATTGTTATTGCTCGAGCTTCTTCACGTATTCAGCGTTCATAGTGATTTGAATCTAAAGATCGGTTCTGTAAACTCGTTCGAGTTCGAAACTACATATTACGATGTTGATTGAATTGTAACTGTACAGTGTGAATAATTAACTTTTCGCACTTGGTTCAGAGTAGTTTGAATGCATTTTTATCTGATATTATACTTGAAAAAAAATTCAAGCTAAAATTAAATTGTAATATTCTCATTTTGAGATTCGAAATATTCGCATTTATCACGCGTCTATGATTTTCACCTGCAGTGAAAGACCATAAGCTGATTTCATCATGCATCAAAATAACCATTTGTTTATTGAAAACATATTTCGAATATCATCTTCATTAAAATAATAATTTGATGCGATTTCATATAAACTATTTTTTTCACGATCGTGCTTTCGATTTAAGTGATATTTCTTGCATTCTCATTTGAATGAAATCGAAACCGTATTCATCATATAAGTGATACGTAAGTAATTTTTTGTCATGTGAAACCTATGGACTTTTCACTCTTCATATGGAAATATGACCTATTCGCAGTGCGATTGAATGAATCACAATCTTCCGCATCCTAGTACCCACTTAAATCGACATCCATTCATAATTTTTCGATAGCGCTGTTTGTTTAAGAGCTTCGCCAAATCGAATCGCAGAGCTTTGAACTTGGTATGCAAATCGGCGACATCGACGATGCTGTCATACGCAGCAGTGCGTTTGAAAGTCGCCAAAAATATCTAACGAAACCGAAAGCGGCAGAAAAATGGAAATGAATCGAAAAAAAATTTAAAATATACATAATGATAGCGAATTTACATCGTTGGCAATAATTTTGCATATTATCTCATAGCCGTATCCGCGGATAACGCTTATTATGAATGGATGAATTCACACGTCGCTCTTCATAGGCGACTACGCAATTTTTCCTCATACGCTAGATTCGCTCGGCGATGAGTGTATTTCGCACACGTTTTGCACAAACTCGGACAGATATGTGTAAGTTTTCATATTTTTTTCGAAGTAGGTTTATATGTTAATTAGCGGTCGAGACAGAAGAAGCGCTGCGGCCGAGCTGCCGTTCGGAAGACCACTACGAGGTGACGATTTCGACGCTTCTTTCTACAATAACTACCAAACAAACAACCATATTCTGTAAATAAGACATTAGATACATTGAATCTCATTCCCAAACTGAAAAAAAAAACTCATTTCGTGTCACTGGGGGGGCGTTGCTATGAATGAACGTGTAAACTGGTCCGATGTCGAGGAAATCGTCGACGGGGTCACTCGTACGTGTCCGTTACCATTGTGCACGTGTATAATCGTCTATGACCTTGGACCGGTAGATCCGTGTGGCTCGTCTCCAACACAGCCTGGGTCCAAATAGAAAGTTGTGCCTTCGAGAAAGACGGAAAAAAGCCGATAAAACGGCGGTCTTTGACACGGAAACAATGAGCACCTCCGACGATCCGGATGCTATTGAATACCACCCGCGTGCACAACCCAAAATTCGAAATTAAAGCACAGACGCACAATTAAGATAATTGCATCGCATTATTCAATAATTACTCTTCGTGATCACCGGCGATTGATTGGAAAAGTGTTCAGCAAGGATTTCGAGCGCTCGATCGATAGACAATTTAATAGATGGTTCTATGATATCTAATGAAATCTTAACATAGATCTTTCGAATGAAAAAATGATAAAATACTTTCCAATTTGCATATAAATGTATTTTAGAACTGAAAAATATGTTGTAATAATTACAAATTTTTCATATAATATTTTGACTAATTTTACAATCTAGCTGTCCTATTAGGTTTAGCTTTCTTTCACTTAAAAAGTCAATATTGTCATTCTGAAAATAGTTACTAGTAAAGGCCTCGCCTAATCCACTTTCTTTGGCATCTCGAGCCATCGGGCGCGCTATGTCCATCCTATGCGTTTTGCGTCGAAAATGTGGGTTGTTCGCTTTCCGAAATCGAAAAAAATTCGTGTATCTGAACTAAAATGTACTGGACTCGAAAAAACTCGTTGGTGTTTGCGATTCGTCCGCAGGTCGGCCGTTTGATGGAATTCGGTTGACCCAAAGGTATGCACCTACCGACTCCCACAAGGTGTCACACTTTGTGTTGACACAGGTAAAAGTTCATGCCGATTGTATGTACCGGTACAGGCAATAAAATCGGTAAACAACGCCTCCGCCGCTTGCAGAAAAATCAATTAACTCTTTTGTGAGATGCGAAGCCGTGTTTATATAAAACATTATTGTATTCTCGTTTAATAATGTGGAAAATAACGTGGCCGACAAAGAAATACTTAGTCGGTAGCTGTTGACGCTTTCGATGAGTTTTCGTCTTTTCTCGAGTTTTACTATGTCTTTTCATTTCGATATAACACTTTTGATGAGACGATAAGATAATTTCAATCGAAAGTATAATAAAATTGCATAGAACAAATTGTAAGCATTATTATAATGATCGTTCGCAACCTGTATGCGCCCACTGAGTATTTTCATTTTCCATTCAATGGTACATCGAATCACTTTCGTCAACTAAATCGAGTTATATTACACAACAAATTGTAAGTTTTTGAACTCTGTTAATACAATCATTTCAAATATTTCTAATTAAATTATTTGAAATAAGCGATATTCATAAGTAGAACATTTCGCTGAAAAAAATTTCGGAGCATCACACATCATTTATGATTTCAATTATAGTATTCTTAATTGAGCAATATACATCAACCCACTTTTGCACACACAATCAACCCATTCGAATTATCGCTAGAATCCGCGAATTTACGCACCTATTGTCTCAAAACGAGCGCGATCGAAAACGATAACCCCGACACGGAAAAACGCACAAATGACACTCATAATTTTCACCCAGGACACTTAAATAAATGACTATAATTTCATCAATCTAACTTGAAAGATATAATATCATCAGTTTTCTTAAAACTCGATTAATTAATCGACTTCGTAAAGTCTTTCAATTCAAACTGTCAGCCGAATTCGGTCAAATGTACAGTCAAAATACTCGAGATTTTTTTGGTTAATTTAATTTTTATAAAATCTGATTAAGTTACATACATTGACAAGGTTATATCTATTTAACTTTAAGCAAGAATTTTTCATTGAATCGATCTGAAAAAAAAAATCGCACCGCCCATACGCACATCGGATCCATATAAATCAAACGCGCTAACGGAGAAAGTCGCTCGGCGGACGACGAAAAAAATTTTTCTCTCGTTGAAACCGACCCGCCAAATCCTGATTCGATTCTTACACATGCGCCGAAGTGTGTTGAATTTAACATTTTCGCGGCTAAGCGAATCCGTTAAGTGCCACCGGACGTATTCCATCCGGATGCCGCCGTCATCAGCCTACATAGGACGGGCGATGATTCGTACCGGTTTCGTGTGTTCTTTGTGTTTCTCGCAGGGTTGTTGTCGACGACGACGATGATGATGGTGAGGACGAGCGAACACTTGTCGTTTCGTTTTTAGTCGAACACCCAAATTCCACGGGGAAAAGTGACTCGAGGCTCACGTATGCCGCCGGTGGTTGGTGAATCATACGCATTGGCGCTTATCGCGGCATTAGCCTAATGCTATCGTCTGTATGCATTTAGTTCGTAATTGTTAAGTCGATCGTATATATGTATGTCTTGAGGATGATCGTGGTGAGAGCTTTCGATTGGGATTTCGACGACCTTCCGATTCTAATGGTCCGGGGTTGGTGAAGCGTGATAATCGGTTCGAGTGTTCGTTTGAACTTGGTTAGAAATCTGATTTTGTATTATACATGCGATCGACTCTAAAGCTATCATTCTCGAATACCTGTTTGTTGAATTTTGATTAGAATCTATAATAAATAAAAAAATGCTCTCGAATTTCATACAATTTATTCGATCATATCGATTTAAACATGATATTTTTAAATTCTTAAATTTTATCGTTATGCAATTACTCAAAAACTTTTTTTTCCGATAATGAATATGTATTTATTTATTTCATTCATCATATTATTTCACAGTCAACGAGATAATGCTTATTCATTTAAATAATGTGATGTATCGTACATTTAATCAAATTGACATTCGATGTAGGTGTTCGGAAAAAAATCCAGTAATGTAATACAAGATTGAAACAGCTTACAATTCAATTGATGTGTACCCATACATATTCATAGTGTTTGTACTTATAATAAATTTTCTATATTGAATATGGGTCTCGAATATTTTGATTTTTTCCAACACTACTTTTACTCTATAGAAAATGTTTATAAAAAATGTTTACATGAAATATATGATTATTAAATTAATGTGCCCGAAATATGCGCCTAGAAAAACTTTTGTAATAAAATGCTATTGGATTTGATATATTCGAATGTTAAAAAAGCGGTATCTACAGTTATTACCGGTTTTTATTGCAATGAATTTTGTACATAGTTATTTATACACGTTAAAAAAATACATTTTTATATCCCCGCATTTTTGCTCCTTTTAATTAAACAATATTTTTTCCAATCGTGAATCTTTCTTCGAGATGAAATACATAACACATAAATATGGAGTCAGATAGTTGCATAAAAAATTGAAGATACATAATAATGTGCATTGTTAAGTGAAACGGAACTAAACTAGTGAAATGAACCGTACTCACGATACAAGTGAGTATTGAACATTTTCACTTTCCACTTGTTATTTCATCATCTTGTTCCCATTATTTAATGACGGATCCATCTCGGCAGTCACACACGCGTACGCAGAGCATTCGAAATATCAAAAGTATTTTTATTTTACTACAGAAGAACGTTCATATGTTGAAAATTTTCCAAGATGCTGTTAAAACTATTCGCAAGATACACATCATAATTCGAGCCATTTCTAACCGGTACGTTTGCAGTCAAATAAACTAGAAATTCCGATTTCGACCGACAGACACACAATTTGCATCGCCTCTTCGCACTGAATACATGATGGCGATCTATCGATCCATCGATCGATCCAACGGCGCACATCTGGGACCGATTTCGTACAATTTACTGTTTGACTCTGTGTGCGAAACTCTTCTGGGTCACGTTGCAATTGTGCGCTCGCGACTCGCACAAGGGTCGCGCAAATTTCTATGACAGAACATATTCACTTGGGCTTGTGCCTAATTGACATTGCTCGTGTTAGATTTTATGTTTGTGCTGTCCATTAGCATACGTTGAATGAAAATTGCTTGGTTTTCGCTTGACGGATGTTTGAGTGTTGCGCGTTTTCGCGTGCTGAGAGGAAAGCTGTGCGTATCAGATGTTCTTCTTTTCGGTAATCGTTTTGAGTGCGTGGATTTATTATGATTGCTATTTGATGAAATTGTTTTTTACAGTTTTTTTCGAATTTGCATTTTCGTTAATTGGAAGAAACGCACTTTTCATTTTGATGATTGAAACGCAAAGGAAATGTTCACTATAGGTTTGATGTTTCCCCCGCGTTCATGTTTCTAACATTCTCTTATATTGTATGTATGTATGTACGTATTAGTATTTTTCGTCAAGATGAATGAACTTTCCATTTTCAAACAACTATTAAGATTCAATTCATACTAAAACTTTATGTTAACTCTACTTTTATGAAAACGTTGATGAAAAAAAAAATTTTGTTCGTTAAAATCGAGAATTTTCGTAATAGATTTCAAAAGAATATTCTCGATATGTATTAAAATAAGATAAAATTAAAATTAAAATTATGGTGTATATATAAATAAACCTATTTATATATATTGTATTTATACATACAATTGTGGAAAATTCACATAACTTTTTTATCAAAGAAAAGCTTCATTTTCTTCAATAGTTTTACTATGTAACCACAGATGACTCTAAAAAAATAAAGAAATAAAATTTTCATTAAGAAAATTTTGTATTTTCTAGGTTTTAGTTGAAGATGCAATGCCATCGTTTGTTTGTTGAATCAATTTTGTTATATTTTAGAAAAAAATTACAAAAGAAGACTACAAAATTCGAAAAAATGTTAATAGAATCACCTGCTTGAATTTCTTCGACGTGAGAATACATTTTATCAATATTATTTTATTTGTCAGAAGAACTTCTTTATAACCTGATTAACTGTTTAAAAAAATAACTTTTAATATCTACTAATTTACTAAATTTTATGAAAAGTATACATTTGGTTTTTTGAAACGTTCAAATGGTTTAAAATAACTTTTTCATAATATTTTATGAGTTACATTTTTATTAACAAATGTATACCTTATTCAAAAGCAGAAAGTTCAAGTATGACTGTGAAAGTAGCAAATCTTAAAATTTTCACTCATCTTCCATAAAATAAATACTTATATAGCTAACTTCAACTGGTATCACAACACTAGCTCATCTTCACAATGTCGATTGCGTTAAGAGTATACTGTGCGAATTTCTAGAATCTCGAAATACTTACCTTCTCGTACGATTTCAATTACAAACTTTGCGATATTTAAACCATTTAATTGGCACAACGGAGAAAACATCAACACTACGACTCTCCTATAGATTATTTTTGACGAATACATATTTGAAATACTCGGAGCCAAACTCGTTCTCTGAGTATCCAGGTTGACAAACGGAGGTTTGTGCAATTTGCTTATCAATTACACGGATCGCCTCTTCCATAACTCGTATATAACTCGAAGAGTAATAAAGTGATATCAATTGATATCGGCTGAGACGCTTTCATCGGTATCCGTTCGAATGCAGCAAAGTGAAAATTATAGAGCTCGTAAATCTAATTACTTTATCTGCGATGTGATCCAAAATATCAATATATTATATGCCTTTAATTATGTAAATATGAAATGATGTGTGAAGTGATGATATTTTAAGCAATAAATTGACAAATGTCGATATAAATTAATATGAGAGTATTTCATTTGGGCATTGATCGGATTTTCTTAAAAAAACGATATTTTGAATATGATTTATGGAAAGAAGATTAAGGTTTTATCTTTATGTGAACGTTTTAAAATTTTAATGAAAGCGAAAAGAAAAGCGTATCTTGTTCTTTATCAATTAGAAATAAACACTCGTTCTACTTTGAGATATTTTAGAGCATGTCTTCTTTATCTCAACTCTGAATACTATAAAAATATTTTGTGAAAATGCTGAACATTTCATTTAAGAAAAAATGTTACTTTCTTTTTATGAAAAAAGAGAACAATTTTATCATATTCAATTTCAAAATTATTGATGTTTCGTAAAAAAATCGACTTGAAATGATAATTTTTATAAAATAAATGAATTGAATTGAATATTTGAATTTTTGATGTTAAGTAGTTTTATTAGGGTTCAAAATATGTACGATTTAAAAAAATATATCTTCTGAACTATTGAAAATCTTTCGACAGTAATTCGTGTAAATGTTTTTGATGTTACATTTCTTTCATTAACTCCTTTCAAATATCGACAAGATGAAAATTTATTAAGCTTTTTTTCCACATTCTTACATTCAGTATTGTTTTTATAGTGAATATACTTTAAAAATAAAACCAGAAACTTTCATCTGAAAACCTCGTCAATGGAAACGATAAAATTTCCTCTGTGTAGAAAACATCCACATTCTTCCGGTCCCAACAGTATGTGGGTAATCAGGAAACTGCTTAGGCGTTACGGTGCGTGTCTCATGCGCTATCTAGTCCATTTCTTCTTTCTTTCCATGGTCTTGTTAACACGATTACCCATAAACGACGCACCGTTGAAATTTGCGCCGCCTTGACCGTAACACGGAGAGAACTGGATTCCTCGAGAGCCTCTGTTGGCTTTGTAGATTTCATTTGCAATTATATTGGAAAAATGGCGTGCTCGAAAGCGGCCGTCACAGTTAAGGGACACACGTGCGATGACCCCGAAACTGCTGCTGGACAAGGGTGGTTCAAGAAAAGACCGTGCGTTTTTTATGTTATGCTTTTTTTCTTTATTTTCATGTTTCAATATTGCTCACTTCGGATGTCTTGTGGTTACAAGGGGATCGGGGATGAGGGGAAAGTGCTGAGAAATTTAGAATGTCGAAAGAAATTATGCTTTTTTTCGTATGTCAGTCGTACAGTTGTTTGAAAGCATCTCATCGGTTATTAACTTAAAGTAATCGAAATTAAAACGAAAACATAAAAATAAAATTCTGGCAACATAAAAAACTTAAAAATATAAAAATGACTTTAAAATTATAAATTAATTGACTGAAATTAAACAAAAAAATAAAATAAAATAAAAATATAAAATAATAAAAATGAGATACTAGCGTATTGTATATGTACACGTCTATGTAAAGCACAGCAAATTTTCTATCGATTTTCTAAGAGAAAATTTCTCACCGTATTTGGTATCGTTTTATATCAAGAACACGCGAGTAGATTATAAAAAAACAATATATAAAATACATTTAAATAAATTATAAAACGTATATACAAAATCTCAAATACGCGATACGCGCGACCGGTCGACGCGAACTTTTTCACGATTCCGTTGAACGGTCGCGCACTCGCCGTATTCATTTTATTTTCATAATTAATCCATACAAAAATAAATAAATAAATATCATATTTTGTATTGTGACAACATCAAGATCGTACGCTTTGTCGTATGCGCTTATCAAATAAGAAATAAATTAAATAATTTATCACGAATAAATTAAATTGAGTATTGGAGAGAACGCGCGAGAGCAGTTTTGGTGGTGAATTTGGTTACATTTCGAACAATCAACAAATTACGCGGACGTTTTCGGGGCATATGCGGAGTAAGCTTGTTTTTGGGCGGCTTCTTGGTAGTTTCTACCCCATCCAGAGCCTCCGTGTCCAGCTGAGACGACGACTTCGTGGCTGGACTCGTGTCCACCGCCTCCGGAGACGAGCTTCTTGAGTCCGATGATGGCTGCGAGGACGAGGGCCAGCTTGGAGACGATGAGGGCTTTACCGGCGAGGAGGGCCAAAGCTCCGAAGGCGAGGGGAATTAAAGTGCCACCGATCATCATGGCCATGATGATGAAGGGAGCCATCTTCTTCCTCTTGCCACGGCCTTCTTCGGTGAGGGAGCGCTGGAGTTCATCGGCCGACGGGAGTTTGACCTGATAAAGTTACACGTGTTTTATTGTCAATTTGATCGGAATTAATTCATGTCGAGTCATATATTCGATAAACGAAATAAAACAATTCGTTTCGTCAAATATAATTTTATAATTATATCGTTTACATGACTGTTTAAACATTTTTTTTTTACAAATATAATATTTATAAAATATAATACAAAATAAATTAATATTGAGATCAGAGCTTACTCTAGCAGTAAATTCGTTTACTATATAATTTGACGTTCATTATTTAAAGTAAATGGAGCGTGATAAATGAAAATGTTAGATACTGAAAATGATTTCGCTTTGTACATGTGAAAAGTCTATAAAATACTTTCTATCATGTTTTACAATTATTATAATTTAATATTAACTTTTAATTAAATTGCCTAAATTATACTATATTATCCAAATAGTATAACTTACGAGCTATTTCATAATAAAGTGCCAATAAATATCTGCTAACTTCACATAAAAATGCTAATTCGAGTGTTTGCTAAACATATTATTTCGCGCATCACATATAAATTTCACATTTGAATAATTTTGAGGACTTTTATTACTAAATTTACAAATTCAGATATTTATCAAAAACACCTCAATGGATTCCATAATTTAGCTCCTAACGATATCATTATTGATTATTAAATATTAACAAATGAGATTTAAATTAATCAGGTAACTTTGTGTAACTTGTACTAATTGAAAATAACATTAAAACGAGAACAAAAATAACGAAATGTAAATGAGTAAAAGACGGCCCGTGAATCTAAATCGCCGCCAGCGAGCACGACATTCGTTCGATCTAACACTTGCATAATGACGCATAATCGACGCGCCTACGAAAGGAGGTAATCTTTCACGTACAGATCGAACATAAGCGACTTGACCAAGAATATGACGAACATGAACTTTACCTGGAGGGTGTGGGTCGACAAGTATCCGGCGATCTTGTCCAGGATGAGTCCGTTGAGGGTGTCTTCCTTTTCGCTGAGGCTCCTTGGCAAGGAGGCTTCGAGCTCGCTCTCGCTCTTGACCGGGGTGCTGTCCACTGGTACAGAGTCATCTTTGACGAGGGTCACTCCTTCCAAGATGGGCACATCGCTGTAAATCCTGGCGGCACGATCCAGAGCGGTGACGAGCTTCAATTTCAAGCAGGACGACAAGTCGGTGAGGGCGCATTCTTGATAAGTCTTGTACAAGTATCTGATGTCTCCCATGTACGAGGACATGTCAGAAGCGCGTCCTTCCTCCCTAGGGATCGCATTTTGTGCGGTCGATGTCGTTCTGGCGAAGGCTACTGTCGCCAAGCAGAAGAATGCGAACCACCTCAGGTACATGGTTATTACTGTATATTACTTGCGGTACGATCTACTTAACGCACAAGCGCACGTGGTCCAGTTGTTACTGTTCTAGAGCCTTGGACTTGACTGTGCTGATGCAACGCAAGTGTTGCTATTTTATACGCGGGTTGTTTGTGTGTATTATGTCCCCTCTATCGTTTCATTATTTCGTTTCCACGCTCAACAGTTTCACTGGACCAAGCCGCTGGATTGTAGGTTGTGCATTTCTTCGGCATGCCTATCTGGTCGTTGAGGGCTGAAATATTGTTTTGTATTCAATACACGTCCTATTTATGCTAATTTGTACATTCTAACTGTCCTTTTTCGATTTTAATTTTTTTTTCACGAAAATGTGAAATTTCTTTCGAGCTGTCGATACTTGCATGATTAAAATATTCATGCGATTCGGTCAATTAAAAAATATTTCAGAAACATTTTTCGATATTCTCTTGTTGTTGGATTGCATATGAAAGTGACATTATGCATTCATCTACTTATTTATTATTGATAAAAATGTGAAATTTTCTCATGCACTTTCTGCACAATACTCTCATCAATACAATAATGATTGCGGTTATTTTTTGCCTATCGTAATGATATCATTTCGTATCTTTCATATATTGAAATAATCATGTGAATTTATTTCATTTGCTAACTTTGAAATATTACTGTAAAATTAGTTTAATTCTGATATTATTTCAAATTAGAGGCCGGATTTATTACAGTCATCATTAAATATGGTTATACGCTTCTTGGCTATATGATACGCAAAACTGAATTGAAAAAAAAAGCAATTAGTTAACTTTGTAAAGCTGAAATAATTGGGTTCATAATATTACAGATGCGATGCGTTATAAAATCAAATAAAATAATTGGAAAATGTATGAAATCAAAAGAAGGTGAAATTCTATTATTAAACAACGTGTTACATTTAGCTAAAATGAGCAAAGAAACCGAAGAGCGATAACATCGAAAACGAAGATTTTTTCAAGCAAGACAAACAAAAGAACGAAATTGCTCAGCAATTATGTCATTACGATATTATCCACAGATTAACGTCGGTTTTGATCATTTTATGCCATTCAATACACGTGAAAACGCAAGACGAAAATAAAAAGCGTAAAACACCCACTTATTGTTGAACAATCCGTTTCGGCGATCTCGAAACTCTTGAAAGTACCGTTTATTTTGATTTGGTTCACAAACCTTGAGCATTAATTGATGTTGTATTGAGATCGTATGATTTATTAATGCTTTGAAGACGACAACGAAAATTTCACACTAGTTAAACATCGATTTTTTTCACGCGAAAATGATACTGCGCTTTCGACACACCAAAACGACCTATCATTACTTATTTTTACATAAACGTCATCGAAAAAACGTTATTATGTTATCGATCGGAATATGATCGAAAGTAAAAGGTAATTAGAAAGTATATGAAAAACGTATGGAGATGAAATATTGGAAGCAAGAATATTATTAAAATTGTTTACTTTTCATTTGAAAATATTAATAATGTATTTTATATCGATATGTACATTTATCTTAAAGTTCAATTTCATTTTTTTTGTCTGTTTTTAATATGAATGAGAATCTAAACAATATGAATCGATAATATGATTTCTGATGAGATATAATTTCACACAGAGATTTTTAAGCCCATTCAACTTTTCTGGAGCTTTTTTACATAGGCTATAGATACGATACGTTCGATTGATAACAATATGAAAATCGTGCGAAGCTATGCCACGTATCGAACGAGGTGCTGAATGCGTTTAATGGACATGTCAGAAATAGAGCATATCTCTCAGTATGGAAGAATAGGTAAATCGTTGCGTGTCGTTTTCCAACTTATATACTTACAGACACACACACAATCCGAGGCGGTACATATCTTTGTGATTGACACAAATGAATCATGAACTGGCTGGTGGTGCTTATGTGAAATCTCTCATACTAAGTGTCTTCCACGCTTAGGCCGATTCGTGAAAAAATTAATTAATTAACATGTATCGGTCGCGATTTGAAAGTCTTTCGCATATTAGAATATTCTCTTGATTTGCGCCGCTTCAGTCTTGCTTTTCTTTTCTTTTTTTTTCCGACGAATAATAAGATCGATTATCTTTGTCAATTTATATCGTGCGTAATTGTACGTTTTCTAGATTGTATCCGTCACTTTTGCAAAAAAATAGAAATTTTTTCGTACGAAAATGATGTACGCGTGTGGTGTATCGCTTTATTTTCGGAAAAGTAAAAGTTCGATCGGATATTTAGCGCGTGAATTATTTTCATTACCTTTTTTTCGTTTTCCACTCTGATAAACCAATTTTGAATTTATTAACGAATCTTTAGTCTCGTCCAGTTGCTCATGATATGAAATCAACATATTTTTTCTTTTCGTTTACTAGGTTAATTGGAGACGTAAACGCTTCTTGTACTGAACAATTTTCATATCAAATGATTTTTATTACCGCGGTTGTGGTATCGTGAAATTTTGATTTGTGAATTTATTTGACTATAAACCATCATATTACGAACTTTTCAAAAAAAAAAATTTAAACCTTGAGTATGGTTTCACAAAAGGTTCTCTTAGTATCAGGGTTGCAAAATCGATACAAAAATTTCTGGAATTTTTATTATTTTTTAACTGAATCAACATTATGGAAAAAAAAAACAGTTATTTCAGCAATTTATAATATAGAAACGTAAACATGAATAAAAAATAATTATATAAATTAATGATTTTTATTAAAAAAAAAACAATAAGTATGTTTTTTTTTACTGTGGTGTATTAGTCTAACATAAAAAAATGCAAAACACATTTCGAATCAGATTTATATTTTTAAGTTTCTCAACCCTGTCACAAACTCAATTTGCATAGTATTGAGTACAAACACAATAAGAAAATATTCGTCCGAGAAAATTCATATCTCAACAAACGAAAAAAATCGATTTAGAATCGATAAAAGAGATTCAAATAACGTTACTTTTTTTCTCATACAAATACGTGCCGCATTGTCACATTCGTTATTATAGGACATCAATGATGGATAATCGTCAAGTGTGTCATCGGGATACATTATAATATTTGAGTCGGCGTTGTACCGTTGACGAACAATCTTCACACCAATTATCGACACAAGAATGTTATTTTTTTTATCTTTCACTAAATACTTACGAGACATACTTCTGTATTTCATATCCTTGATAATTATTTCATATTTTCATTGCCGAAAATTTATATTCATGAAGTGTGCAGATAATTATAATTTAAAATTTACAACAAAATGTTTATATGTATAATAAATTTTCATAATTAACAAATAGCCGATATATAAGTTATTCAACATAATTGAGTCAATGATTCAATATAGGTAGTTGATAAAATTTCGCTCAGATTACAGAAATCAAATTAGATTGGCCAAGATTATATGAATTTCATCAATTTTCTTTTAAAATCTAATTGAACGATAACAAGTAACATGACACAAATTCAACTGATTCCCTTTGAAAGTTGAAAAGTATGATATTTACTCGTTCATATATTCAGTTAGCTTATCCAAATATTGCCATATATCGAAATAAGTTCATTTTGAATAATTTGTTCAACGTCTAACGATTATTATTCCTGATTTTATTCCATTAAATGTTAATGTACCAAGCAAGTATACTGAACTTCGAACTGTGCGATCACTAGAAAAAAAATGAACTGCATTTTCCATCTTCACAACTATATCATGTCTATACTTACACTACACTCCTACAATGTTTTATCGAAATCAGTGGAGACTTTTATTAAGGCACTGCTTGTAAAATAATCTATACGACTATTGAAAATTCTAAAAAAATTAAACCACAAGTGAAAATAGAGAGAAAATCCCTCGTGCAAGGGGGCGGGAAAACGGCTTGCGTCCGAGACGAATTGGCGGTCGTTTGCATGGCCTCTGGCAAAATCGAAAGTTTCGGTTTCGATTGCGGACGACGAGCGACCGTCCCTTGACGACGACAATGACCTCAACGCTCGTGATTCGTGGTCGTCGGCCAATGTTGGCCGATGTTGGCTGTTGAACTTGCACTCAGTGGTGCAGTCGCTAAATTTCGATATACTGGAAGTAGCTCGGTTTACTGGTAATTCGAATACACCACTGCTTGCGATGCGTGCTTCGACGATGGGTGATTGCTCCCGATGAAACGGTGAAACTTTTTTTCGCTCGGATTTTTGCGTTTTGCGTTTTCTACGTTTCGTCTTTTCTCCGGTGCGATTTCTATCTTCGCGTACGCACTATTTGATCGTTTTGGATTTTCGTTATGATGGGTTTTTGATTGTTTTGCTTTTGTTTTTAATGTCTTCGTTCTATTTATGAATTGAGAAAGTTTTTAGATGAAGGGATAATGGGATGTTTCCTTTCGATGATAATTCGTTTCGTGTTTTGTGATTTATTGAATTAAAGTTAGATTAAATCGACTGGATAGATTTAAATGATTGCATAGAGCTGATAACTACACGTTTTTTTGTTTGAGTTGTTATTGTATTATAAAGATGATGAAATCTAGGTATAATCAATAAAATTCGTATTGCTCCAAAAATATTTTTCCATTATATGAGAATATCACAATTTACCACAAAGTTCGAATCTTCTATTTTCTCATTATTCCAATTTCATTTCATTGGTATTTTCATCAAAAGTAATAGACAAGCAAATATAATTGTAATGATTGTGATTTTGTGCCATTATCTATAATTCGTAAAATCAAAATATATCTCTTTTTATCAATCATAATAACATAAAATCATTTTTTTTTTATGCATATCATATTTTAAATTATTTGAGAATAATAAATTTATTGATAACCCATTGAAGTTATTTTGAAAAATATAAAATTTTTATTTCAATATTGCATATCGATATAATTATTTTGACGCTAATTAATATTCAGTTTCTGCTAATTAAAAATATCTCTAATAATTATCATAAATTTTCAATTTGAAAGCATGTTTTATTTTTACACGCATATAATATTTACTAACTAACGACGAAAATTAATTATGTATTCACATCTTAAACAAACTATATTTAGGTACAACTCGCCTACATTGATATAAGTACATGCATAACAGTAAAACCATTCAGATTCATATCATTCCAAAGCCTAAGAAATACGCTCATTTCCCATTCGCAACCCATAAATCGCGACACCCAACATTATAATGAACTTTCGAAGCGTCCCACCGTAAGATTCATAACCATATTCATACACGAATAAAAAACGATCGCAATTACAATATCGTACCTTGCTCGATTTCAATAACACTTTCGACTAAATCGCCACGTTCGCATTCATATTTATTTTTTTACATAAAATTTTCACATGCGTGATACGCGTGCGAACAGCGATTTTTTTTTCATCGACTCACACGTACACAATCTGCACAATGTTGTGGCAAATCGATCGGCTGTATTGACAACGATACGTCCACTTTCTGTTTTAAAGGTACCACTCTCTATTCTTAAGGCATTTTCTGTGAGCACGAGCCTGAGAACGAACAGGCCTATTCACTCGTAGGCGCACCCATACACTCGTCTTTTGCTTTGCGTACGTTCAATTAAATCTAATAGTTAGTGAAAGTTAAACGTGGACTATATCATGCTCTTGAGACGTTCATCACTTAATGTGGACCCATGAAAATGACGGACGCTATTAGCGGATGTCATAAATGATCGAAGTCTAAACGTCTAAATTGTAGCACTTTTATGTCTAGGTATAAGACGATTTGTTTAGAAATTTTCTTCATTTTTTTTAAACCTGTCGAATTTAATTGAGATATCCAATTAATAGCTAATTTGAAGATTACTTCGATTGTATTTTGCAGCTTGTTTTTTTATCGAGATCTATTAATATTGGAAATGCTGATGCACCGTGAAAATGGATTATTGCATCTAGCTTATTATTATTTCATTTTCATAGTTTTATCTTATAAGATAATAACCAACTTCACATTGTGAAGTACATAATTTATTTTCCAATCGCCGTTATATTCTTTTTGTTGAAGAACGTGAATATCGTTTTTCAGACACAGTTCCTTTAGGAAGCTTTTATAGCAAAGACTTTTAACTCATTACTGCAATATTTTTTACAATGACTTGAACTTGAAACTCATCTAACGATCATAATTATATACTTGAAGAATGCTGAAATGTATGTGCTTAGTAATGAATCAGATGGATAAGATAGAGATTAATTTTTTTTCGCATAGATATGTACTTGTAGATTTAAATATCATAAAATTAATTTTACACGAAGCATAAATAAAAAGTGTTTTATTTATTTACCTTTGTGAAAATCACAACTTTATTCTTAAAGCGTTGTAATAGTATTGAGCATAATTGTTTTTACCAAAATGATTTGAATCTCCGTTATTATATCCGAAAAAATTGGGAAAATTTTAGCTGATACGTATCGCAACTCAAAAAAATCCAATATTCATCCAACGACAAGTTTGACTACCAAAATATTCTTTGGATATTCTAAAGATAAGTGCCTACATTGACGTATTAATTCAAAATATTTCCAAACTAGACACATGCAAAAGATTCACAGCAAAAAAATCCTTTAAACTCAAATCTGCTCACATATGAGAATCCAATAAATTCGCCCGATGAAAAAATCTAGACACTATCAAAATCCAATTTCTCGCATTTAACTTTCTACGCTCGGCCTAACAACGAAACCCATCAACAATGCACCGACAGATCGACATGACTGACGCGTTCACGAAACGAAAACGAAATTCGGCCATCGGGAAAAAGCGCAAAAAGGCGAGTCCGTTTCCACGAAACGAAGGCCACTGACCCTCGGTTGAACCTCGATGAAATAACGCATTTGCTCTTCTCCTACCCGTGCATCTTTCTTTCACTCGAACGCAGATTTCTTTATTTTTTCGGCCGGCGATTAAAGAAGCGCCGCCGCGAACGAAAACGAGCGAAAATCGAAAGTGCGGCAATTTCTTCGTTTGCGTATTATTATGTTGGGCCGCCCCTGAGTTGACTTGCTTGTAGTAACAGAACAACGACGCCAATAGAAATCGTATCAATGGCCGCTTCGAGTTCGAACCGGATGTCCACAATTGTGTCAGTTCCGTTTCAGAGACGATTCTCAATCTTGAGTGTCTCCGCGGTGTACCCGTGCACGATTTTTATCGGTTTTCAATATGATCATTATGCCGATTTGAAGTGGTCAATTTTGAACACTGATGATGTAGCGTATTCAGAGATCTAGCTAGTTCACTTGCAACATTTTCTCCTTATTATTGAAATTTCTTTACGAAAGTACTGCTTGTTTTAAGATTGACAAAATAAGTCAAAAATAAAAATATCAATATGAAAATACTTACAATGTGTTTATGATTTCTTCTTTAATTGATTTAATCGTTTCGCTTTAAACAAACTGTTATTTCGTTTATTATTATCTTTGTGCTTTTGAGTATTCCGGTTGCTATACCGTATTCTCATTTTTAGTTTACATAAACTACTTACTGTGATATAAAAGAGTGCGCAATTTTGATTTATCGTAGTTCTTAAATTCAATTTTGACCATTTATGTATGCTGCACTACTTTTCTACAGAACAATAACGATCTGGGTTTCAAGCTTAACCGCGCGTTGAACATCACTATGATCACCATCAACTTTACGTATATCTAACACTTGCACATAAAGAACTTCAGAAAAATTCGAATACTAAAATTCTGACACACAACCTACATAATTGCTTTAATTTAAAAGAACAGTATTTTTAAAACGAGATAACTCGAAAAAATGAGGTTTAAATTAAGATTATTTCAATGCCTTTTGAAAGTTTACTATGATACAAAATTTCGAATATCAACAACTAAATCGATCTAGTAAAAAATGATCCATCACCCAATCATAATGATTCGTCAATTTGTGTTGTCGTAGTCGAATATAGTGTGAATCATACGAAATGTTTGAGGACCGTCGATATACGCACCTCCAGCCGGATCTTCACTTTATATGGCTTTGTCATTTCATTCATGAATTTCATCAGTCACGTTTTCCAACCGCTTCTCCGCCGGTGGAGAGAAGTGAAAGATCATCACTTTCCTCACTATATGAGTTTTGTTTTATGCCCGTGTCGGTTTTTTTGCATTTTATAATACGATTTTCAGTTTTTACTCGGAGTTTTTAATTGTCGCTGTCAATAAAATGTACATAACTTCATCGGAAATTAAAATTATGCACATGTTTTAAATTTCACTTGTTAATAAAAGGAAATTTGTTTTTTTTATTCAAAATATAGAAATTTTATCTTAAATGTTTCTGCGTACTTGTGTTGTATTGTTAAACTAGATAATCATAAGTTTTATCATTCAATTAGATTATATGAGCAACGATAATATCATTTGATAATCATATCATTAATATAATCGTTATATATTTAATAGCATTTATGTGACCGGCATAATAAATTATGGCATGTAAATTAATGTTTATTAACTCATTGTCAGATTAATTCGATATATTTGAGTTTATTTATATTTTCTGAAATTGAAATTTTTTTCAATTTTAAATATTTCATACTTATGAAAATTAAATTAAAATGATATCTAATTTTGATATTAAAATTAATAAATTAGTATTAAAATGAAGACATCTAGAGAAAATCATCGAAACAATATCGAAGAAAATTCTACAGAAATTTTCCTCTCACGACATCTGAACTTGACATTGAAAACATTTTTCATTGCAACATCGTTAGCATTGAAAAATAAATTCAAGGTTACTACAAACAGATGTTTCATTACCGAAAATGAAATTATTTTTAATTAATTTTACGATCTATGCTTCTGTTCATCTATCCAATGTAGATTAACTTCCCTTCAATGAAAATGATTTTTCGACTTTTATTAAACGGAAAATTGAGACTTTAATGAATTTTTACCATTTCTGAACTCATTTAGCTCATATGGATACGAAAGCTTTTACATTTCCATTCAACTATAAAAGCTGTTCGAAGCCTAATCCAAACTTGACCATTCAATTACACGCGGCCATCTCTTACTACTTATATGCAACATTTCCAATCGGCTAACTGTGCTCTCATGTGAATTCAGAGATAAATCTGACCGCTGACATGGAACAACATTTACCAGCGCCGCTGATAATGGCGTTAATAACGGCATGCGCTATACGACATTGAACTAACGCGCGCATAACATGTAGGAAGATTTGAAAAATGGGCCGTCGAAGATTGACGAAACGCTAGATCAACATATGGTCAATACGTGAAAGAAGTATGCTAAGTGTTGAGAGAAAGCACATCGAGTGCGCTTCGGCTGCCATTATCGAAAAAAAAATGGACTAGTGGCAATATGGCGAGTTCAATATACGAAAACTTTAACCCGCTTTTTGCCCATTCCATGCACATGCGGACTTTTCAGAAATCGAAATTCTGGCCGTGCTGGTCTACTGATCGAAATCCAAAAACAGAGTTTTTTTTACGCAATAATGATATATCAGTTGTTTTGTATCTTTAAAACTGATCTCATGTGGAAAAAGCTCGATGACTTTTTTTGCATATTGCAAATCTTCGAATTCGACTATTTAAACAAAATAATTTCTACTCAACGAAAAAAACGTGAAAGTGTGATAATTAGATAACAGTGTTCTCAAAACATGTAAACATAAAGTGTGAAAATAATGATGTAGTATCTGTGTTTGACGATCGGTTATTATCTCGTTAACAAATAATAAAATTTATCTAATGCGGATTCACATACATGCCTAATGAGTTTTTTTAATGTTTTCGAGAATAATAAAAGCGTTGAATATTGATGTTAGTCACACATGAACCACTGAATAAGGTCAGATTAAATCATCGTTAAAGGCAGCAACTGTAAATAATTTTCCGACCGAACGAAATTCAAAATTATATTAAAAGCTTGAAGCGGCTTTGATTCAAATCAAATATATTTTTTATAAACGAACTGTCATTCGGAAGAAAAATGTCAGAGATTCATTACACACAAAATGCGTACGGATAAAGTAGGCTTACATCTCATTTACCAAAAAAAAATCCCATTGTTTTTTTTCGTGGGCATCGAACATCACCGAGCGTCCCTCATCATCTAGGCAACCGAACGTTTTACGACTATTATTATTAAAGCTCAACACGTACTTCGATGCAATTACATAGGCCAGAAAGTATCTCCCGTAACGTTATTTTAGTAAGCATTCATATCACAGTCGTTCAACAGCTTCAACTTTCAGCCGACGAAGGTTTCACGCGATGAGGAACACGGAGACGAGTTTCACGGTACGAAAGAGACGTTAGAAACTCTTATCTTACGAGAACGTTTAATGAAAGCAGACAAATTAGTCGCAATGTACTGGTGACAAGCAACGGAAGCGGACATGAATGAGGGTCAAGTTGAAACTGAATGCATTCGACGTCTAAGTGCATTCTGAATGTGCAATCGAAGAAATCATCCATGGCGCGTGATCGTGGTAGAAAATCAATGGTGTATACCCGTGGCACTCTCTGGTAGAAATTTAACGTGTTTATAATATGCAATTTTAGCCATTCACGTGCCCATTGGAATAAGTATTCGTATAAGTATTCGGTCGAACTTCGAACCACTCCGTGTACGGGTAATGAATGTGCGTGTATCAAAGTTTACGCTTTATTCTTCTCGGTTTGTGATATTCAGATGTTGGTAGGCAAAGCAGGTGTCGCGATAGAACTTTCTTTAGAAACTAACTTTAATTGAAAAATAGAAAATAGCTATTAAAAAATAGTTTGAATTTCTAGCGAAGAACTGCAAGCACGAATCGCATGTGTTTCGTTATGTCAATCTGAAATCAAATATGCAATTTGCATCAATAATAGATTATTTAATTGTATGCTATTGAAAGATTTTGCATTTTTTAATAAATTGATTGATTGTAAATCGATCGATCCGAAAAAAATGATCGCGTCTTAAGATTTCTGGGTCATATGTTACGCATCGTGTGATGTAGGAATGCAGGATGAGGATATTGAAATGTAACGGTGTGATCCAGTTTTTTATATGCCCAGTGATTTGTCGAAATTTTGATATGCGAAAGATTTAAAATTTAAACTTGAATTGGCAGGAATCGAAAACGTTCCGTACGTGGCAGTGTAAAGGTTATTGTTTTCGTGCGATTTAGATTTGTCGGTCATTGTAACGTTCAATTTTCAACATTAGAGATGCAAGCACTGTAATAGATGGAAATAAATAACGTGATATAAATAAATGTGTTTTAAATGCTTAATTGCAATATGGTGTTTTGCGTAGCGTGAGTGACGTTATAATTGTAATATAATCTGTGTAAAAACCGAAAAATGATTTTGAATTCCATATTTAGATCATCATTACATAATTAATAGAGCTTTTCAATTTTGAGTATCAATTGTTTGATTATAATATTTTGAAAATGAGATTATCATCATACGAAATAGTTAATAACAATTTATGAAATTGGGTGAAATAAATGAAAATCCTTTTATGAGATCAAAAATAATAACCATATCGAATTGATTGCTTCTTGTGAAAGTTTCGTGTTTCATTTTACAGTACAACTATAGAATTGATATTAGGGTATGAAGGTCAAGTGAATTTTTACTCAAGTTTATTACGCCGATCACAGTTATGTGGAACTAGAGATTCACACCATTGTTCGACGTCGACTATCGCACCGAATAAAAGGATGATTCGTTATTTTCCTATGATGGTTTGACAGATTGTTTTCGAACTGGTTCATATCACGAACTGGATATGTCGGAAAACTGTGCTTAGCCTCGTTGCAAGGAAGAGTAACTCGAACATGAATAACTGAGACGAGTTGTTGATTAAATGTGGGTCAGAGTCAAGAAATCTGAACTTCCCGTACTCACCAGACAAATAACCTGTTTGTATCAAAAAGTCGAACACTTAAATATGAAAGTACACTCGATTCTTGTCTTATTCCGTTCATATGTATGTACTTACGTTAATGCATAAGTATGATGTCGATAAAGGATTTTATGTACTCAAGCTGGTTTTATCGTTTTTGTGTCACGGATTGATTTCTGATTGAAAGCTTCGTTAGTCTTTTATTGAAACTTTCTTAAGACGTTTGCTAATTAATTGTAAAGATGATGTGTTGATTGTATTGAAACATCGATTTAAGTATTTGTATTTTTTTATTCATTTTTCAAAACACATTCGGTTTGTAAATATTATACATAAGCAAAAACATAACAAACATAACATTGGCATCGTCATTGAACTACTGCGGAAAAATAGAATACGAAACAATGAATAGGCAACAAGAGTGAAGAATAACATGAAATAAAAATAATACAAAATGAAATACCAGAGTACAGCGAAATAAAACAGAAAACAACACAACTAAAATCGAAAGTTCTGTGTTATGGCAAGTTATGGCGTGGAAAACAAAACAAAATTATATAAACGTAACATACAAAATAATAAAAAAAAAAACAGTACTTAAAATAAAAGTTAACATAAAATCACAAGTCTTCGTGTGTGTGCATATTGCACCGTAACATTAATGCTCTCTTTTAAAGAGATATTAACATGTCTTAACAAAAATAGTCACACAAAATTATAGGAAGAGGTAGAAAAATTGACTAAATTATAAACAAACAAAAAAATTGAAACGAAAAAAACGAAAACAAAATTAAAAAAAAAATAAAAAATAAAAGGCGAGCCTCGAATATTTTAAGCCTAATGATAATATTTATCGACTTTTCATTGTCTAATGAGCAAATCGTTTTTATTTTATTTATTTTTTTCGTCATCAATAATTTAAATAAATAATCATTATAATAAATAACGCGAACAATTCGGTTAGTCATAAATAAAAACAACATCGACAGTTCATCGAGTCGACACACTGCAACGTGTTCGGCGTAATACAGCTAACGTACTTAATAAACTTATAAGAGGGAGTATTGGATCGGTACTGACGAGCTTTCGACGGAAGGACCAACAGGCTCCAACACTGTTTATTGCTGAGGACGAGACGCTCCGTAGGCTTGTTCTTGGGCATCGATGGCTCTTCCCCATCCGCCACCGTGTCCTGAGCTTCCGCCACTGTATCCACCATCGTATCCTGAGCTGCCGCCGCCATAGTCTGACGAGTGACTGCTGCTGTGGCTGCTCGAGTGGTGAGGATGAGCTACGACTTCGTATGTCACGTGCTTCTGTTGAGACAACAGTTTCTTCAATCCGATGATGGCGGAGAGGACGAGAGCCAACTTGCCGATCAAGAGAGCTTTACCGGCGATCAATGCGATAGCTCCCAAGATCAAAGGCAACAGAGCGGCGGCTTTGAGTGCCAAAGCGGCCATCAAAGGTCCCAAAATTTTGGCGGCCTTCTTCTTCTTGCCTCTGCCTTCGACTCCGTTGTCGGATCCTACGATGCTCTCGGCTACTTCTTCCAAAGCGCGTCCGCTCGACGAAACAGCGTTTACGACATCACTTCCTTTCAATTCTACTTTGACGGTGTGAGTCTCCAAGAAGCTTTGCACTCTGGATAGGATGAGGCTTTCGATCGATTCGTCTCCGGTCAAAGCGCGAGGGGCGCCATCCTGTTCGGCAGTTCCAGGAGTCTTAACAACGGTGACGCCTTCGGTTAGAGAATAAGCTTCCTTTTGTCCCAACATCTTATCGACGAAAGAGAAGAGCTTGTACTTGACGCACGACACGGAATCCTTGCGAAGGCAATCGCTGTAGATGCTGTCCATCAGATCGTTTTCAGTTTGGATCGCATTGCGAGAGTGCTGCAAGGATCTTGCCTCCTGAGCTGGAAGGGCGAGGACGACGGCGACGCCGGCCCACGCGACGAGCGCGGTTCTCCACCAAGCTGACGTCATCTCTGTGCTTTTGCTGTTGCGGTGGTCTTCGACAAAAGCTACCTTAGCTGCTTCGACGGGTGGCCGTGTGTGAGAAGCTGTGAGGCTCCGGAGGCCGCCACGGCTCTTATATACGGCGGAGGCCCCTCCCCCGCGAACCACCGCGATGGGAAAAGGCAGACCCCCCGCGCTAATGTCAATGCCGCCTCATCATCATACTCTTTCTGGGTGCCCACAATCCCGATTGTGCTCCGAGTGTATGTATGTGGATGAGTGGTTGGACGCTCGTGTGGGTGTGCTGCGAATGCGCGGCACCAACGCAACGCAACGGGCCCAAATTTATCGCTTCCTATTAACACCTGCCGACGGATTTTCGCGCTCATTTCGTTTTCACTTCGGCCCTATATTTTCGATTTTGTTGAGAGCGTGTAGCATTTGCGTTTGGGCAACATTTTTAATCGTTTTCGTATATATTTTTAGTCGTTACATTACGATTCTTGAAGTCGAGGGGTGTGTGACTAATTCGGCTTACTAGATTTGAGTACAATTAATAATTTGGTTTCGAAAATGATATGAACGATTTTAAAATTTGTTTTAAAATATATCATCAGATCATTTAATTAGTTTTTAATTCGAATTCGGCTTTCTTGAAATTTGGTCGTATGCACTTGTACCCAATTTAATAGTACAAATATTTGAATAATCAATTAAATTCGATGTAAAACGAATATCAAATATATTCGAATAAGTTTTCTATCACATTCACACCCTTTTTACAATATTTTAAAACGAATTAAATTTATCTTAAACATTATATAACATATAGGTTATTTTATAATAGTATAATTCCATAATATTCAAGAGTAAGTTCGAAACAGTTATACCTATTCAGAAGAAGTTACTGTGAATTGTCTCTTGTGTTCGATAATTTCTTCATTTATATTTCTATGAATTCGTCGTTTCCCTAATGAGCTTTAAGTGAAAGCAAAAATATTTATTTCCTAAGTAATACTTAAGTTACAAAATATCAATGGAGTACAAAAAAAAAGTGAGTATCGGAATCACAATTAAGAACACAAGAAACAATTTTGTTGGCGTTTACTGCCATATACCCAGTACTTACTTTTCTAAAGCTAATTTCGTTGAAAATTTCACCAACGATTTTTCCAATTATCAAGTAGATAAGTGATCTCTACAAAACCGTTAGGTGTACGTACCATACATATAAATATATGAAGTGTTTTTTCAACTAACCGAAATAAGAACAATTGTATTCACAAACTGGAAAATTCGAAAAGAAACCAACAATTATAAAATTTCCTTTTTGAAAACAAATATGCTTTTATATTGCGATTCTTCAATTGTTTTTTTTTTAATTATGTCAACATTCCTAATGTTGTATTTCGTGTAATTTTAAGCTTTTCAAATTGCACAGAAGGTGTTAATTTCTTTATCATACTTAAATAATTCAGTTGATTTGAATGTATTTTTTTAGTTTTATGAAAATATTTTTTATTAGTCTTTTTACTACATTTTATCCAATTTTCGAGAATTCAAACTTCATCCACTTTCATTTATTTTCATAGACGGACGAAACCACAATATTGAATGTAAAACTATTCAAATACTCGAACCAATATCATAAAATATTTATTAACAACACACTCGTAATAAGATATTATGAAATTATACCATCGATCATGCGATAGATAAAAGAATATAATTCCCAATATTTCTATCCATATACATACATACGAATAATCAAAAGGTTGAACCTCAATAAACCCACGCAGACATAAATATTCCTAATAATATATTTTAAAATATAGAAACCATCGTTTGAACACCAGCAACAAAAAGCCTTAACGAATTATATTATATATGGCAGTGAATAGGATGTGGAGTGCATCCGTCCGAATCGTGCTTTCGGTCGAAGAGTCATCATCATCATCATCGTCGGTGGTTTAAGGAACGAGCTCGGACCTCACTTTCCCTGTGGCCGTAAGTCGGCTAGCAACATTCAAGATGAGACCATCGCCGTTGCATTCTCGTGCAGTTAAATTTCATTCTCGAATGCAATCGATGGTAAACTGTAAATAAATAAACGCACACAGTCGCGAGGCTCGCACGTAACGACGTAAATTTTTCATTTTATTCGCTCGCGACAAACAGGAATCGAAAAGTCATATTGAATTTTATGTACGCTCATATTAAATTTCGACGAGAGATCAAATTTAAACGGCACTTTCGGCGCGAATTGGCGAACGACCGTTGTAGGTGGCTCTTAACCTCTTTTCATACGCACGGTACACAAAACACGCATTTTTACCCTCGAAACGCAAACATCGCTCGGTAATTCCGATCGGATTGTGGGTCACATATTTTTTCTCGATTGTCTAGTCGATGGGTATTGAACGGGTGTTTGATAAGTGGCCGCAATTAGCGACCGAAAACTAATCATTGTTAGTAAATGATGTTTAGGTCCCAGCGGTGTAAGGCAAAAACTGTGCCACTGAGAATTGAACCACTTCGGCTCCAGTGTTATACTGTTTTATACTATGTAATTTGTAGGTAATGAATCTAGTTCTCATCATTGTTGCCTCTCGGTTTACCGACAGACGTTATCAATGGGTTGTATGAGCTAACCGTGTTGCATTCGAGGCGCTCGTTTACAATGAATATATAATATTATAACAATATAATAATGCATCATATGAATCATTCTACTTTGAGATCAAATGGGAAGTGTTTTATTGCGATTTCCCATTTTCCACTTGCGCATCCTCTCTAATTTGTGACACTTTAGAAGCCTGATTAAAATTGCAAGTGTGACTCTTAAAATAACTGTTGTACGAAATGGTCAGTAAACATCGTGATTGTTAAAAAAACAAAGTAAGTTGTAAGCACACTCTGTGAACACGTCGAGCAGTGTTATGCTACTGTTTGACACGTGTGATTTTCACACACATATTTTTGGAAATCTCATTCATGCGTTCAAATTTTCGATTCATCATCCGAGCTGAAAATAATTCGTAATCATTGCATTCGATGAAAATAAAAATGATGATTTATTATTCAATTTTCATCATCATTTATCACGATATTGTTTTAAAAGATATCATCGTTACTTTTCAATTTTATTACATTTTATGAATTTCTACTGAATTTATTTGATTAAAGCAGCAGGTGTGCCATCAGTGCTTTTCACACTCAATGTAAAAAATATCAATTTAATTCCATGATATAAATAAGATACATCAAGATAGTTAATTTTTCACAGCAGTTAACTCTGCAACATAAACTTTCTTCCGTTCCAAACGGCGAAAGTATAAGGATGTTACCGTGCAAAATCTTTGAGTGCGTTTGAATAAATTTCAATAAGTGGATGATATGGTAGTCATTTCGATAGAAATCGTGTTAAGAATCGATCACAAGTGCGACAAAAAAACATATATTTATGTAGGAAAATTTACATAGACATTCCAAAAGTATTTACCGTAAGACTTACGATGTTTTTTAATATGTACGTAACGCTATCCCCTCATCTTTAAAATGCGTAATTTGTTCTAAATATGCTGAACACATGGTATAGAGAAAGTTAAGGCGAAATTGTTGGTAATACAGAAATCGCTCACAAAAATAAACCGTGTCATAATTTTTCGGAGAGATATCTTCTCAAGAACGGATGTTGTTGATTATTACATATGCAAGTGCGTGTGTGCACACACGCCATCTATACATAGAACAACAGAAAAAACCTTTGAAAAAACCACGGCAAAATTATATACCGGAGAAAATTTATAAAATTGTTAAACAAACGGCATACATTTTGTTTATTCGTGAGAAGGAGACCCGCACGTCTATGGAAATGTTCAATCAAAGTTTAAAAGTTTTATAGAAAGTTGAATGTGCGTACAGGAATCTAAGTAGGTACAACAACCAAGTATCATGATGCTTTAGAAAATTATCTTCGTATTATATACTATCAATTCATAATATACTCGTACCATCGGAAGCGCTGATGACTATTGAAAATGACCGATATATCTGTGTTGTTTTTCCATGAATACATATTTTTATCATTCATCTATAAAGAAATTATATTTTATCAATAATATTATCGTTCATTGTTTTAAATACATTCTTGTGAATGTGCAATAACTTTATTAGAGTAAAAGAAATATCGCATCAACCTAACGTTAGAAAATTCTTATCATTCTATTCACAACCATGTTTAGCACCAGAGAAAGTGTTTACTTTTACAAACAGGCACTGATGCTAAATTGAATCTTAACAATCCGATAAATGCGCCTGATTCTTTATACAAACACCATTATTTTCTTTTTAAGCATCCGAATCGACAAAGGTGATTCAACGATAAGTCGCCGATACAAATCTACGCGTACAAGAAGATCAACAATAAAAGCGAATAAATTAGAAATCGATTTTGACTCTATTGCAGTTCATTTGACACGGATTCGATACCCACTTTATGAACAATATTTACACAAAAAATGAATAAATATTCATTCAGTTGTGCCCATGTGCGAACGCATGCTTTGTTCGATGAAAAAATGGCCGATATATCGAACGCATGTATCGAATTCAAACAATACAACTGTTATTAAAATGAAGATCGACCGAAATTAATTGAACACTAATTGACCGTTTAATCGATATTCTTCGATCTATCAAATTATCGAGTCTCTTAAGAGAGCGATCTTAATAGGAATTGAAATTAAAGCGATCGTTCATTAAAAAAATCTCAAATTGATCTGCATTTATCCGCCCGGTAGTTTTGTCTAGCGATTTTTCAGATCGTTTCGCTTTAGCGATTAAATGACTTAGTAAACATCGGTAATGGTTGTATTAGCAAATTCGAAAGTTATCAGATGCTGTTAATAAATCTAAATTATGATCATTGCGTTAGCATAACGTTCCATTTGTGAATTAACCATCCATGAATATGTTTATGTGTTAGCGATTTTTTTTAACGCAAAATAGGTGAAAATTTGAACATTATAATTTTTGAATCAGATATGAGTGTTGTTTGGCTCTCATCCATCAAATATGATTAGTGAACTGATTATTTTCATAAAATCAATCTATTGATAATTTATTATGAAAAAATAACTTATTTATTTTTTTTATAATAATTATGAGGTGATTGACTTTTCACACTGTACTTAAGTAATTTCTGTAATTTTCTTTAGAACTATTATTAACTAAAATATACATCATGCGCTGATGCACTTCGCTGCCTTGTTAATTTAATAAAAAAGATGAAATGATTGAAAGAATCTAAGATAATAATTAATTAAATATTTTAAACAAAAAATCTTAATAATAATCTCATACAATTTTATGTTCAAGATTTTGATTTAATTTAGAACATTTTCATCTAGTAAAATTCAATAGATATTACGTATAATATTATGCACATATCTAAATATTATCATTATTATGCAACATACGATTTTATAATATTTATGAGATGATGTCCGACAAAATCTCCATTTTTGTAATAAGTATCTAAAATCGGAAACAACGAACAGGTTTTTTATGTAAATAATACGTATTCGGCGTTTAGGAATTCAACTCGTTATAAAAAATGAGCATCAATTTATAGAAACGTTATTTCCCTTTCATTTGATAGCCTTTCCATAAAATTCTAAAAATAAGTGATGAAAACTTACCCAATAAAATGAAAATTCATTACCTTTCACTTAATTCGTAGTCAAAATTTTAATTTGATATTGATTTATTAACTCCGCCGATTAATGAACAAGTTATGTTGCATTTGCGCATAACAGGTATGCTTACAATTAAATAGAAAAAAATGTAGTCAGATATGTACTAATTTTCATAAAATAGATAACTTAAAAATTTAAATAATACACGCGATCTATTGTAAGCAATAAAATTAATATTTTATTTTTCAATATTGTAAAATAAATGAATTAATTCGTTTAAAAAAGCCTTTAAAAATTTCCCATTAACAACCGTAATATTACAAAGTATACAACGTATATATGTAATTATCACAATCAATATTCATTTTAATGACTAATTGACATGATAAATCAAAACATTGAACATAGATTAATGGTTTTATTCAATATTAGAAAATAAATAAATAAACATTTTGTCTAACAATCTCATTCATAACAATCTTTGGTAGTAATAAATATTTTCAATAAATAATGGTGTTAATAACAGTGTTAATAACAATTATGCTAAGTATTTTTGTATTTCATTCTCTTTTTAACATTATCGTCTAGAGGTTGGCTTTTGGGCACCGAATGCCATCGTTTGAGAAACCTGTGAACTTTGGGGTGTGTATTCGACGTGACCTACATCAATATGACTTTGCCAACCGCCATTGTATCCTTGGGGAACACCATAAACCTGAAAATTTGACAGATTTCCAATTAAATATTGCAAAAGGTAATAAAAATAGTATCGATCGTTTTTAAAATAATCGAAACCTCGTGGTGAGAGAACATCTTTTTGATCAGTAAAAAGATGGTAATGGCAATAGAGATGAGTGACATAACTAAAGCTTTCTTAGCCAAAAGTAAAGCTCCTAAGTAAGCTAATCCTAAAACGGTGGCTAATTTGACTTTCAATCCAAACAAGAATGGGAGAAGCATTCTCAAAACTTTCTTTCTGCCTCTTCCTTCTTCAACCAGGGAACCGAAGAAATCTTTGATGTCTTCGGGAGTACCATCTTTCAAACTCCTGTAAAATAATATTATTAATTTTAATAAGATCGTTTTAAAAATTATAAATTAATAATTATCGCATTATAAAATATGCTTGATTCATTTTTAGTTACCTTCCAATACTTTCCAAGTTCCATTTAATATTTCTGCTTTCAAAATAATTTCCTAATTCTTCAGTGAGGTAGTTTTCTAAAACTTGTTCCTTTTCTTCAAAATTTCTTGCATTTTCCAGCTTTTGTTCGGCATCTTTTCCATTATTCACAGATCTGCCTTGTAAATTCTTGTTGGTCTTAACAATGGTAACACCGTTGAGTACTTCCAACGAGGGTTGATCGAAGAACTTTTTAGCCATTCTGAACACCTTAAAATACATAAATGATAATGACTCATTAATATGCGACACACATTACGTTATCCCTATACTCTGATTTACATTCGGACCGTTAGCTAGCCTTGAATCGGAACTAGTTTGTAACATAACACATGCAGAACTATCCACTTCTGATATCTTTACAGGAAAAAAACACTATTCAAAACACACTATAAACTTACGTGCATCTGCAGGCACGATATCGAATCTTTCCTCAGGCATCCTTCGAACGAAGCACTGTCACTTGCCGATCCATCGACGACATTTTCTTCAACACCATAGCTACGATCTCCAGAATTGGCTAGTGGTAAAATTGCCGTTCCATGGCATGTGTTGAAAATGGCAAATGCGAGAACAAATACGAGCCTCGTTGACTTCGACATCTTGTTGTGCGTCGGTCTTTTTCCTAAGATTTATCGTTTTCAGTGATACTGAATATATTTCAGCACAAAGGATCTAACACGAAACTGTATCGCTTCAGACGTGTACTAATACGACGCTGTCGCAAGCCAATATGACAATTTACCATAAAACCATACTGTATTTAAACCCCGTTCGTGATTTAACCACGTTTGCTCGACTGGTAAAGTTAACTAGAAGACCATCGGAGAGTATGCACACGCAAGCCAGAGGTGTCTAATAAATTTCTCATTTAATGAGAATTTTCTTTCAAATTCCTTCAGAAAAGAATATGAGAATTGTTGACAGTCGATGCTTGAAAAATTTTGTAATTATGGAAAAATATTTCAGCCTCGAACGCGTGAAATTATCTCAAAAGCGCGGTGGGTCAGTTAACTGATTTTTTGCATTATATTTGAGTGTTTCGTGCAATTAATTCATAATTTCATGCACAGATTGTACTTCTTAATTAATATCGCACGAACAAATCTATAACACAATCGGTGAAAACGGTTACTTTTTATTATGTTTCTAGAGCAATTCACGAGTTTTCGGCCGAAAATTTACGTTACAATAGTAAAAACAGATTTTTTTATTGAAAACTGCACAATGAGAAAAATCGCACTTCGTTTCTCAAATTAACGCACTAACTAATGAACTTAACTATTATGAGAAAATTGGCTCCGAACTTTCTTATTATATTTACGATCACGAACTTGAATCGAATTTCTATTTTATTACATTGTTCCCATCTATTAAATTCAAATTGAATTATTAATGTAATAAGTTGCAATTGTATTTTGAATTGAGTAACATTGTTTTTAAATGAACGCAATAATATTAGATCGATAGTTGAATAGACCTGACAACAAGCCTGCACATAGTTGATACACTTTTTAGTTCTTTTTTAGCATTAGCATGTAAACCAGTCAGTTTTCTTCTCCACTGACCATTTTGCAGCAGCAATATCACACGCCACAGATCGGGCTCCGGGTTTCACACGATGACGCGTTGTTTACTGCTCAGTTCGAATTGTCGCTACTCCAGAGACAACCTTGCAATTAAAACGCACTTATACCATCATCATCATCGACAAATACGAATAAACGCAGTTTACGACTGTCCATTATCTAGTTTACGGGTATCGTTTGACGTATCATACATTAGCGCTTCACACGACGCGAACAACTAAGTTGCGTTTTTCGAGCGTGAAAATCGGAAGCGGCTCTTTTTTGGCACATGGCTTCGTTCAGTGCGAATTCTTCATGAGATTTTCCCAAATTAAAAATGATTTTATTTTAGTTGCTCTTGTTATTTTTATGTGCTTTATATGCATTTATTTTTAAATAACTGAGCCAAAAGAATGTTTATTTATGAAAAATAATATACAATTAATATTAAATATCAACCACTTCAATCGTTAAAAATAATAAAAAAAAATAAGCCAATCAAATATTTTATAGAGTGTAATGAAAAGTTATAGATCTTTTTGAATATCTCATAAAATTATTTTAAAATAGTTCAATCTACTGAAATAATTTTATGATTAAGTATTTTATAATAGCTTATGATTTAGACTACGTATTATTCATATTTTTAATATCACAAATACCTTTTTACGATTTTCTCTTTACTTACAATCGATTCATTCAAAATGATACAGAAAGATCAAAATGACTTTAAACACACTGCAACTTATTTTCTATAGTTAAATATTCCATAGAACCATCAACACCCGACTAAACCATACTTATAAATTTCTACAAATAAACAACTTCCCGCAATTTCCCATTTAACTTAACCATAGATCGCGATCATAACCACCTACGATAACACATTCGAACAAATCGATTACTCCCAACAACCTTCGCCACAACCGACCAACAATTTACATAATAACGACGACATAATTTTCGCGCATTTAGAAAGCGAACGCGCTGAAAACGGTGAAACCGACCCCGCCATATAATTCGAAGTCGAATTCCTCCGGTTTCATCTCATTCCATTGTGGGTCAGTAGGGGATGACTGCAAGTGGGCCACGCTCTTCAACAGCGCCATATAAAAGTATAGAGGCGACTCGAAGCAAGAGCACATCGTCTCTCGTTCTGGCGCACGAAGCACTTCCGATGTTCTTGCCGTGCTGTTGTTCTTGTCGGCGTTGTAGTCGTTGCGAACTATGCCCGAGGATGTCGGCTGTCCGTCTCCGATGAATGTTGATTCTTATTTTCGGCCGACGAGAGCAGATTCGCATTTTCGGTCCGACATTCCTATGATAGGTTCGCGTTTTCGCTTCGGAGTTCCGGCGGTCGCTTTTCCGCTCTTGGCTCGCTCGTATTTGGGTCGAATGCGATTTGGTCCGATGTGTATGGAGTATTCGAAATGATCTTTTGACTTATTCAGGTTGTTTTCGAGTATTGTTCTGATACAATTGTAATTCAAATACCATTGATTGAGGAAACTAATCTAGATTATCAATATTGGGAAAATATTTTCGCACGTTGATTATATTATGTCAAATCAAATTATTTTGCATAGGTCGTAATTTGACATATTCTTGAATATTAAATTATTTTTATTTGGTTGATTTAATATTTTCGAGAAATTTTAAGAAATCAAAACTGAAACATAATGAATTTAAAATATATTATAACAAGATATATCTATTAAAATCCCTCAAGATTTTCTTCAATTAAATTTTTTAACTTTCAAAATTATAATAGATCAAATCAAAGTGAAAATAAACAATTAAAAAAGATGCATGAAACATACATGTGAATTATTTGTACATATTTCCAGTCATCTTATGATTTGGAATATTCATTGAATAATACTTTCGCAACTATTATGCCTAACATTACATATCCCTTAAACCACAGTTAAAGAGAATTCATGTAACTTGCGGTCGATCGTTTAATAAACAAAACCGCGATAATAAAACAATATATTTACAGTACAATTCAATATAGCACCTAACGTCGAAAATTTACTACATTCACAAGTAAATAAAAGAAGCAAAAAATCTGAATCCGCTTGCATTTCAAAATTTGTGCCAAACACACACAGGCATAAAATACTTAACGCATTAATTAATTTACTTTCGCGCAATTTCACTTTGCTTGTATATTATCGAGATCGCCTGCATACAAAAATCTCATATATTTGCACTTTCTATTTATATTTTCATCTATCTGTGAATTCTCACCGACATATTTAAACGAATCCTATTTTAAATTGAAAAAAGCTTTCAAATTTTTCTTCATAACAAAATTAACTTTGATATTAAACAAAGAGAAATATATTATATTATACTTGATTGGATTCATACTGAAAACTGACAGAATTTTCACATGAAAATCCATTCGATGAAAGAGAACAATAACTATGTTATTCTCACAGCGATCTCGGGGTATGCTAATTGATTGAACTGGAGTAGTTTAATTTGAGATCGGTCAATGTTCTAGTAACTATTCTAGGTATAAGTAGAAGTAAAATCCGGTTTGCGTACCAACTTCAAACCAAATGAATAATTTGTATATTAATATGCACATTCTGTTTTACAGCTATACGTATGTTGAAATAAATACATTACTTACATACTTTAATGTTAAATCGGATCGTATGTTGTTAAACTTGAAGAGTAATAAAATTTTACGCGCGAAATTCGCTTTACAGTTATCATAATAATAAGCAAAAAATGAACCACAATTATTCCGACGATTGTAACTTAATAAATATTTAACAACTTAAAACTTTTACCGCGTTCAATATAATTCATATTTCATTCTAAAAATAGACTCATTTCATTTAAAATTCCCATTCTAAGCATTAATCTTCCATACTTTTTCCATTTCATTGATACGAAATAAAAAATAAAAACGATTCAATCGACATATCGATACGCTCGAACACAGCCATAAATACGCAAAAATGGGTCACTCTTCCTTTCTCATCGACATTCATCGCTGAACTCGAAAAAAACCCGCAAAAAATCGACGGTCATTAACACCGGGGCGGTCGAGCGTCTGGTGGGTGATTTCGCGCACACTCGCGCACCACTCTTTCAATACATTTAAGACACTTATGCTCAAAGTGTTATATTATATACGAATGTACGTGCGCGATGACCGTTTGGAAAGTCGTTGCCTTGGACTTGGACTCGAGAGCCGTCAGTGGGTCAGTGGGTCCACCACTGGACCCCCACCTGTTTGCCGCTGCTTCTCGATTGTCGATTGTGCTTGTTGCCGAGCAACACTCTCGATTGTGCACATGGCGTTGATTAGCGATCGCGTCGATTCAGAGACGAACGACATCTATTCGGAAAAGACGATGTTTCTTTTAGAAATATGTATCGCTGTTGAATTTCATAAATATTATTAAAAAAGTTCAATATTAAATTTGAATATTATTGCAAGACAAATCGTTATTTTTTTCCAAGAAATAGTAAATATTAATATTTTATTTAATAGTTTTTAAGTTTTTGTATTCGTAGATATTAAAATTTAAAAAATGTGTTCAATTATGTCTATTTTTATATATTTTATTGATATGCGTATGATTAAAATACGTAGTTTTATATGTTGAATTTATAACCGACATCTTTCTATTTTATTGCACACGTTAATATTCATATTTATTCAATATACGTATGTACATCAATATGATTTCGTCTAAAATGTACAAAAATTGTAAAAAGTAACGTATAATATAAAAAAAATGAGGTTAATCAATTGAAACTACAAAATATATTTTTATGAAAAATTTTAAAATTTTCTTAGAATCGCACGGAAAATTCGACGCATGGTGGAGCGCAAAACCCGTAGAAAGAAAATAGCTAACATTATTACAAATTGATTACGATTTAAAACAATTGAATCATTTACTAAAATTTCTTCAAATTGAAATTAAAATTGTAATATGATCGTATATTTTTAACTGATATACCAGTATAAACTACTAAATGAAATCCAATCATATTGAAAAGATGATTCGATATTGATTAATTTACATATTCATCATTGTGAAATTTCGGATGAATGAAAATACCAATATATTTTTGAATCATCAATGCGATTCATATATTAGAGAAGTCCGGAGAGCGGTTAACTCGAAGACAAGACAACGTGTCTCCCTTTTACCGTTCCGAGTTCCGGTTCCGTCACGGCCTTGCGGCTTCCGAGCCGCTCACCGACAACTCGATGGCCCGATTTCGAACGATTACCATCGTATGAACCAACCCGTCGTCGAAGATCGCTTTCCTTTTCACAAATTCGACGACAAGCCAAAGCGCAACCCCTTAGTGAATGAAGTTGCGCAACTGCGACCGAGCTTTCGCGATTGGACTGGAATGAAAAAATTGTTGAAACGCCGAATGGGCAATTGATGGAATCCACTCTTGCCATTGACTTTCACCGAGTTTTTTCGCATTTAAATATGTATTTGGAGTGAAGCGATTCAAATGAATTTGCATTATGTCCGTATACGCACATTCGTGCGCTTGTGTGACGGCCATGTTAAATTGTAGCGTAATTATACTACATGTGTGTTAAACGCTTTCGATGATTTTGGACTGACGAGAAATTTCCGGAATAACCTTTCACCAAAAAATGAATTTATTATTAATGATAATAAATCAAAAAAAATTGAGACAAGAAAAAGTCGAGCGAAAATATTTCATCAAAATTTCCTTTATAGATTACACGATTTTTCTCTATCAAAATAATCTATCGAAATAATGAAATTTATGTTTTAAAGGAATGTTTGATAAATAAAATATGCATTTTTAAACAACCTATTTAATAAATACGCAATAAATTACATGAATAAATAATAGATTTGGCGTTATACATGAATATTTTTTTTTTGGAATTTTTTCACACATAGTGTCATTTTAGTCGAATGTCGGTCGATTTCGTGTGTATTAATAAATTATCTTAGTTACTATACTTGACGTTCGTCAACGGTACGCTTTCAGTAAGAGGTAACATAGTGTGTCCATCCGCTGTATGGCATTTCTGGGTTCGTGTGATCCTCGATCATTCTTCTCCTTCTGTGGTGGTCGTGGGCTTGCACGTAGTGGACTTGATGACCACCATCGTGATCGTCGCCGGATGAAGCCAATTTTTTGATACCGATAATCGCCGAAAGCATCAAAGCGAGAGCTGATACCATCAAAGCCTGGAAGTGATAAAAATATGATTGATGATGCGTTTTTATTCTCATTCGTTGGAATCAGATATTTTTTTTAATTGTATAGACATCTATAGGAGAAAAGTTAAACTTTTTTTCTTGGAAAATCATCTTGCTGATATTATTTTTATTAGTGAAAAAGTTTTCACGGCTTCCGCCATGAAGTTTTTCATTTTTTTCAAATTACAAATCGAATTTTTATACCTTCATTGTCAAAAGACCAAGTCCTCCAAAACCGATAGCAGCCAAGGTTTTAGCCATCATCAATCCCATGAGCAAGATACCGCCATCACCTTTCTTTTTCCTTCCGGTTTCTGAAAAGGAACAAAAATATTTCACCAATCAACTTTATGAAATTCCATACTAATAACCTAATTATTCCTCTTATAATATTACATTTGAATATTCATAACATTTTATAATTATAATTCGAATAGGTAGATATATATTTTTTGCCATTCTTAATTAACTGCAAAAAATAACAATCTACTTTTATTAGCGATTAATTAGTTACTTGCTTGCTTTAATTGGCATACATGAATTAAAAATGCATTAATATTAAATATGCATTTTTTACTATACTTTTAACTATTTGAAACATATTAAATTGGAGTTTTTTTAAACTTCTTACTAATATTATATTTAATGGAATAAAATTATAAATAAAATATTCAAATATTTTAAGATGTATAGTAAAAAAATATTTATTCGTCGGAAAAATAGCTGAAAACTCACCAACAAGACCAGATTGTTTATCGAAGGACCTCAAAGTTTCGGAAAACACACCATTCATATCATCCTTTCCAATCAGATCGGGCAACTTGACTCGAATCTCATGACTTTGAAGATAGCCAGCAATTTTTCCAAGAACGGTTCCATCATTAAGGCTCCTGCCACCTCCTTCTCCGAGGCTTTGAGTCCTGACGAGCTCGACTCCATCGATGATTTTCAAATCCCCAATTCCATCAGAGCTCTTCGCTTTCATCAGTTGCTGGAACACATTCCTAGCGATCCTGATGCTTTGGCAAGAGAGCGAAGTATCCTTATCGTCGCACGCAGACAGACTCAGCCCTTCTTCATTGTCATCGATGGAATTGGTGGCACGTTCTCGATGATGATCGGCAAAGCATGCAGGAACCACCGCCAAAAGAACTACGAAAATTACAGCTACACTTTTCCTAGCCATGATTTCAGAACCGAAAACGTCTTGTGGTGCTATCGATAAGCGAGCCGTTCCCGGTTATTGTTGTCGTCGCACTGAAGCTAAGAATCCGCTCGCCGGGAGTTTATATACCGAATAAAATAGATGAATTGCAAAAAGCGACGAAAATGTACAAAACGAACTAAAGTAGGTGGAGCAAGAGAGCGAGCGCATTCGCGCGCGGTCCAATAACCCAGCGATGAAACCAAAAACGTTTTTACCTTTTTTGGCGCTCGCATTTTTCACTTTTTTTTGTAACAATCGGTTATTATTCCCCTAGATCTCGAGCCGACCGGTGCACAGCTCCACTTATTCGGTTTAGCTGAATTTGTGTGAAAGTCGGAGATTGCAATTCGTTGGCGACGACCGTTAGTGCCGCACAAATTGCACTCTCAATGTCGTTCGGATTCAAAGTCGATCGTTCACTTTCGACGGAGACAATTTTCCATAGCCCTTCGTTGGTAATGGATTTTTCGTGCTTTCTATTGTCTCATATTTTTGATTTAGTATGTAGCGATTTTTTTTTGCGTATGGGTGATTAGCTGCAGTTTATGGAGCGGTGTTGAACGATTAACGCGTACCGCTCCGATCGTGAAAGCTCAACGTAATCATCATTAATGTTTTCGGAATTGCTTCTTGTTACTTTTGGATTGCGATGAATTTTATTTGAATAGTAATTTTCACCATTTGGTGTAAACATCTGCTTTCCTTATTAAATTTTTTTCTTCGAAAAGTATAGTGAGTTAGTATCAGAATGATTTGAAAGTATCTATTTGTTGAGCCTAATCCATCAATAGTTTGCAAAAATACTATTTTTTATAATTTTCATTTCACTTTATTTTTAGTCCGTCAAAATAATTGCATCTTTTACAAAAATTAAAAATATCCAATTAATTATCATATTAATTGAAACATTTTTTGCAATAAATCAAATGTATTCATTTTAATTATTATTTCAAATCAAGAATAATTTTAATTACAAATTTAATTTTAATCATTAATTCCTTCAACAACATTCTTTGAGAAAAATTCGAAAGCCGATATTTCTAATCAAACTTTTATTATTGACTATTCGATTTTCCCATTATAATAAAATGCATCTACATCTATAGTAGCCGTATTATAATTTTGAATAAGATTAATGGACGATACGTGTACGATCAAAAGCTAACAAACATCATAATAAGAATGATTAGTCATCCAATTTAACTAAAAAATCATATTTTACTCATTTGGGTTGACTGTATAAATTGAGAACTGTAAATTCATGTCCACTGTTGTGCATTTTTGTTTTTCACGGTCCACCTTTCCACGAGCGCACTTGTGCTTTTATTACGCCTTTTTTTCATCTACAATTGCGGTTAACCCATGCCTCAGTTCTTACCATTCATTTTCGAATCTTTTTTTTTACATTTGTTCACTGTTTTCCTTTTCTGTCCAGCATCCGAGTGTGCTTCGAGAGCGGCATAAGAGACGAAAGTGTGCCGTAACATTTGACGTTTTCGTTGATAATTTCTTCGAGATCGCGTTCAGCATTGTTTCCTTTATTGTTACACTCTTTTTTCTCCAACTTGACTTCAATGGTAAGTTGTATTTTTTCCAATTTTCAATTTAGACAGAGAAATTTCTAGATAGCGCGGCCGTTCAGCTTTCCCATGACTTTAGTACAATTGACGAATCTCGAGCAATTTACATTTTTGATTCGAAACTTACTGTTCATTCGATTTAACGATTTTCTAATAATTGATGACTTAAATCGAAAACTTATGCTGTCATGAATATTCACTTTTTATGTAAATTAGTTAATTTATTCGGAGAAAACGTATTAAAATGATATTCATTCGCGAAGTACGAAAATTCGGTCCAGTAATCATGATCGTCTAATTTTTGCATTTGCAATTAATTATTTTGTCAATCTTACCAAATTAGTATTTGGAAAAGAATTCATTAAATAGACAATTATAGTTAATTTATACGAAATTATAGGTTTACTTACTTTTTTATTTGCTATCTGTAATTTAAAAGACATAAAACAGTATCGGAAATGAAAAAAAATAGATTCAAAAAGTGCGTACAAATTTTGTATCACGTATTCAATTTAGGTATATGGATCATAAAATACGCCCACTTTTTGATTCATATGTATACATAACAATATTCAATTTTTATCGAGAATAATCTAATTGTAAATTTTGTTTTTACGCTAGTATAACTCGGTTATTCAATAAATTGTTTTTTTTTGCATGTACTAAATCTCTAAATATTTTTGTTTTTATTTTAATAACAAGGAACGATTTTGAAAATAATTTCTTCAGAATTAATATCATCTTCTATTTTATAGATCTAAATCTCTTTACTGCGTATTTCATTTCATTTGGATGTACACGAGATTAAAATATGATGTTTTTTCAATAAAAAAAATTTGGTGTCAAATTTTGATAACACAACTTCAATATTAGATTTCAACTACATAGTAAAATTAACCTAAAGTCGATTAATAAAATGTTAATAAAATTAATTCATTTTTAAATTAATCAAATTTTACGTTTTATTTATCACAAATATAATAAATGCTATTTTATTATTACATATCTATATTAAACAAACGAATTAATGTATATTTCATAATAAGACCACACATTCTATAGGTATATTTTTCTGATTTATACAATATCATGGAAAAGATTATGTTACGGTGAGTAAAACATAAATTGTGTTCAAATCTACATATATTACATATGTATATCTATATGAAACTAATATTTATTTGTTAAATATAAAAATGAATCTACAAAAAATTTCAATAACTTTAAATTAAATTTTAATAAAACTTTATTGATTTCAAAAATATTAAAAATACATTCCATAAAATGTTGGCATTTTTTTTATAATAATCAGTTTTTATTTATTTGTAATTATCGGATTTCTGCTGCTCGGCTGGCTGCAAAAGAATACTAAATGGATTTTCTAAGCGATCTTGTTTATATAGCATCACGTGAAATTGTGATTCATGAAAAAAAATTAACTATCGCAGTGACTTTCAATCTTTGACCATTCAAAGATGTGTTATGCCAAATTTAAATATTATTTAACAATATAAATAAATAATTTATTACGGAAACATGAAAAACTGATGTTTTTCCAAATATAAATAAATATACCATAGTTACAAAAAAATCGAAATTCTTACAATTAAAAACATCAAATAAATTTCACTATTTAGTTATTTACCGTAAATCACTATAATTTGTCAATATAGTTAAAGAAGCGATGGTAATAAGAGCTGCAGATAAATTTCTCTCATAAAAATGTATGCCAGTGTTACAACTGAAGAAAACTATAACGATCTCCAGGTGACCCACAAAATTGGAACAAAAACTAAATCGAAGTCCAATCGACTCGCTAATCATTTCGTAACAAACGAAATCAACAAACTTGACAGCAACAATAAACAGAACCATTATCTTGAGCAGTCAATTATACTTGCACTAACTATACGATAAATCTTAAAAGCACTCGTGAGAATTCAGTTTTTACTTAATATATCATCCACTTTGTTTCACTGTCGTCTTAGTGATTTTAACACCGACTCTTCTGTTCGGAGACAATTGCGATTGTTTATCCAACAAAGAATTGGCCTTTGCTGCCATTTCGGCTGCTGCCAATAATTTTAAACGGCCATCATCTGCATTGCCTTCTAATGTTACGTGTCCGCTGTTAGCTTGATGGGCATTCTGCAACAACTTAGCCTGTTCCAAATTAAATTGGCTTTGCATAATAGGAGGTAACGTATAACTGTCCGAATATATCACGGATTCTAGCGGAAACTGTCCGTATTTTCCGGAAAAATCTGCTTGGGGATAGGAATATATTGGCGGTTTTGGATATAAAAATTGAGCTGGATTCATTGCTATCATTTTTATATCGTCCCATTCTTCAGGGGGTACTGGTTTCGGCATCGGCATTGGCATAGGCATCGGCATTGGCATCGGCATTTTCATCGGAAGCAATGACGGCAACAATGATAATAATGCTTTGATGCCCATTATTCCGGATATTATTAAAGAAAGTTTACTTCCAACTAATGATATAACTCCAAGGAAAAGCGAAATGATCAATATTATGGGAATCAAAGATAAAAACTTGATGAGACCGCCTATCAACATTGGAATTATCATGATTTTCTTGAACTTGAAAAATCCTGAAAATAAACGAAAATTTTTGTAAATACTAATTCATGGAAATTCATCAAAAAATATTAGTAAATAAATAAATATTTGTTATGTTTCTGTTTCATAATAAAATTTATATAAATACTCAATCAAAATTAATTACATTTTATTCAAAATTATATGTGCGAGATCACAATTATATATTTATTATGATTTGAAAACAATACAATAATAATAAATCACATTTCAAATAAATTACTGTACTTGCTAACATACACGGTAACATTGCAGTCACGGAACGCATAATCAATTTTGCGAGAATAAATAACGAAGACTAAATAATCAAAGCAGTTTTTTTTCTACCTTAATTCTATGATCATATATCCATTTTCTATAAATAATTTGAATACGAAATTTCTAAAACAAGTAAAACTCGGTCGGCAAAAACTTTGTTTAATTTCCAAAAATTATACAGTAGTTACAAATACATTTTTTATGATTTTTTTGTTTTTGTTTTTTATACTTAAATTCACCGGAGAAATTTTTCCATTACATCGAATTAATGTTTTTAAGAAAGCGCCATTAATCCGATTTCGTTTGAATAATTTAAAATACTTAATCGAATTACGATTTTATTAAAATACGTTATATTTACGTGCGGTTTCTTCGGATTGATGGTTTATTTGAGTATGATTCGTCTCATTCGATTTTTCAACCGCAATTTCATCCGCAAACTTTTCACTTGCAACGAAAGTGATAAATGTCACCACAGTTAAAAGTAAAAGTGCGTTTTGCAGCATTTTAGCAACACTTTGTCGTTTTGTATAAGATCGACCGAAATGAGAACAAACACAAAACTTCACTAGTCCAAGTTCGAAGCACACGCAAACTTCTAACGAAAAACGAGTAAAAACCAATATCTAACAGTTGATTCTATGACATTCGACATGTGACTGAAAAATTTTCTTGTTGTGCGACGATTTTTATTTGATGCGTAATGATACAATTGTCGTAAGGTATCTAATTAGATAGATTAGTACTACGTATTGGAGCACAACGAGATATGACCTCTTAAATTGAACATTGCTATTATATGTTTTCACTGAACTCAGTGTGAAATCTGTACACAATTCATTGGGTTTATATAACGATCTAATGAAAGAAAATTCGTATTCCAATATATCGATTTCTACTTAGCCACTAATGCGTTTCTTTCGATCTTATCATTCGTATGAACTGTCTATTTTACGTGTAGAAAATCGCAATCACAGGTTGAATTAACATTATTCACTATTCAGTTTCTATTTATTCATGTTCGTTTGATTTTACGAGTTTTCATGACGTTTATACATCGATTTGATTTGTTTCAACAAAGTTATAATCGGTTCACACATCATCAAGCCGCCTGTGATGTTACGTGCTGCATGAAAGATTTCTTTGATTATTATTTTCATTCTATTTCTACTTTCTTCAAATTCAGCTCCAGTCATTGTGTGATCAGTTTCTACTGCAATTTTTTCTTCTTCGACATGTAACATGTGATCGAAAAAAAAAATTGGAAAATTGAATATATTAAATAATGCAAAAACTTGTAAGATCGATTACACGTTTGACAGATTAGAATGTTCAAGCTTGTTTAACAAAACAATACATAATTTAATTTGAATATTAAATTATTTATGAGTAGATGAAAATCGTTTTATTATTTAATTAATGTATAACAACTATTTAAGAATACAACGTTTGATTAACACTGAAAATGAATCATAAGTTCTCAAGGTGCGGTCATTGTGATTGCATGGCTGAAGATATCAGAATGCGAAAGTGATTTTTTTTCAATTGGAAAATCAAAGCACTTATTTATTCACTATCAAACAGATTTGATTAACTTCATATAAATAAACGAAAGCAATAGTAATTAATATTTAGTTCGATTTCACGATAAATATCAAGTCCATTCAATTAATTCGGACATTCAGTTAGGCTGAAAAAAGTTTCGTCGTGAAAGTGAAAAAGTATTTTCATCCAATTCAAAATAACTTTCATTGCCATCATATGCTAATTCAAAATATTTGATTTTTTTTTTCATTTAAATTACCATTACAATATCTACGAATATAATTGTTCGGTTTTTTCGACACGTTTTTACATCTTAATTTTTCTCGAATATTAAGGTGAAAAGAAATTTTCTTTTTAAAATAATGATCACAAATTCTCACTACTTTGTGTTAAATTAATTAACATTAATTTCTGTACTAAAAAAATATATACAATTTTGTATCTTTTTTCATTTCTAATAGCATGGTATAGTATGATACTTAACTTGAACATGTAAAAGTAATCCATTTTTTATTTTGTATATCAGTACCCTTTATTTATTTAGAGTGATATCAAATAAGATAATTTGTAAAACAAACAAACAAAATTCAGACTTTTTTCATTTTGTATTATTTACTTTTCAGGTGATTTCTATGTGTATCAATATAAAGTAATAAAATATAATCGACAAATCATTTAAATGCATATTCGATTTTTTTTATCTCAAAAAATTCAATTGGGCAAAACTATATCTTATTAATACTGTTGTTAATATAGTAAGTGTAATATGAAATTTGCTTTCAAGCAACAAACATCAGTGCTGTTCAACTTTAAATCAATAAATTAATAAACATACTGCATATTATATTGATATAACGTACACGTATTAAATACACGTATTTTTGATAAAATTTAATACTATTTTTACATCGTTTCTTCTTTCGATATTAATTGAATCGATCAATTCATTTATAGTTTGATGATCTATCAATAGACTAATTAATATAAAAATAATATTATTTAAGTCAAATCATTTCCGAAATCGAAAAAAAAAACATTTTCACCGTCTGAGCGGGAACAATTGCGTGCCAAGTACTTGACAACAACTGACATACGTGTTTATATTCACCTCGCAAATACATTCGTCAGGGTTGGTTACCAATGTGTGACAGAGCATAAAAATGCTGTGCATTTTACTCTAAATCTCCATTCATAATCCATAGCCTACGCAAAGAAGTACACCCGGGAGTGTTCTTGCGCGTATGTTACCACCAGTGCCACAATAGTCAAGATTCGAGTGAACCAAGAGGACTCATATAGTTTTAAACGATCCTCTAGTCGGATCATATCTTATATTTTTTGTGAATTTGTTGAGTTTTATAGTTAAAATAAACTTTAGAAAATGGTCGCTTTCAAGGCGTTAGTGTTTGCCGTGGTGGTCCTCCAGTTGGTCGATTGCAGATCTGTAGGAAGATCTGAAGTATCTGACGTATCCTGCAGCGATAATGCCACTTGCATCGATCAGATGGCCAGAACTCTTGTCGAGGGTGTCAGAGATAGGAAAACCATCAGGGTGTTGAATATGTTCAACATTGAACCCATGGAGCCAGTTGTGGCCGAAGGAAGAGGAAACGTAGGCGGTTTGGCCAAGTTTTTCAATTCGAATTCGTTCCTGTTTGATTTCGGAAAGTACGCAGTTCGAGTGGCTAGATCTGCTGATAAGGATTCTTCTATGGTTATCGATATTGAAAATAATGGAGAAGGTAAAATGTTGCACGTATTATCTTACTAATTGTGACGGTTAATTCAAGTGCATTTTTCTTCTTTTTATATCTACCTGTCATATCAATTAGATGTATTATATTTACATGAGTACAATATCTTACTATCTTGATGCACATGTATTACATTAACTCGTTCTCATAAACTTGAATGAAGCTGCAAACGATGCAATTTTCTCACTATTATATTTGTTAAGTAACAAATTGGTTTAAACCGCATATCATTTCACTATGCAATAAAAGCTCATTCGCACCGATGATTTCATGGGCACTATAAATGCTTTATTATGATATTGAATAATTGAATATCATCTTTTCGATTAGAGTTTTATTGTGTGTCGGAAAAGATGTCGAAGATTCCGCAAGTGTTTATTCGCAATAAAAGGTGCAATTATAATGTAAATCGAAGCATAAATTCGTCCAGATAACAGTACCATCGTATTTAATTGTTATTTACTACACGACATCATCATATACGGTAATCATGTCTATTCAAATTCGTTATTTTTAACAACTTGTGTGAAACAAGCCGTTTTATTAACGTGTTCGTAGTGCTGCCTAAATAATAATTACGGGTAATAAATTTCAATGATTTTTTGAATGTCTCATAAAACGTAACTAACCGTCAATGTTCAATTTTTTTCTACCAAATCATTTAAAAATACACAAAGTTTCATACCGAATTAATGCCTATGTAATTTTAAAAACGGGTAATAAAATTATCTGGTGTTTGATTCTACTATTTAATTAACGAAATAAATTAATTTTTAAGTTTCTCTTAAACGTTTAGCATTCAATACGATTTAATCTGTGCATTTGCATGGTTAAGAATTTTACACGCTAAAATTAATCGTTTTTCTGAATCGATATTTATAATTATTTTTACTGTTAAGACAGTAATGATCTTATTAGCAATGATTTTATTGTCTCATAAGCACTGATCGCTTCACCGAATATGAAAGCAGATATCAAAACGATTCTTATCGAATAAAAAAACGATGTAATCACATCGAATATATCATTTTAAAAGTTCAACACGAAACCGTATAATGCGATTCATATCTCTACACGATATTTTCCCTACGATGAAAACATTAGAAAGCGTACACCTAATAATTATAATCGAACTCGATTAGCGCGAATCAAATTATCGCAATACACACGAAAGCGTTAAGACAGCCCCAAATAATAACAGAGCGACTCAATTTTCACAAACCTTTTGCATTTTGTACGGACAATAAGCACGCCTTGTGCGATGGAAAGCGAGGAAAACCTTTTCCAAATTATAATGATTATTAGGCGAATATTTTCCATACGTGTTTGAATTACATTAGCATCGAGTACGAGACGAAACACTCAATTAATCACGCGTTCTCATACCAAAACAAAAACAAAAAACATATCAAAAACCAGCGTGGTAATTATGCAAATCACCGAGATGATTTAGCAATTAAACCGAGCCCCGATTGCGATTCGGAAGCGGTCAAGTTCGAATAGTACTATACGAAAGATGTTCGCGGACGATAAAGTCGATGTTAACGGCCGCCGATGTTAATGAATTTTCACGGACTATTTATCGACGGTAATTGTTACAGTTTCGATTCGAAACAGAAGTGGAAATTGACTCGGAGACGAACATCGTGTGTATATTGTATGTAATGCGCACGTGTATTCACGTGTGCCGTGCCTCTACGCGCTCGTACTTATCAGACTGTGTAAATTGTATTTGTACGTGATCGATGGACGTTCGTGTCGTTCTATAATTGAAGAATTTCTAAATGAGTATTGATGTGCCGCATTGTGGCATGTCGGCTACTTTAAGAATCTCGTGATTTAGAAAAACGCTAAAAACGCCAGGCACACTTGTAATGCGATCGGTGCTAATTGGAAAACGTGTCGCCGTGCGAAGAAAATTCGGTCCATTCAATAAGAACTATTTGAAAGTTTATGCATTGTAAAACAATTCATTCAAGACATGCTGCGAAAAATGATCCCTTGACTATAGGATTCTCTAGTTCTAGCAGAATTTTTTTTCGATTCTTAATTATACGTTGAAATACTATCGTTGAAATCGGTTGAAGGATGATCTGACGTCCCTTCCGTCAGATCAATTTTCATTAAGAAGATTTTTTTGTTTTGAAAATCTTATCGTAAAATATGATATTTCAGTTATTCGAGTTGAATATAATTGGACTTAAAGTTTGATCCTCTCGTATTTCAGGAAGGGGACGTAGCAAAAAAATGATGCAAATGTTCTTGCCAATGTTGCTCGGACTTAAAGCCGCAAGCACACTCATAGTTGCAGTTGCGGCTGTTGCTCTATTGACATTCAAAGCCTTCGTGACTAGTAAACTCGCCCTCATTGTTACCGTGTCAATTTTAGCCAAGAAGTTCTTAGAAAGCTACGGATCAGGGTGAGACTTCATTATTCTCCGACAACAGTCAAATTTTCTTTTCGCTTATTTCTAAAATTTTATTTCAGCCCTAGCATGCCAGCAAATCCTTACATGTTCTCGCAATATCCAGTCGAATTCCCAGCAACCGGAGCCATGCATTCTGGCTACAGCAGCATGGACACATCAGCCTATGCATCTCCTCAATTGTATGGTGCTTCTGGAATAACCCCATTGCAACCATCTAGCCAAGATATTGCTGGACAATATTCACAACAAGTTGCCGAGATCCAAAGCGCTAATGCTACGTCACAGTTTGTTCCCAAAGCAGCCAAAAGATGGGATGGTGAGTATATCGATGATGAGAACAGTGTGGTGTTTTCCTCTAATCGCAGAAATGATGAGGTGAATTTGGTTCTCGATGGTGAATCTATGGACACGTTCGATGTCACGTTGTCAGATGAAAATAATAGGGTTTTCTTGCATATCAGAAATTCGGGTAGAAATTTTGATGAATCTATCGATGGCGATGAAAAAGCTAGACGATATGATAAAATCGTCAGACGATGGATCGGTGGTTTAAGCAAAACCACTTATAAAATAACTATGGAACTTTTAATATATTTTCTTCAATTAATAGATATTAAAAGTAAGACTCTTGAGTCGATTTTGAAGCATTTGGGTGTAAAATTTGTATGATGCGATGCAGATGTAGATAAATATTTGCATTCGATCCACCAGTAAATAGAGTATGTTAATTTTTATAAGATAAGAACCATGTGTGCTTAATTCATTCTAAGACTGAACGTGATTTGATCGGGTTAATATGATAACAATTACTTGTAATGATAAATGTAAATACGCTTGTGATGAATAAATTATTTATTAGGACATGAAATGGGTATTTCAATCGGTCTGATTATTTTTCCACCATGAATATTTTGCTGCAGAAATTGATGAATAAAATTTCATTTAGAGTAAAAATAATATGAAAAGCAATTTTAATATTGGTTGAAAAATAATTTGCCTTCATTTTTATGATAAACTTGTTTTTCGTTTAATTATGATTTTGATTTTATTACAGGTCTGAAAAAGAAGCCAATGTACTACGACAGCCAAAATGATGCTTACTCTGGATACCAAGAATACAAGAAATAATTTGTTTCTTCTGTTAATATACAAATAATACTTACTACTCTCAGACGGTTTACAGTTTCGATTTTTAGAAACTGTAAATTCTGTTGAAATTCACAAAATATCAAAATTCCTTCTTATTTATTTTTAACGCATGAATATTTTTCAATTGATGGTACCTATTTATTTATTTATTTATTGTATTATAAGGTTTTTATAGAATAAATAATTTTTCTTATTCCGTCTTTTATTTCACAGTACGAAAAAATCATACTTATATGTATATCTTTACCATTTTAATACACACATTTTCCTGAGTTATAATGTTTTTTCCGTATATTAATATAAAAATAAAAATGTTTAAAATCAATTTTATATTTAAAAATGAAAAAGACTTTTTTACAAACATCCAAGTAATAATTTCAAAATTAGAAATACATTACTTCCTTTTTAATACGAGCTGAATAATCCAATAAATGCAAACTCATTTCGAACAAAATATTTATAAATTAAATCAAAAATATTTACATTTTTTAATTGGAAACTATGCATAACTGCTATAAAATAAATAAATAAATATTTTTACAATTAAACATAACCCACACATTTGTAATTTTCAGTCTGTATAACTCTTTTTGAATGGCTTAATATTAGTTAAATAACAATTATGGACACAAGTTACTGACTGAACCATATCGTATAAATCAATAAATTCGTAAAAAAATACTTTTCTTTCAAAGAAAATGTAAAATATTTTGAGTTATCAATCAAAATCAAAAATATTCTCCTTCATTAGACAAATAAAGTTGATTCAATAGGAGTCATATACGGTTTGAAAACCGTATAACCATCATGAACAACTTATGAATCTAGGCTTTGGGTTTCAGCTGATGGAACTTCGGCTGGTTGATCTTCTACTGCTTCATCTTTTTGTGGCACGTATGCTGAATATGCTGATTCTTGAGCAATATTTGCAATGGAATTCCCTAATTCTCTTCCCCAACCAGAACTGAATGAATCATGTCCAGAGCTTTCATGACCGTGATGAGGATGTGAAACTACTTCATAAGTTACGTGTTTCTGAAAAATTTCAATTCAAAATCAATTTATTAAAAAACATTAGATGATAAGCAATTTGTAATTAGGTACAGACTTAAATTCACTTTCAATATCATACCTGATGAGAGAACAATTTTTTCAATCCGATTATACTTGCGAGTAACAAAGCGATCTTTGACACCAACAAAGCTTTTCCAACTAACAAAGCTAAACCTTTAAATGCTAAACCTCCTAGAATACCAATTTTAACAGCTGCAGCGGCTATGAATGGTCCAATATTTTTCAATTTTCCACGTCCTGTTTCAACTCCATCGGATGTTTGAATTGACATACCTAAAGTTGTCGAAAACATTTAATTTTATTCAAATAGTTTCATACTTCAATGATATAATGGGTAATATTTTACCAATATTCATTGATCCATCGGCCTCTGGTGTATTCTTAATCACTAATTCAGCATCATCGAACATTCTCCATTTCAACGATCTCGTTTTGACTAATGCCCAAAATTTATTCAATAAAATTTGGGTTTCCTGCTCTTCGTCTGAGTCTCCGGCTCTCGCTAAATCTTCTTCGGTGTTTGTATAGTCTACATTTGAACTATTCAAACAAAAGAAAATTAATGTTTATCGATTACAAAAAGTGAGATGTCACTTTTTATTTCAAAATCGAGTAAATAATTGTGTCAGGAAATCCAATATAGATAAATCGCGACTGATCAATGCGTTCGACAAGACGCACGCTCCAATGACCCAGTTGTCACAGTTTCATTTCACGTTTGACATATAAAATTACCTTTATATTGTAACGATCATGCGTGAGCTTAACTACACAAAATGAACCACCACGAGCTTATTTTTCATTGTCTTCGTTGTCGAAAACGTCGACCTCTATACGAAATCTCACTTCGCTTTTCCTAACCGAAAAATTAAAAAGAAAATCTCACCTATTTTGGGTGATTTCCACATCGTCGCTAATCTGTATGGCAGCCTTCTTCAGCATTCTGTTCATGTACGTTACCAATTTCAATATTAAACACGAGCTGACATCTCTCTGGGTGCATTTTGAATTCAGTCTTTTAATCAACACGTCTTCTAAATTGTTCGAATCTGGCACGCTGTTCTGTAATGGGACAAATATGATTCATTTCGGAAATTAAATTGATGCAATTATTTAGTTTCAGGTCGTTCGTTCTAAAAAATCTCGCCCATCTATATCGATGGTTGTCATCTTTCAATCTCCAACGCGTAACTAACAATGCACTTTTGCTGAATGAGAGCGCAACGCGCAATAGACAATAAATAAAACTGTATTCTATGTTTTATTTCTGTGCTATCAATCGAAAAAAAATACGCTATAAAGCTTCTTGTAATTCAATCGAAACATTTTTTTCAACATGGAACGACTTTCACAAAGCTCTATCAGCCTATTTATGTTATACATGAACATTGTTTTTTCTAATGGTTTTCTTTAGCGTATTTATTTGTTGTTTTCTGATACTGTTATATTTTCAATGTCCAACACAAAATAAGCAATTTTCGAATGCAATGAACCGTTGCTTACATAATTACATGTCTTTCACGATTTAAACACGTTCCACAAAAAATATTTACATGCTCATTCATGTTTACGGTTCTGTAAACTGTTTAGTCTTATTTGACTATTGTAACTAATATATCCATAATTGTTCAATCATTCAATCAAAATCAATTAAGTAATTATAGATAATACAATAATAAATCTATGCATTTTAAAAAATAGTTAACAACAAAAATAGCTATCCGACAAACATGAATTTCTTTTGTTTTTATAATTCAAAATTCGGTTTGATTTGATTCATTTTTTTTCTTAAATTTTGAATAATCATTTTTGCGAAAAGATTTTAATGATTCGTGAAAAATTAATGATCTGTTTGAACATCAATTTCATAAGATTAAGCATGAAATTTTCATTTGATTGAATATCCGATATCCATCATTCACACGTAATTATAACCTAACTTAAACTTGATATGATAAAATAGTCATATCATCAAATTATACTATAAATATAAAAAAAAATTTCTTGAAAATTAAAAGCTTCGATAGTTAATTAATTATATTATGATTTTGTACAGTATTTTTTTCGAAACTGATGTTTACTGATATAATATTATAATTGTATTCTGTATCATATATAGGACCATTTTCTGTACTTAGATCAATATCGATGAAAAAGGTCACTTGTATCCTTAACGAAATTCAGCCGTCAATTACAAACAAACAAAAATTCGATAAATATACTAAAACAATAATAAAAAATTCAAACTTACAGCACTTTGCACAGTTTTAGCGACACCTTCTTTGCTATGTCCTTCGCACGCAGCGACCGCAACCACCACCAAAACAACGAAATGCCCGAACTTCATATCGACTTCTCTAACTCAAAAACGAACAACAACAACAACAAAACAAAGAACAGAACCGAAAAGAACAAACAAACGTTCGAATGGAGGAGCTCACGTCCGCTGCGACACAATCAAACGCATAGCAAGTATTGAAATGCAGTTCAAGTGCATCGACGATGCAATTTATATATGGACCGGTTAGATCTAGTCTCATTTCACTGCCGCATCCGACCAAACTATTACCACCAGTTTTGCACCAACACAGTCCAAGAAGCTGCAGTGAAACGTTCTTGTGTTGGATACTGATACTGGTGTGCAATTATCGTAGGTCAGTGTGTGGAAAAATTTCAGTTTGAGGCTGTTGAAGATGGTGGTTGGTTTTCGAGTTGAAGTCGGTTATAGTTTTTGATATGAAAAGCTTAAATCAATTTTATGTATTGTAAATAGGTGGTTAGTCTCTTTGGATCACTTCCTTTTTTTAACTGATATGGTGTATATATGTGCTGTTGTGTTTGTGTATTTAACTCGATTGTAAATATTTGTTTTTCCGAAATAAAATTTTAGAATTGGCAGACAAATCGAACGTTGAAAATTATGGAATTAATGCTTACTCTTTTAAAAAATATTAATTTAATTGTTTAAATTTTTATTTTTAAAATAATGGTGTAATACTAATCGAGTTATATAGATTAGGTTATTAGCGTATCGTTTTAAATTGATTAATTTGTTTTCATCGTTGATGACAGCTTTTACAGTTACAAGCGCTAATAGCGAATACGTGCTAATTATAGCTTCGATTTATGATTACATTATATGTTTCTATTTGCTATTTTTTCTCGAGAAAATTAAAAAAATACTAGTATTATTATTTATTTATTTAAGTATCCACAGATTGAAAAAGGCTGACTGCTATCATATAAAATAGTTCTGCAGAAAAATGCTTCTTCAATTAAATTTATCACTTACCTTTATAAATAAAAATCCGCGGAATTCGAGTGGAAATCTTTTCCCTCTAAAGTGTTAACTATCTAACAGTTGCCTATGTATTTCGCAGCAAATATAGAAGACTATAATAAATAAGTCGTACGAGTAACCTTAATTGCAAAAACTTCGGCATACATTTTATTATCGCGTGTTGAGCGTAACCAATACGTTAAACTCACTACGATGACTAATGAATAGATTAATTAGATTAAAAACTCAATTTGAATCAGGCATAAATCACATAAACTTTTCTAGAATTCCTCGATTACAATGTATAAGAAGAAATCTGACTACATTGATCGAAACGATATCGAATATCTACAGAACTGAATTGATACACATTTTCATCATATTACATTTCTCGACCTAGAGTAGGCCGCAGATTTGATTTTTCCGAAGATTAGAAATTGAATTTCACTTTTGCACATGAAGTGAACATTCGTGTGAAGCTATATAAGTACGAAACCTTTCACTCGCCACCAATCCTTTACCCTATATTCGACCAATTAGCGAACGATCGAATAACGTTCGAGTTTTCCGCTCGAAACTTTTAACTATTCGAAGCTCGCAGGCTACGTATATACGTACCAACTTTATTTTTCCAGTACAGGAAATATAATTCTGTAATTCTTATAAAATTTTCACACGAGCTGATAAGTAGCTAAGAGTTGCTGTATATGTCTCTCGTGAGGATTTCCAGTATCACCTATTCCACTAACCGCTTTAAAGCCATGTTCCGGCCAGTCCAAGGAACCACATTCCTAACTTGTTCTCTAGGTTTCCAAGATATTCCCTTTATACATAAAAATCATATATCGCCACTGAGTGGACACTGTGGGTGTAAATGCACTGACAAAACCATCATATTAATTTTCACTGATTCACTGAATCGTGTACTGTATTCGATTCTATTTCAGGTTATGTAAGTGTTACATTCATACATACTTGTATCTATATTATGCACATTTATCATTGATAAATAAAATATTTATTTACTTCAATTTCAATAAAAAGTACAATTTATAATCGAAAATTTCATCAAAATTCATATTGAGATCAAAAATAATAATTTTCATACCATATGTCGAAATAATCAAACAAAATATTTTCCATATAATATTTCTAGTTTGTAATTATTAAAAAAAAGTCATTTTTAATAACTTTTTATTCACATATTTTACATTTTATATTATTTACATTGTAATATTAATTCAATATAATAAATTATTTACTTTTTAGATGAGTATCATCTTATCGACTATCACAATAGTAGAACTATTAAAGCATTTATTTATTAAAATTATTTCACATACTATAATTGAAATAATTTAACTAGCAGATATTTGAGCTTCTTTATCCTTATTATTTCTATACTCCCATCCTTGGTAAGCCAACTTTTGGGCATAAGTTGTATCGTCTTTGAAAGCGACTCCTCCAGATTGTTCTCTTCCATAATACCCATTACCAGAATCTCCATAATGATGATGGTACGATTCTCCATAACTATGAACTCCAAGACCAGCTGGTGAATACTGAGGTCCATTAGAATAATAATTGTTGTGACCGAAATTTCCAAGCGGTGAAGCAATATTGGGTTTGCATAATTTGAAGTAGCCAATAACACCTGTAAATGTTTAATTGGATTATGAAATATAGATCTTCAATTTTAATCGATTTTGATAAATGAATTTCCAATTTACCGGGTATAACCAAAGCTAAAAAGCCTAAAAGTTTCTTGAAGCTAGCCAATCCAAGAATGAGCGGTAGGAAAAGCAACAATTTCAATTTGAACAATTTCAAAATGAGCAACATTGGAATGAAAAGTTTCTTCAACTTATTTCTCTCTGTAATTTAAAATTATTATTATTTGAATAATAGTTCAAAATTTTTATGAAAATATATTTTATATTAAAAGATTTTTTACTGAATAATGGAGCTTTTTTATCTTCGAGAACATCAATTTCTTCAGCAATCTCATTAATGAATCTTGGCGAGTATCGACCATCATCACTTACTTGTGGATCAATATTAATTTCAAATGCTGCTGATTTTAAAAATCTGAAATCAATGTTATAGATAAATAAATAAAATATTATATTTTATTTACATCCAATGCTTTCACAATCGTGTCTCTTTCATAATTTATAATAACTGAATATACAGAACCGTTGATTTAAAAAGTAATCATAAATGCAAAGAAAAAGTATAAAATCACATGATGACGTCAATAAATTGAGAAAGTGACAAATAGTCAATAATCTATTATAATGAAACATGATTACTGTAATTCTATTAACACTATACTGAGTGACTGAGTATATGCTGAGTGACTTCATAATAATGATATTATTTCTTAAATATTTTAAAATGCTGTTTTAGTAAATTTTTCATCGAAACGAATTTCGCTGAATTTTATACATCTCCATATTTTAAGTATTATAATTTATTTTTTATGAAATCGACATTCCAAAGATTTATCACCTTTCGACTTTCCTCATCGCAAACTTGACCAATGCGTCCCATTCAGAATCTTCGGATTTCGGTTCAGATGAATATTCATAAGGTTCGTGAACCAATGATCTCAACTGGGTTTCTGGCATCCTCACGACTCTAGCATTATCTGAAAGACTATAAATTATATTTTTATTTATGAACGTCAAATAGATTAAAATTTATTGCATAGAAACACGTTTATGACGTACGCATAAGAATCCTTCGAGAAAAATTCATTGAGCGATCCTAAAGCTTGAGATTTGAAACATTCAGCTAAATCTCCACTAAGACAGGCTTCGTTGATTCTAGCCAAATACGGATCTTGATTTGGACCTGTACCTAATCCAATCCAGTCCAATAAATTTCTGCCTTGCCTATCCTGAAATCGGAATTATTTTTCATCAAATAACAATATTTTTATATCCACATGTAGGTATTTTTCAACTTTTTACACGTTTTATCAATTAACAGATTTAATTTTCATGAAATAAACTTACAGAATTTTCTAAATTTTGAATATTCCTTGAATCAATTGCATCAGAAGATGGTGCTTGATCAGGCAATCTAATATTTCCTTGACCGTGAGATTGAATTGCAACCATTGAGGCTGCCAATGCCAATAACATCCACTTTGCTCCAGATAACATATTGCAAATGTTTTTATACTCCCTCTATACTGAAACCATATAATAATACAACGTTAAAATAAAATTCACTAAAATATCTCAACAATTAAAAAAATCCAGAAATACATATAAAAGTGAAAGAGGCTCGAACACATTGTTCAAATAAAACTAACCTAAATATCGATCATCTCCAAGCACATCACGCACGATCTCACAAATTCCTTTCAAACATACCTTCCATCACATATACACACACATACACGCATATCTACACAACTACAAAACTCAAAAATACAAATCCTACCAACCTACAAGATGAACCTTTTATTCCTTTCGCAGAGCCTCGCATTGGGGGCGAAACGCCGGCTTCCATCCGGCATTTTGAGCGCGAAATTTTCGAAATTCTCAATAGAATTTGATTAGAGAAGAACGGAAATTTATCAGGCCGGCCAATTTAGGGGTTTTTGGGTTAAAGTTTCGCGAATTCGAACCGTTATGTTGGCTGCAGTGGGCGCGAGAAGACTGACCGCGCGCACTTCGAATAGCTAACTGTAAATAGCGGCACGCCTGCTTCACCTCACGTCTCACATCAATAACGGAATAACGTCGTTTTGGGGCTGAGAACACACTTTGGTGGCCGATCGCACGAAATTGAATATTTGATGTTTGATACATACGAAAAAAAATTTTTTGGGATGCTACTTGTTCAATTAATTCACATTTGGCGATTAATGTGTGACTCGTATTACGTATATCTGATTCACTAGTAAACACTGTGTGTGCTTTTATTTAATTTATTATTTTATTTGTTTCTATTACGAGTAACTATAGCATTTGTAAAGTTTTTCAGTGCATCATTTCTTGTTTATGTGTATATGGAAATGTTCAATTACGTGACACAAGATAAGTAAAAGTTTAAAAAAATGCTTTCTAATGATTTCATAGGTAATAATTTGACGTTTTTTTGGTAATGTTCGAATTATTTTTTTTTTATACTAGCACATATCTAATTCAATTCTGATTCCAATTATATCTTAAAATGGTATTTTTAATTCAATTAATTGATATTTGAATGATAATAAAACACATAGTTATAGTAAAAATTGAATTAACAGTTCTTATTAGAATTTTGGAAAATGAATGAGAATCATTTTCTAATAAGATTTTTTTTATTGATGAATATTTTCGATTTTTATACGAATTACTAGCATTAAGATCATTTTTTATTTAATATTAAATTTATACTATATTTTTCAATTTTGTTATCGAAATTTATTTCAAATTGACTCCATTCATTCATTCTAAATATTCCAAAATATTTTTTCAGAAACTTGTAATTATACATGTAATAAACCATTTGATTCTATATCATAATTAATTAAAAATTAATTATTTATTTAATAATAATTAACGGAATCAATTAATAATGATCGCAATAAAGATCCCGTGCACGATTTGCATGCAAGAAAGTCGCTCACCTTTAATGATTTTTTGGACGAAGCTTTCGCCTACAACTCCTTCGATGAAAGACTGCCAGAAAACACTTTCACTGCATCTTATATACTCCAAGGAACCAAACTTCACCATCTCACATAAGAACCCCTCGAAGACGTCATTTTTTGTTGCGACAGTTCAATGTGAATCACTTGTACGCGAGATTTTCCCATAATGCCTATATGGCTATTATAATAACACATAAATAAAACCGAACGTATTGCTTAACGAATTTTCGCACAAACATGTTGCATATCATACAGCGAAATTGTAAAATGTCGATTTCGAAGAATTTCGATTTTGTACAATTTGGATGCATTTATTATATGAACTTTGATGTATGTATTGTTAATCAATTTGTAATTCCATGTACATATAGTTTATTTATATTATTCTCTGTTAATTGATGAATATTTAATACTAAATATTTTTTTTATAATTGAGCTCATTTTACTTTTATTAATTTTTGCTAAACATATTCTATAGAATACAAATTTTTTTTTAGCTCCTCGTGTGATTTTATAACACGGTTACATTTAAAAATCCTCATAATTTCTCTTAATGCTAAATGATTATTATTTTATTATGGAATCTTAAATACACACAATCACACTTAGAATTTTTTAACTGGATCTAAAACATTTAATATAATTAACACTTATTAAAAATGAAACGAGTTTTCTTCCATGGAATTAATTCTAAGAACACCGTTGTGTCCGCTTATGGTTTTGACCTCAAAATTTTAAAGCACGTGAAAATCGTTGTGCAATTTGGGGTAAAACAGAGCCATTTTCATTCATCAACAGCTTCGTATTACAAAACATAATATAACATTGGTTGCGTGAGTACTACGCAACGAAATGGGAAAACACACCAACGCGGATCTGACTAAATCCGAGTGCGGTTTCATTGCACTCATAAGTGAAAGTGGAAGGATATTCCGAGCACTCCGGATATATCTTACAGTATTTCTCAAACTTTTTTTAATGCCTATAAAACATTTTTTAAAATAACTGAGTGTCTTAGAAAAAAAAATTAAGCTGTACCGTTAATTTTCTTAAAGAGTAGCTTTTTTTTCATTACATAATTCGATTGAATTTTTAAATTATTTTATCATTTAAACAATATTATTCTTTAAGCAACTTTAAATATTGAAAAAAATAATGCATTCACTGAAATCTGATGGTACTGTAAACCACTGAAATCAATACAATGCATTAACGCTTACTTGTACTTTTAAAGCAAATCTATATATTTTTTGTATTGAAATCGATTTTCTTTATGGGAAAACTTTCACTATCTCTGTTAAACTTGGTAATGACTCATAAGACACTGTCATTTTCATCCATTCAATATTGTGAATGTTCAAACGTAAATGTTATTTTTGCTCACTAGAAATTTCACATCTCATTTTTGTTCCTTTATTTTTATTATTACCGTGACAGATTAGAAATTTGATACTTTCTTTTATTTTTTATGCATCTCATTAAAAGTGTTTTGAGTAAATTTTCGAAAAATTAATTAAATATATGGATATTCGATTGTGATTTCAATAATGATTTTTATTACAATATTATTGATTGAAATAATATAGTAAGTCACTTCTTTTGGAAAAATAATTTATATACTTGAAACAAATATACACAAAATGATTGTTGAACTAAACATTTTCAATGAAACAATTGTTACATTCACGTAGTATTTTTTTACATTCAAATAAATAAATAAATAAATAATCTTAGCATTAGATGAATTTACATATTATAAATAATTTAACACAAATTCTGACGATTAATCTATAAATAAATAATTACAAACCAATAATTTACAAATACTATAGTATTTTCCTAAAAATAAATTAACTTATCACTGAAGTAATTATTTTCACATGAAGAAACAAAAGATAATCAACATAAAAATCCCATTGAAATAAATAAATAATTTAATATACAAACGTTTTCGCTACTGCAAATACGTCTTGGCACATAAGTAAATATACTCGTTTATAATACATAATACATCATAGTAGAATTTACAAAAAGAGATATCCCCAGAACAAATAATTGTATTTGACTACAGTTATTAAATACATAAAACATTATGAATATACATAATATTCCGAAAATGGCTTACGCGTATGACTCATTTATACATAATTAACTTAACAAATTAATGGTATATGTGACAATTATTTTCCACTGTGATAATTGCTCTTAATAAAATTGATATCTATTATAATCAAAATACAATTTTTGCATGAAAAAAGCACAAATATTTATGTTTTACACTAGAAATATTAGTGGAAAAATATGTTTTCTTTCATATATCGTCAATATAATGTTAAATCACTTAAATCATTTAAGCATTTCTTTGATTAATATTTTTTTCTTTTCACGTTTCTCACAACAATCTTTTATCAAATGTTTCTTTGTCCATTTCACATATCAGTCTCATTTTTTTCTATTACCTGACGAATTTAATTTGCTGTAAATCATCTTGATCTTACAATCAGAACAATTTACATCAATAAACTTAAAAAATATCTGTATGTTATTATAAACATAACTATCTGATAATGGATATTGAGCAAATTCTTAAAAAACAAGATTAAGATCATTGAAGTTTCCTTGCAGATACTAATTTGTTAATATCATTGTATGTAGTGAGCATAGCTGCTGTTCCTCCTTCAGGAGTCACAGAAGGACATCTTGGATAAGCTCTCGTACAATCGATGCCTTCTTGTCCTTCTTTGGCAGCTTTCATATATTTGAAAAATCGTAGGATTTCAGGATTATCTGAGGTTGGTTTCCTTAACTCGTTCAATTCTCTGAAAAACGAATTCAATATATTAATTAACTCAATACCAAATCTATTTATACACACAACAGTCATATTATCTAAAAATTAACCTGCTAAGTTGAGCTGATACTAAATTACTATAAGGAGCATATTTCGCAGGAGAAGCGTACATCAAACATATTAGACGTTCTCTACAACTCTCAGTTCCTGATCCAAATCCGAGCCTCTGAAATACTGAATCGAGTCTCGATAATAATGGACTATAAAATGGATCATAATTAGATAAAAGCAGAGAAGATGCTGGTATGTTTTTAAACACTTTATAATCTTCTTGCTTCTTATGACCATTTCTATAGTAATTATCGTTCAATGTTGGGAGATACGTAACTCGAGCGCCTCCTGGACCAAACCTAACAACATAAAACATTTATTTATTCAGTGGCCAATTAATAAATTGTGGATATAATTTTAATACCTAGACATCGCAATGTTTGCTAAATCATCGCTTGTTGCCGTATTTCCGTATAGTGAATTTGCATTTATCGTTCCTAACGTATCAGAATTGGGATAAGTATAAGTGGATTCTTGTTCAGAAGGATATCCCATGTTATCTTTGTATTCCTCATCTTCCATCTGCACAGGTGGAGCTAAATTGATCGAAGATCCAGAAAATTGAGACAACCCTAAAATTGAAATTAACATGTAACATTTTCGATGAAAAAATGTAAATATAATCAACTCGCATACCTTTTCCAATGATTTTTCCTATACTTCCTAAAATACTCGGCAGGAACATAGCAATCAGGACACTCTTAACGAGCTGTGCACCCAAAAATATCGGCAGCAGGAGTTTCTTCAATCCAAAAGCTAGAAATCCGAGGCCGAAGCCGGTGAGAAATGACGATTTTCCTTGAGGAACTATATCGGGACAGCCAAGAAGAATTGGGTTGGTGCAGTGCGGTGTATGAAAGACTACATTATTTACACACATGCATTATGAATTCTACAATTTAGTGGTTAAAATGTTTGTGACACTACTGTGGTTAAATGATGAAAAGCGTAAGCGTTTTTGTCGAAATATGAATTTTCACCGATGATTCGTTTCTTTTCGTTTTGAAAGCCTTACCGTTCATTCACAACAAAATATAATCAAGTTCACCAATAGATGTCGTCTAGCGCCAAGCGTGAAAATGCTCAAAGAAAAGTTAAAAAAGCATGTTCATTTTAATATATGTTGCGTGAAATTTTCTAAATACAATTGTGATTATATTTTTTTCAAATTTTGTTATATTCTACTAAAAGTATCTAAAAGAATCTACTAATCAAAGCCATCTATATAATCCCTTTACAGTTGGAAATCCTATTAAATATTTTGTTTATACGTTTAAAATTATTACTAAATATTAAAATGTATTATTTTATATAATTATGATTAATTAAATTTAATCTTACATTTGAATCCGAAATATCTGGCCATCTGTGGAACGTTTACACTTAAAACATGATTCTTGGCATAATTGTCGATTTTTTTCAGAACTTTCCCGTCGAAGCCTACATCTTTATCATCTTCGTCGGCTTTCAAGTTTCTCGCACCTCTTGGTGTTCCATTAACACTTCTATTATTGATCAAAGAGGCGGCCGGTTCGATTTTGACACCGTCGAAAAACACATAAGAATCCCGGCTTAACGACTCGTCTACATACTTCATCAATTCTCTTTCTAATTTTTCAGTATTTTCATTTTTTACTCCGTCAACCGCATTCAAAGCCACTTCTAGCTCTTCCAGCTTTTTATTGATATTGTGATTATTTTTTGGCGAAGTGTGCACTGTTCCATTTCGTCTTACTTCTTCTTGGTTCTGAGTTGGTTTTAACATTGGATGAACAACAGGTGCAGCAATTGTTCTTTTAGTGACAACGTTGTTTAACTCTTCTATGTCAGCATTTACACCGCTTCTTCTAATTTGCGAATAACACTGAGCTAAATTTACAAACAACACTAAAAAAGTCACTATCGCTATTGATGCCTTGAAAGAAAACTTTTCCATCGTGCTGCTTTTGTTCTTCTTTTGGTTTTAGATTTAAAACTTCAGCTATCTGCACATCTTATAACACATTATATTTATTTGATAAACTTGAGTCTCCTCTTCGTTCTTTCGCAATATCTGAAAAATAAACATATCCAAATTAATAAAGACTAATTAATTGCATAGAATATCATATTAGCTTACATTAATGTTAAGGTATACTTAAAGCGATTAATTCAGGTACACTAATCAATTTTAATTGAACAAACAATTTCGTCTCATATACACATATGTATATCCCCTATATTGTCCAAACAAAACGTGCCCTTTTCAAAACCGCTTAATCATACTACCATGAAAAAAATCGAACCTTCAACAGCGCTCTGTTAAAAAGAGCGACAATCCGCACTAATCGGCGGACCAGAAACGTATGGAATTTCCTTTAATTTTCCTTACGATTTATATGCAAGGAGATTCGAACCGATTAATGCAACGAATCAATTTGCTTTCATACCGGTAGACCACCTCATCGGACGATAATTATAAACGAAGAGCGACCGTGTAGTTGAACGACCGTAAGTAAACCAGGTGAGACGACTCGGTGAGGTAAGGTCAGGTTTCACACACGATGCCTACGTGCAGACCACTCTTGGATTCAACTGTCTCACCATTTTTTTATATATTTTACTTCCTAATGACTGTTTTATATCTCAATCTAATCCATCGAGTTCGCCTGCCTCTGGTTCTGATGGCCTCTTGCGTAATTTGGATGTTGATGCAAGTGATGTGATTATGATTTGATGATCTATCGTAGTCGGTTTATGTTTATGTTTCTATTGTTGTGTTGATATGTGATATGTCATTCAATAGTAATTTGATGATCGATAGTTGTATTTAAGCTGGAATTTCGAAGTGTGATGTGTAGTAATATCATCACGTGTCGAACGAAAACGATTTGATAAAAGGGAATTTGTTCCATTTGAAAGTGATCGAATTCTTCACAATTATATAGAAAAGATCGCATGCAAATACGTATGCAAGCGTGAGTGCATTCAATCGATTTCCACGCAATTATTATACAATGATCGTATCGATTTCTCACGAAAGAAGATTTTTTTCTTATCGATGTCATTCTGTACTAGTTCATATATTCTTCGTTCACATTAATTTGTGACATCGAACGGTGCTTTCTAATAAAAATTAATCGAACACTCCCACTTGCTCTAATGGTCATTTTCAATTTACACATCGACCGAAACAATAAAACTTTAGTACACGACAAGCGCGAAGACACAACCAGTCCCACATAGCCACAAGAGGCATTCGTCTCATTACGACCGAAACTACTAAAACGACCGTGAAATATTCTCGAAAAAGCACGTGTACACATTCGAAAATATCAATTTCCCTCATTATTTAACACGTCCATTCGAAGCGTATTATGTTTTTTCGTCAAGAAAGACCGACAGTAGGTCAACGGCGGCCCGCACGCGGACGCAATTCGACCTTTCCTCGGGCACACTTCCGGTTTTTTCGAGCACTTTTCGATCGTGATGATGGCCGAGGTCTTCGAAGACCCTTCTCCGCAAAAATAAGCGTGGTTTTCTGGAAGCCGGCGGTCAATGGACCGTTTCGGAGGTCCGCATAACCCGACCCGGACTGCGACCGGAATCCGGTGACACACATGTCGCATTATACGAGTCCGCTTCTCGTATACATTTTTACTCACTTTCTCGTTTTTATTTGTATATATTTTATAAATGAATGCGCTCTATGTAAATTGTTAGGTTAAACATTGTAGCCACTTTGACTATTTACGAACGATCAGCATCTTAAACGCTCATCAAACATACAATTGATTCAGCGATTCTGGAAAAGGCACAACTTGCATATTTTCACACAACTTCTTTTCATGAAAATGTATAAAAACTGTATCCTCACATATGACGATCGAAAAGGCCAAGGGGTACAAATGACATTTTTTTTCCGAAATTGAGTTATGCACGCTCATTTATTTGGTGGAAAAAGGATATAAACGAATTTAGAACGTGTGCCAAGATTTATCATCAAATCACTCGACCTCCTCTTAATACATATTGGTACATGGAATTACCGCAAAGTCACTTGTACCCCTTGACCTTCTCAGTCGTCATATATTTAATTTAAAAACACATTTCTGATATTAATTTCATATATAAATGAGTTAGTCTGTATCTCAAAATTATCACAACCATTGGACACGTACTTTTTTTTATTCGAATTTGTTACACATACACTATATCGAGAACTAACAATAAGAACTATCTATTATATAATCGAGAATAATTTTATAAATTAAGGCATTTTGAAGAAATTCGCTTAAGTATTTTTGTATAATTAAAAATATTATATAATAAAGATTCATATTTAATTATTCTCGTGCTCATAAGGATAACATCGCAGCTTTCGAATCGTTCGTAATTCTGACGTTAATTTGAAAAATTTTCATCTGAAATCCTATTACAGCAACTGGTGCATGGTGTTCAGCGCGTGTTTCTCATTTAGTCGTATTCGCATTTAATGACACTCTTTACGAGCTTTAAATCGTTTTACTAATTGCTTGCTATGTTGTTCGCTTCGTATGCACTAAATTTCAAATCAGCACAAACCAGTCTGAATAATAAACGGATTGATTTGCATGATTTTCACTATTGAATAAATACCGTAATATTCGTATAACTTAGAATAAATTAACGATCGAATAATAGATTGCATTTGTAGATCTTCAATATGAAAAAAATAGTTACTTAATTCGAGTTTGGTAAAAAAAATGAGTGAAAACTCTCAATAAGCGATTCGAATCAATTCGGTTCGCTGTTTAAATTATAATACAGATAAAATAATCAAGAAAACTACTTTTCCGTGAAAAACAAACGAGTTTTCATCGACCGCGAAATTTATTTGGAATTTTAAATATATCAAAAAATTTAAATTTAAGCTGCATTCCTTAAATGAAAATCTCGACGATTAATTCATTTAAACCCAAATCTCGACGATTAACATCGACAATACCTTTGAAGCGTCATTCTAAACATACAGAAGTAACAAATCGACATTCGATCATACGATTTAGCACAGAAAACCATCAGATGACACAACTAGATCGTTCGATTCGCGATCGTCATCAAAGTTACGACACATGAACAAGATCAAGAAAAATTACATACAACCACATTATAGAAAGCGATCGGTTACCGTTACGCGGTTTTCCGTGAAGAGCTCATCGTCATCGTTTACGAACTTCAACCTACTACATTTTTAAGGAAAAAAAACGTTCTTCTTCTTCCGGCTTACACGGTGGTTGATTTTCGCTAAAATGAGACGTGAAATGGCTCTATTTGAAAATATATGATGTGAAAAGTCGCAGATTGAAATTGCCGTTGGTAAAAGTCGAAGTGTATGATGTGTTCAGTGAATGAATCGTTATGTTCAAATTATTCAATGTCAATCATGTGTGATGAATGTGTTAATTTTTTTTTTTTATAATTGGAAATAATTTCGTTCGAGTTTGTTTTAACCGTTTTTTTCTCTCATGTTGAACGAAACAAAGCAATGGGTTAATTCTCAAGATGTTAATTAAATCATTGTTGCTATCGCATAAAATGCTGCGATTTATACGAAATTTTGATTCTTGTGAATTTATTAGTAAATTATACATTTTAAAATATCAAGATCTAGATCCAACGGTATTACTCGTTCGCGTACATACATATCGAACATTTCTGAATGAATTGCGTCCGAAGTATTCAGAACACTTCGAACAAAAAAAAACGATTATCCCGTCTTTTTATAAGCGCCCTATTCTACACCGACATTAGTGAAATGCCCTAGTTGAATAACAGCGAAGACTCTAGCAACAATTTCCCATTAACGGCTCAACCTTCTTCGTGTAATTAACGTTGTCAAAACTATCACGATGGACAGTTACCGGCGTTTTTAATTATTTAGTAGTGAGCCATCACAATAAGAATTACCACGTTGGACATGGATCACAATTATGTCATTCTTCATAAACTATGATATAAAATTTTAACCCATTTCTAAAATAATTAATATAAAATTGATGATAAATGTATAACAATTTCACAAAATTGAATGATTGGTCAACGACACAATACGTGATGAACAAATGGGTTGATTCAATATCAATATTTGATCATTTTTAACAAAACTTACACTTTAATGTATGTACATTAAACTCCACCCACTGACTGGACAAGCTCTTTTACTTTGAACAAACCAAAATCTATCATAAACAACAACGATTAAGTAACATCAATCAACACTTTGACCAACAACAAATCACACAAAGTTACAGCACTAACGACGTCCATCAACGCGAGAACCCATCATCATCAACAGCGATAACAACGACGGAAGCACGGAAGCCAATTACCGCATTTTCTTCGAGAATAACGACTTCATACGACAAAAGGACTCAAATTTGACAAAAAAAAAAACCAATCGGACAGGAGCAAAGACGCGTTGCACGAAATTCGAATTTAAATAAAGAAACGCGTTGACCGAGTAAAAGTTTCACGCGGCCAAGACATTGGCCCACATTGAAGCCGCGGACTTTCACATTCGTCCGAATCTTCGACGGACTATCGACTATTCGCCACCTGATCATCATCATCATCATCATCTTCGTTTGCATTGTAGAGGAAATGCTTCAAACGATCCGTTATTAAATCGAGACTTGCTCCGTTGCATAGGCCTACGTGATGCCTAGAAGGGTCGTGACGCTGCGATTGCGCGATCGATTTTATTTTTGTGTCAATTACTATTTTTTTATATTTTGAATTCAGTCACGTTTTTTTGAATTGTTATTGTATAGTATTACGTATTCGATTCGATGTTTGGTCTGATGTAAATTTGAATTGTCATATCAAATAAATTTCTAATTATTAAAAATCTATTTGAATATAGATTGTTGTTATGTTATAATATGTCACATCTTTAAATAATATGTTTTGAAAATTAAAATTATCATACATGTATGTCATTCAAGATCGATCTGTCATGCTTTTAAGTACAGTCTAGTCGTGTTAAATGATAGCTTTTTCGATTTCCTTCTTTAATCTGATTAGCGAAAACCGTCACAATCAATCTCCGGATACTTGTCGAGAAATCGAGAATTTCCATCGCACGATTCCGTGAACTTTACCTACGCGTTTTCTGAATGGAATATAAAAATTTGGGACGTCCCCGAAAGAAAAAAAAGCGTTCGTTGGCCGCTTTAATGTTGGCATTTGAATGCGAACAAGTCTAGCGCAATTGCCGCCGAAATTTTAAAACGAAAATAAATCAAATGAGAAGCGGCTTCCTTATCGTGTCCTATTGCACTTTAATACGGCAATATATATTTTTATAGCGCGATTCATACGCGAAAAGAAAGTGGAACTCTGCATAATTTCCCACCAACGTAAAAATTCTAACTGTTCGTTCTTCTAACGTTTCGAATTCGAATGAGTCAGTGATGAGGAAGATCACTACAATTAACTAAATTGTCTTCTCGGATTTAATATTTCGATCATTGATCGAGATCTAGGAAGATTTTATCTGATTCTATCGATGTTATTAATTGCGTATCCTACATGCAAACTTGTTTCCTGTACATACATATATCCTTATTATGCAAGTAAACCGCATTTGCAATATATCGATTGACCTTATTCAAGGTCATATATGAAATATTAAAATTTATCTCCTTGTCAGATATAAATTCCTTGGAGAAATTATGGTTTTCCTTTGCCATAATTTAGGACACGCTTAGTCGTTGAACTTGTTTTTATTTTTTCGGGTCAATCTGCTACATATCCTTAACGGAAATGAATTCGATTATTTTATGATACATACATCGGAAAATATGTATTTATGCACATGTACGATTTGAAAATAAAATTGCTTGTATGTCAATGTTTTTAGTATCATAAATAATATGTAGTTTTCTCTTGAAAAGTCAATAGGAGAAAATTAGTTTACTCTTTTGTTAAAATATCGTAAAATTTTCACTAACCGATTCATCAAATCGCATCGAATTTCTCATCGATGATTTTCGACGATTTTTTTCCGCAATATGAAAAGGTGTTTTCTATGTTTTCATAAAATGTGATTACGCCAGAAATTTTATTGGATTTCCAACTTCTTTTATTTTCTCTTTTAATATCTGAATTTATCTCATCCATGTCCAATCAATCATATCAACATCACATTTTCCAAAGCATAATGCTCGATTCGATCTAATTTCCGATTTCCGAGAAAAACCCATTTTCTAAAACAACATTTCGGATTCCCAATTCGATACACTTTCTCGAAATTACACTCGAACAAATCGTATCATACGAAAAACACTCACATCATCAATTTCAACATCGCAGGTGATGACCTTGACACTCTTCATGTCAAGGTCATCGAACGTCAAACTTCACTCTCATTGTCTTTCGACATTTAAAAGAAGATACAAATAATACAAAAAGAAGCACTTTGTACATGCGATAAAACGAAAGGGTCATAAGAACTTTCGCGCTCGCCAAAAGTGGCACGCGAGCCTTTTTTCGTCCACGCATAAAAAGTCACTCGTTAATCAATGGTGCTTCATTCTTAAATGACATCCGCCACGAAAATAGATCGTCAAGACGATGGTCATCTTGGAAATCACATGTCGTAATAATATTATAAGAAACGTCTGAGCGCTTGACATTGTAATGATCGAGTTCAACAATCTCTTACACGTTCTGTGCGAAAAGTCAATGTTAGAAATCTAGTTTTTCACAATTAGGCTAATATTATATCGGATCGCATATTTTTAGCGATCGAATGTCTGTTTATGGAGTCTAATTTGAGTTTTTTTCGTTTTGAGGTTGTGATTTTCTCATAAATACCGATTTATGAGAATGTACCGCATACGATTACTATAATTTTGTATGATTATCTTATGAATGGCGTATCAATTTTTATGAACTATACATTACACCAACATTATGGTAACTTAATGTTTTTTATTGTTGTAGAGTAGTATTTAATAGTTTTTATTGTTTACTTATCATATTTTAGTTAGTTTTTTTTATATGAATCGTATAAATTTGTATACGAATTTCTAATCTGATTTATGTATTTTAATGAAAATTTTATGAACATTCCTAATCAAATTACATTCCCTTTGTAGACATAAATTTCCTTCAATTTGCATCATATAGATAAATAAACAATTAATCTTTTTTATTTCACAATGAAAATCAATCTAAATTACCCACGCAAAATTTTACATTAATACACTTTCAAAAAACATCAAATATGATTTGACCCAAATGTAACAAACAACCACCAAGAAAACGCTCTTCGTTTCGCGTTGAAAATCCGAACACGCGTATTGCATTCCGCATTTTACCGGATAGAAAACGAAATACGAAACGAAACAAAAAACGACTAGAAAGGTAAAATACATATTTTACGACATCTTGATAATTCGTATCAATTTTCAATATCGGTGACGGTCAACGACGGTGAAATGAAATCTTATTCAGCATCAACGGACCGTTTCAAGAAAGTAAACAACAACATCACGAACTGAAAAAATTGGAACGACTCGCCATGTGCGTGTGATTCAAATGTGCTTTTCGAATTATGCATTCGTAGAAAGGGCAAACTAGACGTGAAGGCATTTCGATTCGTATTATATGTTAATGACGACTGAAAAGGCCTAGGGGTACAAGTAACTTTGCGATGATTTCGAGTAAAGTGCACTCAAAGTTGTGCATGTATTAGGAGGAGGTCGAGTGATTTGATGATATATCTCGGCACACGTTCCAAATTCGCTTATATCCGTTTGCCACCGAATATATGAGCGTACATAGAATTGATTCTTGTACATGACTCAATTTCGGCAAAAATGTCACTTGTGCACCTTGGTCTTTTCAGTCGTCATATGTTAATTCGTAAATGGGACGAGATACCGAGCAAAGTATACATCCGACGAATCGTTTATGAGATGATTGATTCTTCGATGGTACATTTTCATCTTTTGTCATTAATACGTTACATGGTTTATGGAGAAAGCGATTTTAATAAAGCAATGCATCGATATGCATTTATGAAGCGTTTCTATACCGACAGGTTAATGCATATAAATTAATTTAACTTAGAGTATGTCACCATTTTGCGAAAGTGTTTCCCAATTAGGAATCAGTGAATTAAGCATGATACAAAGTGCTGTAGTACACATGCATAGTTTTCAGCATAACTTTAATTCATCGTTCGGATATGAGCTTTCTAATCATGATTGTTCAATTAGTGACAACTTAACAATGCTCGAATGATTGCTAATTAATAAAAAGCAATTAAATATTGTAATTAATTACATAAATCTATCATTAAATTAAATCAGCAAACAATACACAATCATTCCACATACTTAATCTGAAATTTCTCTCATAATCCAGATTAATCGGATCAACATTTTTAACACACATCGAACACAAACCCCAACTAGAACATCGATCCAAATCAAACACAATACATCCAAATTACATTAACATCAACAAAAAAATACATTATCACTGAAAAAAACCAAAACAAACAATCGCAACACCAAATCGACCACAACCACAAACGGCGCAGTCGAATTAAAATCGCATAAAAGTCGCACTCACCTCCCGGCGTTAAACCATCAGAAAATCCTCAGAGTCTTATCACAGTCTTAAAAATCTTTATCAGAACCTTCTCTAATACACTTTTCTACAATTTCGTCAAACAATCGACCTAAGAACGTTCACCAACAGCGTCTGAACGATGACTGTCTTGTGGAGAAAGCGCGCGCACGCGGTACAAGTATATAGTAGTGGGGAGACGTCTTTTTTGACACATCCAGTACTGGGAAATGGGTTCCCAAAGTGTGGGACGCGTCTTTTTGGGCGCTGGGATGACGTGCGAATTGTTTCTGTGGGTGCCAAGGTCTTTAATTGTTTATTTTTTGGGTCTATTTTGGAAATGGTGAGCCCTTTGTTTGGGAATTTTTAGTGTGTGATCGGTTCGTTATTTTTAATTCGGATTTATTGAATTCTATTGTTTTTTATGAATTAAATTCTCACCTTTTATATTGTTTCTCAATAAATGGTTAATGTAAGCATATATTTCATAATTCAGGTGAATCTGAACAGTCAGATTTCAAAACTATGTCTAATATAATATCAATATTTATCGATCTATCTTTAGTTAGTAGTTTATCAATTTGATTGACTCATTTCAAAACTCAAGCTTAATAGAGTTAGTAATAAAAAATACTCATAAAAACACGGCTTTGATCTTAATTTTCTGTTATAAAATCAAAATAATCCTTTTGTTTTTCAAATATAAACAATATTAATTTGTATGAAAAGTTTGAATGGCGCTGAATCTATTATCACTTATCAATGCGCATATAACAAATTTCACACGAATGATGAAAAAAAAACGCGTATGAGAAAAATCTGATAGTGAATGAATAGAAAAGGGCAAACTTCCTATTGTAATCGCGCTTTATAATAATCAGGAAAAGTCGCACTTTTCCTCGACACTCTCACAAATCATTAAAAAAAATCACTCCATACAATCTCAAATCTCGCTTCCGAGAAACAAAAACCCAAAATACTCAAACGATAAAACCGAACCGATATTTTTTTCTCACTCGTCATACGAAAATATACACTAAATTTACTGCAATGGCGGTCGATGCAAAATTTTATACAAACTTCTCAATAAAAATCCACGAAGAACTGAACTCGATGCCAAATGTGCTTCTCTATTTATGCATTGTACAATCTGGAAGAAAACGTCCGACAAATTCAATGATTTGAATAATGATGGGTTTCCGAAAAGTGTCCCCATCGTAAAATACGCATTACCCATAATACGTGGTGTATTATTCGTTTCTTATGGCTATTATTTGTGAAAATTGATACATTCAAAACTCGGAAGACTTCTGGGTCAAGTTTGCCGAATCGATGTCGGTCCAAATGTCGTTTTACTTACATATGACGACCGAAAAGGCCAAGGGGTTCACGTTACATTTTTGCCGAAATTGAGTTATGCACAGGAATCACTTCTATGCAAGATCATATTTTTGGTGGCAAAAGGATATAAACGATTTGGGAACGTGTGTCAAGATATATCGTCAAATCACTCAACTTCCTCCTAAAACATGGTCAACTTTGAACGCACTTTTTTCGAAATCACCACGAAGTCACTTGTGCCCCTTGACCTTTTCAGTCGTCATATATGCGGTTTGTTTGTCTATCGGTGATTTACTCGATTGTATAAATGGGGAAAGTTAATTATGTGTGAATTGATGCGAACGATCTTGATGTTTAGCGAAAAAATTAGTCATTGACACAATATAATTTATAACGTTGAAGTGTGTTGATCATGCAATTTGTGAATGTCGTGTGGCCAATAATATTTATTTTAGGTGAACATCATAAGTCTGTTCTCGAGCTGATGCAATTAAATGGAAGTATTTATTCTCGCATTGAATGAGTTGAACTAAAAATCCTGACGCTGGTTTATTTCGTGTTCGTGTTGTTTATATGAAAACTGCACGTTTAATAAACTTACAGAAATCATTTCTAAAAAAACTCTCAATTTTCAAACATTGAATATCACGAAATTTTCCGCATACTTACATTCATAGAAATGAATAAATTTCATTTGGGTTTACATTAAACAAAAACATGAAGTTTCAAATAGATATTTCTTTACCATGAAAATCGTAACTCACCACTTCAAAAACATTACAAATTCAGACACTCATCACATAATTATTCAAAATTTAGTAGAACTCATAATTTAATACGAAGTAATAACTAAGAATTGATATACACACATATGTAGATGTGATATTTATCAGAGCGTTTATCTGTTCACAATTCATCAAATATACACAAGTATTACATATACCAAAAGCGTTTATATACGATGACCACACTTTTCTAAAATATCAAATATTTTTATCAATATTTAATTTCATTACAATCAACAGATTTTCAACCACTATACGTTCGAAAAAAAAAATTAAACCACAATCCAAAAAAAAAATCTTCAGCTGAGTAATTTATATAAAAATATTTTTCCTAAGAAATTTCATCAATATTTATATAAAAATTGATCAATGATGGTCACTCTAGCTTGTGTACATAAACTTGTCATAGTTGACGCTCTACATATGACCAAGGGCGGATTTTCTTGACCGAAATCTGCCTTCTGCACGAATGTACCGAGACGGTCATATTTGGGCTACATATGCTTGAAAATAATAGACAGTCGCTTTTCTTGTTACGATTCAGTGCTTCTTATTGTGTAAAAAACAAACGGTTAAAAGCGATCGTTTAGAATGCGTCATAAATCTCTTTTTGTTTCTGTATTCTTTTTTTTTCGGATCTTTGTTGGCCGACTGTTTGGGTGTAATTGGGTTCGACTTGCGCACAACTGTGTTATTTCGTTTATTTTTGCTGAAATTTGAATTTTCAAATGAGCTTTGAAGTCAGTCAATACGCTTAAAAATGTTTCTGAATTTTAGTTTTCCGAAGAAAGTTTTCTAAATAAATTCAAGTGCTTACATTTTGAGATTTTTAATACAATTTTATTCGAGTTACAATCAAATGTATCTATCTTTAATTTATATTTCATTCACTTTGTACAAAACATCGCGACTTAATATACTAAATCACAATAATAACATAGATTAATACTTATTCTATAGGATAAATTTTTCATAGATAACGACAATCGATAACACAAAATAAACATTCACACAACATACATACTTTATCACACTCGAATCAAACTGCTTACTAAAACAGTCTTCATAGTTTTTAATTGAACTTTTCATACACTAGTATCGTCAATACTACCCAAATCTGACAATACCTTTTTCTTAGAGTTCGGAAAAAAGTTCATTTTACACGTGGAAGTCATCACCGTATTTTCCGTCAACCTAACCATATGCGAATCACCACCATCATCCTCGGCAACATTATTCGCATCATTCGCATAAACACTTCTCTTCAAAAACTTGAAAGCAGTCATCTCCAGACAAGCTTTTCTAAAATTTTCATTGTAGTACCCGTACAAAAGCGGATTCGTAATAACAGTCGACATCCCAATCAAATGGCATATGAAGAACGCCACCAAGAACGACTCTCTAGAGACTTCCCTGAAATGATCTTCGAATATGTCTCCAACTAAATTGAGGATGTTTAGAGGCAACCAGCTTATGCAATGAGCCAAAGCCATAGCCACTAATAAAGAATTCGTTTTTTTCAGTCGTTTTTCACGTTCTCGTTCTTGTCGCGCCATACTATTTCCTCGATTCACTTTCAAGTAAATTTTCGTGTATGTGTACGAAACTACGACGAACGGCAACAGGTACTGAATTATCAATGAAAACATCGAATAGTACGTTCTTCCTTTTTCATTAGGCCAGTCTTCGGAGCATGAAACCACGAATTCATATCCAGGAAGATCGATTTGCCTTTTCAATTTTCGCACTAGGTAAAGCGGCGATGCTATGCCGAGAGATAAGATCCATATAAAAAATATTGCTTTGACTGCACCGCTCTCCGTTAGCTTTTTCTCCGTCGGATAAAACATTATCTGTTGATAAAAAAAATTGATTGATGATTCGAAAAATAATATTATGTCGAGTATTTTCACATTAAACTATGTTGCTATCAGAATTGATATGTAAACTTTTACGTAGGCAGTTTGTTTGCTGATTAATATACATTTTAAGTGAATAGAAACTTCAAAGAGTATCAGATATGATTTTGCTTTTAGTCTAAATAATATATTCATTCGCATAAAAATTAAAATTTTTAATATAATTCATAATTTTTCCTCAATTACCGACACGCAGTTTATTAATTACGAAACGCCTAATACGCATGAATGAAAATTATTACATCACAAGCTCAAATTACCTGATATCTATCGATGGCGATAACGACAATTGTGATGGTCGAAACGAACACCAACAGTCCCTGCAGCAATCCGAAAAATTTGCACAGCATGGTGAAATCCTCTAGAGGCCAATAGACACAACACAATTCGATCAAAGTCGATGGAACATTAACAGCACACAATAGACAATCAGACAGCGCCAAATTCGATATGAGAATGTTGAGGGGCGTACATAGCAACGGCTTTTTCACAACCTGAAACATATCCGATTCCTAAACACGACGTTTGAAAACATAAACAAACGTTTTTAACTCGATTTTGATTCAACTGACAGTCACTAATATCAAAATATTCGCAATCAGACCAGGAATTACAACCAGCAGATACGATACGATGAATAACGATGTGATCTTCCAGCTGAAATTCCTATTGGTGTACAACCTTTGCATGTATCTTATATCTTCTTCAGTATAGTTGTAATAGTCTTCGGATTGATTCATCTGGAAATTTATTATATTTTTTATAATTTGTCATTAAAAAAAGCGTGTATTTTTAATAATTACCGCGACTAATTTCGTGTCTGTCGGATGAAAAATATTCAGATGTATGCGAGATCGCTTCGCTTTCGAAATCGCGCTCGCTTCGCGATTTTACTTTTTCCGTCTCGGACGAAAGGGTTTTCCTCTTCTTTGTAGGATCAACGGCCTTCTATTATGATCAATACCGATTTTAATTGATCTATGTGAAAATTAAAGAGACGATCGTGTGTGGCACGTTCACTCCGACTGATGATTCACGGCCAATTGGCTATAATTATCCAGAAACTGGGATTTCGTATGGAAGTCGGATAAACGCATGCGCGACTCAAAAATCAACTCCTTTGCTCCTTCAGGTCCCTATTTTAGTTCGAAATTTATGTTATTTTTTGTATGATTCGTAATTTTTTTGAAAATTTGCATTTCAGAGTATATCGAAGTGTGGTGATTAATAATCGATCAATCATGTTTTTTCGTTTATTGATAGAATGTTAGGTACTTGTAGAACGGATCATCGGCGCGAAGGGTTAGATTAGGATATGTTAGGTTTAGTTAAGTTACTTTTTTTTCTAGTTAGGACGAATTATGTAGAACGTATTTTTCGTCAAGTTAGATCAACGAATATTTTCATCATTTGAAATCAAATTATTTCTTTTATACATACTTTTTTATTATATTATACAAACAATGTTTGTATATTGGTATCTAAAGTCATTATATTTAAATTGCTATTCTTTCGAATCACCATTAAAATAAAATTAGCATATACTGTTATACTGATTCAATCGTTTTCCCATAGATAAAAAATAAACACAAAACCGCAAATTTGAAAACAAAATCCGAGGTCCATCACGCACAAAACTTTAATAACTTTTCTATAAAATAAATATTTTTTCTATTGAAAATTTACTATGCATAAAATCATATTATACCAACACATCTATTAGAACCTACTGTACAATTTAACACATTTTTCGATTCGAATAAAATCTAAAAAAATCTGAATTACAAAATAAACATAAACGACATCTTTCGAAACACTCTCAAGCTAAAAAACCGCTTGAGAAAATCCATAGAATATATGACGACTGAAAAAGCCAAGGGGTACAAATGACATTTTCGTCGAAATCGAGTTACATACAAGAATCGGTTCTATGTATGCTCATATATTCGGTGGCAAAAGGAAATAAACGAACTTGGAACATGTAACGAGATATATCATCAAATCACTCGATCTCCTCCTAATACATACACGGTCAACTTTGAGCGCACTTTTCTCGAAGTCATTTGTACCCCTTGGCCTTTTAAGTCGTCACATAAAACACCTGTTAACGCGAAAAGCTGCCGATACACCATGAATCGTTTAACGAACTATCATTAAAACGAAATCGAAAATTGCTAGAAAATGTCCCACATAAGACCCAGAAGTACATGCATACATACATTGTTATAAAGACTTTTCCTCTGGTTTTCGCTCCGCGATCTATGTTTAGTTTTTCCGTTTCGTTTTCCCCGATCCTCGGCGGAAAGTCGTTAAATTCGAAAACGTATATACGAACGGTGCATGAACTATTTTCGATATACTTTGACTCACGTCCGATCGATGTGTTTCGATCAAATAAACAGCGAAACGTAAATAGGCAAGTGGTTGCACCCAATTAAGAGTGAATGTGCTCCGGTTCTCGGATCCTCTCATAAACAATGATTTTCTTCACAATATATTATATATCTAGGCATTTTTATTTATTCGATTCGGCGTGCGTCAAATCTTGTTTTCGATGAAATAAGTCTGGACTGCGAGATTTGGATAATTTATTTATTAAAAGATCTTATGTACATATAACGCAGTGAAAAATGTTAATTTTCACAAATAAATAGGCGCACGATTCGCCACATACGAAATAAGTTCAAAAGTGAAAATGGATTATTTTTACACCTTCTGACGTATGTATGTATGTGGCTTACGTGCGTATAATAAATAGATAGTACCAAATTTTAAACCACATTTCATATCTTCGTCAACCGCCACCGATAAAATTCGATCATAGTTTTCAATTTAAATCTAATACGTATTCATCGAATCAGTATGCGAAATTATGCGATATGCCAAAATAAAACTCATTATTAGAACAGTTACGTTGTGGTTGGAGTCGTATAATTGATTTGATGAATGCGTTTACATATACAGTTATTTCATTTTAAAACATTTCAATAAATAAATAAATAAATTGTTCTAGGTTAAAAATTGTACTGTCAATAAATATGTATATCTACATAATGATTTATTTATCTATACTGCAGTTGATATCAAAAGTTGGAAGTTTTATCTAAAAGTGTGTTGCAATATAATGCATCAATATTGAAGCTTGAGTGCTTCTATATAGTCCACGGTAACCTTTACCATTTTCATATCAATCGATTAGGCTAGTAATCTATATACTATGCACTATTAAAATCTATATTCTAAATACTAAAAAACAACTATGTTCAATTTTTCAGAACATAAAATTTGATTACACAATTTTGTGAGAATTATTAAATAACGGTTTCACGGTTTATTATTGAATCGTTTAACCATCGAAAGTTCGCTCATGCAAAACCAAAACACCATCACCCGATAAATGGCTTAATTCTTTTTTGTATCGGTTATTTTCTAATACCGATATTGCTAAATGAATTCATCTAAAGTGTCGAAGATGTAGCCTCATTGGTATAATAATTAGGTGACACTACGTATGAAGGCGATGTTATATCGTTGATAGTTTTATACGGTTGCTGTCCATACATTTGTTTATAAGCTCCATATGCTCTACTGGCTCCCCATTCTTTAGAATGAGCTCCTCCTGATACACCATAAGCTGAATAACCACCTCCTCCATAAGCACCATAATCAGCAACTGCATCACCAGCAGCCCATTGGTTATGAACAGGAGGAGGAACCTTGCACACCTTCAAAGTACTCAATATTGTCGGCAGGAAAAGAGCGGATAGTACCAAAAGTTTCTTGATAAACAGAACAGTCAAAAGAATCGGCAACAGCAGCAATTTAACTTTGAACAATGACAGCAACGAAAGTAGAGGTAAAAGGATGGCCAGCTTCTTTCTTTTGCCTCTGGCTTCTTTGCCTATCTCTGATGATCGGGCTTCGTCTGAAACAAACGATTAAAATTTGAGAATGTACCAATTTCAGTTTCATTCGATTGATGTTGTGAAAAAATCAATTTGTTTATTTGGTCTTTGCGGTCTGCCATCTAATCACTGGGCAATTGAAATGTAATATCTCTAGGCATTATAATTCGGGTCGATGGTCGAAAAAATTTTCTTGCGAAGGTATCAATCTCGTTTTATTTCCGTAATGGGAAAGCTTGTAGTACTCTTATCTTTTTGTCCTAGCAAAGTTTCACATTGCGTGTCCGCTTCGAGAATATGGATCAAATAATAAAACCGCTGGGAGTGTCAAGAACGTAAAAAACAGTAAATATTTGCTTTGAAGCTTGTTTGAATCGTTATTAAATTCAATTAAAATGATTATCGAAACGCTAGAGGCGACGAAACAAATTTTCTCTCGAATACACTTCGATAAAAAACATATTGATGCATGCACAAACTTAAATTGACGTATTGATTTGAAAGATTATTTTTTCGTATTTCCCATGAATTTATATATTAAATTTTCATCAACCCCATTCACGTATTCTACATTTACATCAAACATTTCAAAATAACAAACAGACATCGTCATAACTGATAATTAACACATCCAAATCGATAACCACCCAATGTTTCCCATCAACCAGACGACGCCGAATAAAAAACCCATCTGAACAAACAACTCGAATCCACTTCATCAAAAATCAATCCGAAACCGCAACAAACACGCAACCTTATAAAGCGAACCATCCATAATGGAACGACGCTATCTTCGCATCACGAAAGCGAACTGAATCGACATAATTACCATGTAACAATATAGCGACAATCTGTCGCAAATCATCACTTCATCTGAGACCACCTTACATTTGAAACTGATCGCTTTTTGATTGCGAACCACCACGCACCATTAGCCATCTGAAGTGGGCTGAAAGCAATCGATCCGAAGACGTGCGGATTCCTCGGATTTCGAGGTTTTCTCGTCATTTTCTTATGGTTATTGACGCTTGCGGTCGAACTTGACACCGTTTTGGTGTTCTCAACGAGCGGAAGGTGGCTTTTTCCGCCTTTTTTGCCTATAAGATGAGGCTCTGTTTCATAAAATGATAAAGAAAACGCATTAAATTGTGCGTAAAGGTTGCCGCTTAAAGATCACGTTCTTGCAGCTATTGGAGCGATTCTTGCGCTCCTAGTTTCAGCAAGTAGTTGCTTTTGAAGATATGACGATTTGTTTTACGGTTGTTTGGTACGTGTTTAAATATTGAAGGATGAGTGTCCTCTTATAATATAATATAGTTAATATTATAATCATTGGATTTTTCAATAAACTTCCAGACGATCGATACGATTCTACTTTAATACTTAAGGAGACTTTTTAATATTCTAGAGTATTTTATTTAAGGATTCTATCTTTGATTTTTTTCATGGTTCCATTGAACTCTTTTTATTCATTGACGCATGAAATAATTGATACATGGTACGATGAAATGTAAAGGTACATCAAAAATATAAATATCGTTTGAATTATGTATTATAAATATTTAAAGACTACGCGGAATTTTATACGAATGATTCCGTAACATGAATTTATTGCCGTCCAAATTTAAAAACTTATTTTCGTTTGATCTAAAACTGGAACGACCTTAATCGGAGTCTATAGTCTATACCTTCGTGGCGAACCATAAATAGCCACTGCGAAAAAAAAATCAAATTTGGATGAAGAAACTGTAATAAAACGATAAAACACCATCCAAAGCTCAACATTTAAAAGACAGTAAATAATGCAAAAACTCACCTTCCGAATTCGATTGAGGAATCGCAATGGCACCGTTCGGTAGCTGGATATTCAGACCATAACTCTTCAAGAACGATTCAATCTGTCTTTTCCCGAATTTGACGAACCTATCCAACTCCGAATCTTCCTTCAATTGTCTAGTTTCTTCGAAATATTTAGTGGTATCTTCGGGATAAGCACCCCATTGACTATAGTCCTTCATGTGAACCAAACTAATAGTTCTATTGTCTCTATATTGCCTCGACGTGTTCATAGATCTTGTCCAAGAATCATCCCCAACAACCGTCGAAATGTATCTCAAAGTTCTGTATTTTAGACAAGAATATGTTTCTTGGGTTCTGTAACATGTAGCTTTCGCGTCGCTCACATATTCGTCTTCTATGGCTAAACATCCACTTATAAACAGCAGTATTGTTAAAACTTTTACGATTCTCAGATCTAATGAATATCTCTTCGACAGCATAATACCTAATCAAATAAAAATACATTTTAGATAATAATATAATAATTACATATAAAATTCAATAATTTACTGAAATTTATATTGATTTTATTTCAACAACTTTAGTGCACATTTTTTTTACTTACAATTAGATCACTACCCCATAAAGTAATAATCACATACTTTTATACAAATTTATAAAGAAACACTCCCTTTTAAAATATCTGATTTCACATAATTGACTCCAATTATTCCACCCGAATCGTTAAAATGGTACCCTTCCGTTCGTCACACCAAACCCACAATCAATAAACCAAAAATTATTCATTTATAAATTTTTCTTTATATTAATTTAAGGGTTGAATAACAGACAAGTCCCTCAAAAAAAGTACATAAAAACTCACTGAAAATTGTGACTTGAACTGAAAACTTTTCACCAAACTCGAGCGAATTTTCGCGCGATTTTCCTCGAGCACTTTCTTCGACCACCACCTTCAGCGGCAATAACAACAACAACAACAACAACAAGAACAACTCGATGATGACCACTTCCGATAGCCGACGCCGTCGACAGACAAATAATACGATCTCAATTTAAGTGCTCTCTTATATACTGGTATAAGACGGGAGGCTTCTGAGGTAATGTGGCCGCAGTGAAATCGCGTCTCACGCACGTACTTCGCCTATCGAGATTGATTTTCGTCCTACGGATCTGGTTTCAGCAGAATGAGATCCAGCAGTTCGTTCATATCGGTTTTCCAGTGAAATCGGACGATTATATGCCTTTCGTGGTCTCCCCATTATGATCTCTCGGTGCAGATGGTGTCGCTTTGATGCGTGTCGAGCCGGATTGATCCCTTTCCTATCTGTCCTAGAAGCGAATGGGTTCGTTATGGTTTTGTGTTTCGTTTTGCATCCTGGTCTATTATAATTGCCTATTGAATTATGATCGTTAATATAACGATGGTCTAATCGTAAGTCATGTTTCTTTCGTTTAGAAATGTATTGTGTTTGACTACGTCAGACAGGAGCGTTCAGTTGAAAGAAAAATATACATTCTGAATGATTTTTTTTCATCCTAATTATTTTTTTAAGGTTTGATACTTGTGTACAGGTTTTCTTTTCCAGATTACATAATTTTCATTTCAAATCAAATACTTCCCATTTCAATTTTTTTTTCTTACCACATACTCGTATATTTCAAGGAAAACAATTGAATTAAAAAATGGAAAACATTTTTTGTAAATTGAAATATATTTAACTTGATATGGTAATTATGCAACTTTAAATGAGAAATCTGTATTTATAGCATTTTAAAACAATCGATTCGGAAAACACGAATAAATAATTTTCTTCTTACCTTCATGTCTTACGGCAATGACTTTTATAATTATGAGCACAAATATCTAGAAGCGACTTAAGCCACTGTCATAATGGTGGACACAATGCAATATTTTCTGTTTAAAAGCTTATTTTATTTTTCAAATACTGTATACAGGTTGCTAATGAATTCAATGATTGTTAAAAATTGTAATATTTTCTCATACATCGAAGCATCGAATACATTAAAACAAGTAGGTAGATATGTTTTTCTTCAGTCAAGTTCAAAACAAATGTAGGCACTAGACCTTCAACATATTTTAATTAAAAATATTGAGATGAGAAAAAAATATCTACATATCTTTAATTTGTCCTTTTATAATCTTACTTAGGAAAAATATATTTTTTTTTCTTATCAATATATAGGTTTTTTTATTGCTTTTATACGAATCTTTCATTTTATTGAAACTATTAGGTATTTCATTATACTAGGTAGTAAAACAAAATGCGTTACAATTTCGTTGAATTGAGATCACTGCTACATTTGCAGTACATCTACAATAGACATTTGTGGTTTTGTGGGAGCAAAATGTGTACCGATCTTTTATTTTTCATACTTACACCATTCACAAGCCTATGAATAACATTCTCATTTGTAGATTATTCTTAAATGTACATATTCTTTAAATTATTATTTATCTTAAATATATATTAAATAATAGGAAATGAAAACGTGTGATAAATCAAAAAATCTTTGTATTGAAACAAAATTTTATTAATAGTAAAAATAATTACATTATTCGCTTTCATCATCTGAATCTAATTCACTTGAAGAGCTGGAATCATCTGATGTTGAACTTGAAGACTCAGTGTCATCAGAATCAGTATCAATTATACGTTTCGGTGAGCGTTTTGTATCATTAACATTATCATTCGATATCACCATACTATTCAATAAATCAAATGCCAAAGCATTTTCTACAATTTGAGATTCTTCTATTTGAACCATTTGAGCAGCCTCTTCATATTCTTCTAATTCTAATTTGACCGATGCTTTAGATATTTTAATTTCTTCTATTTTATTGCTCAAATTTTTGAAAACTTCCTCATCACATTTTTGAGAAAATATTAGAAAATCTTTTACATACAATTGATTAAGAATGTATCTTGCATCTTGACTACTATTAAATAATTTGTAAATCTCAATAAGACATTTCACAACATATTTACGTCCGAGTTTAAAAACTTTCTGTACATCTTGGCATACTTTTGAAGATAATTTAAAATTGCGATAAATAGGATAAATTAATGACCGTCTATAACAAGATACAAGAGTTTCTTCCACATTATCGAAAACAGCAAACCAACTTAGAGTCGCCGATAGCCTATTGATTGTCCAACTTGATTCTATAGTGTTTTCATTAAAGGTAACTCGTTTTTCATAACAATAAGCATATATGATATCTACCAAGCTGAAAGTAATCTTGTCGTATTCGTCTTGTGTCAATAAATATTCCTTGTTGGGCAAATCCTTTAAAACTTCGATTTCTTCACTAGAAAATTTAAGCCTTTCTGAAGAATTTATAACATCCCAGGGTGTACGATAAGCGAGAACAGGCTTTATCAATTCTTCGTCAAAATAATCAGCTAAATAATGATCGGATGAAAACTTTGAATTTTCATAATCTTCCATCAACTTTTTACGGTCCGTGAACGAAATCTCTTCAGGCGTTTTCAGCTCAAATATATTTGGGAACTCTTCCCCTAAATCTCTGAACGAATCACTGACCTTATTTGCAAATCCATAAGCGAAACAATGGTTGGTAAATGAGGCACCAGAAGCATTAGATGAAACAGAATCAACAACACTGATTCCCTGACTATTGTCATCTCCAATGACTTCTATCAAATCTGGAGCTATGTCTGGCATTTCCTTGGGAGCCATGAGACTCGTCACCATATCTAAATCTTTGAAGAACTCTCCTTCATTCACTTTATCGAACACAAACGTATAATATCCACTATCACAATCATATTTTCCCATTGAATGCTCATTCTCAATTACATCTCCTGGTAAATTTAGTCTTAGATGATAAGGGGAAGATGAGAATATGAATTCATTTTTGTCCACATATACTTCGGTATCGTCGATATTAGAATAGGGAGAATGAATTTTTATCGTCACAGTTTGATCGTTTTGCTCTAATTCAAATTTTGGAATCAACATTGTGAGATTTGAGCGAATTTGATGTACGTCAGATGGCAAGAGTGCGACGAGATGACAAACTAACCTCTAAGCAACATCATTATTTAATTTGACATAAAACATAAGAATGGTTTTAGCGGCCATGATTCATTTTTTATTATCGGCATTTTAAACCATGGACACATGATGTACGTTCGATGCGCGTTTCCATATGAAATCAAAACGCACGCTACAATTTCTTATGGGAACACGGATCAAATGTCCATAATTTTTTCGACTTCTTATTGTTAGTGTTAGTAACATTTTTAAATAAGTGAATTTTACATAAAACACGATTACTCAGTAACTATTTACTAGAGAATGTAAAGAGATTCAATCCTCCCTCTCCCCTTTTGTTTTTTTTTTCTTTCATTTCTGACTTCCTTTTGGAAAATTGCGTTTTAAAAAAAAATCAAATCGAACCTAATTTCATTTCGAATACTTGAAGCGATTTTGATACTATTTAATTTAATTCAACCTTCTAAAAGGGAATTACAGACAAAAATCAAAAAGATAAATGAAGGTGAAAAGAATGAAAATAATAGTGTTTGCTATTTAAAAATAATACAATGAATAATATGCATTAAAATTTTATTGAAATCATTGCGATTTAAAACTTCTAATACATATATAATATATAAATAATAAATATTGATTTATATAATCGTAAAAAATATTTACAAATCTAAAATAACACTTAAAGCTTAAAAATAAAACTAAAGAAATATAAATATCACAAGACTTTCGAAGTGTATTCAACTCTGAGGAAGGTAATTTCGAATAATCAATGATCATATTTCAAATAAAACTATATATTAACAATGAGATACACATGAGGATATTTGATTTGAAAGGCTTCACTTTATATCACATTGAAAATACTTATTACATCATATACATATATAATATATAAATTCATTTAATGTAAAAAGATTTACATGATTAACATCACAAAACAGTTTAATGGAAGGAATACTGAATTTTTCTTTCTTGAAAGCTATTCGCTATAATGATATGATCATAATACATATACAAAATTACCTTGTTAGAATTCAACTCCAATATTTTTCTTTTTTTATTACATGTGTGATTATCGTTCGTTACTAACAACAAGAAATATTACACTTTCTTATTTGGTAAAGATACCAATTTAGGGCTTTTGGAAGTCTCAAATTTCTGTTGAAGATTAGCTACATTAGATATTTTAGAATTCATGCTTGGTTTAATATTACTAGGCGCTTTGTTGGTAATTTCATCACTTTTTTTCACAGAGTTACTCTTCACAGGTTGTTTTTGTTTATCAGAAACACTGTTGTTAGTTTTTGTCACACTTGATAAATTGTTTTCAATACTATTAGATTTTGATGAATTTAGACTGCTACTTGAACTAAGATTCTTTTGGTTAACATTATTTTGAAGCACTTTTGGTAGAGTTGGTCGTGGTGGAGTAATTTTTTTCTTATCGTTTAAATTAGAATTTGTTGGAGGCGAAGGAGCACTTCTTAGCACTGGTTTTGTAGAATCCATTCCATTAACAAATGTTTTCTGTGGCTCTTTTTTCGTTAACGATTTTGATATAGGTAAATTGGGTGTTTTTTGAAAGCCACTTATAGATGATGGTTTAGGTGGTATATTAGATTGTAATGTAGGTTTTAGGATAACTCCTTGATCATATCCAGTTGATTTCGAAATGTTAGCTTGGTTATTACTATTGCTTTGATTGTTGACTACGTCTGGAGATTTCAATGAATTTTGGGTATTAGCGCAACTAGATATCAAATCGGGACTATTATTTTGAGATTTATTTAGTGAAGATTTAAAAGAACTTCTTGCTGAACTAGTTGCGTTTTTTGAATTTATTGAATTATTGGGTTGATTACTTATATTTTTAACAATGGCCTGCACAGAGGATTTTGGAGGTGTTATTTTTCTCTTATCGATCTTAGCAATAGATGATTCTGGTGATTGAACATCGTTTGAATCTTGAATTTTTTGAGACGATGCACTTTCAGATGTATCAGATGTTTTTGTTTTATTATAACTTGCTGCGAAAGGACCCATGGGTCGATTCAAAGTGGAAACAAACGGTTTGTTAGAATTTTCAACTTTTTCATCACTTTTATCACGCCCAGGATTTAATTGAAAAGATAATCCACCATTAAAATTACTTGCTGAACTGATCTTCGAATTAGGCATATGTACAGGAACATTAACAGCTGAAGGAGCTAAATAGCCACTACTAGTCGTCGATGGAGCACTAGACACAGGTCTTGCTGGAGTTAAATTACTATATTCATTTTCTAAACCTGGATCTACATCGGAATCATTCGTACCAGATTCTTTTCCTTTTTTTCTTCTGTTCAATGTAGAAGCTGAATATATAGATTCTATATTTCTATTTTGAATTTCAGACACTATTTCTCCTAAAAGTCCTATATTATCTGCAGTGCTAGATTTGAGCAATTCTGGCTTTTGGGAGTCTTTTTGAATATTAATTTTGGAGGGTATATTTGGTAAAGGTTTATTAAATATTACATTATCTCTATCTGTTGGACTTTCTTCAATGATGGCATATATATTATCAGAAGAATTTTCTTCTGTTATGTTAGTTAGGCCTTTGTGATTTTCTGCAACACAATCATCATATTCTGGTGTTTTGGTGTTAGCAGTTTTATTAGATGCAGAAAAGTTTTGAGAATTTGCAATAGTAGGATTTTGAAATCCGGTCATAGATGATAATTTATTTTCATTCTTATTATTAATCGTACTAGAATTAATTGGTCTTGGTGGTGGTGGTGATGTGGGTCGTGTAGTAATATGAATTGATGTAGGCCTCTTGACATTCGATGGTTGCCTCATTGAACCAAATGCAGGCAATTTTTGTTTTTGAGGAGATACCGGCCCTCTCATACTTTGTGCTCGAGAAATTCCAAATTTACTATCAGGATCATCCATGTCTGATTCTACTGGTAAGGAACTAGCAGGTAATTCGATTTCAGTCAAAGGAATCGGATTTGAAATTGGAAGTGTGCGTAATTCATTTTTATCAATATTTTTAAATGCTTTAATTTGATGATTTTGATTTTTAGGTAGAGAATGACTACGTTCGACAGAATTCCTGCTCTTGTCTTTTTCACCTTTTTCTTGCTTTAAAAATGAAGCAATTCTATTTAATGTCATCCCATCTTTTGGCTTTTTGGGAAGAGGTTGTTCAAAAATATTCACTGTATTTGTTACTGAATTAGGACTACTTAAAGGTCGTTTAGCAGCTTCAGAAGTATTCGGTGCTGTGGGAGCAGGTCTCAAAGGTACAGCAGTTATGGTTACAGAACCTCCACTGTGTTTCAAAGGAGAGACTAACTCTTTAGCAGTACAAGTTGATGCTTCTAGTATTGGATTAGATATTATTGGTCTAGCATTTGATGAACCTGGATTAGCTGGTGGTAAAGCCGGTGCCATAGAAGCACTATTTGAAGTCTCAACAGCAGCTGCTACGACTGATTTATTTCTTTCTATTGTGTTTGATGCTGCAGAACCTGCTCTATTGATAGTCGCAGTAGTTTTGCTTGTGTTCAAGTTATGAAAACTTGGTCTATTTGGAATTTTCACTGTCACAGATGGCACACTAGGTATAGGAGGTGCAGATCTCTGAGGAACTTTTTGCGTTTGGTTTGGTGAACTCGGTATATTGATCGCAATAGTTTCTTTATTTCCAACTTGGTTAGAATCGTTCGCATTTTTGGTATTAATAGCATTTATCGCATTTTTCACACTATTCGATGATGTTGATTTAGGAGCAAAACTAGAAACAGACTGGGAAGTCTGTTCATTTTCAATACCAAAATTTTCATTTGAAACTCCTCCAAAAGCTTTATTTTGCTTTTGCAACGGGCTCAAAGTAAATCCTTTGAAATGACCGAAAAAGTTATGTTCAGTGGACTGAGAACTTTGAACAGGAAGCAAACTAGAGTTCATATCATCTGGGGAGAGATGTGGAGTTCCAGGCGATACCGTAGTTGGAACAGAATTAGATGGGCTACACAATCCAAGACAACTTGCTCCACGAGATACTTGACGTTGTATACCACTCTTCGATGGAGATTTAGAGCTGAAAAAACAATTAATAATTACATAAAAAAATATATGAATTGATTTGGTTGAAAATTTTAATACACATACGATGATATTGATTTTGGTCCTTTCCAACATACGACAACATTGTGTTTAGCATAATGTTTCAGAATTGCAATTAGAAAAACAGAAGCCAATATTGCTGCTACTAAAAGACAGATAAGCATCACTATTTCTCTTGGAGCTGAAAAAAAATCAATATAAATACAATGATAAAAATCTCAAAGTAATAGTTAAATCAATACCGTCTGGACTAGCTGGTCCTGAATCTAAACTACCACCTGGTCCAGGATATTCACATAAAGGTGGTGCATATCCCTTATTACAATGGCAATGCCCTGTAAAAAAAAAAAAATGCAGTCAAAATAATCATGAAATGAAAATGAAATTGAATAAATGTTACCTAATGAATTACAAACACCACGGCCAGAACAATCTGATGGACAAACAATATTAGGGTCAGATTTTGTTTGAACTTCTAGTCGTAATGAATCGACAGATAAACATTTTTGATTCACACACATCTGAAACATTAAAAACAAGTGAAAAATATTCTAAATCTAAATAAAATTTGATTTTACAATATAAAAATTACCTTTCCATCGCCACATTTAGCACCATCAGGAACTAAGCCTGGATCGATTTGATTCAACCCTAAATCCACAATTGCAGTGCGACAAGGAATAATCTCTCCTCTGTTGTTTATAAAAGAATGTGACAATATAGCGACACTTTCCATGCCGAATTCAAGACGTTCATTTAAATGTCGGCAATGTAACATCCCACACAGAAAATTTTCATCTTGACATTTAGAAAAGTTCTGTTTGAGTCTATTATATCCACAGTTTCCATGTCTGTTGATTTAATATAAACATATTAAAGTATAATATATATTTACGTATAACACAGAAGGTTTTAAATATACCTTGATCCCTTTTTATTCATTTCATAACATTTAGCATTACTGCTTTCTCCAGATGGTCCCCAAAGTAAACGACATTGATCAGTTCTAGTTCTACAAGAACCTTGATAACAAAATGCCTGAAACATAATTTAATGTAAAATTTTATGCACAGGTGAACCTTAAAATAAAACTAAATCTCATACATTTCCTCCTTCACACATTTCAGTATCCATCTTGAACACATCGTCTGGACAGTATTCAGATTGACCAGTGCAAAATTCTGGAAGATCACACTCATGCTCAGCACTTCTACATAGTGTACCAGCAACTGATGGTCGACATGTCTAGCAATAAATATACATATCACGTTTATAATACACCAAACAAATTAATAAAAACAATCTGTAGAATGAGAAAAACATACTTTGAGATCACAACACTCTCCAGTAGCACATGTTGCATTCGGATAAAGCATACAAGTTGAAGGATTACAGCAATAATTTCCATCACAGGTTTTAGATAATCCACAATCACATTCTTCACCTAATTCTACAAACCCATTACCACAAACTGGTGATTCAAATAGTTTTTTTGGTTTATTTCTAAAACAAAAACAATCTTGTATATACTGTTAAGATAAATATTCCTCAATATTTGAAAAAACATACCTCAAACAATAATCCATTCCATGTTCGAATGCAAGAGCCAAATATTCCAAGCTACAAGAAGACCAATGTGTAGGACTTTGAGAATTACTAGAAGGACTCATAATACACCTTTCATCGGGACATTTACACTTTTCAGTATCATGTTCCATTCCTACGATTTGAATCAAATGAGTTTGTTTCTAGATTTTTATAAAACAAAATAAAACAAGCAATACCAAAATTATGTCCCATCTCGTGAGCTATTGTAGTTGCAACGAGACCTACTACATTGGAATGATCCATTGCAACTCCTCCAGAGAATTCGTAAGTACAAATCGGTCCTTTTAAAGCTTTACCCACTACTCCTCCAGCAAATTGCTCACGACTGTATATTTACATATATTTTGTTAAATTGAAATAATCTACTTGCTTATGTAAATAAAATAGAACTTACGTCAATAACTGTGCATTGTCATTAGGATGATCTCGAACAAGACGCTCTCTTCTATAATGCAAAAAATTTGTCAAAGTTGTATCCCCATTATCAGATAATTTGATTTCATCATATTCAGTCCATACAACTATACCCACTAATGCAATAAAAATATTAAGGGGAGCATACAACTAAAATGATAATAATCATGAATTTTGAGTAAATATGTTATCACTAATAAAGTTACTAAATCGCTCACAGAATTTATAATATTCGCTATATCTTTGCAGTGATGATGAACTTTACTTAAATTTTCTTCTAGCTCTTTAAATTCTTTATTATCAACCACCAAAACGAGCTCAACATAGCGAGATTTCTTATTAGCATTATATGGACCTCTAATCAATGGCTCACTTTGTGGTGCTGATCTTTTGTACTGAAAAACCATATATATTTGAATTGAAATTTTGCAGAAAATAAAATTAAGAAATATAAATAAGTATAAACACTCACTCTTAATATTCTATTAAATTCATGCTCTTCAGAGTTATTGAGATCAGCTAAATGTGAATGATTATGACCCCCTACATAACCACATGTATGATTTGATATTAAATGTTCATGCTTGTAAAGAAAATGAGGAGTATCCAAAGAATTTTCTGTAAATTGTCGATTTGTTAAGAACAAATGTTATTTTCCGCTTAAACAAATTTCATTTGAAAAAATTATAAGAACCATTTCCAGGCTGAACATAATGCATATTCGTTCCATCATATATTACACCAGTTAGACCTCTACATGTAGAAAGAGCAGCCCACGAATCTTTGACACCACGAATATGCCCAACATATTGACACAAATCAATATCCTGAAAAATTAATTAAAATTGTTGTGAATATTAATCAGTGTGAAATTTAAAAATAATATTATATTTAATACCTTTTCGGTAGTGCTGTTGACTATATGTTTTCCTCGGTGTTGATAGCGAATGAAATGGTTTGCCGGTATTAATTCTCTATTTAAACGAAGATCTAATATATATTCTTTGTCATCTATATTGTAACCTAGTGTGAGATCGTGTATGTGAAGACCTTCCTGAAAATTTCCCTTCATTGAATTAAGTGTTTTGTGAATGTCGAAAAAATATCATCAATAACAAACTATACCTCTTCTAATGTTGTTGATATTTGTCTTTTCTCTCTTCCATGAAAAATTTTTGGTTTTATTACTACATGTCGGCTAAAGTCTATAGAAGGAATCCCCACATTTTCAACTACTGGAACAATATAAATAAACGATTAAAGCAAGATATTAAAAACACATGAGAATATCATCAATGCGGATTAAATTAGTTTCTGTATTAGACCCCACACATAAATGACCAACGCATTAGCAACGTAAATTCGAAAATTTTCGTGAATTTGGTGATCATGCTTTAAAATAGAATCGATACGAAAATAACTAACCACATTGTCCGCGATAACCATATTCCACATGATTCGAAAGAAGCATCAGAAAAAATCTCAAATCGGAAGAATAGCATTTATTACATTCAATCTCCAAAGGAGAAGGTATCTATATTCAAAATCCGGTACTTATGAAGAAACGTAACCCAAGCTATTTCTAACCCAAATAATGAAAAAGAAAATGAAAATAATTAGAAGTAAACACCTTTCGAGTTACTTGTCATTATATTCGCATCCTGCACCAAATAGATTCAATAAGAATCGTATATGACGACTGAAAAGGCCAAAGGATACAAATGACATTTATGCCGAAATTGAGTTATAAACAGGAATCGCTTCAATGTACACGCATATATTTGGTGGCAAAAGGATATAAACGAATTTGGAATATGTACCGAGATATATCATCAAATCACTCGACCTCCTAATACATGTAGGAACATGGTCAACTTAAGCTCGCTTTTTTCGAAATCACCGCGAAGTTACTTGTACTCCTTGGCCTTTTCAGTCATCATATGATTCAGGAGCAGATCTAAACATCTGAAGACTAAAAAACGAAATAGACGTATAGCTTCGATATGCTAATAATTCAACGTACTCTTTGAAGTACAATAGCTAATCCTCCTAAACATCACCAATCTACAAAGACCGTCAGATTGAGTCCTCGGTAAGGAGGTCGAGCGATTGCGAGAGAACAAGACGACCAGTCCATCGTCAGAGACTCCCAACCCTCCCACACCTTCGAATATTCGAAGACCAGCGTCCAGGTGAGCTCGTCCCACCGCTTGGGAGCAGCTGGCGTGGGCGAAGAGAGCGAGAGTGTCGTCGGGTTCAGTAGCCGATGCATTCGCAGATGGTGCACCAGCTACTACGACTATACCAGCCAGAGCTGATCCTATAAATAAACCTGAAGATGAACGACACCCGAGACATGTGCGAGTCGAGTCCCCGAGTGCGTTTCTTGGCGGAGATGGAAAAAACTTTTAAAATGTTTGTATGTACTTATCGCACATAACAGGATGTGATACTCCAGCTGGTCGTGTGGGTGTTGGAGGATGGAAAAAAATTTGGAGGAAGCTGAAAGACGCGATGATAGATAATGAAACGGGACGTGATTGTGGAAGCTTTTGTTGCTTTCGTGTAATCCGGGATGAATGGTTTCTTATGTAAATCAGGAGTATTGTTAAGAAAAATACATAAGCTAGAAGTGAATGTTTATTTATTTATTTTTTATAGAGCAATGTTTTTCAAAATGAATTCTACTGAACCAAAATAAACCCAAGACCTATAAAATTAACTAAACTTAAAAAATCCATGTTTATGAAGGGTTCTTTCAGAAAAAAATATTAACCAAGAAACCAAAACAACACTTAGGTAATAAAACACAACAATAACTCAGTTCATCGTCGTCACGACAGTTCTACGGTTATAACTGAGATAATTGAATTAGTGATGATAGTTTAGAGTCGACAACGATTTACGAACCAACCGCAGAGACTAGAAACTAGAATCTCGAGAATACAACGTTCTAGTTATACGATGTCGGGATAAATTAGCGAGCAAATACTAAAAGTACACGCCCATCGTTCAAATAAGCCAACTCTGGAGCTAAAATGGCCCATCTCGAATCGCCAAATAACGAATTTCGTGGGGTCAAATAACCCATCTCGAGATTGTTAATGTGTACATTGTGTTTCTTCGAAACTTTGAACCGCGACGTTTCTCTGATGAAGATAATCGTTTGAATGACAATGAGGACGATGGTGTTTTTAAAAAAGCAATTTATGAATAATATTGTGCAAAAAATGTTGTATTTTTGTGCAATCATCGCAATTGAATTTCGTACTGACTTTCGATTACGAATTCGATTCGAAATTTGAGTGTAAACAAGTAATAATCGATTCGAAATTTTCTTCAGTCGTATTACGCAAATTGATTTTTAATTATTTAAGATATTTTCGATGAACATGTAAAATTTCAACGTATGTAAGAGTTTACAATCGACTATGTGATGAATAGACAAAAATTCAAAGACGCGCATTATTTATAGGACTTAGTAATAGGAAAATCGGAAGAAGCAACGGGTTATTTTCAAATGATTCCAGAGACCAAGATCCGGTGAATCAGTGCACGTTCCACAACTTGAATAAAAAATAATATAAAGAGAACTTGAATCGCGGTGAAAACAAGGAAAACCTGAGTGAACGAACCGTAATGACGATAGATAGAACAATAAACCAAAGTACACGGTACGATTACAACGAACTGTAGAAACAATCAATAGAAAAACTGCAGAAATTATAGCTTAGTGCGATTTTTTCCATTGCTTCCATACACAAAGCAGCAATCGAAAAACCGAAAAATAGCTTAAAAAACATAACTGCGGAAAATATGTACTTCCTATACATGTAGCAGGGAAAATAAAGAAAGCGTCATGGCCGCTGAATATTGAAGCTGGCGCCCGGAGCAATTTCTTTCATGCCCCGTTTTGTACGACGACCGAAAATGAAAAAAATGAAAATACGAGACATTTATGGAGAAAGACGTTCCATCGGTTCCATACGACGAATGTAAATAAGTGCGACAAAACAGTTAGCGAAACGCACTCGAAGCATACGCGAGTACAGTTAACAACCTCTACCAACAACAACACGTTCACTGAAAAAAGGCGTTCTTCGACGCGAATTTTTCAAAAATTACAGATTTTTCATGTGAATTTGCGACGGAAATTTTTCATCAGCAGCATCCTCATTAACTCTAGCTGAACGTGTTTTTAATAAGCGCAAGGCCGATACGTGCACGTATCGCAAGAACGACGAAAGTATGAATTATTCAGAACGCATGAAACTTTTTCATATGCGATGAAACGGTCGAGAAATGTCGCGGTTCTAAGAATAAATGGCGCCGGATTCATAAAATTAGCAATCGAGACCCGGTCGGATGATGATGATGATGATGGTTTCCTGCGAATCGTCTTCATCATCGATTGTATACTAATTTACGATTCCTGAGCCCGATAGACTACGATCTACGTGACCGTTTTTAATCACGGATATGTGAAGATATTGGAGCGTCCATTCAATAAAATTATTACATGGATAAGGTCAAATTTTCTGATTTAATCTAATTGTAAATGTGTAGTCTGCAATGCGAATTTTTTGAGTTTTTGGCAAGTGATCCGCTATTCGTTCGTGTGAGTTATTCGGTCCAACTGGAACGAAGTACGCCAATAGAATTTGCAAAAAAAGCGTGTTGTTAGCATCTTAGTTGTTTACGCGGGTCACGTAAAATCAATGAAGATTCCAGATGAGATGCTAACGACGAGATGCATCCCACTTCTATCATTCGCAACCGTTTATGCAATGATGAATGGAAATGAATGGAAAATCGTCCATCGACGACTTTATTATTATGAATTCACGTCGGTGAAAAGAATTGTGCAATCTCAAGCCAGTTGCGCAAAACGATGAAAATAATCGCATCGATAAACACCTGCAAATTATCTTGAAATATTATTTTAGAACGAATATAATCGACTCGCGAAACACATTGTTTTGGTACAGATGAAAACTAGAGCGACTTATCTTTACAGCACACGAAGATAAAAACATTTACACGAGCGTAATCCCAACTGATATAATCGTGAAAATTCAGCGAAAACGGAGAAAGTAAAACTCTATTTACTATAAACTAACATCAGAATCGTTTACCTCACATTGTCTTCATGCGCAACTATTTAATCGCGGGAAAAACTATAAATACTATGACTCAGAACACGATTCCATTGTCTTGCAGCCATATTATGATTCAAACAGACATAATGATGCACTCGTCAATCGCTTTCATAAAAACACAACTAACCGCTTTTATATTGCGGTTAACCAAAGAACCTAACGTCAAACCTAGAGAACAATAATCGGGTCAAAGGACTATATGATATCATACATCTACTAGGAGCAGGTGAAAGGCGACAAAGGCCAATTAAGTCTCAACGCAGCTGAGGTTGACCAACAAAAGAACTCCTTAGTGTGTCGATACAAAAATGACTAAACAGGAAGTCGGTACAAAAAGAGGCATGCGTTTGTGCACAGTAATGTAAAATTTGCATACTATGTATCCGGTTTTTGATCAGTATCCGCTTATTTTTTACGGAAACCAATTAGGGTGTCTGTCAAATATAAATTCGCCGATGTGTAGGCTCATCGAATATTAATGTATGAAATGTGAGTTTGAATTTAGAAATTGATGATTTTCATAAGCGAATGTATCATTTTTTTGTAATAAATAAACAAAAATAATATTTTGTTATAAATTAAATATTGTTTTAGTCGGTACACAAATAAAACATGAGTTTGCTACATTTGCATCGTGCAATTTCAAACCGTTCTTTTAATTGCTTACAAAATACGAGCACTGTATCTAATACAAATTGAAAATATTAACTCTATATATAAAGCATATTATTGGAAGTAAAAAAAGGAAAATTTAAAAGGAAAACTAATCTATTATAGCAGTCGTCTCGACGCATTAACATTCTTCACGTCACTTCTTCTAAGAGTCTATAAACAACGAAAAATAACCTTCGCAACACCTTCAGAATATATGCTCATTTTTCAATAAGATGCAAATCACAATAGTTATGTTTGAGCGCAAATATCTGTAAACACGAGTGAAACTCAAATATGTTTCTATTTGCACAAGTGGTGACGTTTAAGCGATTTTTAAAATATCAAACGTCGATCGATTCTCGAAAAAAACTAAACGAAATCTTAAAAATAATCATTTTTGCAATTAACTCACGCGTGTTTTTCTATATTTTTATCGGAAATAAACGAGTCTGTTGCACAAGCGGATACAATAAGAACTGGAGCGAGAAGACATTTTCGAAACGATTTGGACGTACATAATATTATTTTCGATATTTCCGCGAAGAACGTTAACGACGATAATTAATATGGGTTAGACCATTTTCAACCTTGAGTGGAACCGTTTCGAAACAATCAAGAAGAGCTGTCATATATAATAGATCGATTACTGTGCATGTGAGTTTCTCAACAGGTGGCTCACGAAACTTATTTGTCTGAACAGTATTTTCTGTATTACGAACTCAATATTCATACACTTTTATCGCAAATGAGAGTTGGTTGGATACGTTTTATTTTCGCAAATATCATTTTACATGCGCAATTAAAAATAAAGGTCGTTAATAATCCGGAGAGGTCGGCTATTGGTATGACGAACAGGCCTTCGAATCGATTAAACGGCAGTGTCGCTAAATAAATTCACTGTACATATTATTGAGTCGTTAAATGTAAAGAAATATCGCATGTCTTATGCATTGTAAAAAATATTTAAGTGAGTTGATGATTAATAAATTAATTGTTAATTCGATTTTGTGTTCAATCAATGATATAAATCTTTTCAGATAAATTTTGACAATGTTAAAATGGATGCACTTAATGCTTCAGATAGCAAAAATTGTACATTTTTTTAAATAATTTAACAATAAAACTGATGCACTAAATGCTTCAGATATGAAAAATTGTACATTTTTTTAAATAATTTATTAATTTAATGTATTTTATATAAATCTAGCACTGAATCGCTACCGGATCTAGAAACATCACTGTATGCACTAGATACGAGGCTTCCGGCCCAAAAATTCACCAGAAAACAAATTTCATTTTGATAAAACCGCAAACAACAAACCAAAGCAGAGGAAAAAGTCAGAATTTCACAGCAGACAACGGCAATTGCGAGATTTCGATTGCAAACAGAGGACAAAGCACTCGACGACAAAACCTCCAAATGCGGGCTCACAAAGCCGAACAATTCAAAACTCTATACAGTAGGTCCTCTAGCTATGAACGGCCAAAATTCAGTTCCGCAGTTCGCAGTCGAAGGACTGACTGTACGCGAGTTGATCAATCTCGTATGTCGGAGATGTTTATGTTGATGCACTCAAACAACGTCGGATACTGAATCTAATATTAGGTTTATGAATAAAAAGTTTGGTACAAAAATTGAGATGAGCTCTCGTCCAGACCACCGCTTGGATCTTGGATGTAGGAAATTGCTCATGTGCTAAAACGATGTGTTAATCTATCTGTGAGATGATGATATTATGTGTTTTATTATTTTTGCCGTTCGATATCAGATATTTATGCAATTGCGATTGTGTAATTCAACTTTTAATCGGTGTTGCGATTTGTTATTTTATCTTATCGACGTCAAGTCGATGTTATAAGCTCTGTGTACATAAACTTGGAAAAATATATAGCCTTTTTTACTGGATGAATCACGATTGCGGTAACCGAATATACACGACAAAAAGGTAATTCTTTCTAAGAATTTTTTTTGCGAAGTGCTTATTTTTTGAAAATAAAATAACTTTTTTAGTTTTCCATTTAAGTATCGTATACACCATTACGAATCGGCAGCTATAAAAAAATCTAACAGTTTCAGAAAATGATACCTAAATACTATCATATCTGCACGAAACTCGATGAGTTCAGATTATATTGGATTTTAAATGCATTTTTTTCATGTTAGATTACATTAGGATAGGTTGAGTTGTATTTTAGGTTCGATTAGATTAGGTTGAGTTGCATTTTAGGTTCGATTAGATAACGTTCAAAGTTCAATTGAGTGACGTTTCAGATACAGTTAGATTCCGTTTTACACTTGATCAACAAAGGTCAAGAGTCAAACCGATACAAAACTAACATTTTTAACTATTACAATTTATTTTTTTGTACACATCACATTTGAATACTCAGCTCATGACGAAGATCAAACAGCTCGAACGTCACGATAAAAAACCTTCACTCGAAAACACATCGAGACAAGCAAGTCCTCGACTGCGAATTTAAGCTTCCATCGAAAATTATCCCCATTTGTAAAAAAAAAAAGGGTTTAGCCCAGCTGGAAACCAATCATACGTGACTCACAACCGCATCGATCTGTGCGAAGCGAATCCGACGAGGCCAGCGGTCGTCAACCCCTGGCTGGAAGAAGAAAGAAGAAGAACCGAGGCGCCATCTGAAGCCAGGGTACGAAGCCAAGGTAAGAAGCCGATAACCACGAAGAAGAAATCGAAGAAACTTCAGCTCGAAGCTGGTTGAGCTATTGTGCAACTGTGGTAATTCGATGGTTACGCTGCACCGGAACAAGTAAATCATTCTGATGTGAGGAAGTACAGAGTGCGACAAATCGGTTCACCTTCTCGTTTGACCTGACACAATTTTCAGTGAGATCAATTTTTCAACTGAGTATTGAGAACTGAGAACAAGTGAGATCACAATTTTCAACTGTGAGATCTGGGATATATGGGGATTTTTCGTTGTATTGTATGGATTAATCAAATTCCGCAATTTGATGGTGCTGCGTGATGTCATCATAGTCGTCTTGTGGTCGCATTGGATGTAATTTTGTTCGGTTTCGCAGACAAAAAACGTATTCGAGATGGAAGTTTATTAGTGGAGTGGCAATTTGGCGCAATTCTAGCGAAGATGTGTGTTTTTATTATGTGTGCTTTATGAATACTTAGCTCTTTATTTGATATGATTTGAATCGTGTTACACAATAGAAATTTAAAAATCAAAAGCAAATTCAAGATAACGTATCTAATGATAATGCGAAAGTAGGCTAGCGCTTAATCCATGCAATGTTTACGAATGCGGTTTTCGAGCTGACAATTTCAAAATGCCACACATGTCACGTTGCATATTCGTTTCCATGACGAAAATTGACAAATATTCGCATGATAAAATTGCAAATTTCCTAAAAATTAATGACTCACGCCCATAACGGAGCATATTGCTCACATCGCTAATTGAACTAGGTGTAATATAACAGGAAACTAGTCGCTCGTAGAGAAACCGTACGAATGGCGAACGGTAGGGTTGGGTTCACTTGCGTGCCATTAACACATGGTTTCGTTAATATACGGCATGGAAACGCTAAAAAGAGAAAAAATGGCACAATAAAACGGTCGATATGTACATATAATAATATACACAAACCGAGTAAGCTCAAAAGTGCCACAGAACACGGGCGTTGGTCAATTCGGCTAATTGAAAAAATGTTCGCGTGTGAACTCAGTACATACATAGTTCATCAGAATAACTCAGACAGTTCGTTCGGGATAACGAATGGAAAAAAAAGGATACAAGTGCGTATGTATAAAGCTCGTTTTGTTTCGTGAGCGTAGAGCGTATCGTGTGGGAAGTCGTCGAAACGAAACTTTGTTAGAAATATTGTTAAAAACTGTTAAAGTTGACGATCCATGGCCGAAATGTTCGAAAGCGTGATTCAGCCGTGGGTCATTTCCACCCCCCAAGTCTGGTCTCCAAATGGGGGAATAATAAAATTGAGTATGAAATGAATTTATTTATTTATATTTATTCATGATAATGTATGGTCGTAAATATTATACTGACGTTTCAATGGTGCGACGATAAAAAAAAACCGCGCGAGTTTATCTAAAGAAAGGATGTGTTAATCATAACATACTCAGATATTGCGAAATTCGCCGACGAAAACGATCAACAAATTTAAGCTTTATATAAAATTTGAACATTTTATTAAACTATATACAATCGAGAATATTTTTTTCGTCGGAGAAAGTCGACCTTACGAAGGTTGACGTGGAAACAGCCTTGGTGCGATCGACTAAACTCGACTCATGCAGTTTACGACAATAGTTAATTTTGATTACTTCTAGTCTAGAGTTGAGTAAATTCATTTGACACTGGACTGTGGACGAAGGGCTTTTCGAACACCCTGTATAATATAAACGTGCTTTTGGCACCCCAAAAGGAAATAATTTATGGGTGAAATCGTCAATTATACATTGTCTGCGTTGGGGAGAATATAAGAGACTTTGAATTTTTCGATTTCCATATAAATTCGCAAGTGGGTATTAAACGTTTACAATAAGGAACGAATCAATATTTTTCTCAAATGCAAAGTCGATGAGTCAATGTATTAATTAAACATGTCGTATTTAATATTATAATTTTCCTCAGTATCGAACTCGTGATTAAGTATACTATTTATATTCAAAATGTTAGATTAAATAAATGCGGTTCACATATCACAACTATAGAAATGAACGCATGACTTTTGCGCATACTTTCATGACGATAAACAAATATTGACTGAATTAACTACATTTTCACATTAGCTCTCGAGTAACCTACAAGTTTCCACGTAAATGACGAACCCAATGAAAAATTAAGCGAAATCAACGTCATCGTTCAGACGATCGAATCATCAGTTTCTTCAATGCATTTCCTGGAAGGAATCAACAATATGCATATGAGCAGTCGAGTCAGTCTCACGCTCGACGCTAAAATATAACTTAAAAACAAAACCGAACGAATATAAAGCGAGCGAGCAAAACAATAATAAGGAGGAAACGCTCTTGTAACGATCTCTATACAAAATTAAATAAAAAGACCAACGCGACTCCGTTCCCGTTCTGAAGATCCTGGATCGCACCGCAGTCCAGGAATAGTCTCTCCAGACGTACGAAGAAGCGATTGTTGCTTTTGAATTTAGAATAAACGTATGCACGAGAGAATCGGAACCGGATTATTCAGCTGCCTAAACTTATAATCTTTATAATGGTGTTCATTAAAGCATCTTGAGATTTGGATACCAGAAAATTATCTTTATGAGATATTTGCTTTAAGTTTGAGCTAATCTCCATGTTGTTTCGATGAGAATTTTGTATGATTCTTAAATGGAGTACGGAGTAGAATTGAAGCAAAGTAATTCGGAAAGATGATCACTTCAGATCCTTCGAAAAAACGAAGGGAAACCCACCATCTTGCAACATAAGCCCCACTAGTTTGACGCCAGCAACACCTACCTACATTATTATGTACCTACATTCAAAGCTGAAAATGCGAGCATTCAGAATGCCAAGAATACGCATTATATTTCATTATAATAAACATTTGATTTTTTTTAAAACGATTTATATCCTAGGGTCGGCCCTGCTTAAGCATATGAGCAGCATTGGATGTTTACAATATTGAAAAGCTTTTCAAACAACGTTCCACTCTGACGAGCGAATGTTAACCCCACAATATACAATACATATAACGAACGGGGAGTGACCGATATACGATTGTGTTTCGAAGCGAATTCTGAACTTTCGTTGTTTGTTTGGTCGGAAATAACGAAAGCAAACTTAGAGACGTTGAAAAGTAAAGTCGTTCTGTTCGATTATGCAAACAAAAACACTCTCGTTTTCGTTCTTATGTGATTTTTTTTCTTCATTGTTTCTTCGAATCAGTGGGAGACGATTGAAGTTGCTCTTCTTCGACGTGGGAAAAACGCACTGTGGGAATCAGCCAAGAAACTTAGCAGACCGAGAATATAAGAATTAAACAGATCAGCGGTCGCACACCTACATACGATAATCAAATGTCGATTTTTTCATGATTAAATTCATTTATTCAGAACTGTAGGCGAATTCAATAAAATATGTCTTTATACCCGTAATTTCGTTCCGACTCTAAATGTCGAATATAGTAATCTTGGGAGAAACTCTTATCGACTCTCGATAACGATAGTTCATAAGTAAACAGTATGGAATAAAACCAAACATGAGTGAGTAAAGGAACGTTTTTACAATAAATTCAAGTGATTTTGTGGAAAAGGTGAATATGTTGTCTGATACAAAACATCTTGTGCTTCACACCAGATGGTTTTCTGAGTCACATGCTAATGTCTGAATGAGTGTATCCACTCACGATCTGATGCAAAAGTCAAACGTACAAAGAGCCACTTGAAACGTTCGAAAGCCTCCAATAAAAGCCCACGAAATCGCAAACTTAGATTCCAGACTAGTATAAGAACATCACTCTCGCTATCGTCGACGACAATAAATAAATAAACATAAAATATGTACATCAAACTGGTATTTATGATAATGAAAAGTCGACTGAGAGATTATTCGTCGACCTCTAGGAATCTGACGCTGGCGAGCGAAGAGAAGGCTTTAGCGCTAATGTTAATAAAAATCCTTGGGACGAAAGACTTGGAAACACTGCCAAAATCAATACGCACAATAACAAAAACCGTACAATTCATACGGAACATTGCACAGTCTCAATACAGATAACACTTATTATGCTTCTTTCTTATTTTGTGTGCGCCTTTGTTCTAATATAAAATGAAAAAATATTTAACATAGCTCAATTTCGGTCTATATACTGATAGATTTGTTTGAGTACAATTGTAGCTGTCGTACAAAAATAAAGGCTATCGTATGAAATTTCATGCTGGTCGAATGCAGCACACCTGTGCATACATTATCGCGCCAAAATCTTCAAGTTAGAGTCGGGTATACTATTGTTAGGTTAACGAAACACTTTTTAGGTTATGCTTGTGAGAAACATCGAAAAGTGTACGAAAACCCTCAGGCGAGATCACAAAACGGGTTCCGTGTCAAATTTTATAAAACCGAGTTGCACAATTCGATAATCGAACGCGCGAAGAAATTCTTTTGAGATACGAAGACGAATCGAATACGGATTCGAATGAAACGTATGAAAATGAGATGGAGCTTTCGGTAGGCGTGTCTGGAGCCTCGAGCGTACATAATCTTAAATGTGTCAAACGACTCACTGAAGTCGGGCGCCGCGAGGGGGCAGAGCGCCGCACACACCGCGGCGAACAGTCGAAGCAGTCGGGCAGCGCCCCCGACCATCGCCCCGAGCCTCCGCCACCGCCGCAGCCTCCGCCGAACGACAGAGACGTCAACACAACACCGACGCTCACGACTCACTGAATTGACACATTAACGACGGACGTGTCTTTTCGCACCCCTCGTCGGAGCCAAAAGACAACACAGCCGTAGCATGCGAGATAAGTTAAGGCGGAAATACACCCGCTGACAATGAGACGTAATAAAAGAAAGAGATGAACAGCCATTCGATTCTTTGTGTTCGAATGCGACGGCATTACGCACCCCCCTCCCCCCTCCTCTTTCCTCTGTGTGATTTTTTTCACTCGCACACAAAAAAATAAAAGGTTACTTCTCTTTCTTTCTTTTATTACGTTTCAGCCGGTGTGTTTCACTTTTTTAAAAATTATTTCACTCACCGTTTTATAGATTGTGCCGTTTTTATGAATAGTTCTCAATGTGTTAAAGAAAAGTTTTTTTTTTAATTTAAAATTCATATTGGACTCCATTTCGCATATGCCATTGATATCTTGTAAATGTAGATGAATGATAATTTCTGAAAATTAGATATAAACTTATTTTAATTAATCAGATATGGATAAAAATTATAATATTTATTAAAATATTTTTAGAAAAGTAATTACCTTAATAATATCAAACACCTAAACTACTTATTATTAAATAGGTAAGTACTATTGCAATATTGAAAAAACTATACATACAAAAAATGTAGGCACCTATGTTGAAAACTAAAATTATTGTACCTAGGTACATATTATTACTATTCAGCATACAAATTAAGAGACAACAATGTTAAATCAACGTTAAAATATGATATAAAAATGATAAACATATTAAATTATATAATAATAATGATTCGGAGTACAAAATTCTAAAAAAATGTTTTATAATATAATATAATGAAAATAATATAAGATAATTGAAATTATTAATAAACTTATAAGATAATAATAATAAATGAGAACTAATTACACTGTAAGCTTATTAACAAACTTGTATTAATCAAAGATGATCGTTTGATGCAGGAAATTATACAAAAAGTTACTATCGTTATACTTATGTTAAAATATTTTTATGATTAGGTGAAACATATTTTAAATTGTAACTAGTAGATGGAGATGAAGAATCACTTGTTACTTTATGATAAATTGTTTTCGTAATAGAAACATTATTTGAAACCTTTGGCATATTTTTGAATTGCTTGTCATCTTTTTTTGCAAATATACTACTTCGTCTTAAACTAAGAACTCTCGATTTGTAAAATGCAAAATTATTCTGAACATGTTCATTTGTTGTGGATATTAAACTTCCTTTTTCTATAGTAGGCTTATCAGTTTGTAATTTATTATTACCGTTTCTTACAAAAACTTCACTTTTATCGCACTCACTATTGTAAACATTATTAGTTTTGTTGTTAGAAGTATTGTTATCAGAAGATATATGATTTCCAGAAAAACTACTAGAACACAAATCACCAACACCGCAAGTAAAGACAGGCCAAGAATTTAAACAGCATGCTGAAGTAATATTTTTTACATACGATATTGAACTTGGTTTCTTTCTCCAATTCATTCCGTTACTTTGACAAAATTTGTAAATTATTATACAAATTAAAACAGAACCAGCAACGACTATTGTGAGGCAAACAATTAACAGTATAGTTTTCATATCTGAAAAGCAAAGATAGTTCGTCATTTTCACTATAAATTAATATATCTATATGTGCAACAAAGTGTGTAATTACTGTTTGATAATGGTGAACCAGAATCTACACTACCGCCAGAACCTGAAGTAACACATAGAGGAGGTGCAAATCCATCATTACAGTGGCAATTTCCTATTAATATTTTATAAATTCACAATTATTCAATCATGTATCAAATGCTTCCATATTATACATAGGTATATTCAAAAATATAAAATCATTACCCATTGAATTACAAATACCATTACCAGAACAGTTTAAGGGACACCTGTTCTTTAACTCATTATTTTCCAGTATGTAATTTATGGATAAACATTTTCGATCCAAACACATCTGAAATATGATCAAATAAAATTTGTATTACTTGAGTATAAATTTCAACTAGGTATCTACCTATATAAAATTTGAAAGCATATTCATTAAAAGAAATTACTTTTCCTTCTCCACATTTAGCTCCATTTGGTACATAACCAACTTGAGCTTGAATTGTTCCTAAATCTACTATTGCAGTCCTACATGAAGCAAGCCTAATGCCAGTATTTACAAAAGAATATGATGGAATCGAATAGGCTTCCAATCCGAATTCTAAACGTTCATTTAAATGATGACAATGAAGAAGTCCACATAATTTATTCTCTTCTTCACAGTGTGTATATTCTTTTGTCATAAAATTATATCCACAATTTCCATATCTATTACTGATATAAATTTCATGTTATTCATTACAAAAATAAAAATAATAATATTTTTGATCTAGGTATATAGAATGTCATATCACATTTGCAATAGTTTCATATCAAACAATAAAATAATTACCTACCTAGGTTTCACTATATTTAAATTATAACATTCTTTTTCACTATTTGATCCACTTGGACCCCAAAGTATTTGACACTGGTCTGATCGACTTCTGCAAGCACCTCGATAGCAAAATGACTGAAAAGAAATGATAAAATATGAAATATTGTTTTATAAAAGACTTAAATAAAGTGGTTAATACATTGCCCCCATCACAAGGTGTGGTGTCTATTTTATAAACATCATTGGGACAATATTCTGAATTTTCAGTGCAGAACTCAGGTAAGTCACATTCATATATAGCATCTCTACAGGTGGTACCAGCAGGTAATAATTTACACGTCTTCAAACAAAATTAATGCGATTAGAGATACCTAATTCAATGTTTTGTTTAAGTTATGTAACTACCTATATGCTTTTTACATTTTTATCACAGCACTCTCCAGTTGCACAAGTAGCATTCGCACGAAGCTTACAAGTATATGGATTGCAACAGAGATTTTCTACACAATTATTTGGTAAGCCACAATCACATTCCTCACCATCCTCAACAAATCCATTGCCACAAATTGGTGGTAAAAATAATGATTCTGGTTTGTTCCTATAATATATCAGACAAAGTTTTCGAAAAAAATATTTTTTCAGAAATTTGATTTTTAGACTTGAAATTAACAATATTAATAAATATAGGTAGATACCGTAGGCAATTATCCATTCCTTGTTCTATAGTAAATGTTAAATAATTTAAGCTACATGTTGACCAAAATGTGGGTACAAGCCCAGTATTTACGGCACTCATAACGCATTTAGTATCAGGACACTGGCATTTATCATCATCATGTTCCATTCCTGGAAACATTTTTATAGAATGATTATACATATCAAATGAAAAGAGACTGTTAAATTATAATCAGCTGTTGATTGAACCGAAATTGTGACCCAATTCGTGGGCTGCTGTAGTAGCAACCGATCCTATTACGTCTGAGTGATCCACAATGACTCCACCGGAAGATTCAAATGTACATATTGGTCCTTTAATTGCCTTACCTATCACATCTCCATTAAACCTTACACCTCTGAAATATTTAATAAGCAGTAGATATTTAAAAACTTTCTAAAATTATATTACAAATGGATTTATTCTTCTGATTGTATTACGTTAAAAGCTGTGCATTATCATTAGGAAAATTATTTATAAGTTTTTCTCTTCTATATCGAAGAAATCCATTTAAGACATCATCTGAATTTCGTGATATACGTATTTCATCATATTCAGTCCATATAATAACGCCAGACAATGCGATAAATATATTAAGAGGGGCGTAAATCTATAAATGAGGAATATATTATATAATACATGTATAAATATATACCTGTATTACAAATCTCATATTGATATTTTTCAAACATGATTGACAAAAACCACTTACTCCATTCATGATATTCACTATATCTCTGCATTTCGTATTAATTTTATCTCGATCTCTACCTGATTTTACATAATTTTCATTATCTATAACTAATACATATTCAACGTAGAGAGAGTTTTTATTTGAATTATGGGGTCCTTTCATAACAAAATTATTATTTGATCTCTTTTGCTGAAAAATAATATTTCTTTTAAGTATTTTGCATGTGAATTTGTAAATCATTAATCAATAATTTGAATTTTAATCACTCTGTGGTTTTCATCAAATTTTCTATCCTCTTCATCATTATGTCCACATGTTGAATTAGATATTAAATCATCATTCTTGTAAAGGTAATGAGGAGCATTCAAAGACATATCTACAAATTAAATTATTCTCCTTTTCATATAATTTTTAAAATTTGTATTTACCTACATACAAATTAGGTAAATAGGTATGATTTAATGATATTATTGAACAATAGTGACCTTTTCCAGATTGTAGATAATGTGTTGTACTGCCAGTAAATACTACACCGTTTAATCCATTGCAAGTTGATATAGCAGCCCATGAATCTTTTACTCCTCGCATTTTTCCTTTATATTGACACAAATCGATATTCTATAAATTAGGTATAAATTAGTTAAACTTTCATTGAAATAAAATAAATACCAGTCGATACAATCAATTATACCTCGTTAGTTAAAGTAGTCACTACATCTCTTCCTTGATCCTGATAAGCAATAAATGAATTTTTGGGTACAAGTTCTTTGTTTAGAAAAAGTTCTAATACATAATTCACACCATCGACTTCATAATCCATTACAAGATTTTCAACATGATTTCCATCCTGGAAATTCACTTATATTATTGAAAATTATAAATGCATATTTTAATATTCCATAAATGTTGAACCTGTTTTGTCGTAGAAATTTGTCGTTTTTCTCTTCCATGAAAAGTTTTTGGATATATGATGGAATGTTTAATGAAATCTTTAGATGGATTTGATCCTATTAGTTTAAATAAAAATGTTAATAATCGATCATTTATAATTTAAATTCATTATAATATTTGTAAATAGGTATTCACATACATAATATGTGATTCGTTATGATAATAATAATTTCTTTTGTAAAACATAGAAAGAACATATTCACATAACAAATGATAATATTTATACAATAATATAAATACATATAAAATTTTTGCAGTATCCTTCGTTGTATTTTTTTTTCTAATGAAAGATAAGAATGCATTGAACTGAAATGATTCACACTGATTTATATTCACTTTGAAATTAAATTTCATTCGATAAACAACTACCACAGGATGTGGTATATGTGAAGTTATGGTGTAAATCGCTTACAAGGATAAAACCATATTATTACATTATATTGAAACCGAGTACATACCTTAATAAAATGCAAAAATGTCCATATGAACTTTCGATATGCATATTGAAATCTAAATATTATATAATTCGAAACTACAACTGGGGATCATAATTTTACGCAATTTTCGAATACATTGGTACTTCTTAAAAGAAAAATATACACTTGCAATGAAATTTTTAAATGATAATTTCGTAAATGAATAAACTTGACTGTATATTTATTTTTAGATAATAAATAGCTTATTATTTTTATATTGATTTTGTTGAAAATATAACATGATGTGAACTATTGTTCGAATATTTGAACTGTAAGCTATTATCACAATTGCTTCTCTTTTGGCGTAAAAATGAACCATCATTTATTTGATGATATAAAATCGATTTTACATAATATTTTAGTAATTATGATTAAAAATCCGAATCGGTTGACATGTATGCAAATAGCTTCAAAAGACACATCGAAAGTGTATAAAAATAGGCAATGTGTGGGTGGAAAAAACTAAACCAACCTGGTATTTGCGAGATTACAAACGATGGACAAAGAACGATCATCAAAACAGCCCATATTCCGAAACTGAGAACAGAATTTTTGATTAGAAAATATTTCTCATCTACGAGCATTTTCTCGAAAATTCACACAACCGCTTACTGCGAAAAATATTTATCACTAAATGCGAAATCTTACGTTGGCGCCGTCCCATCCGCCGACACCACAAAATTATATTGCCAGTGAAAAAAATGTTTGATCATTTTGTATATAAACTTTATTGTTAATAGAAGGATAGGGATAGTTGGCAATAGGTTTTGTTTTAAGCTTTTTTTTCTCGTTTGGAAAATCGTGATTTGTTGAAAAAATTTTCAAAACACTAAAAATTTAATTGAGTTTACATGGTACAAGCACCATTTCAAATAATCTATAGATTTTGTAATGAACTCACAAAAATGAGAGACCGAAAAATGCATTCAAATCGCACTTGTGACATGGTTAGTTCATTACATTTTTTATGGGATTTTAAGCATTTTTGGCACTATTCTCACAATCATTCCAATAATCTTTTTTTTTATGTTTTTTCGAATTTACTGAAAGCAGTTTCTGAATAAAAATAAGTATTTTATAAGCGCAGCATGAAACATCAAATTGCCTACTATCTGATTATCTTTTAAATCTGAAAATTTTCATTGGAGTCAATCGTTAGACATCACATACTAGCAATGCTGTAAATTGAATATAATGTAATGCTTTTAATAACTCTGTAATTAAAGTGATTCAAGTCAGGACCTGAGCCAACTTTTTTATCTTTCCCTTACATTTCAGTAGTCATTTTATTCATTTTTTGTTGAATGAAAAAAAAACTCAAATAACTAATTTATTTCTATTAATGGAAAATACAACATTATAATTAGTAAATAAGCATTTAAGATGACTATTCTTCAAAAACTGATTTAAAAACTAGAGTTTATAAAACAAGATTTACATGACAAAAAATATTTTTAACAAATATTACATATGTACATATGTCGAAATGTTTCCATTACTAGGCACCTCATATTTTATACTGTAACTACCTAGTAGATGGAGATGAATAGGTATCACCTGTTACTTCATAGTGAATTGTTTTTGTAATATTGAGATTATTAGAAACATTCGCATTGATTTTGAATTTTCATGATCTTTCTTCGCATTAATTACTGCTTTACCTTAAACTTATGCTTTGTATGATGCGAAATTATTCTATAGGTACATGTCCGTTTGTTGTAGATATTAAATTTCCTATCTCTATTGTAAGTTTTTCAAAATGTAATTTATTATTCTCTTTCCGAAAAACATCAATGCTTTTTTCTCATTATTTTTTATTCTTGAATCTGAAAAGTAAAGATAGTTCGTTTTTTTTATTATAAATTTATAATATATACTTATATGTGCAACAAAGTGTGGAATTACTATTTAATAATGGTGAACCATAATCTATACTACCACCAGAACCAGAAGTATCACATAAAGGAGGCGCAAATCCATCATTGCAATGGCAATTTCCTAGTAATTTTTTATAAATTCACAAGCATTGCGTTAAATATGCATATAAAAAGTAATATATACATATATTATTTTTAAATATATAAAATGATTACCCATAGAATTACAAATTCCGTTAGCAGAACAGTTTAAGGGACATTTGTACTCAAGTTTTTCCTGTATATATTCTATAGACAAACATTTTCGATCTAAACACATCTAAAATATTATGAAGTGAAATTAATGATTTTCTAATACAAATTAATATTATCACAAATGTGTAAAATTCTTCTTTAGCAAAATTTACTTTTCCTTCTCCACATTTAGCTCCATTTGGTACATAACCAACTTGAGCTTGAATTGTACCCAAATCTACTACCGCAGTTCTGCATAAAGCTTTACCATTAGCAGGAACTAAGGAAGTACCCGATTTAATGGCGTAATCTGTATTTCCGAAGCATAAATCGCCTTTCAATGAATCACAATGTAAAAGACCACAAAATTTATCTTCTTCTTGACAAGGTGTATACTTATTAGTCTTAAAATTATATCCACAGTTTCTTGTACTGAAAATATTATTCATTAGAAAAATCACAAAGTCAATATTTTAGGTCTATGCTGGTATTTGTGACTGTGAAATAATAAAATATTACTAAAATCTTTCTGCACTCAAATTGTAACAACGTTCATTACTAGCTCTTCCACTTGGACCCCAAAGTAAATGACATTGATCGGTTCGACTTCCACAAGAACCTTGATAGCAGAATGACTGCAATGAAATGATAAAATAAAACACATATACATATGTACTGTTTCATAAAAATTTCAAACACTTTGGCTTATATTATACATTGCCCCCATCACAAGATGTAGTGTCTATTTTATAAACATTGCTTGGACAATATTCTGAATTTTCAGTACAAAACTCTGGTAAATCACATTCGTTTTCAGCTTCTCTGCATATAGTGCCAGCAGGCAATAATTCACATGTCTTCAAACAAAATAAACATTTCTAATTAGAAATAATTATTTATTTTGTTTCAGTTTTGAATACGCTTTATTTTTACCTACATTTTTATCACAGCACTCTCCTGTTGCACAAGAAGCACTTGCACGAAGTTTACAAGTATTTGGATTGCAACAAAGATTATCTTTACAATTTTTCGGTAAGCCACAATCACATTCCTCACCATCCTCAACAAATCCATTGCCACAAATTGGCGATGAAAATAATGATTCTGGTTTGTTTCTATAATTTAATAAAACAAAGTTTTCGAAAGTCATATCCTTTTATCACGGTATTATTTTTAGAATTTAATATGAACGATACCTATTTTATTATTAATAATTACTTTAGGCAAAATAATTAAGCCGTTCACAGCTAAACGCAACTTTTCAAAGCAAGAAATCGAGATAAACGATCGATCGTTTGTCATGCGTTTTTCAACATTTCCTTAATTCACTTCATTACTTCATTTTTCAGAAATTTTTCGCATCATACCTACATACAAAGCAAGAGTTCTCAATTTAAGGTAAAGCAGTATTAACGCGAAGAAATATCGAAGACAATTTAAAATCAATGCGAATGTTTCTGATAATTCACTATTACGAAAACAATTTCCCATGAAGTAGACAAATAATTATTTTTCAATTTATTATTATTTTATTTGTTAATCATGTTTAACTCTGAGCAGCTGAATTTATAATAATAATACTTAATAATTAATAATAATAATTACCTTAGGCAATAATCCATTCCTAGTTTTAAAGTAGCTCTTAAATAATTTAAACTACATGTTGACCAAAAGATTTTCGGTTCTACATCTCTTGTGGGAAACATGACGCATTCATCCACAGGACATTCGCATGTATTACCATCATCATGATACATCCCTGGAAACACATTTATTAAATTTTATTTATTGAACCAGATTGTGTTATATTTGATTTAAATCAACTGCTGATTGACATAACCGAAATTGTGACCCAATTCATGAGCTGCTGTGGCTGCAACTATTCCAATTAAGGTTTTATCATCAACAACAATTCCACCAGAAGATTTGAATGTGCATATAGATTTGATATTTGCTATGCCTGTTGTATAATTATGAAAACTTTTACTCCTGAAATAATAAATATCTAATAATAGTTGATGATTGAGAGGATTTTTATTGATGATGAGACTTATTTATTCAATTCTCTCACGTTAAAAGTATTGCATTATCATTTGGATAATTCTCATTAAGTTTTTCTCTTCTAAATTGTAGAAAATTCTTTAAAGTTATAGATGGATTTTTCGAAATATTTATTTTATCATTTTCGGACCATATAACAATATTTGATAATGCAATAAATGTATTAAGAGGAGCATAGATCTAAAATAAAATAAATGAAAAAAAATGAATATATGCATATACATATATGTATATATGTAAGTATGATTGACGAAAAATTCTTACTCCATTCATGATATTCACAATATCTATACATCTTGAATTAATTTTTCGTAGATCTCTTCCCGATTTCACATAATTTTCATTATCTACAACTAAAAGAAGTTCAACGTAGAGAGGGTTTTTATTTGAATTATAAGGCCTATTTATAGAAAATTTATTATTAGATCTTTTTGGCTGAAAAAGAACATTTTATATAAATATCCGCATTTCTTTGGATATCAAATTATTAACTGAAATTTTATTCACTCTGTGGTTTTTATTGAATTTTCTATCATTATATCCATATGTCGAATTGAATATTAAATCTTCATTCTTGTAAAGGTAATGAGGAGCATTCAGCACAGCTTCTAGAAATTTTATAATTCTCATTTTATAATTTGTATTTACATAAATACAAAGGGTACAAGCGTCATTTTTTATCGAAATTGAGTTAAGTACAGAAAATTATTCTATATAATATGTAATATTATAAGGAACAATTTTCTATGTACTTAACTCGATTTTGTTAAAAATGGTCACGTGTACCCTTTTGTGCTATTCAGTCGTCATATGTAATTTATAATTATAACGTTATAATCGAAAATTACCGACCTGTTCCAGATTGTAGATAATGTGTTGTATTACCAGTAAATACAACACCATTTAATCCATCGCATGTTGATAAAGCAGCCCAAGAATGTTGTACACCTCGCAATTTTCCTTTATATTGACAAGAATCGATATTCTATAGAATATAAAAGGATATTAAATTGATTATCAGTTAGACTATGACTAAAATAAATTAAATATGAATACAGTCATTCATACCTCATTAGTCATTTTAGTCATAATATCTCTTCCTTGATCTTGATATGTCATAAAAGAGCTTTTAGTTACAAGTTCTTTGTTTAAAATAAGCTCCAAAACATAAATCACACCATCATCTTTATAATCGATCACAAGATTTTCAACATGATTACCATCCTGAAATACATTCTTATCGTTAGTGTTCAAATTTTCAAATTTATATTCTAACGAATTTCGAAAATATTCAACCTGTTTTGTTGTAAAAATTTGCCGTTTTTCTCTCCCATGAAATATGTTTGGATATATTATAGAATGTTTAGTGAAAACATTCGACGGGTATGATCCTATTGATGTAGATAATAATAATGATCGATTGTAAATTAATTTAAAATACAAGTTTGTATTTATGAACAATTACTTATGGTTTTATGAATCAATAAAAATACATGTTAAATGTGCAGTCAATAAATGTGCAATGTTCATAATTGATTCACTCTGATATTATGTATGAATACATATTTCAATTGATTAATGACTTAACCACAGAACATGATAAATGTGATGTAATACAATCACATATGTCGATTAGGTAAAAGGAAAAATCCATAGAAAAGCACAAGTATCGAAAACCTTCACATGAACCTTCGGAATTCTTTTTGAAAAACTAAATATTTCATAATTAAAATTTCGATTCATTTTTCTTTGGCGCAAAAATGAATCATCTTTTGTTTGATAAATTATGATGGATATTAAATAAAATATTCGGATAGTGTTATGTTAATTAAAAATCTAAATCTGTAAACATGTTTGGTATCAAATACGTAGATCAATTAAAATAATCTTTTCCGTTTATTTATTTATATGAAAAGAAAAAAGTGGATACCAAAGATGATGGTGATGGTGGTAATGATGAAAACTATGAAAAAAGGATGAAGATGCTTACAATGAATATAGCTCCAATAACTCTGATATTGAAATTATAGAAATTATAAACGTACAAATGCAGGAAGCGATTAAAAATTCATTGAAGAGCTTTGTAAAGATTGTGAAAATAAACATAAAATCTCTAGTTCGAATAAAAATGTTTTATTAAAAAAAAAATATGAAAAAGAAATTGAAAAAAATAACTATTACTGATATTTTATTGTAAAATCAGATGAAATACACTAGAAATGATGATTGATTTTTTTTCATGGATGAAAACACCTAGTGAAAAGACATTACACATCCTAAATAATAGAAAAATGTACATATGACGACGTATTTGTTGAAAATGCTAATGTAAGCACTGAAACCCATTCAAATAACAATCGAGTTTTTGAACAGAGAGGATGCAAATGCAATTATATCTTTCGGTTTATTGTGTTTTTTTAAAGATATTCTTGAAATTCCTTTCCTGATTAAATTGGTGCATATTTTCTCTATTTCTGACACAAAGTTTCAGCAAAATTTGTAGTTTTTTTACAGCTATTGATTATGTCAGTCGATATCGAAAGCGCTCGGCGATTTTTTCAATGGACGAAAGAATCAAACGAAAAATTTGTTTCATATTTTGCATTTTAAACGAAATTTTATGTGATAATTCACTGAAAATATTGTAAAAGACTCAAAATAAATCGACTTTATCGAAAAAATATGAATATGAGAGTATAATAACAAGTTATCAAGTTATCAAAAATGTTTGAAGGAATAAAAAATATTGTGTTTTATTTAATAACTCTAGTTACTTTTCGATCAGAGTGTATAAAAAAAAATCGATAGGCAAACAAAAGTTACTAAAAATCGCGAAATTATAAAATTGTTTCAATATATGTACAAATTCTTCTAAAAATCCATATTTCAACAAAAAGCAAGAAGATATGTTTTTCAAATTAATGATTAAAAAAGATTTACATACTAACACTGCGAGGAAAATATTGAATAGACGTTTCGACGACGAAAATGATTTCGGATCAGATGATGAAAACGTATGGATGAACATGACTTATCTATTAACGAGAATAATATTTCACTAGAAGTAGTGTTCAATTTTTCATTTTACAAAATCTACAACCACCGAAAATGAAGGGATTTTTTTCCATCACAAGTGATTTTATTTCTGAAAGACGTACTCACAATCGGTTGAGCAACTCAGTATTCAATGCGTTGTTATTTGAAACATTATTTCAAAATTAATATATATATATTTTAATATATGTGCTATTAAATGAACCTCAATTTCAAATACATTATATTAATTTATATATGAACGTTTTCAAGAATCCTCGGGATGTTTTTTGAAAAAAGTGAGAATTTCCATTTCCCGTAAAATGAAAAATGTCGAGAAATGAAAAACTCTACTTACAGTGTCATATTAATGTGAAATTGATCAATTTACAATATTAATCAGTCTGTTCAGTATTGTATGTAGGTAAATAACTTTGGAAAAAAATCAAAAGTTCATTAAAATAGGTTTGGGTATAAAAAATTAAATTAACCTGATATTTGCGAGATCACAAATGATGGACAAAGAAGAGTTGTCAACAACGCCCACATTCCGAAACTGAGAAGAAAATTTTCAATTAGAACATGCTTCCGATTGAAAGACATTTCCATGATAATTCACACAACTGCTTACTGCAATTAATATTTAATTACTAGCAATAAACTCTTTATATAGTCTAACTATAAGTTGGCGCCTTCCCTTCTGCTTACGCAAAATTATATTTATTACCAGTTGGGAAAATATCAGAAAATTTTATACCTATACCTAGATACAAAATGCTTTAATAATGTAGTCAAGTTGGAATTAAATTTTAGCCAAATTATTAATTCAAACGAAGAAAATTTTTGTGAAAGAACCCTATTCCTTTTCATCTTCATATAATTTCAATGAATAGGTAGGTATTTGAATACTTTTTCGTACGATTTTTTTTTTTAAATAAGAGAACTTAGGGACACGTGCTTTGTTTTTTAGTCTTTAGTTTCATTTTGGAAAATTTGATTTTGATGAAAATACTGTCAAAATGTTTGGAATTTAATTGGGTAGGTATACATGGTATAAGCGCCACACCATATGAAACAGTCTGCGAGTCTTGTGAAAATTACATTAAACAAAAATGCAAACAGTGAAAAATTAATCTTTCAATATAAAAACATATTTTTCATTTATCAAAAATATTAAATTTATTTATAAAAAAAATACTTCTATGGAATAACTATTTATTATGATCAATTTATCTCCATTTGTTTATTTATTACAGGTAACGAGTACCCAATTACTTTTTATACATAAGATAGCCAGAGGCCAAAATTACACATATTATACATTTGCATGTCAGATACATAGGCACAGACATAGAGATATATGGATACATGATATACAGTCATAGAATATCACTTGATATACCTACATAATTATAGATTATATTCACAGTTATAGGTAGATTATATTCACAGTTATATGTAGATTATATATAAAGCATGTATTGCATGTGTGTAAATACACACATCATGTATATAAATTGGTCATATATGGCACAGATAACCTTTATAGAAAGAATCGCATACAATAGATGTTGCTAAATAGAACAAATAACTCCATATTTTCTGAAATTACATTTTAACATTTAACTAGAACAGTAAAATAGTAGAAGGACCTGAATTCACACTGCCTCCCATTCCTGGATTGTTACACAATGGTGGTGCAAATCCATCTTCACAATGGCAATTACCTGATATCACATCCGCATGAAAATAATAAATCAATATTATATACCTACTCATACATTTATATCAAAATATATTGTTTATTATAACACTAGATATTACCTAGAGAATTACAAATACCATGACCAGAACAATTTGAAGGACAATTATTTTCATTCAGCGACTGTAATACATCAACTGTCACACATCTTTGATCAATACACACCTGCATCAAAATAATATTTCTTTCTTTCATATATTTTTACTCAATTAAAATGAATGCCATAAATAAAACGTAGATACTTTATCTTCACTGCATTTAACTCCGTTAGGTACTAAGCCTAAATCTGATTCATGCAATCCCATATCTATTACTGCTGCTTTACAAGAGTGAATGGAACCATTGGAAAATACAAGCGAAGTACTCAAAATTGAAGTGCTTTCTAATCCATACTCTAATTGATCATTTAAATGTTGACAATGGAGTCTGCCACAAAATTTATCATTTTCTAGGCATTTTCTATATGTGTTACTCATTATATCATATCCACAATTTCCTCGACTAGTAAAAAAATATCGATTATATGCATTATGTTTTCAGATGTATAAAATAATTTGAGGAATTTTACCGCGTTCCATGAGTATTAAAATTATAACATAAATCATTAGCATCCTTGCCAGTCGAACCCCAAAGAAGTTTGCAACGATCTTCTTTAGTTGTACAACTTCCATTATAACAATATGCCTGTTTGAAGAATAAACATTTGAAAAAATCAATATAAATACTTAGGTAGATAGGTATAATAACAAAACATCTTACATCCCCGTTTTTGCAAAAATGTCCATTTATTTTAAATAAATCGTATGGACAATACTCAGATTGGCCAATACAATACTCTGGAAGATCACATTCATTTTGTATTTCTCTACAAAGTGTTCCAGCTATTTTAGGTTTGCAAGTCTGGGAAAAATAAAGATTAATAGGTAAGTACGTATAACGACTGAAAAGGCCAAGGACTACAAGTGACATTTTTGCCAAAATTGAGTTGTGTACAGAAATCGCTTCTGTACATGTTCATATATTTGGTGGCAGAAGGATATAAATGAATTTGGAACAAGTGCTGAGACATCATCAAATCACTCGACCTCCTCCTAATACATGTAGGCGTATGTTTGACTTTGAGAGCACTTTTCTCAAAATCATCGTGAAGTCACTTGTACCCCTTGGCCTTTTGTCATTATATAATACATATTTATATCAGAATATAATTTTGAATTCGATTTGATGAAATGGATAATTTTACCTCTAAATCACAACATTCACCAGTACCACAAGTAGCATTTGGATATAGAGTGCAAGATTTAGGATCACAACAATTATTTCCGTCACATGTTTCCACCGAGCCACAATCACATTCTTCACCATCTTCGACAAATCCATTTCCACAAGACGAAGTTTCAAATAACACTTTAGGTTTGTTCCTGTATTGAAATAAATTTGATAAAAATTACCTACTAGTGATATTATACAGTTAGATATCATAAGATATTTTGATTTGATTGAATAGGTATACCTATTTTCTATATTTTAACCAAATTACCTCAAACAATGATCTATTCCATGATTGAATGAATTGTTTAATTGAGTTAAGCTACATGATGACCATTTTGTCGGAATATAAGACTTTGCAAATGGGTTCATAATACACTCTTCTTCAGAACACGTACAACTACTATCATCGTGCTCCATACCTGTAATATTAAACAATGTTCTCATAACCGGTTACAAATAACGAAACAAATAAGAAGTAGGTATTTATGAAAAGTCTGATTTAGTACCAAAATTGTGTCCTATTAAATGAGCAAGTACATTAGGTGTATACTCATTTGAATCATTAAGAATTCCACCAGAAAAATCAGATGAACACATGGTCCCCTTCATTGCTTTTCCAATTACATAATCAGGAAGTATTTTTTGGCTAAAATTAAAAGCTTTTCAATAATAATAATAATAATAATAATAAAAATAATAATAATAATAATAATAATAATAATAATAATAATAATAATAAAAATAATAATAATAATAATAATAAAAATAATAATAATGGTAAAGTTATTCTAAATAATTAAGTTATCTATGTTATTATAAAAAATTACGTCAAAAGATATGCATTATCATTTGAATTGTATAGAGACAAATTATTTTTCCGATACATCAAAAAATTTGATAATACAATATCACTATTTCCAGAAAGCTCTATCTCGTTTTTTTCTGTCCAAACATTTACATTTGTCAATACAATAAATATGTTCAGCGGTGCATATAACTGGAATATTAAAAAGGCACATAAAATTTCATGTTAATTTTCAATCCAAGATCGAATCATTTTTTTTTAATGCAAGAGTATTATAAATTTCCTACTGTGTTAACAGCATTCACTATATTTTTACAGTATTTTTTTACATTAGTGACATCACTATCAAATTTCTTATATGTTTCTGAATCGACCACTAAAACGAGTTCTAAATAACGAGATTCTTTATTGGCTTTATAAGGACCTTTAATTTGAGGTATTGCATTATCATCATACTTTGAATTTGTTACACTTCCATTAACTGCAGCTGCAAATAGATAAATTTATTAAAACTTTTCATAAGACAATAATTTATAAATCAAATATAATTTTGTTTCAAATAAGGAGAAATACCAACTAGGTAGGTAGATAAGTAGATACATATTATTTCTAGATAATAGGTTAAAAGTGATTTGATACATTGAAATTACAATAAATACAAATTGAACTGAAAAATTTAAAGTAAAAACAATATACCTACCTACGTTGTTATCTAAAACTTAATTGACAACTGAATAGCACAAATGTTACAAGTGACTTTTTTTATCGAAATGGAGTCAAGTACAGAAAATGGTTTTATATATGAATACAGATTTATTTTCTGTACTTAAGTCAATTTCGATAAAAAAGGTCACTTGTAACCTTTGTGCTATTCAGTCGTCAATTAATGATATGTATGTAATTGAGACAAAGCGAATAAACTTGAGATTATAGAACAAATTATACCTATCAAAAACTTACCTTTATTAATGGAAGCAAACACAAAGCAATACAATATGAAAAATATTTGAAATAGCATCTTAAAAGATATAAATGTGATTTTGTGTCTTTAAAATGATTCCAGATATGACTGTTGCGCTGCAAGTAGGTACCTACTAATGAATTATCAATACATATTATTGAGTGTTTTATGCAAATGCCAGTGGAATAAACCGACAATTATTTTGATAACACAAGTCTGTTTCCATTTATCTTTTAATGCTAAATTATATGTACTTTGGCAATGTATATTAATGGGAAATAAAAATACTATTTTTAAATAAAATATTTATTCTTACATTCTATATGAAAAATATGTATTTGTATAGAAAATAGTTCTCAAAATACAATGAAATTTGTACATATTTGAGAGATATCTTAATACATTTGATCACAGCATTAATTTACATAATAACAATATTTGAAAACTGCCTTTATCCTTTTTTGAACTTAATGAGTAGTATGCTTGTTGTTAAATATATAACTATCCATATAAACGTAGATACGAATCCTAAATAAACATCGGGTACTGATATATCCCAGCCTCTTTGAAGCATAGAACGCAAACTTTCTGTGGATTTGGTCAGTGGGAGTACGTAGCTAATGTATTGTAACAATTTGTGCATTCCTTCAATCGGCCAAATAATTCCACACAGCATAATCATCGGTAAGAAACTACCCATAGCTAGATACGTTGCTGTTCTCTCGGTTTCACAAACGCAAGATACTACAAAACCTAAAAAGTATTTACAAAATATTAAATATTCCAATTAATGAGAAAATCTTATAAAAATTTGTATAATTACCAAATGTCATTCCACATAATCCTGTAATTAATGTTAATACAACAACCCAGAACCAGTCACCTTTGCATGTTAATCCAAAGACTGCAAAACCGAACACAAGTACCAGTAAAGTTTGAACACACATCACTATGAATTGTGTGATTACATGTGAAAATAAAATTTCCGTTCCTGTAATTAAATGGGTAGATATAATTATTTATACATATTATAAAAAGGTATTAATAGCACATGTTCTTTTATTTACCTGTTATTCCGGATACGAGTGATCTTTCCAATATACCTTCATTTCTTTCAATTAACATTGCTACAGATGTTAAAGCAACGGCCAAAAAGAATATAATTCTGTAATTTCAAATTTTAATTACCTAGATATTAGAGATCACTAATTATTTTTCATTAGAAACTGAAACTTACGTTAATATCACACCAGGACCTGCAAAATCTGTGAAATCGGAAACTCTCTGTCCATATATTGGATCATTGAACTAAAATACCAAATTGAATTAAACAAGTTAAAAAAAATACAAAAGTATGAAAAAAATGTGACCGTTTTACCTTTACTGGTACTTGGTATACTTTTTCTGAATAATCACAAATTTTTGCCATGTCTTTACTGAATTTGAAGAACGATTCTTGAAAATCTCTCAACAGCAAAAATTCTATTTGTTTATCTGAAAAAAGAAAACATAATATTTTAGTATGTACCTATGTAGGTAGGTATATAGGTACCAATTATTTCCTTAAAGTAAATCAAATATAGTGTGCTTACTTGAAACATCCATATGAACATCAACTAAAGATGCATCTATCACATCTTCTTCTGCTCCTCTAGGATCTTCCAAACGGGTTTCTAAGGCCGTTGAAAAGTTCTGAGGAAATATCACAACAGCCCAGATGTTTCCTCTTTGAGCTGCTGCCATTGCATCCTCTTCTGTTAAATAGTATATCTATAACAAATAAATCGAATATTAGTTCTGACTGATTAAAATAGTCAAAAATTGTATAAAATAGTCTGTACCAAGTTTCCTTTTCGTTCCTCAAGATATTTTAGATATTTACAACTCAATAAGTGACTGTTACATTCTGTTATGTTCATTATGCAAGGCTTCAACATTTCATCACTAGGCAATTCATTGTTCACTATAGCTATATTCAATCCAACAGGATCGTGTCCAATCGAAACGCAGAAGAGTACAATTTGAGAAACAGGTAATCCAATGATAAACAGCATTATTCTAAATTATAAATGTGAGTTATCAATAGAAATAAAGTTATTTTTGAAAATATATTGATTCTCACCCAATATTTCGAACTAGTCCGAGAATATTTTTCCATATAAGAGCTTTCATGTGATTAGATTTCATAGGTTTGAATCGATCCATACAACCACCAGGAGGTTCTTCTTCGGGTGGTAGTGTCTCAGTTAGAGGAACACTAAAATTTGTAAGTCAGATTGAAAATGTAATCTATTATAAATACACATGTATGTACTTCGAGACGCATTTTTTCAATATAAAATGAAAATTCTAACGGTTCTGGGGTGATCACAACTCTTCCTCTACTGCTCATAGATACATTGTCACCAAATTCGCCAGAAATTTCCCCAGCTTCAGCTTCTTCTAAATCAATTGCAGCTGGATCCTTTAATATCATAAGCACATAAGTAAGTATGTGATTAATTGGAAAATAAAACAATAAAATACATAGGTAGATATGAAGGAAGTTGCTTACTGTGACAGCAGGAACTTGAATACTTTCTGTAATTTCTTGCAAAATACTTGATCTCCTTCTCTTGCCCATATTTTGAAGAACAGAAAGTTTCAAAAAAACTTCTTCCAAACTATCACATCCATATCTTTCCATTAGAGAATTTGGTGTTTCTTCAGCCAAAAAGCGTCCACCTCGCATCAAACCAATCTAAAAAGAAATCAATATTTTTTTAAAAATTTTGAAATGTATATTTCAAATTATAAAAAAAATACCATATGTGCTTGTCTAGTTTCATCAATATAATGGGTTGTGATGATGACAGTGGTTTTCCCTTCCTTAGTGATATCAACTAAATGATCCCATATACTGAAATTAACAAATAATATGATTTATTGAAGAAAAATATTTACAGAAATTAGTTTGATAAAACAACCTTTGTCTTAAAACTGGATCAACGCCTACAGTTGGTTCATCTAATATTAATAATTCTGGGTCATGGAGAAGTGCTGCAGCCAAAGATACTCTACGCTGTTGACCTCCAGATAAATTTTTCACCGTTCTAGAGAAAATGAGAAAATCACAGCAAAAATACAAGATTTTCGAATATAACAACACAATTAAATAAAAAAATTACCTGCTAGCTGAAGGTAATTGAAGAAGCTTCACTAAGAAATCAACTTTTTCATCAACTTCATCTGTTGTCATTCCCGCTATCCATCCAAAATAAATCATGGTTTCCCGAATGCTGAATTCAGCAAACAGAGCAACTTCCTATTGGTATATTATTTTATGTAATTCTAAATTTTTAAAATGCATTAAATGTTGAAAAAAAACTCACTTGTGGCATATATCCAATTCTTGGTCCAGGAACTCCACTTCCTCTAGATCCAGGTTTTCCACCTAGAACCCAAATCTCACCGGTGTTCAATCTTCTACGTCCTACGATACATGAAAGCAATGTAGTTTTGCCACATCCAGATGCTCCGAGAAGACCATATCTTCAATGAAACAATCAATTAAAATAAATATTTTCTATTCAAATACAAATAAGAACAATTTAGTTGGACTTACATACAACCCTTAGATACCGTCATATTCAATCCATCTAAAATAACGTTCGGATTACTCTTAGGTCCATAAATTTTATGAGCCCTTCTCACGCAAACAGCCTGTTGTCTACGTGAAGATATCGTAGACTTTTGACTCATCAACATTTTCCTCCTATTTTCGGTAGGAACTACCGTTGATGATACAGTGGCGATTTCTGGCTCCATTTTCGAACAAGTGTATGAGGATCAGACCAGATTTTCAAAACTCTGTAACAAAAGAAGATAGTTGTTTTAAATCAAGAAAAAATACAATTTCAAAATTGTACCTTTATAATTTTCTGTGTCTATACAAACTATGTACATACATACATATATAGGTATACCTACAAAGATAAATGTTTTTAGGGTTTAATAATCCATTCAAAATAAAATTTCTAATTGCAAAAATATGGGAATTGAAGTGGAACTTGAAATTTCCGGAAAATTAATTCATTTTAAATACAAACTTCTGAGATTTTCCTATATTGGCAATTTTTTGATGAACACAATGATTCATAACAAATAAACAAACCCAAGTGTACCATAGATGAATAATTATGTTGTTAAAGAGTTCTTTTAATGTTAATAAGATCACATTTATGGAAATATTGATCATCAAAAGCGTATTTTAAAGTACCTATTAACATACATATATTGGAAGAAATTCATATTTTGAAAAGAATAAAATTTTAAAATAATTGCTGCATTCCACACAACATAAAATCCTAGAAATAAATTACAAGATCAGAGTCACTGAATTTCAATTTCAAGTCAATTTCCTGAAAATTTTCAAAACATTTGACCGCTATTTTCCAGTTTTAATAATCTGACTATATAATAACGCTATTCTGTGTGTGTGTGTGTGTGTCTGTGTGTCCATGAAACGCTCTAAAACTGCGTCGATATATTCAACAGATTGATCGCTAGTTTTCCATAATCACAACGACACATAACGAATACACAAGCATAACATTCAGACATACCTCAATACAACCGTACACATCATACCGGGAATTGTGATACATCTATCGCACACATTGTATTGTACGTATGTAAAACACAATAATTCAAAGATGAATCTATGGGAAAACACTAACTATGACCTCGTCGTCCCTAAGGGCACAGCGGAGCCGCTTCACCACAAGGTGAACGCCATCTCGAACTTGCATAACACTTGGAATAGCGCAGTTGCGGTATTTTCAAGCCTACTCTAGCCATTGCACTCTTGATGCGAACTTGACACATAAAACTAGAACCACGAGACGGTCTAACTCCGCGGCTCAGCCTCCGGAAGGTCCTTTCGACATCTTGGATCGTTGGAAACCGGTTGATAGTCGACTGGTTGATTCATTCGGTATCGTCTTCCTAGTGGCGTTTGAAATTCGTTCGACGATCGCAGTCGGGTTTCGCTTTTGCAATGTCGGAAGGTGTTACGGTTCTGGCGTCGAGTTCGTTCATTCGGCGGATGATAGAATATAATGTGTATTTATACACATAATGTGGTTTTTCGTTCGAGGAAAATTTGCAATGGAATCGGAGTCGATTTGAATAATTTTCGAGTTTGTATCGATCGACGGAAAATAGGCACAGTGATGTTTTTGATATGTTCTGTGTGTCTCTAAAAATGATGATGGTTTAACTAATGCTTCTTTTCTTTCGAAAAAATTGGTTATAACTGTCTAATTATACATATTATGAGAAAAAATGTTTTGTTGTAATTGAATAGTTCAACTAGTGATTGAAAGAATAGCTATGTTTTGTATTTGACTATGTTAGGCATACCGTTGAAAGTAAACACTAATCATAAATAAAATTTTTAAAATTTTGAATATTATAATATGGTGTAATATAAAATATAATAATAAGTTGCATGACAGCGATTTGAATTGAAATAAATGATAAACTACTCTGATCAATTTCTTGATTATGATCTAATTGTCGATCATAATTGTGTTGAGCTTTTTTACCAATCATAATTAAATCATTAAGATTCTAAAAATTAAAAATAAACAATTCATATACCGAGCATATCAGTTATATAAAAATTCAATTGAATTGAATGCAAACAATGTCTCATAATTAAAAGCGACAATTTCAGAAATTAAATCACTTTCGAGTGACGCATTTTTCATGAGCGAATTTTCTAAATTATATTTTTTTAATTCAATTTGGGAAATTTAGACACGTAAACTACGATAAACTCGTTATGGTTCGTATAATGATGTGCAACGTTAGTTGGAAAATAATGGTCATTATCGTTTATAACTGTGCAGTTCAAATTCGTATTTCGTCGACATTCCGAAAAACGGGTCTACAAGTTGAGGCGCAAAGCCTCGTCTTATTTCGACACTAAAATATTTTCATACACGTTCGACTGGTAGATAAATTTATATTTTCGAGTAAATTTCTAGATGATTTGGGAAAATTGACTGCGCTTTAGAGAATGGGTCGAGCAATCTAGAAAATAATTATTCAAATTAAATTCAGTGTTTCGATGAATTAAAAGTGTTTGTATGAAATCGGTCTGCATTTGTAATTGAAGGATAAATCTTTAGCAATTTGGTTAAACGTGATTGATTACAACACTATCGGCCTCGAAAATTTTTTTCGATATGAAACGCGAATATTATTGCAAAATCACTACAGTTTAATTTAACGAAACCAAAGGTAATTAATAATTGAGCAAATCTAAAGTGTAACATGAAAATGTCATAATGTGAAATGGAACAACTCTATACATATTGCTTTGTGGGAAAAATCAAAGAAAACCACCAATCGACACGGTTCTAAATAGCAGTTTCAACTATACCAATACGTAATAATAAGAGTATATTTTTTTACGTAAACGAAAAACAGATTTTCATAAATTGAATCGTTTATAAAATGAATACAGAGCATGACGATTCGAATCTGTAAGATTGAAAGCGAAAGCTTCGTTATCGTTCGTATAAAATCGCACAAAAATTCAACAGAATTATCTTAATCAAACAATCGCTCACTGGATCAAAATGTGTGTAAACTCCTTAAAACACTTTCTCCGTTTAGCGAATATTAAATGTATTTATTTTCGTTCTAATGAACACCTCGGGGACGAGGTTGAACAATTTTTTCCACATTGCGTTTTTCGCTCATTTCGTGACGAAACCACGCATCGCTCAGCCGTGAATCATTTGGGAAACATTGTAAAATCACGTTTTCCAATCTTTTTGTACATCGCAGGCATCCTTGTATTGTGTACCTTATCTTAACATCCTTTATTTGAACGTTTTTTTCTTTCTTTGAGTGCATGTTTTTGAATGTATCTACTATTTCTTAAACTATACATTAGGATTTTAATTCATATATTAAATTATCTAGAATTTTTAATTGAAAAATATTCTATTTTTCAAAATTTTCTACATAAAAATCATAATGAAAATCTGACATTAATGATACGTTTTGAGTAAAAAAAAAAACGTTTTAACCTCGAAGTGTGAAAGAGAGAACGTGTCCGAGACTCGTATGAAATTTTCATTATATTTTTTAAAGTGGAAAAATTATACGATTTTTCGAAATGGATTTTCCACGATATTCGAAACGAGGTCGAGATTTTCAGCATTGATCGCGTGCACCGAACAACTGATCATTATTTTACGACGTTCTGATATAAAATAAGGACAATGGATGCTCGTTTGAATCTCTTTGTTCCACATTGCCACCATATTGACAATAGTTTATGCAAAATGTACGATCGATTCCATTGTTGTCGATTTCGCAATGCATCCGACTGGAAAACTGTAATAGATCGAAGTAGAATTCGTTCGAAATTAAATCGAGTCGAAATGACATAATATTGAAGAAATTTCAAGCGGTTATTTTATGTAATGGTTTTGTGTGCAATAATTGATTTTAAAAATCGTTTCTATGTACACGAACATACTAACGTAATCCTAGGTAACATTGTTGTTATTGTATAAGCGTGTTATATTTAGCAATTCTCATTAGAATGCAATATTATAAATAAATGGATATGTATGTTATAAATAGAATAATTAGACTGTCGAATATAAATTATGGGAAAAGTCGAAACATAAGAATGATTAATAATTGAATTCTATGAAAAAAAATTGTATCAAAACAATTATGAATAATGATTCATTTATTTGGTGAAAAAATAAAGTAATCTTCATGGTCATATCCAATCATGCTTACTCAAATTCAAATTCAATGAAATGAATCCTTTGAAAACTTATAAAATCAAAAATTTATTAAAAAAATTAAGCAAGAAACCTACTTTGACATTTATTTTGCATGACATACAAATGTTAAAATGACTAAATATCTGAACTGGTTTAAGAATTAAAAAATATAAGTAAAAAACACATAATTACATTCGAAGTCATCCAGTGATCGAACAATTTTCCAAGGACAATTGAAATACTTAAACTTTTTCAATGTTGCCTTAAAAAATCAACCCACAGAACTCGATTATTTTTTGTTCAGACCAAGTTTTTAACGAATTGCAAAAACGAACCTCTCCACATCCTGAACGTTCGATTTTCAACTGACATTAGAAAAACTGTGATTAGAACTGTTTGTATTATATTTTGATACGTGCACAAAAACGTGCTTGTTTCGTACTTTTATTTCCGTGTGAACTAATTAAACTCCATATAAATGCAAGCATTGTCGAAAAATAACAACGGAAAATTTGCAAATTTTCATTTCCTCGTGAGCAAGCAGAAGGTTCTTCGATAATAAATCGATGATATGTTTAAAAGACTGTTGTATATAAATAAATGCGTATACATAATTGTAATTCGCAACACATGCGTATTTAAATTAAATTTGACATACAAATGCTTTCATTATATTGCATTTAAATATATAATTTTTCGATTTACAATACACATGTTAAGTTAGGTCAACGACAGAATACAATATATTTCTATTATATTTTCAGATAATAGAGACTAAATTGTGTCATTTGATTTACCCAGAATTTGATTATACGTTACACATATGCAATTTTGATATATTTAAGATATATCAATAAAAAAATATATAAATATTTAATTTTCGTTCAACTTGAAAGCGACACACCTTGGCCTTGTCGATCTCCGAATGAAAAGTCGTCCACACACTTTTTCTCTCGCGAAAAAAAAGTTACAACACAACACTTAATACAATACAGAGTTTAAAAACACACACACAATCAGCAATGTGCGTAATTGTAATGAAAAAGCAGCATAATTATTGCGATCGGGCTGCGGAAAATTCAAACGGTGAAAGTCAATTTTGAAAACATTTCCGTCTTCGGCACTGCGATGGATCATCGATCCAAATGATCCACAGTCATCGAAGAGGTGATTTATCTTTTTTTCGTCCAATTCTCCGCAAGATTTCTCTGCACCTGTCGTGCACAGCGCAGACGTAATTAGCCGTAATATAATGAGTTTTAAATGTGTACTTTATGTATCATACTTTACTCTCGAGTCAAGGTCTAGATCTTGGACTGTGGTGTCAAAGCAGCGCTTCTCAAATACTATTTCGGATTATATAGATATGTTTAGTGGGATTGCATATTTAATTAGCTGCGGCCTCGCAATTTTGCAATATCGGGACTTAGCCACCGGCTTCAAAAGTTTGGTTCGAAACTCGTTTTCATATAAGCACGCCTTGAACCAGTAATCGGCGTTTCGAGGTAAACATCAAATGTCATTTTGTAAAATCGATAATCTGTATTTGATTGACAATAAATTATTGGAAATTAAGCTCGTTGAAACGCTATTGATAAATTCGATTGATGGTGTTCGAAGAAATACGTCTTTAGTGAAAATTCGAATAGCAAATATCATTGAAATAGATCTATCAATTCCTCAAATTTTAAAAGTTTATTGATCGATTTTTGGACTTACACCAATGTCATAATAAAGGAAAATATTAAGTGAAAATAAAAAAATATATCTTTTATTATTGTCAGATTTTTTTTCATATCAATGGAATAAACATCCTCGTCATTCTTATTCGTAGTAATAGGAAGGTTTTCTTCACGTCAGAGGTGACATTTTGATCCTGATGCGAACTTTGGACTAATATGTGACTTATTTACGATTCGCTGTAATAAAGTACACATTCGTTCATTGCCAAGCGTGTTTAAGTGATAGTTTTTCCTCAAACTATATTCATTTTGCAAAGAAATAATTGCACTTATGTACTTGAGCTTTGTATTTCTAGAGAGGCAATTTCCGTCAGTACCAACGTCATCAGTTCAATAACCAAATTTGATGTCATTCAAGTAGATCATGTATGAAAATTTAGTGAAATATTAGTATAATATGATATCGCTTATAAAAATGGTGTTGAGATTTCTATTTAAATACTTTTTCCGAAGTCCATGTTTGCTCCACGCCAAATGCAAACAGAAAACGGGTTTTGGTTTTGTATTAATTTTTAAAATATACGAAAAAACGAATCGAGAAAATCTCATGAATGATTTAAAAATTGTGTATTATTAATTTGCTTTGAGCACGTATTGCTTATGTACAACTTTGTGTAAAAGAAAAATTGACATAGTTATTTTTTTGAGATTTCCGCAATTTAAATAATCTATATTACAGAAAATAATAGTAAATACACGTACTTCCATACTGCAAAAAATATATCGTTATGTATACTTATTAGAATGACGAAGGTTTTTCTAGACTCTTTTTAGCTTCATCATGCTAAATAATTTTTACAAAGTATAGTAATATTCACAACTTATTTTCTTTCATACAAATGATTGATTGTCGTGTATCACAAAAACATCAATTAAGGTTATATATTTCTTTTCAGAGATGTGATAAAAACAAAAATTTCCAAGCTGAGCCGTTATGAACTTCGTCTTTTATATTGTTCTTATAGTTAGGCATCTTCGAATAAAATGAAGTTGAAAAAACATTACACATAGTAATATACGATAATTTAAACGACAGTCTTAAATGTAAATTTATAAAAAAATATAAGTTAATTGATCGTTTAATAGATAGTCATCACTTTTATATAAATATGTAACTATGTTTAAAAATAATTTCTGTGCAGATGTGGCATTTTCTCATCTATTTTCATTAAATTACTAAGTGCCAATCTCGAAGGTTCAACATATATACTATATTTTTACAAACAAGGATAATCCTAAGGTCAATAATCTTGAAGTCAAGGCCCAAACAGATGTAATTTTGTAAAATGGCGTTTTATTTACGATAAAATGTACTTTTATGTAAATTGCAAATTGCATTCGAACAAAGTGATTCATAAGTTATCAGTATTTTTAATTACGTCCAACTATAAAATATCTGTATTCTATAAAGTGTTAATATCTGGAAGATTATTATTCAATAATGTGTTATTTCAAATGCAAATACGTATGCACCTTTGGTACAAAAATATAAAATAAAGTATGTTTTTCTTTTTTTAATTCATGTATATAATTTATGTATTGAAGATGAAGAAAATATATTATTTTTATCAACGGTTTTTTTCAATATTTGAACAAACCGAATTTCGGGAAAATTTTTCAAGGATATTAATTTATTTTCCTTATAGTATTACAGAATTAGTACTTCTTTTAGTGGTTATTTCTTATTTTCTTACAGCATTACAAACGAATCTAACGACTATCAGATATAAACAATCACTTGCACATAAAAACGACGATTCCGCTCTCTTTTTTTATTCATTAAGAAACTAGTGCATATTTTTCAATACATTAAACGTATTACGTCTGCGTTACGAATGCTGCACAATTTTCGATATAACCCACATCTAAAACGCGTAGATCCCGTGGAAATGTTACTTTTCCATTTTCCATTGAGTCAAACACGATTTTAGTTTGTGCAACATCGGTTTGCAAACCGACGAAAAATCGTAACCGGTCTTATCGAAAGAATGAAATAAAAAATCGAAAAAAGATTATTCGAAACGGATCAACAACCTTATTTGAAAAAAGTCCGGAGATAATTTAAAGATTGGATCTTAAAATGTTGAAACCTTCTACTATTGCGATGCAATCAATGTTCCGCGTTTACATTTGCATCTTTTTTTTTCACAGATTCAATTTCTCAATTTGCCATGAATAGTCTGCTATGTTAATTTTTACTTTGATTTGTATGGACGATTGCGAGGTGTTAAATTATAGATTTTCTTGTGAAACATGACAATGGTAATTTAAATTGAAGGGAATTAACGTGTTTGTTAATTAACCGCGCTGGGAAAACCTAATAATTTTAGTATTAAGTGTCATATGCGATTCAATAATTATGTTCAATTGATTCTATTCATTATTTTATAAAAAAAAATATATGGGCATGTTCACTTTGCTTATATTATGATAATGAATACGCGATGTTGGTGCTCTGTAATTGCAAAAGTTATAATGTATTGCATACATTTTCGAAATGATTCCAGTTGATTGATGTTTCGAAGCATTTCGATTATATTATAACACAATGACTCATTTGTTTTTTGAAAAAAGAAACCTACAATTCCACTTGCTTCATGAGATCAGTTCTATGCCAATGTCACTAATTCGACCAACTTCAATAATAAGAATTATTTGTTTATATTTTCACATGAACAAGGAAATACAAACATCAACTATTTTTTTTTCAAATGAAAAATGATTACTTCAAAAGAAAATATTATAATTATATTATACGTACTTAGAACAATGAAGAAGTTAAAATTGCAAAAAATATTCAAAAACATTAACATAATGATATTATTATAATAAAAAATTCTACATAATTGAAGACGACGCGTCGCAACACTTTGCTTCATCGCAATAAGCTTTCATTAGAACCGTAATAAAAACGGTAAATTGCACAAAAATTGTACTAGACAAAACAGCTAAAACATTCGATAAAAACATCACCACATAAAAAGAAAACCACGAACCATCCTAACAAGGAAAAACATCTTCAAATATGAAAACCCTTAGAAGTTCACAGTGCAATAAGGAACGCTAATTCGATATAGAAATTAATACCTTTTTCACTCTAAAACAAGAATGACCATGATTTCTAGTTAGACAAACAAAGATCGTTCCTTTGCACTTATAAAACAAATCACAGCACAGTGTAAGAGCGCACCCTTTTGCGCGCTCCACTCTAAGCCTTGAAAAAAACTATGCACGGAAAAAAGATAATTGCACAAGAACCACACATAGTTTTGACATCGTTCAAATGTCAAAATTACCTCGAAAGCCTCCGAAGGCTTCTCGGTGCGACCTCGCACCCACCAAAAGACGAACGCGCCGCTCGCCCAAGAAGTTGGAGAAGCGCTGGACACGTGCTCGCCACTCGAGCGATTCTCAAAGACTGGCTATAGACAGGTGTTGCAGTCTATGGCCAGATCTGACCGGACTGGCCAGGGCTTCTCAAATGTTTAAAATTCGCATTCTGCTTGAAATTTGGAATATATTCTGGGCAGGAAATTGACTTTTTTTGGTACTTTTCTGTTATGCAGTCTGTGAGGTAATGGCAGGTTGATTGGATTTTTGGTTAGGTTAGATTAAAGTGAACGCAGGGATTCTCAAATGTTTTGAATTCGTATTCAGCTCGAAATTTGAAATACAGGGTGGGCAGGAAAATGATTTTTTTTGGTACTTTTCTGTTGTGTAGTCGGTGAAATATTTGATGGATCGGGTTAAATTTTTGGTTAGGTCAGATTAAAGTGAGCGTCTTGTTGAATAAATATTTGAGAAGCGCAATATTTTTCAATTATACGGATATGTTAATTTAATTATGTTCCATAAATTTTCTGAATTTTCTTTTGCAAAATCATCAACAATTGTTAATTTCAAAATAAAAAATACTTAAATATGAAAAATTGAAAATTATTTATATTGATATCAGGTATTTTTAATCACTTAGGTACAATATATGTTTTTAATTATTCTGATTTTCAACTATCCAGATTATCTTCATTTTTAGTTAGTTCTGATAATCGAAGTTTCATTTTATATAGTTCAAAAAAATAACACAAATTCACTTATAATGTGATTATCTCTATTTGTACGGTTTTTCATTACAATTACTTGATTTTTTTTCATATGAAATGTTAGTAAGAAGATGATTTTGATTCTGGCAAAAATATTGGTAGGTATTTATTAGTTTTCGATTTTCTACAGAAAATTGCTTTGGGAAATTCGTAAACATGGATGCGGATCCACTTATGCGTTATGAGTTTGTACATTTTCAATGGAATCCTTGAATTTTTATATAGAAAAGATCGTTCGAAACTCCGACTCATCGATTCTGAATAATACATATTGCAAAAATTGATATTATGTATAATAAATTTATACCAATTGAAATCGTATATATGTTTGTGCGATTGAGAATTTCGTGCAGGTAAATTATGCTTAATATTCGGTTTTCATGTAATCGTCGTAGATATTGTGTGTATTATAGATATTATATATTATTTTTGTTCTTATAGTGCAATTACTGAATAGTTTTTCACAACAATAGCTATCGTGAGAAGGATGATCGAATGCAACGTTCACAATACCAATAATGCACTTTGGCATGTCAATATGATATTTATTTCCAATGATATTCCTACATGCTATGTTTTATAAAACTCTTCAATTATTTATAAAATATCGATAAAAGAACAGTCCTAAATATAAAACATGAAAATAGAGCCAATAACGAATCATACATTTTTAATATGTAACACTTTCTTTGTGAATACTATATTATATCTTTCAGAATATTGATCACCAAAGAAATCTAACTGAAGTTGACACACAATCAGAGGTGTATTTTTCATTTATATGTTGATATGAAATTTCAGAAAATCTCAATCACATAACAGAAAAGTAATCGAGTTATTTGGACTGAATACAATTTATTATAACATGAATTCTCAATTAGTGAAATATACGTGTGTAAATAATTAAAATTTTCAGTTTCGATCAAGATATACACAGATATAAACATAATTGTTCGGAAAATTAATAATATGGGTCGGAAAATAACTAACTATGACGCACAAACAAACTTGTCTTTGCTTCCAAAGAAAAGGGTAATGGGATTTTCAGAATTGAATGATATTCTTACATTCGATTTCCATATCCTTTATAACGTACAATACTAACAATTTATATACATATGGTTAAATTTGAAAAACGGAATTTCCGATATCTTTTGAAAAAATATTTTCCATTCCAAGTTTGCATAAAAGTTAGATACCTACGAAAATATAATATTTGAAGAAGGTACGTGCATTTTTTTCTTGTGAAAATCATTGACTTCGAAGTGTGAAAATACAGAGGAAGATATCTAATATAATATTCATGTTTAGTTTATCGATAAGTAGGTATATATTGTTAGTAGGTGAAATAATAAAATACATATTGTAAAATAAAATGAACATTTATGTTATGAGACATCTATATAAATATAAATTAACTAATCCAAGTAATTTTATATCAATTTTAAATTTATCGTAAATAAATCAATACGTTGATAAAGAGTTAAATTTGTTCAGATAGATGACGCTGTATTATACTCCATTATTCAACGAAAGTGAATTTGAATATAATTGGAAATTTTGCTGTGAATATTATGTGATTTTAGTTTCATAATTTTCGATATAAAAAAATATTGAATAAATTTTATAGCGGCATTGAAATAACCAAAAAGACAACGTAATCGTAAGTGGAAATTTACAAATCGTCGATTGACAAATTTTCACGTGAAAATTTTATCAAGGTGGAATATCGTTTAAGTACCTATAAATAAAAAATTGCTCAAGTAAACGACATAATTTATGTACAATGAAATTCATAATAATCACCATCCTTTATTGATCAATTGCATAATGTACAAAGTTTCAGATTTCAGGTTACATACCCATTCGTATGTAACCCACAATCGGATCACTCAATACTCTTAAATACAAAATTTAACTGTTTAATTTCATTATTCGAATAAACTACTATGTTTCATAAGAAATACATAAAAAAATACATGAAAAGATACACGAGTCTTTTATAAGCTAAATATTAACAAGGATAATGAACAATATCGTATATTTGTTTATCAATTACCAGAGTTGATTTATGCTGGAAATTCTTCAACGTATTTGTTATCAAACATACGTGTTTCTCACGTGCAATTGGTTTTCCTCGACGAATAATATATTTTTACGAGAAAAACTTATTGAAAAAAACAATTATCTTCGATAATGCTCATCGTAAGTGCAAAGAAATTATTTTCGCATGATAGTGTTTAATGGAGCAGAACAAACGTAAACGTAAACGTTGTAAAAGCTCATCGGAAAATTCGAATAACTATTCCGGAAAATCAAACATACACGATATCAGAGGTGGGTTTAAATAAAAATAATAGTCACTAAATTATTTTCTTTCATTTAATTAAAAAAATGATAATAATTTAAATGTAATGTAATGAAGATAATTGTACGAATAAGTGAGTTTAGTTATGAAAAATTTACATAGTTAATTTATAGTTTTGAATCTAGTTGTATTTTTTATAAATTAACTTATTAATATTCATCGGGTATGAAATTCGTATAATAAAACAGATTAATAATTTAATTCAGTTACAAAAAAAAAAATTTATTGTAAAAAAATGAAATTCTTCATATGCTTAATTTGAATACTAAGCGTCAGTCTTTTGACTCGTCAGTGAACTTCGTACAAGTTAACTTCGGTTTCTTTTCACAAAAATCAACACCATGAGTTTAAAAACGCACCATGTCTGTCAAAATCTAAGTATGGAAGAAAAAAGAACACTAATTCTGTTTTCTTCATAAACTCAAAATTTTTCAAATAATTCTCTATTCAACACACATCATGCATCAACTTTTCCCAGCCCCTAAACCTAATTTTTGACCAACATATTGACAAATTTATTGATATACAATTAATAGAGTGATCAATTAAATTATCCACAATCAAAAAACAAAACCCTCCACTGCTTAAAACACCACAAAATTACATAAACCAATCGAACCGACAATATCCAATAATACACACATCGAAACGGAACGCACCACACGGCACGAAATTCGTATACGAAAAGTGGCGCACGCTCACACAACTCGAAGAAATAAATGAAAATCCTCAGGTGTGCGTTGGGCCCACCGACACAACACTGTCACAGCTGATATTCACAACACTGTTACGGCTGATATTCACAACACTGTTACGGCTGTTACAACTGTTACAGCTCCACAAGAGCGTGGAGCGTTGCGGTGGTCGCTCAGTGCTCGGTCGGTTTCCGCGAGGCCAACACGCTTTCGCTCCACGACCGTTCGCGATTCAATTTGATTTGGAAATTATTCGGTGGTTCTTATTTTTTTTTTTTTAGTGTGTGTTGTCGTGCTGTTTTCCGAATCGAGTCGGGGAGGGTTTTTTCCGGTCGGTGTGTTTGATTTTTTTGCCGGGGAGTTTGTGTGCGTTTTTCGTGTGATGGTTTGTATGAGTTTTTATCTTCGATGGGGTGGTTTTTGGTATTTTTAAGGAAAATTTTTGAGTTTGAGTATTTGAGTTTCGAATTTCATTTGAATGTGTATCTTCGTCTTATTTTTTATCGGTTTAATAAAAAAATGTCATTGTTGATCGAATATACATATTTGAGTTTTCAGCGAAAATTTATGATTGTGCCGAATACAGATTTTTTTATTTTGTTCATTTCATTATGTTTTTACAATGAATGTTATAATTTTTCATTTAAATTGCGATTTCAATGAATTTTATTTAAATTTCAATTATATTGTAATTGTTTTGATAATATTATTCATATTTTTAATGTGTTTTTAGTTTGTATTTAAATTATGATAAGATTTCGATTTATGTTTAAAATATAAATTATTAAATCTGTATTTTCATAGGGTTTTTAGTGTTTGAAATTTATTTATAATACATTTGATGAGTGATTGACCTTATAATAAACTAAACTATTAAGATTTATAATCAACTTACGGAAAGTTCAATTATGTTGTTAAAGAAAACTTTTATGTCAATAATTCAATATAAACACTCATAGATTGAAAACTTTATGATCGTAATAAAATATCAAATTTACAACAAAAACTATCAAATAAATAGATACAATACCTAGACATTATTTTACAAATAATCAGACATACGTAAAAATATTTTAAATCAGCAAAACATGATCATGATTTAAAATAATTTACTATCTGTAGGTACATGAAAAACTTGTTATTATGTAAATAATTCTCACCTCACTCTTAAAAACCAATAAATATAAAATTGAACAAACATCGTACCTTAGGACGACAAAAAAAATTTCCTCGTGCGACCTTTACGACAAATTGACTTTTCGCAAAATCCTTAAGTGGGATCATGAATCTTCGAACAAACAGTATTTTAACATTGAAATAAATTTTCAAGAAACATAAATCAAGTCCGAATCTAACGATAATGATAACCAATATACGCATATAAGCCTCGTACGAAAAATCAAGAATATTGTGACATAATTCTCGGAGCGAACTTACTTACGGAAGTATCTCGAGAAACTCGATTGAGAAATACGCTCTATGCGCTTGTTTGCTCTCGTATTTTGTTTTATTTAATTTTTTTACATAGTTCTCTAGGCGATTTTGCAAACAGACCTCTTTCCGAAGCCCAAATCGAGCTGTTAAAATGTATAAACACATGTGGAAATCCTCGGCACAGGGTTCCGAGAGTTTTCCCGCAAAAATCGGCGTTTCACTTTCGCGAACGTTTCGCAATCCGTCGATAGAACGAATAATGTCATAATAATTGTTTATCGGTTTCGTTTACAGGCGACATTGAGACAATGTTCTAGATAAAATGGGTGTTTCATTATGCTTTTTTATTTGCAGCATATGAAATGTGTATGCATCGTCGAGAACTAGTACGAAATCGGTTATTAGTGGGTTTTTTTTTCGGTTCTATCGTATTGTTGAATAATTGGAATAAAGTTATGCGGAATTGCTTAATCTTCGTTCGAGAACATATCGCGAAAGTTAATTTTTGATTTTACAATGTGTCGATTTACATTATGAATTCGTTAGTGTTTAATTTTTATAGAAATACTTTCATTGAAGCGTTAGAAATTTACATTTAACACAGATTATTTCCCCTTAATTCGTTGTAAGTTATTAATAAACTCGACAAGTATATTATGATATAAAATGATCATTACATAATTACTATTTTAATCTTCGTGATTATGTCGATCATATACAAATATAAACTTCAAATGACATACATTTCCAAGGATCGAAATAAATTTGCAAATATTACATTTATCCAAATTGCTTTTGCGAAAATCCCATATTTCGTATTGATACAATCAATTGGTTTTGTTAATATTTGCGATCGTTGACCGACTTACTGTTCATATAGAAAACGAGAACTTCCAATCATTTTCATGGATCAAAATCAAATGACCATAATGATTTTTCAAAAATTTCCACAAGCGTAATGATGAAAAATGATAATTGATATTAAATAACCAACAATATTCACAATCGGAAATCGACAATTTGTATCACGCGCTTTACGATATTCATGATAATTACCAAATGAACTGAATCAGATAATAATGATGAAATATTTTATGAAAAAAAAATGATTAATATATTTTTCAAAATTTGTAATAATGCACATCGAACCGACCTCAAATTTCTTCTCTTCCAGCTTTACATTTCGGAAAAGTCAACACTGATTTTTTTTCAAACACTAATTGTTTAAACTGTTGTAACGGTGATATATGAGTCCATTTCGGGTTTCTTACCTAAAATTTTCTTTTATTCCATTTCAAAATCACCGAGCATCTAAGCGGTTTGCGGAAGCTTCAAAAAGAAGCGCGATTTCTTGTCACCACCATTGAAACTCTTTCAATAGAATTCTTTCGCGGTTTTCGTAACAATTTCATAGCACAAACACAACAATAGTCGTTATGATATAAAAATGTATAAAATATGAGTATAATGACGTATGTGCGTATTACGATATCGAGGCAAAATCAACCGGACATGTTAGTTTCAAAATCATCGTTCGTGAATATGCCTAACGACTATTTTTCAAATATCGCACGATTTTCGATAAACATATTCAGTAACCTATTAATAATGGTACAAATGGAAATTTTTCTTTTTAGCTAAATTTTCTTTATGTAATATCGAACTTATTATCATATTCTTCGCGATTATGTTGAGTGTTGTAATCGATTTGTATGTTTCTAAAATACATACATACATTACAGAACAATAAATTTACGATGGTTATGCTTTAATATCTGATATATCTATGATCGTAAACAATGATTTCAACATTTATTTTTACAATATTATTTCACATTTCAAGCAATTTTAGAAAATTAGCGATGAAAATATTTCTTGTCCTAACTCAAGAAAGTACGTAGATCTTAAAAACATTACAGAATTTTTTTATGCATCTCTTTTTCAATGTGTAATAAAAAGCAATGTTTTGTGACGAATCTGGATAAAAAATTGATAATTTCAAGATTAAAACAAAAAAAATAATTTTCATTTTACAAAGTTAGTCACCTTAGTAATAATATGTATTTATGCGGAAAACATACAGGAAAAAAATGTAAATGGTGAATTAAAACGTTTAATTTGAAGTTTTGTAGAAAATTGAAAAGCTGTATCGTCATTTTGCTCTTTATAAAATAACATCATATTACATTAATATTGAATTTTGCAACGTCAACATTATTCAAATAAGAAAATTTTGTCGCAATATTCACCTGAAAAACGAAAGAAAATATTTTGGTTAACCTTCATCTCATGTACGGAGAAAATTAAGCGATTCACCTCTAAACAAATTATTTATTTTTTATATTGTAATCGACCTTATTTACGAATAATAATTTGTCACTTTGAACTTGAACTATTTTCATTTTCGAATAACGACGGTTAATTGTGCAATAAAACAATCGTTAAGGTAGCTAATTATTTGATTTGCCATCGTCAATTTTTATACGTTTGATACATGACATCGCACCTTTGTTAATGCGATGAATCAACAGATTGAAACAATCAAAATGTATTTCCCTTAATTGAGAAAACAACCAATTCATACAAAATATAGTTTGTGACATTCAAATATAACCGAAACTCTAGAAGATATATTTCAAATTTTTCAAGATCATCTAACTCGAAATTGATTATTGAATCATTATGAATCCTTGAAACTTAAATCGAACAATAAAATCGATTACAGTGGCGAATTCTTCGCCAGGACCTAATTTGGTGAAACGCTTTCACATACGCGCGCATAATGCATAGATTAATTGCGAGCAGTACAATGAACAATTGAAAACGTCGTTAACTGGTCACAATGCGGCTATAAAACTGAACATTCTTCTAATTGTCCATTGCAGTGCTTAACATTGACTTTGAAGAACGTCAATAGTCCTCTCGGTTCGGTCTCAAAGGCTGAATATGCACAAGGTTTGCCCTCCGATCATAGAAAACTAGGATCTTTGCACTTGAATTCTTGAATATCACATTTCGCCTTTATAAATTAATAAAAACATCTCTGTTTGAATAAAAGCGTCGTTTCGTTTTACGATCGATGCTATTTCAAACGATTTTATTGTACGTCTCATCGAAGGTTGCATATTTCACTTTTGACGCCCTTAATATGAGTACATTTCGAATTCAATGAATAATCGAAGGTCGATACATTGCGCTTAGATGCCCTTTAAAATGAGTATTTTTTTTTTAAATTTGATTCAAATCGTTGATTAACATCTATGTTTCGGTAAAAAAATAAGGGTCAGGAAATCTGTTATAATCATCTCGTGCATATTTACATACATACATAAAAATTACATGACTCAAGTATGTGGTTTTTTTTTTGATTTTTAAGGTCCGCTTCTAGCTCACTACGTGTTTTAGTTATTTTATAATTATTTTTTTCCTATATATTAATGATATTCTGACCTTGCTGAAATTATTTCGATCTACCAAATCTAATAGTGGTAATAAATATTTTTAAAAATTTCCTAGATAATCAATGTTTAGTTACATCATTACTGTTTTTCGTGAATATTGATATAAACGGTTTCAGGATATTGACAAAATTTAGTCATTTACAGCTTCAACCCTTGGCTTCAAATAGTTACAAGGATTGAATTAGTCAATAAAAATATCGAAAATCCAAAATACAATAAAAAAGTCAGATTTCCTGAAAATCTCAACAAGCAACGTCCATTAAGCGTATTGTACGATTTCAATCGGAAAACCAGCATTTCTCAACCTATTTGCGTTGCGCAACAGACTGTTCCGAAGACGATGACTCGTCGTCTGAATGATGACTTCCGATTTCGCCAGCATCACATCTCGAAGGCCCACTTGCGAATTTTATCGATCTTCCGATTATATAACGATCGTGAATCTCTTAGTGCAAAACGTTAGGTGTTCGCGACGACGAAATGTGTTACGTGTCCGTCGATAATAATAGTTGTAACGAAGAATGTGATTGTTTTTATGCTTAGGCCCCCTTCGCATAAGACTCCTGTATATATTCTATTACATATGACGACTGAAAAGGCCAAGGGTTATAAGTGATTTCGAGAAAAGCGCGTTCAAAGTTGACCATGTACATGTATGTATTAGGAGGAGGTCGATTGATTTGATGATATATCTCGGTAAATGCTCCGAATTCGTTTATATCCTTTTGCCACCAAATAAATGAGCGTGCACAGAAGCGATTCTTGTGCATAACTCAATTTCGATGAAAATGTCACTTGTACCCCTTTGCCTTTTCAGTCGTCATATATGTGAAGAACATGTGGAATGTGAAGCAAATCACTCAAAATTACGAATAGGAAACGTTCAGTCGTGTGTGAACGAGGCTTTAGTCGTTTCGGTTTTACGATAATTCAATTGCGGATTTGTTTTTGATGATTGTTATTCGTTTACAATCTGAATTTGAGAAGAAAAAATATTTGGAATTTGAAATGTGTTTTTTTTTTCGAGAAACCGTCTGTTCGTTTCCTTTCGAAGGGAAAAAATATGTAGATTTTATTCATAAAAATCTAGTTGAATTACAATATAAAAATTAATATTTATTTCTGCGAGTACGTGGATAATTTGAAAATATTTTTGAATAAATTTCAAACAAGACAAACTTGAATCTCAAATAAATGAAAATTTATCTTTGAATTATTGTAGATGAATTCTGTCGTATCAACGCAATAATCCATAATGATGTATAGGTACTTAAATATTTATATTAAGAATTAAGACTATTAATAATTAAATGACTACGAGCTTAGAACTTATTTATACATCGTAATTAAACTCTAAATACGGTGACTATCCCTAATAGGTATCAAAATATCTGACTCATATTCATGAATAGAATGCAATACTAATTTCACACTATAATTCGAAAATTTTGTGTTATTTCAAGATCACGTTAACAATCATAACATGAATCATAATCTGTACGAATATTCGAAAATTAATTTTCTTTGTAGTTAAATTGATTTTATACTCATTTCAACGAGAAAAAAGTATATAAAAGTAAAATTGATGTTTTAATAATTTTAATAATGAATGTAAAACGATATAAAAAATAATTACCTGATTAATCCACGTCATTTGGATAAATTACCATTAATTGTTCATGAAAATTTACATAAATTCATCCATTGTGTCTACATATTCATACGCACTCGAACTTTTTATAACAAAAAAATAATTAAATAGGTATTAAAAAATACCATTATTGAAACAGTTCAAAAGAACTCAAAGGTTGAATTTATGTTTTTTTCAGCTAATCCATTAATAAAACATCAATGAAAACCGAAATAATTTTCAGATTGTAAATGGCGACTTGAGCTGTTGACGAAACGAACCACCGAAGACTTCAATTCTTCTTCACTTTTCGTATTGGAATATATTAATCGAATTGTGACAATGAAGTTCTAACTTACTATTCAAAAGAATAAAAACAAACCATGGCATCACTTCAAGAACCTGCAGTGGTTGTCAAAAGTGCCTACAAGTACTATGGAAGCAAAAAAGACAAGAGGATTGTCCTCAATCATCTGAATATGACCGTTGATAGAGGATCCATGTAAGTACTATTCATTATTGATCTTTTGTCATTGATAATAAATCAATTCTAGACATAATATTGATCACGCGCAATAAAAATCGATAATAAATTCATTAGAACAAATTCACCGATTTGACTTCTAATGATTCATCATAAAGCATTTATTCATAATACGAGACATTTTTAAAATGATTCTCTGTTAATTATCACCTTAGATGACCATGAAGATGTCGCAAATAGTTTGATAAATAATTAAAACTCGATAGACAGACGGTAATCTATTTCAATTTCCGTATCGATATAACGCGATGATTCTTAAGAAAGAATTGCAGCCATGTCATATCGAATTTAATAACAATCACACGCCATTGTTCGAAGTCATTCGAAAGAATACAACTTATAATCCTACCGTCGATACGATCATAGTGTACCATCTGAAAAAAACATCGAAAGTAGAACAATAAAATAGCCCACTTATATAAGGAATTTGATTAAATCGGTTGCATAAGCGCAAAAAAGCAGTTTCGGCGGGAAAATCTATTTTCCGCTCATTCGCACGCTTCCAATGAACAAATGTTCGATGAAAACCGAAAATATGTATTACTTACGCATCGAAAAATTTTCCTGTCAAAAACCCGGTTTACTAAATGTGGGTCGAGGACGTTACTTTCGATTCACTCCTTGCAAATCTGCTTCTTTCGGCTGACACGCCTACCACAACTGGTCCTACGTTGAAATTTAAGAAATTAAGAGAAAAAAAAACTCTTATAAACAAATATTATGCAACGTAAGAACCGAAACGAAGATCGGTTCGTTTTATTTAATCTCGTTGCATTATTCGATAAGCTCGTTCTAGATTCGAATACATAATAAATTTTTGATGTACCTATATTAGTATGTTGTATTCATTATATTTTTTTAAAATAATATTGTCGAACGATTCTAATTCAAAAGTTAAATAATAGGAAAAATTATAAATTTAATTGTCCTTAGCTTACGAGAAAATCGTTAAATAAAAACATTATTCTTTCTTGTATTATATATTTGCTTTGTTTAATTCTATTCAAACTCTTCACACCTCATTGCCATAATAGAAAAGCATACATAAATATATAATTTCATAAAAGAAACATAGTTGCATAAATTTCATACCAAGGGTAGATTGAGTCGATTGATCGTCGATAAAAACTCAACCCAGTCACTGATTTTGAAACTTTTTGCAATGCAATAAAATTTAATAATCATTTTACGTATCGCTTACTTTTACGACTATTTTTTACATTAAATCCAAATTTATTAAAAAAATACATGGAAACCGAACTTTATTACCGACCATAATGTTTCAACAGACTTTTTCAGCGCTCACTACATATGTATCAAACGCGAATTTCCGCATTAAACTAACACACAATTCATTACTACGAATTCTAAAAAAAGCTCGAAACCGCATTCTGTGAAAATCGAAAGTCAACTTGAAAAAAAACCAAGTTACATTTTCCGGCCTAGATAACGACAATTTCCGAATCTCGAACACAATGCAAATAAGAATCGTGTCGTCTTCTCTCAAACGCTCATTCGTAATATTTATATATTCGCGATGTCGATTTTCTCATCTCGAAATTTTAGTCCATTGCATAACTATTTTTCACGAGTGCGCTTTCTACTTTTACATATACGCGATCGACAATGAACGTCGGTAGTAATTGTTGTGTGTACGTACTTATTTTTTCCTCCTCTCGTTTAACTCGACGCTTGCTTATTTCGGTACTATGTGTGTCACATTGGGCTCTCGATATTATGTCACGAATTCCGATGAATACGTAATTTCTTAAGTGTGTACTACTGCACTGTCACTTTTCACGTGAAAGCCGAGGGAAGGTTTCGACGAAATTCTGTTCGAGTTGATCGAATTGGGTTTCGAAAGGTTCATCGAAGGTCGCTCTTTAAATTTTCGTTTTCGTAACGATTATGTCTGTGATGACATAGTGAACTTGACACGTGTCCGAAGTCTTAATTGTGCATCTATTTTGATGGAAATTAAGGGACATTTCGTAAATTTTCGACCTAGGTTTGAAGTATTTGTGTTCTATTGTGTTCAAGAGTGCGTTCTTTTAAAAATGTGTTAAGTGTTGATCAACAGCATATGTGTCAATTTGAACAATTTCATACGTTAAATGTATGATTTCGATAAATTTAAATAAATTAATGAAATATTGTCAAATTTAATCTGTGTCGATTATTCTAAATCTCTTGTCAATCAATAATCGAACCTTACGTCATCGAATGTTGTATAATACACGAATCGAACCATTATGAGTTGAATGATTTATAACATTATTTAATTTGTCCCAGATACGGATTGCTCGGATCTTCTGGTTGCGGAAAAACTACTCTACTATCATGTGTTGTTGGAAGAAGGACTCTGATGTCTGGAGAAATCGAAGTCCTCCCAGGAACGGATCCCAAAGAAGTCGCCAGGTGCATTGGGTACATGCCGCAGGTGATTGCGATCTTTAATTTTAATTTGGGTCTGCTTATTGCATCGAAAACTCGATGTTGCATGTTGCTTTTTCGGTAATTTGTGTTTCGACACGAAAGTTTCATCATGAGTGCTTTTCAGGAGGTGGCCCTCATCGGCGAGTTCTCTGTGAGGGATGCCGTTTATTTCTTTGGTAGAATTTATGGATTGTCTGAATCTAAATTGGCGGAAAGATTTGCGATTTTGAGCGAACTTTTGGAGTTGCCTGATGAAACTAGATATATAAAAAATTGCAGCGGTGGACAGCAAAGGAGAGTTTCTTTCGCTGCTGCTTTAGTTCATGAACCTGAATTGTTGATATTGGATGAGCCTACGGTCGGATTAGATCCAGTATTGAGAGCGAAGTAAATTATTTTCATTAATAAAATACAAATTCATTTACTTATTTATTAATCGATTTAAATTTAGCATTTGGGAACATTTGATCGGATTGGCTACCAAGTGCAACGTAGCAGTCGTTATAACAACTCATTACATCGAAGAAGCTAGACAAGCTCAAAAAGTAAGTAGTAAATCTGATATAATTTCCTACTCAAAACCGCAATTGAAACATAACCAATTTTCAGATCGGACTGATGAGAGGTGGAAAACTTTTAGCCGAAGCTCCTCCAGAAGTGGTGATGAAGAGATACGGATGCGAATCACTAGAAGAAGCCTTTCTTCTATTATCCATCAAACAATCGAAGACAGACGGAAGCACAGAAGAACCAGTCATAGTCGAATCCACCGGTGAGTGAAGTTTCTGGATTCTGATCGACCTGAAATTTAACATTCGGATCTCATATAAGTCGGAAATATTGACATCAGTTGCATTTGGTTCATGGGCTGCACTTACCTTATCTAAACGACCCATTCGATTCAGATTCATAATATTGGATTCAAATCAGTCCGATTTCGAAAATTTGAAACGATCTGAACCCCAGCTGATCAGGACATTAAATTTGCGCCAATTTTTTGGAGGTCGCGATCGTAACGGTCTTATTGCGCAATTTGCCCTTTGTAGGGCGAATGAGGTAACACAACCGACGACGGCCGTTCGAAGAAAGTGAGAGTGGACAGAATGTGAGTGGTTGGAAGAGGAGGAGGTCGTGGAAGCTCTTGTGCGGAACTGGTTTCCTTTGGCCTCCTCTTTGGTTACGTCGATGTCCACAGTCGGTGGTCATGCTGCTCCAATTAGCTCTGGCACTCTCGGATACCTGCCTTATTAAAATTGCATTATCTTACGATTAGAGTTGGGTTTCTTAAACGTTTTTTGCAATGGGACCTTTTGAAAATCCGGAAATTTTCAAGAGTCCCTTAATTATTCTTTGATTGTAATATAACACTATTCTAGTCCAGCAGTTTACTGATACTTAATGTTGATATTTTGTTTTGTTATAATCAGTGGATTTTTATCATAGATCGTTTTTCTATATAAAACAGAATAATTTAAGATGTTTTTCCAGATTTTCGTGGCTTTTATTCAGGATTCTAGAATTTCGTGAATCCAGTTTGGGAAACTCTGTCTTACAATTAGAGAAAAGGAAGCTCGTTTAAACTCACCAGAACTATTTAAAGCTATGTAGCTACGGCGTACTTACTTTAATTATTAACAATTCATGCGTACATTAAAAAATAGCTTTAGGATACGTCGATGAGCGTTTAATTAATGTCGATGGTCTTGCTGCTCGAATTATGAATAATTCTAGAATTCTTGCGTAATACGTAATGTAAATCTACGTATATAATCTATGTACTTGTAATCGATCAATGTAAAAATTAAAATGTGGTTATTTTTTGGGGTCATCAATAAAGGCAATTGATTGAGAAATGACATAATAGATGCTACCTTAATGTACTTACATGTGAATACGAACTTAAGTGAAGGCTATTTCATATGAATTCATACATTCTATAATAAATTGGTTTTTATGAAGTGACGGGAGACCGTGTCAAGTGAAAAAAATCTCATATTTAATTGTAGCCCTTTATGAAAAAAAATTAGAACGAGGCACGTCACTGCATTCAAAAAATTTATGGCATTATTTAGTCAAGAAGTTTTCATGGGCATGTAAATAACTAAAATAATTGAAGTGGAACAATTTTTACGATATTATTATTCAAGGAAACCCCATAAAATTTACACCTATAATAAAGATCTAAATATTCAAAAAAATTACTAAAAAAAATATGCAAAAATAGATACTCATTTGTAAACTCAATGTAACGATCGAAATCACATTCATTAAAAATAAAATCTCAAAATGATTATCGTCAACCGATCGAATAATACTTAAATACATACACCGACAGATCGGAAAATGACTTTTCCGATTTCCACTCTTGCGAGTTGTCGATTGAGAAATTCGTAACTTTAACGGGCAATGCATAATTGAAGCGTGTCGAAACTCGTGTAGTTATCCTTGGCAGTTAAGTTAAAAAATGGCGAAAAAATGTCATCGAGATGTGATCGGTTAACGAATAGATGAATAGTTAAGCGATTTTCACGTAACTAGACGTGTAATTGCTACTCGGGTGTTGTAACTGCGACAGTTATCCTCAATATAATATGCACGGTTCGTGGATATTGTAATGATAGTGGGTTTTTGTATTTTTCAATATTTTTTTTTTGTTTTTAAGATTGTAATAGAACAATTTTGAGAATCATTACTGAGCTGAATTGCAAATGATTGCTGTGAGAATTTATTATCTTATCGATGATTTTCCAACGACTGGTCCACCTTGGTAAAATAATTTCGCATTACTTTTGTACACTTGTTTCTGCTACAAGTAATATTCGACCGATCGTAAAATAAAATTGACTCGAAACAAAAACTTCCTAGCAAGTATATAATTTGAAATCGTGATCATTATTTAACCACCGATTTTATGATATTTATTTGTTGATATCGATACCATCCATAAAATCGACGATTGTTCACTCTTCGGTGGACAAACGATAAAATAACGAAATCGATCATCGGATCGATTATAAAATCAGTATACACACAGAACCAGTAATTTTCTATGCACTTAGCTCAAGTTCAAGATTTTCAAAGTTCAAGGGAGCCACAGTTGTTCGTACCGAATTTTGCAACGCAACTGAGCACGATCGATTATAAATGTAGCTTTTTTTCAACATCTATAGGTTTTTTACCGACCTAAGGCTGTGTTGCAATGTCAAACGACGAAAAATTTAATTTAGAAAGCTGCCAGTCGACAATCTGCACTGGCGATTTTTAGCTCGATATCGATTAACAAGAGTAAAACGTAATATTTTAGAATGATAATATGTGCAATTTGGGTCATCCGCCGATTTGAAGTACGTACATATGTACATTTTTTTTTTCGTAATACGATTGTATCTATTCAAATATAGGGACGGTAATGATGAAAAGTGTACGCTTCAATGTCGAAGCGTTTCGAAATCGTATCGATAATATTTATTTTAATAATGACGTAAGTGTTATGTGAATTATGCTTATTTCGAATGTGCTTTTTTCATATGAAAATAGGTATGAAAATTTTCGGACAATTGCATAGCGATAGTCGATCTGAAGGCTTTTGAAAAACTGTTCGTATAGTGGGAAAATTAATTTATTTCGTGTAAATCTCAATGAATCAATGCCGAAATGTTTACAATTAAATAATTTTTCATTGTAATATATTTTTATATTGAATTTTAACGATAAATAGAGAAAATTGCAATATTTTACGTTTAAAATTTCACAAAATAATATTTTTTTATGAGAGAAAATAAATGAATGCCATTTACTACTTCCCGCACGTTAATGCACAAAATTAAATTTACATAATATGAACTTTAGTATACACTCTCCATATTAGTTTTTCACGTGTTAGATTGAATCATTAATACCATCCGAAGTACGCTATAACGAAATCAAACTTTAATTTTCTCATACTCGAATCGCTAAAATAAAACTAAATTGCTATATCGCACGTTGTCATACACAATAACGAAATCAAAGTGCAACGTTCTTTTTTCAGTTCACTGACGCATAATGCAAATTTGCTCATTGAATTTCGGCATAATGGTGTGAAATTGCGAATTCGTCCAATTTAGCGTACCCTTATCAGTTTTAATAGAGTATCAAGCACTTTTGCACAATCTGTAGCCAATTTTTATTTAATATCGAGTTTACTTTATACGTACAAAATTAACGACAGTATTTGCAATCGAACTGAGCGTTTCAATGACGCCCAACTGGTAAAAGTACGCAAAAGGAACAAAAACTATACGACTTCAATTGTGTAAAAAAGTGTCCATGAAAAATTCGAATGACATTTAAAGATACCTAAGTTAAGAAACTTTAAGCGACTTTTTATTTTAGGAAACAATGGAATTCTAATAGAAGTCGATCAATAATGAAAGTATTTTAGACATTTTCTTTGAAAAAATTTTTCAAATTTCGTTTCGTATTTTACGTATTCTTTTATTGAATCTCGAAATGGTGCGCAAAAGAACCGATTGGGACACCAGATTTATTCTGTTGCCTCGAACTTAACGATAAATCTCCTTGTTAACGCCGAACTTGTTGGAAAAATTTTCCAAAATAAAAGACCATTCATTGGGAAATTTTCTTTCGAAACGTACGGTAAATCAGAAAATTAATAAACTCTTGCGCGGCTTACCCTTTCAGATTGCGAAAAAGTGTCGTCGATATTCTCGAAGTTCACGAAATACCTTGCGCAAGTGAACACGTTAAAAAAGGCAATACACGCTTGAATTATAAATCGACGGATCCGAAATTTTCAATTTGGACATTTCCTAGAAAGAAATTAACGATGGAAATAAATGAATTAGTCGTCGCTAAGCACATTCAAATAAATTTTCAATTGATTATTTTAATCAGCCAATTCGATAAGCATGAACGAATTCAAGGATCTGACGCATAATATGTGTGTAAAATATGAAAAAATTCAACATTCTGAATATTTAATCTCGAATTGAAGCTGCTAAACGCATTTACATACATGCTTGGACTACACTTTAATAGAGGATGTCATAGTTATTACATTAGATTTAAACGGAGTGCAACATCCTTGAACCAAGTGCAGCATTCGTTGAACGAACCTTAAATAACTAAAAACCGGTATAACGGGCCCTTCTACTCAAATATATTATTATTACCAAAGCTAGATTATGTGAGATGTTTAAAAGTTTCAATGATTCAATTGAGCAACTGACCCTAAAGCTTGACCTATAACAATGTTTTATTTATTACAGAACAAAATTTATCGATTGAGTTGTTGATTTGTTTATTTTATTGTTTCAGATGAAGTCGTGATAGATAAAAGTAATGAAAGTGTGGCAAATCATTATGATTCACGAGAAGACTTTTCCAAAATTCACTCTAGTAGTAAAGATGTTAGTATATTTTTGTAATAATTAAACCTACATATTTATAATTCCATGTATAATAAGATTAAGTCAAGAATTTGAAGAAAAAAATAGGCTTTTTATTCATTTCGTATCAAATTTTATTATGTGTAATTAATCTAACGATAAGCTCTAAAAATTTGTAAAGAAACCAATTTATTGTGACATAATTTTTAAGTTAAAACAATAAGCACAGTTGTTTATTTTATGTTTTTAATTTGATATAAAATTGTAGATTTTAACCAATGTAACACCACCTAAGAAGAAAACGATAAAAAATGGAGAATTGAGAAGGAAAAAAATGAAAGCTCTTTTATTCAAAAATATGCAACAATTCGGTAGACATCCTGGGTAATTAAAAAATCTTACTTACCCAGAAATATTTCATTGAAATATTCATTTTTAATTATGTTCAATTTTCAGTGGTTTTATATTCTCTTTGATATTTCCAATAATACAATTATTATCATTCTTCATCGCTGTCGGTCATGAGCCTAGAGAAATTCAAGTTGGAATTGTAAACGATGAAGTTCCTCAGTGGAGTGATTGTTTAAATGTAACATCACCAATGGTTTTCTACAATGAGTCTGATTATACGTGTCATTTTCAAAAGTTAAGTTGCAAATATTTAAAAATATTCGATGAAGGCGTCCTCATAAAGGTAAGATACTCGTAGATCACAATTATTTATTATTGAAAATGTTACTAAGCTAATTTTGAATATTGATGAAATGTGCAGAATTTTTACCCAACATTAGAAGATGGAATTAATGCAGTTAAAAGGGGAGATGTTCTAGGTACTGTTCATTTAGCCAGTAACTTTTCAGCGTCTATTGAAGAAAGGCAAGTAAATGGTAGAGATACTTCTGATGGAACCATAGAAAGTAGCATAGCATATTTTTGGTTGGATATGAGTAGTAAGATTTTCTTTTCAATTATTTGTATTTCATGAAAAAAAAAACAATATTTCCATCAATCACATTGAAATCTTCACAGACCATCAACTAGCGTATTTCTTCAAACAGATGTTATATAGAGATTATGTTAAATTTGGTAAAGATCTTCTATCTGAATGTCAGAGCTCACCAAGACTAGGCGACATACCGATTCAATTCAAAGACCCTATTTATGGAAGCCTCGATAACTCTTATACTGAATTTATGATGCCAGGAGTCATGCTTACGTATATGTTCACTTTGACTTTTTTGCCAATTTTATATGAATAGTTGTTTCAATCTGATTTCATATTTTAGGATTCTATTTTTCTTAGCAACAACAGTAACATCTACAATATTCATTATTGATAAATTAGAAGGTATTTGGGATAGATCGATAGTAGCTGGAGTAGAAAGCATGGAAATACTATCGGTACATATAGCTTTACAAACTGGAGTTATTTTCATTCAAGTAAGAAACTTGATAAATTTGAATTACATATCAACTTTTGGTGCTAATTACATTTTCGTTGATTCAGACATTAGAAATAATGGCAATGGCATTCTTGGGATATCAAATACCATTCAAAGGAGATATCGTTAATATATTTTGCATCATGTTTTTCCAAGGAATAGCTGGAATGTGTTTCGGATTTCTCATATCTATCATATGTGACAGCTACACAGTTGCATTTTTTGTTTCAACAGGAAGCTTCTATCCTATGATAATGCTTTGTGGTTAGTGAAATCCTTTTTGATAATTCAAGAAATAAAATGAAAAGGTAATTAAAAAACTCGATTTTCTTCCAGGAATAATGTGGCCAGTTGAAGGTATGACTCTTGGTGTTAGATATGTAGCAAAACTTCTACCTTTTACTATCCCGATAATGGCTATACGTGATGTTATGGAAAAAGGACATACCATGAGTGATCCTATTATATACACTGCCTATATAATAACGTTCGCTTGGATCATCATTTTAATTATACTATGCAATCTATTGTTGAAATGGAGAAGAAAATGATTGATCAAGACATACGATAAAATTCATCTCAGTGAAATCTATACTTAATTATCATTACATATTTAATACATATAAATAATAAAATTAATAAATTTATGAAATGTTTTATTTACAAAATATAATACGAAAAATTCTTAATTTAATTGTACAACTCACATAAGGATTAATTCTATGTTAGCTAGAATTTATTTTCATGAATACCACCTACTTTGTATTTGACAAAAGTTTAATAGATTTAAACATGATCATAAAATTATAACTAAAACATGTGTTAAATTCACAAATTAATTGTTTAAAATTACATTTTATTATTACTAATTTTCAACATCTATATTACTAAATAGTACTTATTTTAAAAAAATAGCAAGTTTTGAAATTATTGCTTTAATGTATCATTTTACATTAAATTATAGTCTAGTTCGTGATAATTAAGATTTTTCACAGAGAAAATTCTGCAATTATAAATCAATATGTACATATTAAAGAAAATGCATGCAAAGATATGTATTTAAAACAAAAAACGAAAATTTTATATCTACTTGTCAAATATAATCTGAAAGCTAATTACATTATAATAATGGTGATGTGTTAACATTTAATGAAACCTTAACATAATTAAAATATCATGAACTGTTATTTTTCTTGAAATACTTCACTGCTCTTGGTCAAATTATCATCACCGAGAGATGTATTGTTTTTCACATCTCTTTCTTTGTGAATTTCAATCTTTAACTTCAAAGGAAGATCCTTTACATTTTTGAACTCTTTAGAACAGTCAATTTTTGAACTATGACAGTTTAATATATTATGCTTCGTTAAGTCTGTGAAAAAAAAAATGAATTGAACACATTTGGAGATGGAACTGAATTTTTAATAAATGTAGCTTACAAACCTTTTTCTACTAATGGAGTTTTTTTGGCAATTTTCCTCTTTCGATCACACAATAATTCATTATTATTATGATTATATTTATTATCATTTTCAAAATTTTTCTCATCATTGTAAAGTGAAGTGGAGGGTCTTTTTCTATTCACTTTATTCGATTTGATTCCAAACTCTTCTGGAGATACCACGGGTTCATTTGGTTTATGGATTTCATTAGCATCATTCAGTAATAATTCTCCACTATACGATACAGTTGTTGTATCCAAACTTGCTTCACTTCCGAGAATAATTTCAAATATATCCTTTTCAGACTTATTATTAAGAACCAGTTCCATTTTCTCATAATATTCTTCATCCTTTGTATCATTACTTACGAAGGAATCATGATCTGTATAATCTACATTGAAATTATTACTTTGAAAACTGTCTTGTACTTCATCAGGCTTGTTAATTTCAAGATTTAAATCGGCCTTTGATGGAGAAAGTGATGCATCTTTAATTTTAAGATTAATTGAAAATTCCTTCATAATGAAACCATTTTTACCCTCGACATCAGATGTGATTACTTTCGAAGGCTTTGTTTGATTTACTTTTTGCTTTGTGTGAATATTAGCAGAATCAAAATCTTCACATTCTTTTTCTAATTTCAGGATATATTGTTTGAGTTGATTCAATTTTAAAGTCAACTGACGATCATATTTATTGTCAAAATATTTAATTTCTTCCTCAGAAATTATTGCTTGGGGTGGTGATTTGATTTTAGCACTATAACTGTCAATTTCATCTTGTTTCATACATGTCAATACCACTTCCGGTCCAGAAATACCAGAATAAACGGTACTTAAATTTTTGGGCACGTTATGCTGTTTTTCTAATAGCATAATAGCCTCTTGTTTTCTTTTTTGTTCCATTTTATCCATTCTTTTCCGAATTTTCATTACTTTCATAGCTTCATATATATTTGAGGCACATTTAGGTTTTTTCAAAACGTCACATCTTACTACTTGTTCGAAAATACTTTCAGTTGGTTTTTCTGGTTTGAGTTGATTATCGATACGGATAACTGGCTTTTTGTTTGGTATTTCGGGACTTTTAACTGATATTAATTTATCGTGTGAATCAATTTGTGTTGGGCTTGAAATAGATATATCTGGACTCTTAATAAAACTATTTTCAACAATTTTTGTTACATTTTCAGCTTCTTGTATTTTCGCTGCCTGAGCAGATTTTTCATTCTGGTTATGGCGCTTAATAGCACTCATACTACCGAATTCAAACATATTAAACTCAGATTTTATATAATTTCCAGATGTAATATTCACTGCATCTGATTTCAATGTATCACTTTGCCCTGAATAATTACTGTTTGAATTGTTATCAGAATGGGATGACTTAGATTTTTGAGTAGAAGAATGATTGTTTGATGAAGAACTTTTTTGATTTCTTGATGTTTTGGTTGATCCCCCACTGCCATCATTGGAATCTCTATCAGTAGAACGTCTTGTTCGACTATGCTTATTAGACGAACTACAGTTTTCTTTAGATTTTTTATTTTTCTTTTCATCGTTTTTCTTGTCATCTGAAGAATTTGAACCATTTGTTTTTGTGTTTTTTTCTGAATGAGAGTGTCTCGAATTAGATCTTTCTTTCTGACTACTGTGATGTGAATATTTTCCTGATTGATCTGAATTTTTATCACCATGCCTGGAATGTGAATTGGAGTCACTAGATCCAGTTTTATCTTTATTTACTTCAGATTTAGAATCAACTTTAGAAGTGGAATCTTTATTTTTATATTTATGATCATGTGAACTATTTTTGTCAGAACTAGAATGTTTATAATCAGAATGTCTAGAACTTCTATGAGAACTCTTATGACTAGACGATCCGTGTCTACTTTTTGAATCACTTGTGCTGCTCGATTTGCCATGTTTGTCACGACTGGACGATTTGGAGCTATTATAATCTTTTTTATCTCGTGAAGAACTATGTCTTCTCTCAGAGTCTCGTCTCCCACTAGAATGACGAGAGTGAGAGCTCCGTGAATGATGTCTAGAATCATCTTTCCTATCCTTGTCTTTGAGAGAACTGCTAGAAACATGGCGATCTTTTTCCTTGTAATCTCTATTTTGTTTATAATCAGATTCTTTATGTTTCACATCAAATTCTTTTGATTTTTCAGCTATCGCTGCAACATCAGGATTTGAAAAATTTTTGATTGAATCATTTTTGGAACCATTGCTACTATCATTATGATTATCACCACTAGAAACCGGATGATTTATAGTATTTTCAAAAGAACTACTTTCTTTTTCATTCCCAGATTCAGTTTTTACACTATGTACAAATACACTGTTTGATTCGTTCGAATCTATAGATGCTTCTACACTGCCAATGGCCTTTACACTTTCTGATGACGTTTTTGATTCAATACTATCTCTGTGATGTTGTGGTTCAATAATATTATTAGCAGTCTTAGCCATTTCGAAATTTTCAACAATATCTTTGTTTTCACTATCAGCATCCACCGATTTAAGACCAAATTGTGATGTATTACGAGACTTTGATTCAGACACTTGAAATTCGTTTATTTCCTCAAAACATTGTCTAGCATCCGAGGAATTATTATCATCATCATCATATTTATATTTCTTTTTCTCACTTTTAACATCTATATCTTCAATATCCTTATCATAACCAACTGAACTATCACTTTTTTTAATGTTGCTGAAAGTGTTTTGAAAGTTTATTTCACATTTGGGAGTTGAAATGGATGGAGATTTAGCATTAGAGTCTGACAAATTAGAATCGCTAGAAACTTGTGATAATTCAGAATTGTTATTTTGTGTATCAGATTTATCAATTGCATCGGCTACATGTTTCACATCATTTGCATTAGAACTATTGTTGGAATCATGAGAGGTTAAGTCACTTATTCCAGATAAATGCGAATCTTTAGAACAGCCCTCTTCTTTAATGGCCGGTTCTAATGGTTCAAAAGCAGGAGACTCGAATTCTTCTTCGTTTGAATTAATAGAATCTTCGGAATGTTCTTCAAATTTCTTTTCTTCAGTTTCGTTTTTAATAGATTGGTTTGTATTGATGTTTGATGGTGAATCAGTTGATTCGATGGTTGAATCTAATGGTTTATTTTCAAATGATTTAACAGACTCGGGACTGACAGATTCCAAGTCGTTAGGTAAAAGATTATCTGAAGTAGTATCTAATTGTAACGATTTATTTTCCCACTCTGATTTTTGAATTCTATCAGGTTTTTCCAAGCCTAAATATTTATAAAATATTTCTTCCACTTGAGGTACAAATACTGATGAAATCTTTGGATTGACTACTTGATCAACAATTCTTTCAACTCCTTGATCAAGAAAATTGGAACTAAAATAAAATAAAAAAAATAAATAAACATAAAAAGAAAAGTAACGTTTTTAACAACTCACTCTAAAATATGCTTCCGTAATTTTTCTCTTAATTGATTTTTGTTCAGGTCTGGACTCCAGTTCTGCAAACTTAGGAAACCTGACACCGATCCTTCGACTCGCTGCCTTAAATTTTGGTATGCCGGTTTCGTGTCGACGTCAGCAATGCACTCTTTTCGAAACTATCGAGGAAGTAAATAATTATATTTAAATTATGAATCGATACAAATCTAGTCATTATGGTAATCACTTCTACAAAAAAATATTTCCGTTATAAAAAAATATTTATTGCACAGATGCAAAAATGTCAATGATTAGAATAAAGGAAAATAATGAAAATTTTGAAAACATGAATAAGTCTTAATTTATTAAAGTTCGGTAAGGCATTGTAAAACAGATAGGAAAAAATATTAAATTTTTCATTATATTAAATATGCCCGAAATTGTTTATGAATGTTTTAGTAGACATTTTTTCGTCAAATAAATATTTTACTGAACTGATGTAATAAATAATTGAAAAGATATATTCTTGTAATAAAATATGCAAAAAGCTCATCTACTATATATTCAACGTTCAAAGGTTAAAAATATATCGACGTTACATGAAATTATCAACTATCAATTTGCAGATGACATTATATTTACAAAGGAAATTGCAATTCGAACATTCACATTTTGTAGAAGAAAATATTTAGCGTATGCTGCACAAATCATTTAATAAATAAATATGAAAAAAAGAAAATTTGCAATTTTGCAATTTAGGACCGGTCTTTTAGCCACTGGTTTGAAAATAAAATTAATTTAAACTACAAGCGATCCCTCCGAATTTGATCTGTCAAAATGGCCACCAAATACTATCATACTGCAGTTTATACAATACGTAAGTCGGTCTCTTACCCCCAGATTTTGACGGAGACGGCAGACGGAGGATCGCGCGTAGTTTAAATTCGTTTTATTTTCGAACCGGAGGCGAAAAGACTGGCTCTCGATCAAATTAGGTTAGAATTTAAATTTGGAAAATATAGAATAGACGTTCGTATGATGATCGAGAGCTACAAAAATAACAGTTGTCGTTATTGATTCGACAACGATGAACGAATCGGTCACGCCCCGAGTGCAAAATAAACAAATTTTTATTTATTACTCGTACATAAATATAACAATGGTGATATCGTTTCTAATTGTGCCCTCGTTAGCGAAGTTACAACTTTGAACAGCATAAACATAAATAAAAATATTGATTAGTCGGGTTAGATTTTCTATTTAGTTTTACTAATAAGTCAAACCTTGCATTTAAACGAGAAGGCGGATAGAATATTATTCAATTTTTCGTCATTGCGTTTACGATCGCTACTTGAAATATTTCAATTATGATTTTACCGGGAGAACTACAATGTGGCCGGTGAGATTATGATTTCATCGATGCCTTGCGCAATGATGTAATAAACTGGCAAGATTCAAATTCCTCATTCCATCTCGATCTGACTCCCAATCTTAACTAGTAGAACATTGTGCGATTCCACCGGCCGAGCTATGGCATCACCGGCGATATAATGATTCATTGGCGAAGACAATTCAACTGACGAGAGCACGACTACGACTGGTTACCTCGATACAAAATCTAACCTAACACGGCTCGAGTTAGTTTAACGAGGAACGGAACGAAGACGATACCTGATCGAAGACGCCCTGAGACTTGAGCTCGGCGAGGATGGCGTCGACGAGCGAGGGGTCGGGGGCGAGGGCGGACGGCGGCAAAGCGAGGTGCAGGTGCGCGGGGGGCGCGGGGGGCGGAGGCGCGCCCACGGGCAGGCACAGGGCCGGGGGCAAGGGCAGAGGGGGCAGCGGGGGCAGCAGCGGCGGGGGCAGAGGCGCCGACAGGGGCAGAGGGGTCGCGCGCCCGCCGCCTCCCCCGGACGAACACATGCTAGCGAAACACGCACACGCACACAATGCCGATGCGTCCGAACGCGCCTTCGCCGAACGTCGCGCGACCACTATTTTGCGTCAAAAGCGGTGCCTTTTCGTAGCCGCTTCACAGTATCATCGAAACAATATAATGTTTTTTGATTCAATTTTGTATTTAAATTATCTCAATTTATATTAATAAAATTTTATTTATCATTATTGCTGTATTTTATCACTTATTCCTTTTGTAAAAAATACTTTTATTTATTTGTGTGAAAAGCTCGCTTTACTTTGTGTACTGCCAGCTCGACACCGTTTTGATGTTTTTGATAAATTTTTTTGTGCTTTTACGTTTATAATTGTCCTAATTTATATTATCAACATTTTATTAGTAATATATTCACGCATTTTATCATAAAATCTTTCTGAAATGATTTTGTTTATTTCACATGTTTCGATTCGTTTTGATATTTTTCCACAGATGGCGTTTAAATCCGTCTTTATATTTGATTTCAAAATTAGTTTCATTTAACGTCGATCTATGAAGTTTCGATATTGATCCTCGAGCAAAACCAGAATTTGAGCTTTGATATATAAGATACTTGATATGAACATTGTGCAAAATTAGTAAATAAACAATACTAAAGTATTGAACCATCACAAAGTTTAAAGGTAGAAATCGTTCGTGATCTATTCAACGGCTATACAATTTGAAGTGAACGATTTGATTATATTTCTTGAATTAATTTATATTTCGATTGAATTTGTAAGAACATAATATAACTGCTTTATGTTCCATAATAAAAGTAATTTGAAATGCATAAAAATCGAAATTTTCTACGCTTCTTTTCGACCACGAAAGTTGCAGCGAGCGCGCATGCCGAATTTGTTCGGTAATTCTTCGTTCAGTTCAGTTTCTCCTACCTCCGAGAAGAGTCGTCAACTAGTAACGGTACCTATTTATTATTTCTCTTTAAATCTTATTAGAAAATCAAAAATAAAAACTACTATTATAATATAATATCGAATCGAAGAAGCCTATTTTTTTAATTCAAATAACAGCGAACTTTCATTCTATACAAATCAAGCGGCATTTGTTTCTAAACCATTTGTACAATTCGAATTATTTTCAATAGAATTCACTCTCATATCAAATTTAAATACGTATTTATTAATTTTCTATCAAATAAATGCAAAAATATTTACATTTTAATTGATAATTTCTCGTAATCCGTCAGCGAAGCTAAGCGTCTTTAACCTCAAAAAAAGCACAAAACGCCGCTAAATTCTACGGTCACCGAGGCTTTTAAAAAAATCTGCTCGCCAGTACATAACATAACGGCATTTCTCCGAACGAACCAGATCTTCAAGGTTGTGCAAGGTCGCCTGAAAATTATTAAAAATTTCAACAAAACACATGTGACAATTCGTTTGTTTTCATTCGACACCCGTCAGTCGGCCGCTGAAACAGTCGAAATTAAAATTTTCTGCGTTTTTCTCTGCGAGCGAATTGCATCGGAAATACGTCGCATATGGTGAATATGTGAGGTTGTTTGTGATTTATGTGTATTTTGGCACTTTCTATATAAGTTCGTACGGATGGCCGTTATTGATTCGTGACGTCACAGACGAGCCCCCTCGTACATGAAGTAGGGGTTGTATAAGTGCAGGGTTGTCCCAGGACGTGACATTGAAACAACCTTTCGTGTTTAAAGGGTCTTTCATCGAATGAAATTGGTAAATATCATGTGATTTCATTAAAAAGATTGTATTGTTTCTGCATATGGTATCTATTGGATGATTGTTAATAAGTCACTTTGATTAGTGCTCTGTTTTGATTGCACATTTCGATTTGCATTAATGTTAATTTTTATTCTTAGGAAATCAGTGTTGCATATTTAGAACTACTAGCAATGTTTTATTACAGATTTTGAAATATTTTCAGATTCAATTTTAGTTTTTGTTTTTGCTTTAATACTGATAAAAGTGTGTGTAATACTATAACATGCTATTTCAAACTTTTGGTTTATCCAATATTGGACTCAAATTATTGATATAAACCTTTAAATGGTTCTTCAATATTGTTAAAAAATATAATTTACTATCGATATCTATTAATATCGATAGGATGTTTCAATGTGATCTATTAAGATCAATAATACAATTAATAAGGGGATACTAAACAATCTTCTGTACATTGCACATCTGTAACTTTAATTAGAATTCTTCGTTATCGCTGGAATTATCAAAGTTAATTAATATTTTATGATTTATCAGATGTTTGCATTACGATTTCGATTGTTATCGAATAACAGTAGGGTTTCTAGACGAACGGAAGGAAATAGCTCGAAAAAACGAGATAAAATTAGACCGCGTGTGTTTGTTCTGGCCATATGTGTTTCGACGTCTAAATTGACTTCGACAGTCTTATTAGTTTAGTTAATTTTGTAAACATGTGCATTAAAAATTTTACATGTGTGCTGTGTTTTTGAACGTTTTTTGTCTCGTACTTCACACAATCGTTTGGACTTCGATATCTGTACGTAGGTAACATACTCGCGCTCGTTTGAATTCGAATTTTATGTTTACAGACATATTGCGAATGAGGAAAGATATACACATTTTTTTCAAATTTATAAATAAATGTTTGGAAAATCAAACATTTTCACTTTTTTTTCTAGACATTCACCACAACTCTCGTTCTCGACATGCCAGCATTTTTTCTCTCAATCATTATGCGCGTTTAAAAACGTGCAGATCATTATAAATTCTAATAAATATTCAAAATTATTCTCATTTTATGAGCAACGTTGAAACCGATATGCGTAATTGAATAAAAAAATCTTGATTTCAACACATATTTGCAGCAACTGACGCAATATTTTGTATTTCTTTGAATATGTGACATTTCTTACTTATGTTTCTACTTTTTATGAGACATTTTTCAATTAAACGATATTTTCTTATCAGATTTTTTCATATATCAATTATGTTGTATTTTTTTCTGAATAAACTTCAATAGATACTACACACATGTTATCAAACATAATTTTTAGACAGACCTTTATTTATTATTTCAATAAAATATGTAACTATTTTAGATTAACTGTCAGAAACCAATCTTGTCATTGAAAGTTGAAGACAAATGATAACCATATTTTAATACAGATGAATATCTAATATGTGATGATACTCGTAACTAACAATAAGCTTAATCATCAGCTTGGATCAAAATATACTTTCACCCATTTTTTTGTAACTTACTTATTTTTTAATTCTGTTAAGTGGCAACCCTAATCTGTTTGGGGGCTCGTCTCTGCGTCATAGCAATTTCGCAAAACGAAAGGTCAACCGAACTCGAATATTGTCGACTCGCGGATTCGTTAAATGCCAATATAATGACAATTGCGGTTTTTTTTATAGCTCACTTCTCACTCTTGAGCTGATAAAGTGTTGCGCGAGATTCGAGGAAGTTGCAAACGTCGATAAATCCCCTTTTTCCTGTATTTAGATTTTAGAAGATTGTGATATTTCGATTAGTGTTGGATTAAGATTATCGTTTTTGAGAAATTTTGATACTGTGATAAAAAAAAGTATTGCAAATAATTGATATGTATTTTCATTATCGCATACTGATCTTGATTAATTCGCATTATAATATTCGATGATAAAAAAGTTGATTTTTGTTCGTATAATATAACGAAATATATATTTGAATATCGTGTATGCACATTAATGAATTTGCATAAAGTTCCTTTTAAGTTGCATAGAAATGTTAAATGAAAATGAAAATATGATAAAGATTGGAATAAAGTTTTTTTAATAAACTACATTCAAATCATATGTAATGTGAATAATCATAACATCTGAAGAATAATTATATAATATAATATTGACATGTTATCATTAAAAAAACATCTCAAGTACATTATCGTTTACGTTGACTGAAAAATACCGAAATTTGATTGTTCGATATTAATCACTGATTTGCCTCCCTGTACTTAATCTTTGCACCTAAAAATATGTTCACGTGAGGATGATTCGAAATTACGAGTATGTACTTATTTTAATTGCATTTTATAAAATCGCATCTAATTATAAGTCGAATAATTCGGTTATTTACTATGTATGTAATAGGTTATCTGAAACGTTGAATTGAACGTTTCAAATGTTGTGAGAAGTTATTTAATTTCGCTTAGAATTTGTTATTTATAAAAGAAATATTTGTATCTTGACGAAGTAATCGTTATTTCGAAATGTTTCACATTTTACCATTTATTTTGAAGTGTAGATTAACATATGTTAGTTCGAACCATTCATTTTTTTTTAATCAAAATATATTAGGTTGTTTCATAGTTATAATGTATGCAAATTAAATCTTGAAAAAATTGAATGTATATATTTATTCAAAATCTTATGCAATATCAATTCTAAATTTCATAGTATTTTCAGTAAATATTAAACAAAATTCGTGTGAAAAGAAAAAAAAACCTTTAAAAAAATAGTTGAAAATTATCAAACATTCAAGTATTCTAACAATTTCAAATTTGTGCCAGTACTATAAAATACATAACACTTGTGACAACAGACACATTAAGATCAACATCAAATTCTATTTTCCAACAAAAAAATAACGAAATCATCAAATCGATCACACGAAAACGAGCTTCGGTCAAGTTCAAGTACTCCAGATATTTTTGAAAATGAACGAAAGAAACATCTTAAAATCAAAAGCGTGTAGGAAAATTCGCACATATGCTAAAAGAAAATCCTATTTTTCGATTTTCACGAAAATAGACCTCGACATCGTGACGACACATCTCACATAATTTTCTGGTGGGCGTTGTTGTTCTTCTTCTTCATCATCATCACCATCATGTGATTTTCGTCGGAAAATTGGATTGCATTTGCAGTTCGCGAAGGAACGTTCTGTCATGTGTTTGTTTGTTTGTTTGTTTGATGTTCGTTGGTGGATAGAATATAAAAGATGCACTGAAAATCACGCGCCTGGTTCTAGGTCAAAATTTTGGCATTTGTTCTATTTGTTGAAGTTCGTTTTCGTTTTCGTTACGGTCGTTGACATTGTCCAACTGTGGTTCGCGAATTGTCCATTTTGCTTATCTTATGTTAGGTTAGGGTTGTTTTTATTTGTTTATACGATACAATAGTTCTTATATGTTTTTTTCTTTCATTTTGCTCATCTGTGTTTAATTGATTGAAATTTCTGTTGAGCAATGAATGTTTTTACCTGCATACGAACTTCTCGGTGTTTGCTTCTTCCTAGTTAAGACGCAATAGTTTAGCAAATATTTGCGAATTATTACAATACATACACCTGAGTCCTCATTATTGAGGAAATCTCTGCAAATAGCTGACGATTTTTTCAAATTCAATGAGTATTTATTCGTCATAAAATGAAATATAATCAACTAAAATACTTCGATTGCGGAATGAGGAAAACCGTGATTAAAAAGAAATTCCTTAGGGAAAAGGTGATAAAATTTCCTTCTACCTTAATTGCATATCCGTTAGTGAATGTTAATTTTTTTTTCAAATGCTGTTTTTGTTTCAATGCACTGCAATGGACGATGTTCCCTTTTCAACTGCAGATCAATACTTCTGTTATAGCTATAAATTATTCTCGATAAACAGTACTGTTGAATGCAGAGATGCGTTGAAACTTTTCATATCAATAACGATAACATGACAAAAATCAAATTTACTGCATTATCGTTTGAAAATTATCGTTTTTCCGAAAATAACTTGTTTCTTCATCATCTTAATTCCTAAACGCATTATTGACCTATAATTTCAGATAGAAAAACAAACACGATCGATTTATTTGAAAAACAAAAATTATAGCCAATCATCTGTAATTAGTGTTTTTCATATGAAAATCGCCAGCTCACGAACCGTTTCAATAAATATATCATAAGGAAACAAAACTGCGATATGTCTATCGTATGCTATACACTTTTACCGAAGTTTGAGAACCACCCGTTCACTCGGACCGACGCTTATATCAATCAGATCATTGTAAATTTAGTTTTCGAGCGGCAAAGACGTTATGTAAAGTTTCCCACTGACCATTCGCCGCTTTCGATCTGCATATTTTCTTATTATCACCGTAAGCTCTATCGTTTTTCGAATGAAAAACGTTGTCATTTTACTATTTTTTTAATTGGTCTCTTTTTTCATTCAATTTTAGGTGAAAAGCTAGGGAAGAAAATCAAGAAAAATGGGCGACACTGCGCAGCATATGCTTAGTGTTGGCGAAAAGTCTTCAGGACAATCTAAGAAAATTACACAATATATTGCAGCTGCATCTGGTAATTAATTCAATTTAATTTTTTCATGTATTTAATCTATTTTTATTTATATTTAATACAAAAAAAAACGAATTATTTTAGCATTAAAGTTTTCATATCTTAAACTAATTTCAAACTGAAAAAAATTATACGATTTTTTTTTATTAAAAATGACCTTAATCGAATTCGATTTTTTTTAAATCTGACACAATTTCAATTCGTATATGTATTAAACAATGCAGTTTCGAAATTCGGTTAAGGTTTTGCGAAATCGGCGACATTCGCATTTCGTGCTCCGTTGCGACAGCTTTTCTCCAATTGAATTAATTCATCAGTTTGATTGTATTAGATTATTATTTTCATATTGCATGTGAGATATGTTCGATATCAGTCAGACAGTTGCATCATTTGTAATTGTGCAATGTGACGAAAATTATCTCGAAATCTGGAAAAATATAGGTTTTTTTTATCGATATTGTTTCAACAGCTCAAATCACGCTCAAATCCTTGAAATCTGATTATCGTATCATCCGAAGTACATACGCTTTGTACTTTAAGATTTTTTTTCACGATAACTTCTTAATTCTTTTTCGTTTTCAAGAAATTTTAACATCAATTTGCTCTAATAATTGCTAATAGATATTCGAATCTGATTAATTAATTTTTTTTTAGAAACTGAAATTTAATTAATGATATTGTATTGTAACTTCATTTTGAAAAAACTAACTTTTTTCCTGAAAAAATATATAATATTTTTGGTTATCATTAAATGAATTATCACATTTGACCCACTTGACATTTGTAAAAATAAAAAGTAACCTTTATATAATTTTGACCTATCACTTGTTACGTGTAATCGTATTTTTTTCCCAATTTTTTAACAAATGCTTTCTCAACGTTTCAACAATCTCGGTTGAGGTAATAAATAACAATTGACGTCAAAATAAATCTTGATATAGATTGATCTTACACTTAATTCAATTAATGCGATTATAATCATGTGTATGATATAATCTTGTTTGTCGTACGATTTCGCTTATATCTGAAACTATTTTTCATACATATTAATCCTTCAAACTCGGGTTAGTTTGCCGACACTAATCTGTTTAGCACCCGTTGTTATTTAATTATAACTAATTTGTTAATTGTCACATACCGACTTATCAGCAAGTTTGTATCCATCTCTTCAATTCGCACCTTTGCGATTTGAATATCTAACATTTAGTTATTCACAATTTCTCTCAGTTCAAATGGAAAATATGAAACATCATCTTAATCACAGTTTACATTATTAGTAATTTAATCTTAAAGTTAGCTGCGATTTCAACTTCAAACAATATCCGCGTTCAAGCAAACATGATCGTTGACACAGCAACGAGTCTTATGTACACAGTTTACATTGTCTATTTTTCGTTTTAAATACCCGTATCGACTAAAGCTGAAAATAAAATATAATTTCATTAAACACCAACCATAAAATTTTACAATTGATCTAAAATTAAGCTTCCGATAGCATTTTAGAAAGCTTTGCATTTCGTATCTAGACTCTCGAAGCCGGTCTTCATAATATCCGGTTATTTGCCGAGTTTAAGATTTATATTTTCGATTCTGTCTCATAGTGAACATACATTAAATTATATTAAACGCGTTTCGTGCTTAGTTTAGGGTCGTTGTGGGCGAAAGTCCTGCATATTGACATAACTATGTATAATTCCGTTATTCGAACGTATGCACGCTCTAGTGTAGATATGACGACTGAAAAGGCCAAGGGGTAAAAGTGACTCTGTTGTGATTTCGAAAAAAGCGCGTTCAAAGTTGACCATGTATTAGGAAGAGGTCGAGTGATTTGATGATATATCTCGGTACACGTTCCAAGTTCGTTTATATCCTTTTGTCACCAAATACATATATGAGGGTACATAGAAGCGATTCTTGTGCATAACTCAATTTCGACTAGAATGTCACTTGTACCCCTTGGCCTTTTCGATCGTCATATTATATCTCGTTCGAATTGACATTTTCTTGTGTTTGCTTGAAATAATAATGTATGCATATGTCATCTAGACCGGATTGATATCGGGTTTCTTTCTGTTTCGCTGTTTGCCTTTCAATGGGGACTGTATACGCCTTTGATAATGTGCTCTCTTTTGAATTGAATCAACGTCGTTTCTTCTTTATTAATCGAGGTGAATGCGTCTTCTGCGTCTTATGATTCAATTCACGTACTATATATTTCATTTATTATAGCCCATACCTTATAATGAAGAACGGTATTTCGACGAAATACCGTTGTCGCCAAATTCGAATCGAGCAGTTTCCGAAAAAACGTTCGATTATATAGTTGTTATATAAAATTCGACTGAATTGACGACAACGAGTCAACGTTTCGTTATCGACCCTCATCCTGAGGGTTCGTCGTCCTCGAAAAATCAACTTTTTTCTTCGCCGAAAAATGAGATCTGGTCGTTCTGGTCTTCCAAGACTTCGATTTTCGTCATTTCTTCGAGGGTGTTGAACGCGAAATTCGCTCTGTCGGTCGTCTCTTATTATAGTCGCGCATTGCCAAGGTGACTTTGGAACTTGGAAGCTTCCTCCCGATCGACCGTTAATTTTCTGTGACGTCTTCGGTACGAAAAAAGGGAGTTTCGGTGACGTTGTGGTTTTGGCTCTGCGGTTTCGTCGGACGATCGAAGCTTGAAACTTGTTTTTCGGCCCTCATCTATTCCAGGTGGTGCTGTTTGTTCATATTCCATTTTGTAAATTGAATCGAAATCATTTTGACTTAAAATTGTTTGATAACAAAATTTTGGCCTCTAGTGTACTCGATGAAGGAAATTTTCCTTTAAGGAGTTTCCTTTTGTCGCTTTTATTCGGTCAGAGTTCATATCGTTTATCGAGCGAATAACAAACGTCAGTGTACCGTTGATCCGTTTAAAATTGATCAATGCGTAAGCTCGTTTAGCAGTTGATTGATTTTTGCAATAATCATCTGCCAAATACATATATCTTGGCCGGAACTCCGTTTTTAACCGTTGAATGTTTGTTTGTAAGTTGAACGACAGTCTCCCCTTCGAATGGTAAATTTATTTTTGTCTTTACGAATCTAAACTCTATATTTAAAGTGTGCATATTCTCGGTTTGTTTTTATTTGTTTGGAGTCAGAAGAAATTCTCAAAGTGTCTCCTCGCCCACGTGTTTTGTTCTTCCGCATGTTGAGCAAATTAATGCATCCGCGATCCATGGTGGAAATTTGCAATTGAATCTTTTGCCGGACGTCTTTGTGTTCTTGCCAATTTGAAGATGAATTAATGTCGGCTCTTTTGATATAATTTTTGGAAAAAAAAAGAGAAAGTTTCATATTTTTTAATTTTTCATTGAATTAATTGCTCAATTAGTCGATTGTATTGTTTTCAGCTGTTCGGAAACAGAACTTTTTTATCATATTTTATAGGTATATTGTTAAATATGTACACATGTATTCGTATCTTTATTCGGTGAACCGGATATTTCGATAATTGATAAAGCTGTGCAGTGTTGAAGGAGAAATATTTTAAATTTTAACGACCCTACGTAATATACTGGAAATATACCACTGATCTTTCGCGTCGAATCCGTATAAATATTTGGCCGTTGAATAGGAAATTATATTTTCATTCAAATTTATAACCTTTGCTACGAGACAGAAATACGAAAAACTTTGCATACAATTATCTATTGAACTGTTTTTCATCCATTATTAATGAAGAGACGGAGGTGTGTTTCGTGACGACGCCCACTGTCCGAGTTTAAACCACTTTAGAATTCCTCGTCCATGCCGCTTACTTAAACTTTATTACTCGAATTGTTTATTCAAATTGAATATAATAAATCTGCTAAACTCCAGTTTCGTTTTCACCATACATTATCGTTCGTGATATTTGAACCCATGCGATAAAAGTACTCCGACCTCGACGGATACATAGTTTCGAACTGTACGATATTAGTGCAAACTTAAACGTTTCGATTTTTTTAACGATCCGTTTAACGACAATGTTTACGATCGAATTACAGCAGTTTGACATGGCACTGTGCACCGTAAACGTCAAAGTGAATTACAAACGTGTCGCAGTTAAAAGCCTCTTAAATGGTATTACGCTTCGATCTTAATCGAATCTATGATATGATTTGATAGCAAAATTTTCGTCGATACTGATGTTTTTAGGCAGATTTTTTAGTTCGAATTAGACATGACGACCGAAAAGGCTAAGGGGCACAAGTGATTTCGAAAAAAAGTGCGTTCAAAGTTGACCTACATGTATTAGGAGGAAGTCGAGTGATTTGTTGATATATCTCGGCACACGTTCCGAATTCGTTTATATCCTTTTGCCACCAAATAAATGAGCGTGCATAGAAGCGATTCTTGTACATAACACAATTTCTCCAAAAATGTTACTTGTACCTCTTGGCTTTTTAAGTCGTCACATGTGAGTAGCAAAAAGATAGAAGTACCGGTCGATTTGTAAGTCTAGGAAAGTTATTTTTTCCTCTCTTTTCCTTTCTACTGTATTCAGTCGTCGAAATTTAAATTTATGTAATCTGTTTATAAACACATTATATCCGTTATTTAACACAAATATTCATAAGCAAATCTAATAAACATTCAAATATCATAAGCTGAAATATTTTGAAGAATCGCCAATAACGAGCAAGCCAATTTCAAAATAGCCTTGTACGATTTAATAAGTTCGAAACTGAATTATTTAACGGCGAACGGTCAAGCGTGAATATATAACGAACCGACTGAAAAAAAACGACACAAATTTCGCTTTGAAATAAAGAAAAAAACGATTTCACCCACATTTGGCGCCACACCCGCCAGGCTGACCAATAGCAGCATGACCATCGCTCGACCCTCGAAATGGCGGTCCGCCTTCGACAAATAGTGACCGAAGTGGCTTAATAAATCTGTTTGAGCTCGTTAACGTCGCGTCTATCTTCGGGCAGATGACGAGTGAGGAATTCACGACGATTCAATTTATCCGATGACAATGAACTTGGTCGGAAAAAGCGGCGTTTCGACCCTTGACATTCGCCAATCGTGCGCGCCGAATTTGAATTCGGAAAATGGCGCCACGTTCTTGTTTATTGTGTATTAGAGTTTCCACACTTGTAAACTGTGAATGTATTATTTTGAATAAAAATAGAATTTATTCACTTTGTTAGAATGAGTATAATCATTAGATTTTGGATCATAAAAGGAAACTTTTATCGTTTATAAAATTTTTCAAAACTAATGATATTTTTTTACGAAATTTGATCTTAGATCGATTTAATAATTTTGTTTGAAAACTCACAGCATGTTTATTAATATGAAATGATCTTAAAAATTTTTAATAACTGACAATGAGCCGAAGATAATGATTATTTTGTATGAGAGTATTTGTCTTCCCTTCGAATGACGTCTCTTGTTCAATTTGTATGATGAACTAAATTGTATTTTTGACAATTGTGTGTATTGATTAATAAAAGTGTTTTTGTCGTTTGTTCAATTCAATGTGGTTGATCGTCTGTCTTGAAAAGTTTTATTGAGGTAATGATCGATTGATGATTTTGATTAGTGATGTGGTATACTGTTGGGAAAAATTATGGATTTATCCTATTGCATTTACGATTCTCGTAAATCACTCAAATTTATATTTTATTATATTGTTTAAAATTCGAGAAGCTTTTTTAATAAACAAATGAGCTCATAGATTCAAAAAATTCCTCAAAAGTTTCATCAACACAATAATCAGAAATCTTATTAAACTTTTTATTGTTTCGCGAAAAAAATTAATCAATAAAATTTCAATCATTTTATTGGAGGCTTAAATTGCGATAATTTTTTTATCTGACGTCAATTCAAATTTGATTTTCATTCATTTGCCGAAACGTGCTAAATTGTCATCGTTCGTCAATTCAAAGTTCATATTAATAAAATAAAGATTTGAAAATCATCACTTTGTTTATCAACGAATTCAATTTGATATTATGCTATCAAGTACTGTGACGTGATATGAATCACGTTCAATCTACTCTTCGGGTGGAGTTAGAGTGCATTGCTTACGTGCATTTAATCAGGAATAAATTTTCTAAGTAAAACTCTAGCACACGTCACGTTATGATAAAAATAAAAATTTCACTCCAAGGAAAATTTATCAATACATGCCTTTGTTACGCTTCTTATGAATGACTGTCAATTGTGGCCCATAAAACATAAAACCATATGGAACACGAAACCGGCTATAAAATTTCATAGACTATTTTTCTTCAATCTAGTTTTGAATGTGAAACTAGATTTCTTCGCCGTATACATATACCTATATATTACACGTGTAGTCTATTTTTTAACGAAAATAAAAACAACTTTCACTTTCACTGTTCATCGGACCATGTGCGTTATTCGACTTGCGTAACGATTATTTTTTTTCGGCGAACGCTCCGATAGTGCAAAATATATTTTTTCACTTCAAATTATTTAATATTATGAATCAATTTGTGTAATGTGTCGTTTAATTTTATGAAATTTCATTTAGCTTCTTTTTCATTTCAGTGAGTCTGGGTGCAGTCACTGCTGGTACAATTTTAGCATGGACATCTCCAGTTTTAACACAACTTGAAATTAATAATAGCACTGTGCAACCATTAAACTCTTCAGAAGGTACTTAATTTTATCATGATTAAAAATAAAAATTATTTCAATCAAATAGTTTCATAATCAATTGTTTTTTTTTTTTTTGTGATAATTCTATTTACTTTTGTTTAATAAATATCTTATGTAGTATTTATTTGATGATATTATTTATTTCAGTGATAAAAGCTGTTGCTAACATTACTTCAGCAGTACTAAATAATGCAACTGATTCTGATTTTAAGATTACAAAAGAAGAAGGTATTGTATTTTTCAATATATCGCCATTATCTAACTATATAATTTAATAATAATATTAATATGAATGTGAATTTTTTTTTATGATTATTTCAGGATCATGGGTCGGTTCTTTCCTAGCTATAGGAGCACTCATATTTGCTGTACCTGTCGGTATGATGGCAGAAGCCATCGGAAGGAAAATATCTATTCTTGCACTTGTTATACCGTTTCTCCTAAGTTGGATTTTAATTATATTTGCAAATGGAGTGGAAATGTTGTATTCAGCAAGGTTTTTCAGTGGAATTGGGACTGGTTTGTTGCTTATTTTTTATTTATTTTTTTATTACTTAACCATAATTCATAGTTTGTTAATAATTATATTAATTTTTATAGGTGGAATTTGTGTAACTGCCCCCATGTACATTGGAGAAATAGCTGAGACATCAATCCGAGGAGCACTTGGATCATTCTTCCAATTGTTTTTGACTATTGGTATTCTGTTTGCTAATCTTGTCGGTGGAGCAATGGCGTGGAGAAGTTTTTCAATAGTCATGGCAGTGATTCCTATTTTATTCGCAATCGCATTCTTCTTCATGCCTGAAACCCCACAATTTTTGCTGAAAAAAGACAAACTGAAAGATGCAGAAAAATCATTGCGTTGGTTGAGAGGTCCAAACTATGATATTACCAATGAAATTGAAGCCATGCAAAAAGAAGTCGATATGGCTGCTAAAAATAAGGCTACATTGAAAGATCTCGTTACAAACAAAGCGAATAGAAATGCTCTGATTTGCAGTTTGGGTCTTATGTTTTTCCAGCAATTCAGTGGAATCAACGCTGTGATTTTCTACACTGTTCCCATTTTCCAATCAGCTGGCAGCGATTTGAATCCATTCATTGCAGCTATTATTGTGACTGTTGTACAAGTTATATTCACAGTAGTATCGTTTTTACTTGTTGAGCGGGCTGGAAGACGTATACTGTTATTGCAAAGTTGTATTTTGATGGGTGTAAGTCTTATTGTTATTGGCATTTTCTTCCATTTGAAAGATAATGGAAAAGACGTTTCTAGCATTGGTTGGATTCCTCTAACATGCATGATTGTTTTCATCATATCATTCTCTTTGGGCTATGGACCCATCCCTTGGATGATGATGGGTGAGTTGTTCTCGGCTGAATGTAAAGGGGTGGCTAGTGGCCTGGCTGTAATGTTGAATTGGATTCTTGTATTTATTGTAACTAAACTTTTCCCCACAATGGTTGACAATCTGGGCAAAGACATTACGTTCTGGATATTTGCTGGTTTCATGGTAGCTTCTGTTGTATTTGTGTACTTTGTAATTCCAGAAACCAAAGGAAAATCCAGTGCCCAGATTCAAGCCGAATTGGCTGGAAAATAATTCCAGTATTATTTACAATGCTGTAACTATTTATTATACAATATTATTTCAATAAATTTTTGAAGAGTTATGTTCCTGTTGTAAATGTTATAAAAATTTGATATTATACTACATTTACTAACGATTATATTTCAAAACAATGACATTTATGGGTGTATGTTTCATGGTATGTGTATATAAATAATATTTTTTTTTTATATTATCTGACAATTTATTGTATTGTTTAAATTTTATACCATGACAAAATTAAATTTAAACTGAACTCATTTCATTTCACATTATTTATAAATCATTCATATCATATAGGTACATACATATTTTAATTTATTACTTATTGTAAAATTGATTTTAGAATATCATCCTAAATTCAATGGTGATGTATTAGAAATTATTTTGCTAATTGACAAACATATGTACATGCCACCTTATATCTACACATTATATGTAGATATATAGTTTTAATTTTCATGAATTTAATAAGACCACATTTATTTAATTTGTAGGAAAATTAATATTTTTTATATTTCTATTTTAATTTTATTTAGAATTAGTCCTTTAATTTTTATTTCAATTAAATAATAAGTAGTTTTATAATGATTTGAAAAAACATTAGAATTAGTATTTGCTCAATAGATATTTTGTGAAAATGTATCCAAGTAGACATATTTGTGTCAAAATAGTGCAGTAATATTTTCATCTTTTTGTTCCTTTTATATCGAATTAGTAATTTTAATTATGATATTACATATTCATATTATTTTCCCCAGTACATTTATTATTTAGTTTTCATTGTACATTAATTATGTTGTATTATTTCAGTTATATTTGAAATAAACATTATTTTTAAATCTTATATAAATAAAACATTTAAAAATTCTTCATCTTTTAATATAGTACATAAGTGTATTCCTTATTAATTGAACGACCATGATTATCACACTGGAAAAAACATACATACATATAATATAATGGAAATCAAGGTGTTAAAAGTCAGATAAACCAGTGCAATTTTTTACATTTTCTTAAGTGCTGGCATTGTGCTTCTGATATTGATAACATTTATTTATTTATTGTGCCCTCTTGTAATTATAACCGAGAATAAATTATGCAATCGCATCTTCATATAAATGATATATTTAGACTAATCAATTACATTACAACTGTACTCTAATAACAACATCATATTCAACTAAAGAAATGTTTCTAACAGAATATATTCATAGTTTAACTTTTCGTCCCGAATTTTCCGAGACAAAATCGATTTCTAACATTTTTTATTACAGAAAAAATATTCAGTTTATGCGTCTTTCTATAGTAAATTATACTAAAACTAATTGTATAAAATGCTGTTTGCAGTATAAGTAGAATAATTTCTAGCAGAACATTTTTGCATAGAATGATCATTCGTCCCAGATTTTCCAGGACGAAACCAGCTTCTAACGATATGTCCTATATTCTTTATAAAAAAAAAAATATTTTTGTTTCGTACCTATTATCAATTATTATATGATATATTTCAAGTTTATTCTGACAATATGCTAACACCGAAGAAATATCTTCGCCTAAGGAAATCACATATTCCAAAATTTCAATATTGCTAGAAGTCTCTACGGAAAAAAAAGATTTTTAATCTTCGTGTAATATAAAATATACTATAAACGAAAAACATGAAACTCAAAACGGCCTTTGCAGTAGGCGACATTGACTTGACATGGATTCTGAAATGTGAAGATGCATCCCAAGCTCGTCAAGAACGAAAACAATTTGGCTTCGAGTTAACAATGTTAACATACCCTATGCACATCTGCTCGTCGATGGGTAAGTTTAAATATAACGCGATTTCAGAAGGTTAACGTAATCGACTTCATCGATTCGAATAGTTTGGCATGCTGAAAAGATTATTTTCGTTAGTCATCTTGAATGGCATACGTTTCAAACAATATGTGAATGAAATGCAAACGAGTTGCATTTGTGCGCTGTTTCGTATCGAAAAGATATTTTTCAAAACGAAAATAACGAAACGGTTTTCGTTGAAGTTTCCCTGAGGCTTGCGGCCAAAGCGAGCGCGCCAAATTTGAAATTTGACAAATTTATTATCATTTACTGTTCCTTATGTTTCTATGAATATCCGACACAAAATAGTTTCTTGTATATGTATTCCTATGCTTTTCTGTTTTATCACACCACTTTTTATGATTTAAAGCTTAAACTTTACTAGAACTTCAATGCGGAAGAAGTGAGTAGATATTTAAATTATCCAGGATCTGACGCCATAACGAAGACGAATTTATGATATTTCTAACGGGAAAATGAATACCTATAGTTAGTGCATAATATATTTTTTCATCAATTGTTTCTCTTGAAAGTGTTTATGTTACAATTGATACAATTCAAATAAAATACAATTGACACTCAAAAGTATAATATTGATCGAGATATACTGAACTAGAATTATAGTGTAAATAGTTCATTACAAAACAAATGAAACGATTAATTAAAAAGTATGCATTTTTTCTAAAAAATTCTTTCAGATCTTAATATGTTACTATTATATATTAGAATGTATCAAAGATACGCCCATTAAGCGTACATCGATACTTCGATATGGTAAACGTATTGACACGAATACCACGTTATATTTAATTGCCCTCTTTTGCATATGAAATACTGACCATTTGTTTCCTGTACCGAGCAAACATCACATAATCAGGTGGAAAATAGTCGAAGGCTTCTGTTGCATTCGAAAGCTATTGGCAAACAAAGGCTTGTTGCAGTTTTTATTGCAGATCATTCTATTGTCTACGAAATATCATACGTATGATATTGATTTAGTTTTTCATTCTTGTTATATGTTTCATCTTTGAAGAATTTCAATATTTAGGCGCCGGTGTCAATGATATATTTAGTAAGCTATTGGAAAAAGCACTCTGGTAACACGTGAGTAAGATTTTTCTAGGGAAATATTAACAATGACAAAAAGCTCTCGAAAGATAAACCTGCGAACAAAACGTGACGTCACTTTGGAAATTCAATGAAAATTTAAAAATTAATTGAACCATATTGAAAAGATGTTAAATAAGCAAATGGTTAAGACTTAAATTGTTCAATTAAGCCACCAATTTTTTCCATTTCTGATTTTGAAAAATTTAACAGAAATTAAATCAAATGCACATTTATCGCAAAGGCATTCAAACACCACAAAAATATTTCCAACATGAAGCATAGACCTTGATTCTTCGAATCTCGTGATTTATCGGGTGGTTGTAGAGTAAAGAGGTACTCCATACGATTTTCAAACAAGAATCACATACATGAAAGCCAAGTTGAATTTTTCTAAACTCGAGATTAGATAATGCAAGTTGGAGTGCTATAATTATTGATTGATTTTGTAAATCTGTGCAGTATCCACGGATGCATCGAGAATTGCAGAAGTCGTGATTGTGGAAACCGAACAGAAGAAAATTTCCTGCCGAATTTTCTCGTGACACGTTTTATTCGATTGACGTACGTATAAATTGCTAATACGACGGAATTAAAGTTTGAAAAATTATGTGTTTATTGTTTTGAACATCTTCCGAGATAGAATCGAACTCCGCTCATTACAGATAACTGAATAAATAATCATTTAAAATATTTTCATTGTCGCCATATGTGTGTTTGTTTTTCTCATACGTCTTGTTTCTCGTTATTGCAAGTACAAAGAAATCTTTTCAGCGCGAATCTGTCTCTGTTAGTCAACATCGATCTGTTATTCGCTAAACATCAGCTTTTAAGCTCTCGTTTCACGTGTTTTTAGCTAAAAATTAGTTTTTTCTATTAAATTTTATAATTTGAACTTTTAAGCTGCTTGAGAGCTTTTACAATTTTAGGAAATAATAAACTTTTTTTTAAGTAAATACGAAAAATTAAGATATGTAAGTACTTATTTTAATGATTTCCTAATTTGTATTTTGTATTATTTTTAAATGAATAGAATTAGTGAAAATATTTTTCGATTTCATGTTACTCTAATTAAATTCAGTTTATGCGGTGTTTTGTCATGAAGAAAAAATCAATTACTTTTCACCTGATATAATAATCAAGAAAACGTGAGTATGCAAAATCACACATATCAGTTTTGCAATAATTATCATAAAACATTTTATTTTTCGTAAAACATATAACGTCAATGATGTTTTTTAAAATAATTTTTATTCACAAAAAACAAAAATGGAATATTAGGTGTATAAGGCGTTTGTTCCAATGACATAGATATTAATGTTTTGATGAACTGTATGAATATTTAAGATTTATCTTTTGTAATGTATATCATTTTCACATAACAGAGATTTGTTACGCAGTCACAAATACACTACAGTGAATTCTCGAATATCACCATTTTCTAAACTGATACACGCAAAAACTATTATTTTAATACATACGCACTTTTAATTTTTATAAACCTTTAAATTTGCAAAAAATATTTTGAAAACAATTAAATTATTGAATATAAGAGATTATTTAACGTAACCTTCTTCGTTCAGTCAAAAATTTTCCCAATTCTCCTGTACTGTTACACGGAAATTCAATCATATTCCAGTTGTAATTATATCTACTCAACTTTACAAAACACTTATAACACTCAACATTAATCCATAGCATTCAATTAAGAATATCTATCATGGAAATAAACGGACTTTTCAAACATAGACTTAATGGATATTTTGAAATGCATTTTTTCGCGCCGTTTCGTTTCAGCGGGAGGCTATCGGATGCTACGCCTTTCCGTCTAACAACAAATGGCCAGTGCGAAGTCGGATCAAATTGCCGTCAGTAGTGCTTATCAACCGATGATGATGGAGCAAGCAAGAGAAGAGACCGGCTCGAAGACCTTGCAGTATTTGGCTGCTGCTGGAGGTATTTATTTTCGACACGAGAATCGATCGATTTTCTTACAAGGATATGAAAAATGTGAAAATTTCTCTCAAATTATGAATAGGGAAATCGCTTGATTTTCGGAGATGATCATACAATTAGATGTGCAACGTGAGATCATCTTGGGGAATGAAAAAAAGTAGCTCTTAAGAATTCATGTTTAGATAAAAAAATTGAAAATCGACTTGAATGTTCGACAAACATAAAAAGTACCCACTAATTACATCGCCATAATCAGTTATTTATCAAAAAGTAGCTGAATTTCATATGATGAATTTTTTAATCATTTTCATATACTAATATTTTCATTTTAATCATTATTTTTTTCAGTCATATTATGTTAATGAAAAAAAAATCATTCAAATTATTTAAAGGTGGATACGAATAACGTATTATCTACTTCTAGTGCATTATTATAATTACGTTTTTCACATAATGTTGAATTATTTCCATTTAAAGTTAAATGAATTTCAAAGTATGTCAAATATTATTTATTAAATATAATATTCGACATAACGAATCAAACGGTTTTTGAATGATTTACATAATAGAAATTATGAAAACATTTGATTAATTTTTTGGAAAAAAATACCGTGAAATAGAAAATATTTAACTTAAAATGAAAAACTAACAATATTTTTATCTTAACATTTAAGTTCACATTAACATTGTTAAACCATTATTTTTTAACTATCAATGAACATTCTAAATTGAATCTATTTTGACCAATTTCATAAATGATTTAAATATTTCAATGCGACATTTTCCAACATTTTTTCACAACAATAGCATTGTGATAGGTAACATTGTACTTGGTCAGTTCCTTATGAGAGAGTTTCCTGCAATCATTCAATTATTCGTCATTTGTATTATAAAATGTGTGCACTTGTGACAGTTTAATTGCAAAAAACACTTCATAAGACTAGATACTTATTGTCAAGATGATTTTTTTCATTGTGTTTTGTGATTACAGGGAATCTAGGAATTTTGGCGTTGGGGATGACTATGGGTTGGACTTCTCCATCAACTCCCATACTAGAAAATCCAGACAAGACACCACTTGATGAAGTGATCACTTCTGATCAAGGATCTTGGATTGGATCTTTAATCACACTAGGAGCAGCAATAAGTACGATGCATTTAGATTTTTACAATGAATGTTTGATTCCACAGAAATCTATCTTATGAAATATGAATGTTTATATTTTTATTGAATTTGCATAGAAAGTTTTCAGTAGGTACCTAGGTATATTAGTTTTCTAACAATCATATAGGTAAATGATATATTTTTAAATTATGAAATTAACACTTTTTCAATCTTTAGTTGATCTATTTAACTGTGGCTCAACTTTTTTTCTATAAAACTCGATAATAGTAGGTAGGTAGGTACCTTACTATAGGTTGCTATCAAATAACATCAAATAATTGAATCTTAATTTTCAAATTTGCTTTCATAATTGTGATGGCATAATTTCATACAATTCAACTACATAATTCCAAAATTGTCAAAAATATCAGTTTTGTACAATTTGTTTAGTTATCTACCACATCCGTTTCACATATTATTCTTTGTCTCAAAATAGAACAGAAGTACCTAGAATAGATATAATTCATATGTGTTGAGATTTAATTATTATAATTTTATAGGTCCATTATATAGTGGCTGGGCAGCAGACAAATTTGGTAGAAAATGGTCTATTTTGGGTAGTGGTGTTCCACTTTTGCTCGGATGGATTCTCATAGCTACTGCAACCAGTTTAGGACAAATTTACGCAGCTAGAGTGATATTCGGTTTAGCAGTAGGACAACTTTTCACAGTTGTTCCTATGTATGTAGGAGAAATTGCAGAAGTGAGTTTGTATTACATTGTTGATGAAAAAATGTTTTTTTACAAATTGTTCAATTATGAAAATCTGTTTCAGGACGAAATTAGAGGGGCACTGGGATCATTTTTACAAATGTTCATCGTTATTGGCTTTTTGATCACATATAGTGTCGGTCCATTCATTAGTTATTTAGCTCTCAGCATTTTGTCTATGGTACCTGCAGTATTATTCTTGATAGTTTTCTTTTTCATGCCTGAGAGTCCTGGATATTTAATTGGCAAAGGTATGTGCACTAATTTAAATTAATTAATTTGCTATCAAATGATAAGTTATAATTTTTTAGAATTGTTTTCTAGGTGATAAGCATGCCGCTCAAGCATCTTTACAAAGACTCAGAGGAAAATCAGCACAAGGTGTCCAAACTGAATTGAATGAAATGCAAGCAAATTTGGATAAAAACACACAAAAAGCTTCCATTAGTGATTTATGGACTTCTAAGAGCAATTTCAAAGCTCTTTATCTATCGTGTGGATTGGTTGCATTCCAACAACTCTCTGGAATCAATGTAGTGTTATTTTACATGCAAACTATTTTTGAAAAAGCCAACACTGGGCTATCTGCTGATATTTCAACCATCATCATTGGCATTGTGCAAGTATTGGCGAGTTCTGTAACACCCCTAGTTGTTGATAGATTAGGCAGAAGATTATTGCTAATCATCTCAGCCATTGGAATGACCTTAGCTTTGGTAAATCAATATTAACTTAAATACTATTTTCTCAATTAAAACACTTGACTATTTTTTCCTTAAATTCATCTCAATTTATTAAATTGTAAAATTTCTCTTATAGGCATTACTAGGTCTATTTTTCATTTTGGATTACTATGAAAGTTCAGCTGTTCAATATATTTCATGGTTACCTGTTGCTTCTTTGGTTCTATTTATGTGTGTATATTGCATAGGTGAGCATCGTTATATTTCTGTATTAATTATTTTATGATAATTTAGGAGCCCATAATTATAACAATGACACAAAACAAGAAATTAAAAAAATGAGTATCGTTTCTTTTTGCTCACAATGTTTTATAATATTAGATTTTTCTTTTTAAATTGAGAATTTCAAGAATATATTACCAATTTAAGGTGATTAGATAATAGCAAACAATTCAATTCAATTGGGATATTATTGAACTTATTTGAAAAATTTTGAATTTGAACTTGAAAAAAAAATATTTTGGTGTTGTTTCAATTTTCAATAGTATGCCCAACAAACTCAAACAATACATCATCTCAATAAGAAAGAAAAGTGACTTGTGTCATTCTCATATAAAAAGAGTACCTAGGTACATACATACTGTATGAACTTATATATTTTTTATATTTAAGGTTTTGGACCATTACCATGGGCTGTAATGGGTGAACTGTTCGATCCAGCAGTAAAATCTATAGCTTCAACAATAGCTACCACTTTCTGTTGGTTGATCGGTTTCATTATCACTAAGTTCTTCGGTACAATTGCAGACGCTTTGGGAATGCATTATGCATTTTGGATATTCGGTATTTGCACTCTCATTGCATTTTTCTTCGTATTCTTCTTATTGCCGGAAACAAAAGGCAAAAGCCTTCAAGAAATCCAAAATATATTGAATAAATAAATTATCATTATAATGTGATTTATGAAAGACTAACAAATCTAAGTTTTGTGAATGTATTAACGTTTAAAATTATTGCAAATTATTAACTCCAAATGTTGAATTGGAAGTCTCTAAATGTTAAATATTTATATTTCTTAAGTAACAAATTTATAATTATGCATATTATTATGATCTACATATTTGGAGTCAATTTTATTTATTATACTAACGTGATATGAAGGATTAGTAAATAAAAAGTAATTTTAAATAATTCAATTTTATTTTTTTATTTAATTACATATCCTAATTTTAAAAAACAATTACATTGGTATAACTTTCGTAAAACACACTCCTAGATTTATTAAAAACCCATTTGTATGAATATAAAAAAAAATGGTGTTTTATTGTATTTATACACATCCAGTTGATTTTACGTATGTAATATAATAATAGGATTTTGATCTAATGGTTGTGTTTATCCGAATCATGCTTAGAATACCTAAACTTTGTTGCAATCAATGAAACAGTTCTTGTAATTCAATAATGGCGATGAACTATTATCAATCGCAACACGATTAACTGAAAGAAAAATTTGTTTGAGACTACCTCAATATGAAGGCTAACTCGCTGATATATTTACTGGTATCATTTAACAACTTTGTGACAATGAAAAAACATACAAAAGTAAAAAAAAAAAAAACTTATATCAGCGTGATTTCCCGAGTGTTAGCTCACAGCCTTCAAATCAGTTCCAATATTCTGACCGATGGCTTAAAAAGTATATAAGCGAAAACAAGACAAACCAAAATTTCTGGCCAATGTTAAAAATATGACTTATATTAGTCGTGCGTACAATACATTCTTATAAAGAAAAAGAAATCAAATTATTGCAGTTCATATTGAGTATGAGTTGTATAAATAAAATACCATCTTGAGAAATTATCATATATTTGACAGAATTTTCAATTACACAATTACCCAACACTTTACAAAAATACTAGTGAAATTAATTCGAGGGTAAAAAGTAATTCTTTCATAGAATTCTTTTCTTGATGTATAAATATATATATATTAGGAACAGTTTAATTATTTTTACTGTCCGTACAACGGTAAAATACCGGAAAGCGAAGCTGGTGGTTATTTTTTTTCAAAATATAGATGTATAAATTTGAAACTCAGAAGTCAACATTTAATATGTACATATTTTATGCCGGAGACTGTACAAAAAGATATCGTCGATCAAATATTAGTTACTGAGAGTCATAAGATGTACAAGCACTTAATTATTTAACGCAACAATTGAAAACGTTCAACACGATTACGGAGAAAAAAAAACTAGACTAGAAAGTTACACTTCATCGAAAATTACCGAGTGTCATCAGTTTTGTTTGTTAAATCGATTACTGAATTTCTTATTGCGAGGTTACCGTTGGATAATTAAGCGAGTTTAAAATTTAAACGAATAATTTTTTTTTCATATCGACATATGTACAAGGTGAGGACGAATTACGATCACTATATCCGAACGGGTAGTCAACTATTTTGGATATAAATTACGTTATCGTCGTACCTCGTATAGACGAGACAAGATTGCGTCCGTTCTCAAAATTGGTGCGCGACCGATGCCGTTATCAAACTTTCAATTTTATATGCGATCATTTTCAAATTGGAACAATTTTATTAGAAAATACTGAAGCGACGCATTTGTACGTTTAAAGTGAATTTTTTCAATACATGGATATAATAGTGTATGAATTAATTTCATATGAAAATTTGGGGAGATCGCCGTTTGCGTCGCTTCTTATTATTTTAACTCGTCGTCGAAGTCGAAGTGAAGGAACGGAATACGGCGATCGGTCTAGGAAGACTGCGAAAGCTCAACGATCGTACAAAGAAAAATACAGATTCTAAATATACAGACATAATGGAAAAGTGAAACGTAGTGAGTGTGGATGTTGAGACTGTATGTGGGCATCGGTCGCGCACCGCGGTATGTTTGAGTGGAGCCGTCCTATTCGGACTTGAGAACGGCGGGGATGGGTGCTGGTGTCGGTGCGGGCGCCGAAGCGGATGTCGACGACGACGACGACGGCGGTGGAGCGGAAGCCGAGGGTTGCGCCTCCCTCTTGGCGGCCTCGTCGAAGTCGGCGTGCAGCGCGGGGACGTCGTCGTCGTCCTTGTGGTGCTTGGGCGCGTGGGTGGCGAGCCTCTTGAGCTGGCCGAGTCCGTCGGGGCCGAGCTGCGCCAAGATGCCCGGCAGCATGTCGGCCACCTGCCTCGTCTCCCCGTGGCCCGTGATCACGAACGTGTTGGCCGCGAGCGACGCCTTCGCCTTCGGGTTGTTGAAGTGCACGACGGTCGCGTCGTCCTTGATCATGTTCACCTCCTCGATGCCGGGGATCGGGTTCAAGGACAGCTTCTTGAGCGAGGACTCGAGCTTCTTGTCGTCGGTGGCGGCGGTCGCGTGCACCACCTTCTTCTTGCGGCGCGGGGTGCCCTTGCCCCCGATGCGCACCTGCGACTGCAGCTTCTTCAGCTTGTCCTGGTTCATGACTATTCCGAGGAGGTTACCAGCCGGCGACCCACGTGCTCGCACAAGATGGACGCCGCGCGCGCTCGTTCTCGCCGCACGCGCGAAAAGAAAGAATCGCGCGGTCCAAAGAACGCGTTTTACGGCCCTCGCCGATCTATCTATTCGTCGCGTCGGCGGGCGAAGACCGGGATACTCGATCCCTTCTTCGTTTTTAATCTCCGACTTCGCTTCGGAACGTCCCATTTTAGAAAGAATAGCGTCGAGGATAATCCAATAAAATTCTGAGCGTATTTATATTATTTTTTAAGTTTCCCGAGGAGATCGAGGAATTCGAATCAAAAATAAATTAATAAAAATAATAAAAGAGTAGGTAGAAATATGCACATTATCAGAAAAAATGTTGTTTTCAATCAGCAGCACCGATGGACGATGATATCAGACGGCTTCTATTATACAGTAGTCTACCAATAATATTAAATGTTTTCATATTTCTGAAATTGAGGGAAGGTCGGATAAGAACTAATAATAAGTATCTCCCCCTCCCCAGAATCAAAATACAAACGATTTTTTTCCACTTTATTAAGAAAAAAATTCTTTACATTTATCAAAAATCTTGATAGAACCTTCATCTTGTAAATTATTTTAGAAGAAACACAACACTGGATTTAGTCGATCGATTATAAGTTACGATTTTTCCAACACCTGGCCCACACTGATAATCAAAATTAAAACAAATTAATCAAACTGAAAATCAAAATACACTCAATATAACATCTAACTGTGCTTTTTATTTATAAAAATACAATTCTATGATTACACATAAAAAATAGTTTCTATAAATTCGAGACATTAAAATTTCACAAAAATAACATGCAAACATTTAAAATGTATGAGTGTGCAATTTTTTTAAAAAACACAATTGCTTTTGAAAATTGCAAATAGTTAATCTTTTAACTCTTTAATTTTTACTCCTCCTTCAGGATTGTCTCGCCAAATACAGTAATTGAGGCAAGTCGCAAGAGACAACCAAGCGACATATGGAATATAGATATATCCAGCCACAGGATTGATCTTGTAAAACATCACACCACACAATGAGACACTAGCGTGGAGAGCGACAATGTCGACCAAGCTCTGAAAAAATATAGATATGTATCAAAATTGGGAATAGTATAATATAATATCTAAAATATTTCAGAAATCTATTTAAAATTTCATACCCATTTCAAAGAATGCAATCCGAAGAAAATAGGCGACCAAGCCCAATTCAGAGCCAACTGAGTTCCAAATACCATCAATGGCAATTTAGCATCACCTGAAATTTAAGAAAAGAAAATATGAATCGATCATCATAAATTAATGATTAAATTACTTCACCTTCTGTGTAGTTCATATATCAATTAATTTGATTACAGATTAAAACATGAATAATTTAAAATAATCATTGGCCTGTTTGCGTATGTGCAACATTCGGATATTTTCCAATTTATATAACTAAAATTCAAGGATTATTAATTTGACGAACGTGGCTAAAAGGCTATGTCATTGCTTATATAAGACTATTTGAATAATCTCAAGTAAACAAGCACATACACCCAAAACCACTTATGACTGTACAACCATATTTAGTTGTAAAATTTTAACCAAGATGCTATTTGATATCTTTTAGTACAGATAGGTGTTATCAATGATAAGTTGATACAATTTCTGTTCATTAGAAAATCTCAATTTGTATAATGAATAATTGTACAGCTGTCGAATCAGTCAATTTGTAATTTAATTTATTTAATTGGAAGACTGATTAAGTACAAAGTTAAATGTAGATCGTATTATCAACATACATATTTGCAGAAGGGTACATTGAATTGTATTTATTTATATACAGAGTGCACTGACTCTCAACGATATCTAATCAAATTAATAATTAAACACAATGCGGGGCAATAGACTGTTTAGTCTAGAACTGAAATGAAAAACTTGAAAAAAGAATCTTTCTTATTTAATCTTGCCATATCACTGATGATGTACAAACTGAAAATTGAGATAGATTAGGATTTATTTGGAAGTTTTTTATTTCGCAAGTGCCATTATCCTACTTGGCCCAATTTTCACCAAACCTCAACATAAACCTTACTTTGATGGAAAAAAATATTATTTGAATAAAAAAATATAACTTACAACAAACAAATTAACAATGTTTTTTCAGTATGCAATTGAGGCAACAACTAAATAAAAATATATATCTAACATAATCAAATTGACTAATATATTAAGAGAGTTTTATGAATGTACAATTGTGCCCGGATAAGAAGAGACAAAATTTATACCAGCAAAACCTCCGCCGTCTCTCCACACCAGATAAGAGGCGTATCCCATGGAAGTGTAGAGAGTAGTCCAAACCGGTCCGAAGACCCAATTCGGTGGTCTCCAAGAGGGCCTTTTCAGGGTCTCGTACCAGGCGATACTTCCATCCTTGCTCTTCACTTGGGGTTTGGTTATGATAGCTCCGATTATTCCGCCCAAGTTGGGCAACAGGGAGGCTCCGATCGCCGGAAGATACGACATCTTCACGACGACGCTGACTGTGAATGACTGAAGTGGTACCGAACTGAAATACAAATGACTGGTACCTAGGTAAACAAAAGAAATAGACAGGGTTGCCAGATATTCCTATTTAGCGGGAATGTCACCAGTTTTGAATTTCGTGACTCAATGTTCTAAAATAATCTTCGAGGATGAAGAAAGGTCCCCGTTTTTTAATGTTTCAGTTATTTATCAGATGGAAGGGATATCTCTATTTGATCAAAAGTTGTTTTTATATGAGTTACCTATGTATATTTGGCGACCCTAATTTATAGGAAGTGTTCAAGGTTGTTTGAATTAAAACTTGGAAGGTACAAGGTTTTTTTATTAGAAAATCTCTAATATCTGATCGTTATTTACTCATTATTTGAATTCGACACATCTTTCGTCACAATTGGCTAATCAGAATCAAATTAGTAATGCGATTTCGTTCAATATTTGAATTACAATTTTTCTTATCTTGTTATATTAGAATATTTTGAATGTTTCAAAAAGATTATGTAGGCATAATTTACATACAATCATTGTAACGCGCATTACGATTTTTTATAGAAACGCACATCGAATATCCGTCATGCCTTCGGATTTATCTTAATTAGTTCCGAATGTATTGACATTATTTTTTTTAAATAGATATTATTTTCCAGAAGGAAGTTTGAGGCACAAAAAAGGGAGGATCAAGTCTCCTTATCCTCTTCAATCCAAATAAATAAAATAAGACATAGTCATATAAAAAGATTTTCGACCAAATTGCACGTTGTCATTTTTGACATTTGATTCAGTGACAGTTCGGTTAACCTCAATTTTCTTCAGTTTATACGTTTTTATCACAAATATTATATCTTTAATGTATTGTATTTTCGTTGTATTTCGTGTATAACATGGATTACCAAGTCGGAAGTATAGCGGATTTGATATCCGGTTTGTGCACACCAAATCGTCCACGAGTTCAAGTTAAGGCTGTGACTCCAGTGAAGATACCTCCAGTTGATGATGATACTCCTCGTGCTTCTCCACTAAAATCGGCCAAGAATCGAAAGTTGCTTCCCATTTCCAAAGAACTCACCAGTGATCCTTTCGTTCCAAGTAGTCCTGTATCTAGTGTGGTTCAAAAATCGAAGAAACAAGAAACTAAAGTCAAACAAATTAAGGAGAAACGTAGTAATAATTTCAAATTTCTATCTGAGCTCTCTGATTATGAATCTGATGGAAACCCTGAAGGAAAGGATGAGTTTGTCAAAGAATATTTCGTTGATAAAAATGGGATCAAGTCTGGGACTAGTAAAAAGAAAAATTTAAATGTAAGTCCGGATGTAAAAAACAAAATACCAGATGAAACATTTGAACAAAATAGTAATGCAAATAAAAAAAATAAAAGAAACCGTCTTGAAAAGAGAAAATTCGAAAATAGTTTGATTGATAATTCAAATCAATCTGAAAATATTTCTTCTGATGAACCTCAATCTAAGAACAAATCAAAAAAGTTTAAGAAAAATGAAATCAATACTGATTGCGAAATGCAATCTGAAATAGGTGTAAATAATGAATCTAAAAAAGAGAAAAAGAAGAAAAATAAAATAGTTCTGGAAAATGAAATGACTTCTGATTTAGATGAAGAAAGCAATACACGAAAGGCCGAGGAATCTGTAAATGATGGTATGACAGATTTCCAAAAAGCAGCTCAACGTAGAATTGAAAGTAAAATGAAAAAAGAGCTAAAGTTTGATGATAATGAATTATCAAAGACAATCTTTGTCGGTAATATTCCAGTATCTATTTTAAAGGGAAAATATAAAAAGCTATTGAAGAGTATATTTTCACCTTACGGTGCAATAGAATCAATCAGGTGAATATTGTGCTTATTTATAATAAATAAATCATTCAAAAATATTTTATTATGATATTATAATTAATGTATTTTTTTTAGGATAAGAAATGTTCCTGTAGAAGACATTAAAACTAATCCAAAAGTAGCTTTTATAGAAAAAAAGTTTCATCCAGAAAGATCATCTGTTTCAGCATATATCAAATTTGCAGATCCATCATCAGTTGAAAAAGTATAATAATTGAATATTTTATTCTGTTTATCTGCCTATTTTGTTCAAATCGCTAAATCGACATACTTAAAATCGTAGTCACTTGCTGAAAATAATACGAAAATTGAAGAAAACCACATAAGAGTAGATTCATGCAGTGGAGGCAGCAAACCTAAAGTTGATGGCAGAAAAACATTGTTTCTTGGAAATCTTCCATTTAATATTGAAGAAGAAAAAATTCGGCAATATTTTCTGCAATTTGGAGAGATTGCATCTGTTAGAGTAATTCGGGATAAAAAAACTCAAATAGGAAAAGGTATTTTATGTTTATTATCATCATTAATTGTAGATCGAATAATAAGTTAGGTTTGTGATTTTATTTGAATGTATTCATATTTTTAGGGTTTGGATTTGTAAATTTTGAAAAAGCTGACGCGGTAGAATTAGCAGTTTTAGTTCCCGAAGAAAATATGCAGATCGATGGTAAAACAATACGAGTGAAAAGATATAATACTTACAATCCGAAATATGATATGAGTGGAAATCAAAATCTCAAAAATAATAGTAATTCACGAAATCAACATGGCCCTGTCAAATCGAATACCAATCTTCAGTTTAAGAGTAAAAAAAGAGATGAACAAGTAATTCCACAGAATTTATTGAAAATCATTTTATCAAAAATCGGTGTTGATTTAACTTTTATATTTTATTTTAGGGTAACAAATTACGAAAAAGAAATATTTTCCCTGATCAGTATAAAAAGAAAAATAGTAAAGATAAATCGAAAGATATTAGCAGTTCCAACGTTGCTGAAAATGATACAATGAAAAATAAATCACACGATGAGAGTTACAAAGGGCTTACTGCTAAAAAGAAGAAGGTATTGTTTATTTGATTTTCAGTTTATTTTTTACATGTAGTTAATATTAAAATTATCATGTTTTCATTTCCAGAAAAATAAACTCAACAAGGGAGTCCTTCAAAAGAAAAGATTGAGTAAGATACTCACTCAAGAATCTAAACCAATAAAATCTGCCTAATTCACTATTTGATATTTTGTTATGTGAAATGACGAATAAAACATATTTTGATAATATGATATTATTTATTTCCAATATGGACATAATTCAATGTGAAATTGAAAATTGAATAAAAAATTGCAAACAATGAAAGTAATTGAAGTATGTATATTTACAATTTAAATAACACAATATTGCTTTAATTGTTTAATTAAAAGTCTAGTTGTTTAATAAAAATTTAATACTCCTACACCTATACACATAATTTATATTTTATTTGAGCAATAAGAAGTAATTCTTATTCAATACAGATGAATATTTTCATTCATACGCTTTGAAGATGGAAATTCATAAAAATTGTGTTTTTTTCCTATTATTTAGAATTTAAGTCAAAAGTTGAAGTCGAAATGGGAAAACATGGATTTTAAATAATATATAATGGCACCTTTGACTTTCATATCTAAACCGCAAAAATATTTTTGGATATGGTTTTCATATTTTTACGGTTAATTAGAATAGGACAGTTCACACATCAAATATTGTAATGAATATATTCAGAACACACGTTCTTTTTGGCAACAAGATATTACACATTTTGCAAGAATGAATTATTTTAATAGATCATTCATGCAAGCAAATTCATACTACGTACATATATATAAAAATTACATCTACGAAAAGGGTGGTTTTCACTAAATTTACTAGCATAGCTGTTTTTTGTAATTTTGATTAGTTAGACTGATCAATATTTTTTGTAATACAATTCAAGACATTAATATTCATACAGAAAATATTGTTGGAAATTTCTTTCCTCCTGGAAAAACCGGTACGAATGCTCACCCTAGTAGTGTTCTTCATGAAATTTAATTAAATACATATATACACATAGGTATATTCAATTTGCAATAATACAAAATTCATCAGTTTTAATAAATAATTCATATGAAAAATTCATTGTAAATTAAATTTTGTTATCAATTGAATGTACATTTTCACATATAACTAGATGAATAATAATTAGATTAACCTCTCTTGAATTTTAATACTATAAGAGTCATAATTAAGAATAAAGCTATCCAAACGATAGTGGCAAGGAATCCGTTGTATACATCGGGCTCGGTGATAGCCCAACCCCTTGTGAGCATCGACCTCAAGGATGTAGTGGCCATTGTGAGTGGGAGACCCAATGCTATGTATCTTAAAACCAGAGGCATACCCTCAATTGGCCAAATCACACCACTGAGAAGCAACGTTGGATAGAAAGAACCTAGTGCAAGCTGAATAGCGTTTCTTTCTAATTCGCATATAGCTGAAATGACGAATCCAAAACACATTCCGCATAGACCTATATTGACAATCAAAATTTATTTAATAATTATTTATTATTTTCAATTACAGATAATGAGTTTAAACTTACCTTGAAGAATAGTAAGGGTGATCACCCAGAAGATATCACCTTGGCATTCCACGCCGAAAACTAAAATCATGAAAATTAGAACGAGAGCAGTTTGTCCGCACATGACGACGAATTGAGTTATAACGTGTGAGGTTAAAATTTCTCCTGGTGATACTCCAGCAACCCAAGAACGATCTAGAAGTCCTTCTGTTCTTTCAATGATAAGTGCTGATGATGTTAAAGCAACGGCAAGGAAGAAAACAATCCTACAAAATAAACAAATATAATAAGATGATATTTCAATTTTCAAATATAAATCTTAAGTTTTATTGTATAAAATGTAAATTCACGTTAAGATGACACCAGGAGCAACAAAATCTGTAAAAGATGGATTGCTTTTTCCATAAATTGGTTCTTTAAATTGAATCGGTATATCGCCTAATTTAGGATTTTCTTTACATGCTGTGAAAAGATCCTGTGAATAACAAATTAAATACTTAGTATTTTGAATTCAAACTTGAATATTAATTGTTTATTAAAGTTATACCTTAGCAAAATCTCTGTATGAAAATTGTAAATCTCGATTCAACATAAGACCTATTTGTTGATTAGACATATCTAACCATACACGTACTTCAGATTGGTCCAATGTTTCATCATCAGAATCTCGTCCTATAAATAAATTAAGTGATCTTCTTTCCAAAAGATATCATAAAATGTAACATATAAATAAAATTATTTACCTAAAGCCATTCTTGCTACCATAGCATCGGTGAAATTTTCTGTGAAGTACAAAGCGCCCCAAGCATCACCATTCTTGACTGCTCCTATTGCATCATCAACGGAAGCATAAGGCACTTGTACTAAGGTATTATTATTTAGATGTTGTAAGTATCTACAAGATAAATTTTTAAAAGAGCAACCATCTAAATAGTCGCATTCTCCTCCCATTCCCCAATTGTTAACTTCATGATTAACTATAGCCTGAAAATATCAATTATTATTAATATCAATTTGTTTTAATATGACATAGGTAAAAATAAAAATTAACGTACTAATTTAAGTCCAGTAGGGTCTCTACCGACGGCTAAGCAAAATAATATAACTTGCATTACTGGTAAGGCGAAAATAAATAACATTATACCGACGTTGCGCCACATTTTGAGGAAATTCTTTTGTAGCAATGCCCTCATTTTTCCTTTAGTCGTTAACTGGAATCATAATCATATTGAAATATAAATAAAATATGGGACTCATTAAAGAAAATCTAAATTCAATAAACCAAATATTTCATTTGATACTTACATTAAAACATGAATTACAATCTCCACAATCTTTACAGTCCATTGCTAAATCTGGAGTTGGAATTATGGAGTGTTTCTGCGTGCAATAAAAAAATATTTTTTTACATGCAATTGATTTTGTAAGCGTGAATTTCAAATTAAATTATTTCAATACAATGGTAGCGCATGCTAGTAAATTTGAACAAGAATATATCACACAATGATATAATGTGCTTACTATAGGTTCAATATGTATGTAGATACTATCAAATTATATAATATAGGTATAGTAAGATTACAAAAATTGATGAAGAGTATGATAATATTTATATTTTGAACTTTTAAAGTACTTTTCATGTAGATATGTATCTTTTTTTTCAAACCAAACAGTGTGATTTGCATGCTAGGTATATTTTCATATATCTATGATAATTTTCTTTATAAATAAATCAAAGCTGTATAAAAATGTGATTGTAGAAAATAATTTTACATGAATATAGATGCAAAAAATCAACTTACATCAAAAGGATTTCCTACTCCATTAGAATTATCTTGAATAAGAATTTCTTTACTTTGGTGGAAATTGAGGCCTACAACACCAGAATCTTCTATCACATATATGGGTTCATCTTTTTTCCCCCAATTCAGGGAGGCTAAAGAAATATTGTTACTAATATTTAGTTCAACAGGCTGATTGGCTTGACCTTCAACGTAAAAAAAAATTAAAATATGCACAAATTAGCGTAATTTACATAAGTTTCAAATTAAAGACCTTGTTTTCGAGAAAGTTTCAAAAACACCTCTTCAAGCGACTGACAACCATACATGGACAAAAGAACCTGTGGAGATTCTTCTGCCAGCAGTCTGCCGCTTCTCATCAATCCGATCTGAAAAATCATTGAAAAATTAATGATTTGAAACAAATCAATGATCAAAATCAAACTGTTACATACCGCATGCGCTTGTCTAGCCTCTTCGATGTAATGCGTGGTGATTATCACGGTTTTGTTTCCATCCCTTGTGATTTGAACCAAATGATTCCATATCGACTGACGAAGCAAAGGATCCACACCAACAGTGGGTTCATCCAAAATCAGTAATTCAGGATCGTGCATCAGTGCAACTGCGAAAGATACACGTCTCTGTTGGCCACCGCTGAAACAATTTTTCAGATGTTTAGTTTCATATTATTCAATGGACGATAGAAAAGATAGTTTTGTGTATTTGAGTTTTTTTTTCTCTTATCAATTATATTTTGAATATGATCATGAATCGAATTCGATGTAATTAAGTGGGTCACATTGTAAATTGCTAGCTTACATGTTAGAAGATAGCCTTGACGATTCGGCGAGGCGATCAACCGGATAATTGTATTTGACAGAACTTCTCAGATGAACAATTAATTGGTTTTGAAATTGTGCGTGAGTTGAGGCAATCGGTTTTAGAAGGACAGTGTGAAATTAATTCGCAACATAAATAATAAAGAATTTTCCATTCAAATTAGATTTCTTCCGAAGTAAACTAGAACACCTCTCTTCCGTTGAAAAAAAATCTGCCCAAGATCATATTTTCAAGAAAACTTTGTCAAACGATCGTTTTATGCGTGGAACATCAAAATATAACTGTCAGTTATTATGTTTAATACTTCGAAACGTTTGATAAGTATAATATGCATTAAAAGTAAGAATAATTGAAAATGGAGACGTTTGAGTAAATTGAACATTTGAAAGCCTCTTTTGGGACATTAGGGCATGAAACAGAAACCATCGAAAATCCTATTTGATGAGACTGTATGGAAAATCTATTTAAATATACAAGACTGATAGGTTCATACTTGAGTTACAATAATTTGGAAAAAATCCATCCCAAAACCCTAAGGTCAGCCGCAGCCACAACAATACTCAGTTGCGTCTACACAAGACCTAATCGCGACACCGAATCGTAGGCCATCTAAAGAGGCTTCATACAAAGAACAATAGATCCACAAAACTAAAACAATCCGCGAGAACGATCAGCACAAGAACGCATTAACCTTGCCGAATCGGGCCGAGCCGATTTTCACATTACGCAAATATTGCCAACGGAAGACGAAAGTCGTTCTTCGGCGGCGACGACGACGATGACGCGTCCGTGACGCAACTTCTTCGGAACCGGCTTCGGAAACTCTTCATTTCATCCACTCACTTTTCAGACGTGTGTGCAGAATGAAACGAAGATGATCAGACGAGAGCAGGAGGACGGGTTCGGAACGGCCACGGTCTGATTGGCTTCGGCTTCTTGCGTGGCATTTCGCAAATGGGATGTTACACTTCGTTCGGAAATTATTTAACACTTATCTAATTGCCCGATCGACGGTCGTTATGGAAGGGTTTTTCATAGGGAAATCGATTATCGTTGTTACTCGTGTGTTAGATAACGGCGAACCAATTCGTGGGAGAATCGGCTGTGCGAGTATCGATCGGTTTGCGAAATCGAATTCAATTCGATAATTATGATTTTCGCGTTCGATATGAAGCAACGTTTAATTCTTTTGACAATTCGAGTGTTCTAATTTCGATCGCAATGTGGATTTTCCATAAAACTCGCTCCGGTCGGCGTTCGATCGTATCAATTTGCACCGAATAAACATTACAAATTATTGAAATTTTTGTAAATTGTTGTGTAGATAGTTACGTAAAGTTGTGAATTTGTTAAATGTGGAAAATGTGCCTTTCGTCTTGCATAATATTAAAAATTGCTCATTCGAAATCAACACGTTTCGAAAATTGTAAATAAACGCTGTTCGAGTGTTGCTGTTTTTTACTTCAGTGGGAAAAAATAGTTCATTTCCGATTCAACCTACTCTCAATCATTGCTCGATAAAAAATTAAATGAACTAGATCTCGAATCGCAAAAGTACACACGATTTTCGAAAGCCTAATTAATGCTTATATCACGACACTAATCAGGCCTAAATGACATAATATAACGAGGATTTGACGAGGAAATTAAATAACACTCGATGGCAGCCGTCAATCAAACCATAAGTAACACGATCTTCAAACTAAGAAATATTTATTACGATTAGGTACATTGAAAAAAAATCAATCGATAGTAGGACACTTCCGATATGAAAATATCGCAGGTCGAAAGTGGCACAATCTCTACGGATAAAACAATCGTATTTACACAAGTTTCCGAACCGTATGTCCAGCTTTTCGCATATTATATAAACGCACGTAATATCATAAATATAAATATACACACAACGCAATAACTTTCTAAAAATTCCGCTGTGATCTTTCAAAATATTCAAATCCGCGCATATAAAGAGCATGGAAACCGAACGAGACCGATCTGATAAAATCAAAAGCGTGATACCGAAGCATGGCAAATAAATACAATATACGTATAACGTGTGAAACAATACTGTGTGTAATCGTATCTTACATTAGATAGAGATGATAGCATCAGGTTGGAAACTAACCTGAGGTTTTTGACGAGTCTGTTTTGGCTCGGAAGGTCGAGGAAGTTCAGCAGGAATTGGAGACGATCGGTTATTTCTGATGTGCCCATTCCGAAGATCCATCCGAAGTACATCATAGTTTCCTTTATTGAAAACTCTCCGTACAAAGCTATTTCTTGGGGCATGTAACCGACTCTCTTTCCAGGTACTCCAGATCCTTTGTAAATAATTAGTTTGTTAGTCAAATATATTTAAAAATCGATTAATAGAATGTGGAGGGAAAATAGCGAACCTTTTGTTCCAGGTTTTCCTCCGAGAACCCATATTTCTCCCGAATCTAATCGTCTTCTACCTACAATACATGAAAGTAGAGTTGTTTTTCCACAGCCTGATGCTCCCAGTAAACCATATCTGAAATAAAATAAGCGTAAATTAAAACAAGTCACATAAAACTGAATATTTTCTATTGTATAATGAGTAAAAGTATTCTAGAGATAAACGTTTCCACAGAAGCGAACAGCTGAATTCAAATTCGAATTAATTAAAGTACATTTTCTCGAACAGATTTATGATTTTAATTGAAGATTATACAACGTTGTAGAATGAATAATACAACATGAATATAAAAATGTAAAAGATGATTTTCCAACGACTTTTCTGAACGAGCGTCGATTAGTACTCCTAAAAAAGACAGGTGATCGCCATTAACATTGAAATGTTCCAAAGTTGAACATAGCTCGTTTTTAAAGGATGTGAATGTGTCATTTGTATCCTTTTCAAGGATCTTCGACTATTTTCAATCACACATTAGCATAACATTTGAATTTTTCTTCATCCATGTTAAGTTTCTTAATCGAGTCGTTTATTGATTAATATAAATATGACAAAGTAACATAATTCAACCACATAACACTTTACGCTGTTTATTTTCATATATAAATAAATTATTGATGTTTCAATAAAGTATATTCTCGTTTCGTTGTGTAAGTTGTAAAAAAATAAAAACGTATACATATTAAAGTTCTTCGATTGTGAAATTTCAGATTTATGACGTTAATTTTCATGATTTTTTATACATTGAATCCTATAACATATTTATTTCCATTCGAATAATAAAATTTAATGAAGCGGTAATGAAAAGTGAATTTATATTACTATAATATTATATGTTATGTAATCATACATATTTTTGCAGAATCACACAATTTACATGAAATTTTCAATATGACAATCAATTCGAAAGTGCGCAATCATTACATAAAGTATTACACACAATAAAATATATTTCGATTGATATAACACATGATAATACGAAATATTTATAATGAATAGGATCATGATCAATGAGTACGTGACCTAAATTATTTTTTAATGTTGTACTAAATTGAATATTCTATGATGTGGAATCAATATATTTTTATGTAACACTAGTCGTTTACTTAATGGGTCAAAGCCATCTTGCTCATCACCTCACTATCTGAGGTAATTTTTAAAATGTCACGTAAATTAACGCTTTTCGGATAATTCTCCCTTTGGAAATACATATCCATTCAAATAAAAAAAAAATATATAATATTTCATTTTTAATTCATAATCAATTAAATTTAATAAAAAAAAGTGGAAGATTAAGTGTTTAAAAAATTTTTAATCGATATAAATAGAGATCGATTGAAATGCCTGAGAATGTCGAAGATTCGCGAAATCGATTAAAAAAATAGATACAAAATGCAGGTAAAGACTATAAGCAATGAGATCAATTAAAATTGCAATGCTCGCACGTTTCAATTGCCATAGGAAAACCATTAGAAGCGATTTGATTATCCTTACACACCTTGACTCTCAGGTCGTCGGACAATTGTACTGTTGTTGTTGATAGTTGGCAAACAACCATCGACATAGTAATTAGCGAGGCTGTCGCCATAGTGTTGTAAGGTTGAGCTTTTCAAAACGGTCTTCCACTAATTGAGGATAAGTTTAGAACGATCGATTTACATGCGTATTTCGAAAACAATTTAAATTGATCTGTGCTACAAAATTTATTTTGATTCGAATTTAAAATCAAAAGATTCGTTCTGTTCTTACGTTGGATTCAATGTGTGGTTACATTGTGCCTCTTTTCTGTATTGATGGCTGGTTTCATAATGGAAATATGACATTTGTCAGTTACGAGGAAATTGTCGAGAATTGCCAACAAATAGATGCAATATAATTATGCGAAATTCGCAGTTCACAGCACACAGGAAATAAGATGCAACTTCTTATGTAGGACACTCTACATTAGAATCTAGGAAGTGATTCTCGAAACTGGTTTGTGACTATTTGTAAATTGCATTTAATCGAAACAATTACATCTTATTCCGTTCAATTTAAAATGTTTAAAGAGTCTGCATTATATTACGAAATATTTTCTTAATTAGTTGTAGATTTTTTTTTATAAATTTGATAATTTGAATGATCATCAAACATACATTGTTCCTTTGGCTACAGTCATGTTCAGGTTGCTCAGTACGGGATTCGGATTTTTCTTCGAACCGTATGATTTGAACGCGTGCCTGACACAAACGGCTTGCTGTCTTTTGCTCCATACCTAGAATCGAAAAAATAACTTGTAAAAATAACGATAATCACCATCACGAAGATCACAAACAACGACAAGGCCATAGCGATATTCTAACACGACATTTTACGTCAGTAGAAAATAATCGGATGATTGATACTGAATTTTGTTTGTTCTGACAAATTTTGGATGTAAAACAGACAAATCCAATCAAATGATACTTCATATTTTTTCTAATTGATCAAATAGAACAAATCGTCCAGAATTCGAATTTCATATGAGATTGATTATTATTATTGTAAAATATAGGAACATTGCCAAAATATGAAAATATTTTACATTTTAGTTAACAAATGAAGATTTTAATGATGAAATTTTTAGTATTGTTTGAAATTTTGTACTTACTGTGCTTTGTTGTGTCTGTAATGTTTTATTGTTTGTATGATTTAACATGGCATCCATTTTATGTTCTTTCAATTCCTCCCCACCCCCGCCGCCGTTCATGGTGGTACCCTCTCTGAAAATTAAAAAAATATATTTATTAATAACAATATAATTAAAAATAACTTAATTAATTAAAACACATAAATAATTTCAACTTCTAGTTAAATAATTTTCATTTCAGGTTTGAATTTTCCGAATGTGAGTTCAATTGTTTTCGTTGAAGCATCGCAAGAAAACAATCAAAATTGTAATGTGAATTATTCAATTTGAAGTCTAAAACTTGTATCATCGAAAAAAATCGATCGAACGTAAAAAATACGCAATTTTATTTCGTATCGAGAAAATTCACCGATGGCCGCACATAAAATGGAAAATGGTTCGCTCCGAATCGGAAAGGTGTTCTCGAACGTAAAAGGCCACATGCAGCATGGTGATAGTGTATATATGTATGAAATATAAACCAATTATAAAACACCCGGCACCGGAGTATGATTATGCAGAAAGAAGCATTTCGTCGAAAGAGAACCATCTAGGCCAAGGTTGATGGCGATTTTGAAAGCTCAACACACCAACTGGTTAAGGACGACCGCTCTTGACAAAATAATTCGTACAGCCGCTGTAGTACACTGGCGAGAAGATTTTTTTTTGCGTAGTACCTTCGATTTTTTTTCCATTTCGATAAAATAACACGCAGCCGAATTGAAATTTGTGTCGAATATTATCGATAGTTTTTCACGGTATCGATCGTGAATAGTGATAATTTCGATTCATACATGATTAATCTTTGATTTGTTGAATGCATAAGATGAAAAAATTAAATTTATCGAGAAAGACTCATTCATCATTGTGTTTCTTGGCGTATCATAGCAACGGAGGTGTACTTTGCGCATAGAGATTATTTAGAGAAAAACCGAATATTTTGTCTTTTCGAAATTTTGCATAATCTCTTTTTTATTCGGAGACAAAACGGCGACATTTATATACGCAAATGTATTTTTTTCCCAGAACAAAGCGAACTTTCTCCCCTCGAATGATTCACGTTTGCGTCAAGCTATTTTTCGTCAAGAAAATTTTCACCTTAACAGGTAAATACTGCGGTTCGTTTATGAATTGAGATTTCGTTCGCGAAATTGACACAAACTTGCGAATGTTAAAATACACATATAATATACATTATATATATAATATGACCTTAATAGACAATTTCCCGTGCAATTTGTTATTTTTCTTTCGTGCAATGAAGCGTTGTGCAACGCGGAAACGTATACACTTTGCGTTGTGCTCCGCATGCTACTTCTTAGTCATATTTTATAATTCAATAATTTTAATCGTATTAATAAAATATACATACGTATAAATTTTCTCAATGAAAATGTATTATACTTTCGATTCGAACGACAGTGAATAATTGTGATTGAAAAGTTGCGGTTTTCGTCGTTATGGAAACTCAGCGTGATGATATAATTATCGGGAATTATGAGACTTAGTCGGATGAATATTTCAATTATATTATTCAAATTGTTTATCTGTAATCGAAGGCATGGGAAATTTAATTGAGCGATCAAATTTGCGAGAAAATCATACGTGTTGATTCGCACGATTTTCACAATTATTCATTGGTTCTTTGCCTTGAAAATATTGAAATTTAATGGGACTTCACGTAAACTATGGTTTAGTTCAAAATTTGTGATTCATCACTATGATATGAAAAAAATATTGCAAAAAAAATATACATTTATCTTTTTATGAACTCGATTATTTGTAAAATATATGCATGTCTTAAAAGACTATTTCAAGTTTTTCAAATCATACGAATAATAGTTTTTATTTTTTCCATTCTACATAATTTATACTTTTACACACAAAGTACCTCTCATTTACTAAATGCTACTGTTTATTGTACAAAGTTTAATATCAAAAAGAAGCGATCAAATAAAAAGCCATTAATATTTATACATGCAAACTGAATTATCCATGTTTGGAACATACAGCAACTAATATTTATTTTAATACGAATCACGAAGACCACGTAAAATTTCCATAAATATACCATAGAAATGTGAAAATTCAATCCTTTTTCCAGCGAATACCACATAAGAAGAAGAATCGTTAGACGAGATTTGCCAATTTTCGCAACATTGACGCGGTTTCGAAAGGAAAAAAAAGTGACTAACGTTCGGAATTGTATAGAAAGGTGAAATTTTGCAAACGCGAACTGATTCAATGCATTTTCCAATATGAATGGTCTTTTTCATCTTGAGCTATATTATATTGCGACGTGTCGTATTGTGATACTTTAAAGTGAATCTTAGAATGAAGTGTCTTGTAATCGCATTTCGGAAATAAACTCATTTTTCGTATGGACGTATCATAATACAATGTGTAGTATTATTTGAAAACCGTGTGAAATTTCGTAAGAAATATACGTATTAGACACAATGGAATCTTCGAGAAGAATATTGTAATATTAAAACGACTTTTGATAATGAGCTTGAGATATTAATATGAGAAAATTTTTATCATCTCATCGAACACGTAAAAATTACATCAGAATTAAGAATTCACAAAAATTGGTACATTTGTTTTTCGATTGTAAGTTGATCTATTTTTTTTATCAAATTCAACACTTATAATCAATAATCACTAATCAACGTTAAAAAAATCATTTTTCAAAAAAACCCAACAATAACAATCCAAGAGTCGCCGTTCAATCGAACGCACAATAACGCAACTAACCGAACGTTCCAACCAAAACTTCAAAAGTCCATAACTCAAAAACCATAATGCACATCACTGCCATTTTTTCACATCTGCAAAAGGCATCATCGAGCATTTATTTCTTGTACCGAACACCTGATTCTATTGCCGGATATGCGAGTGACGATCGGTTTCTTGCGGCGACTCTCGGTACACTCGCACCGAAGCCCCATAATAAAATTTAATATGCGTCGACCGGTTTAGTTTTGCAACGATCGAGCCGAAACGGAATGTCACTAATAATGAAATCCTACCCGTCTATAGATCGCGTGATCGATCATTTTGTAATGATCCAAGCGCGCATTGTTCGCAGAGGTACACGGGACTCTAGGAAAAACCTAAGTTGCACAATCGGACGAAGGGAAAATCTTCGATTTTTCACTCTAAAGATCAAAGATTTAAAATAATTTCAAGTTTTTTTCATATAATAATATAAGCTATTTAAATTTAAGTCGTATAATATATCTACCGAAAATATTATTATTGAACTTTGTTTCGTTGGTGTTTTTTGCGAAATGATATGTATTTTATCGATCGGTGAGGTTTTATTGCGGATCGTTGCGAAAAAGTTGAAAAACGATTATCGTTCAATGAAAGTTGCATAGGTACATCATCCGTAAGCTCTTACTGTGAAATGCAAGTGATTCGAATTTATGGCACGAATAAGGACAAGGTTGTTACGTGACTTGATTTAAATACAGAAAAAAATATGTAGTTGGGTGTGATTGATAGTGTGACGTATGATATTATTCGAGAATTTTTGCATAATCGAGTTACATCTTCAATCAGATCGTTCTACTGCTATTTATACTATAGTTTCTCGGAAATTCTTATAAATGAATAAATTCGATCGATCACATTTAGATTATTATCTATACAATAATTCATTAACGAGCCTCATAATGAATACGAAATTGATTTAAAATCATAATATTATCAAAGAATAATACAATATAAGATCGAATCGATCATAAACACACCGCGATAAGACATTAAAGACGCATTTGAGGGAACGTAACGATATTATAACAAGCGGCGTCGATTTGCGCGGCACTTGACTTTGAAGCCCGAAATTTCCCAACGCGAAATCGGAAAATTTCCCAAACCGAAACAATACAACAAGTTGATTCGTAAAGCTAAAAAAAAATAATCAAACGAACAGCACGCGTCGAACGATGTGGACATTTTCTCATCTGATGCAACCGAAGTTTGCGTAAGAATCTGGGCCGGTCAACCGAATCCGAATGGAACGCGACTCGGTGGTGCACCGGCCATTAGTGTACACACACACATGATAAAATCGAGTTATATCCACTCTGAGAATCATTGTGTGTTTGCGTTTTGAGTGCGCAACTCGATTGCTCAGATGGCCCTTGAAAATCGCCCCGAGGTACGCGAGAGTCATCGAGTTTTTCCATAGTGGTGTTGAAATTGAAATTCAGCCGGTGACGAGGCTTTCGAGGAAAATTTGTGTGATAAATTAATAATATATTGTAAATTTAGTGCTAGGTTCGGTTTTTGGTAGTGGTACTTGGCGAGAGTGGATTATGAGTAATGGACTTGAGGTTCACTATATGTGTGCGATTGATAATTGTATCAATATTTGACATAATAATAAATTCTTTAGTTCGATGACACATTTGATAAAAGAAGATTCGTCTAGGGATTAACTTACTTAACTTAACTGTCTCTAACCGAAAACAATCTATGATTACAAAACCGCTAAAAAATCAGATTTTAGCATCATAAAAAAAATTCAATACTATAATAAGTCAGAATTCAATTTTCAAATGTAGTATTTAAATATATCAAGTATTTTTATTGAAGAAATACAAATATTGAAAAAGGTACATCTTTGTGGTATGCAAATATATGTATTTACGTATAAAGGTTTAAGTCGAAATTCATGTGTAATGTTAAAGGTTCGATGTTTCGCTCGGTAACGTTTCTTAATCGTGTTTTATTGTTCGGTCGATATGTTCGATTGATTTGTGAAATGTCATCGTGAATAATGAACGATTGCTTGTTTTCGAGAGCTGAAACAGTTTTAACGATTTATCGGAAAATGTACGGGTTATTTAATTTTAATTGTAAAATTATGATACTTTGTATGAAATTTTAATATTATACAATTGTGAATACATTGGAATAAGTATTTTTTATTGATTTTTACCAATAATATTATGAAACTGATTAATTTTGTTTTGATTAACATCAATTGAATAAATCTTATTCCCTAATCGAACAATTTCAATAAAATATACGTGAAAATCGTTAAAATTTATCGATTTTTTTATTATCTATTTACAAGTGACACATAATTTATTTACACTTCAATAGAACCAATAAAAACTGACTATCGATATTTCATTCAAGCCGAATTTTCCATTAGAGCGAAACCGAACCGGCAAAGGTCATTGTCGCATCCGGCATTTTTTCGCCGGGAAAACGACTCTTTTATTATAATTTCGTCCGATTCAAAGACGAAACAGGTGACCAAACGACCCGAACATAACATCCAAGTGCCAAAAAGACATTTGGAGCCGGTTCTTGTGAATCTTTAATTCAGTAACGCACTCGTAGTACGAACGCCCTTGAACCCGAGTGCTGTTGAACTCCAACCGGCCATGCTCACGTGGAAATTCGGCTGATAAAAGCCTAAAAGTGAAACTGAATCTCGAAATGACGACTGAAAAGGCCAAGGGGTACAAGTGACTTTGCGGTGATTTCGAAAAAAGCGCGTTCAAAGTTGACCATGTACCTACATGTATTAGGAGGAGGTCGACTGATTTGATGATATATTTCGGCACACGTTCCGAATTCGTTTATATCATTTTGCCACCCAATAAATGAGGGTGCATAGAAGCGATTCCTGTGCTTAACTCAATTTTGACAAAAATGTCACTTGTACCCCTTGGTCTTTTCGATCGTCAAATATTCTCAAGATAATGCGACAAGCTAAGAAAAATCGAAGCGAAAGTGCGTTACAAAATTCTGAATCATCTGAGACTCTAATACGCCCACGGCTCAATACAATATTATATCAAGCTCATCCATTACGAATAATTTAAACAAAAGATTCAAGATTGATATTTGATCGAATAAAAATGAGAAATGCTTAAATTTTATGAGTGATTTTCACCGTTTTGTCGATCGAACAATGCTCCTCATTATTTTCGTGCATTGTCTTCTGAATATGGATTCAGGTTGTTTGCCATTGAAGACAATGCGGCTGAAGAAAACAGATGCGGCATTTTTATTGTGCTCGATCGTTGCGTTATTTGCTATGAATTGTTCCTTGACATGTAAATCGCGATTGTGCCATTGTGCACTGATCTAATACAATCGGCTCAATTAGAATATTGAGTTGCGTTAGGCAGAAATGTTGAGTGTGATTGTCGTGTTATGAGGAAAAATTACATTGTGTGTAAAACATTCATGGGACTCACGTTATAAGCATTTTTCCAACGTTGATTATTTTCTGAAGAAAATCTTGAGAATCCTCGTCGGCGCTTTATACCATCACGATAACTGAACAACTGTGAAAACGTTTCATAAAATTTTAATTTCGATCGCACTTGGGTTCTATACAAAATTCACATCGATCGTAAGTGTTTTGAAATTTCAACAAATAAATTCGGACTTTCTTTCGTTTCTCAACTACAGTAACAGAGACATTATCATAATTCGAAAGTTTGAATCATCAGCTTCACGTATCTGTCGTCGATAGTCCTTAAATTGTATATTTACCATAATAGACTTATGAATATTAATGCAAAAGTCGAAGATTCGCCGATGTGTATATATTATTATATATACTCGAATAGAATCTTCAAAGTGAAAGCGAATTCGATCAAATCAAATATCAAAATTGCGAGCCGGAGGATCTTCGTTCAGCTGTGACATAACGATTGAAGTATACGTCGAATAAACGCAAGCATTAAAATCATTACGTATGTAATATATGAATAGATACTATAATTTTACATTTATGTATGAATATAAATATAATTTGAAAATTGAAGGAAAAAAAACTAATTAATTCAAAATGAAAATATACAAATTGATGAAAATTAAATTCGACATTTGTGAAGCAAATCATTAGATTGACACTTGAATCAAATTAATTCTAACGTGAAACCCAAACTAATCTGATCTGTAAAATAAATCTAAAATCTAGCATTTTAAGTGCTGTGCCGCTCATATGCTTCACAAGTACCTAAAAGGAAAACACATAATCGATTCGAAATATAAATTTTCACCTCGAAATTTTCGATCGTTAAGCCGAACTCGTAGTATCGAGCGCGAAAGTAATAATGCACACTGAATGAAATCCGGCACTTTTACATAACGGACGATCGAAGAACGGAACCGATCGAATCGAAACTTGCTCTCCATCGACAAAAGGCTCGATAGAACACACCACCGAAATCAAAATGGTAAAAAAAAACCGGAGGAACGGAAAGTGAAAAAACGGCCTTACGTAAAGCATCCGCCGTTGTAAAGCAGTCGCAGTCCTACGCTTGAATTGCGCAACCGCGATTTTTCATAAAAATAATTTCGATCGATCGACGGATCGATATTTAATTTGTGAGATCGAGGGCCGCCGGTTGAGCGTATCTGGCTCGGTTACGCCTTGAGCGCCTCTGACGCAACACTTGGGCAATTTCAAAACGCCCAATCTGCCTTTCTCCGGGTACGTATCGACATTTTTTTCCACCTTTTCATAATAATAACGACTCTAGTACGTACGTACGTATATATGACGACTGAAAAGGCCAAGGGGCACAAGTGACTTCGTGATGATTATGAGAAAACTGCGCTCAAATTTGATCATGTATTAGAAGGAGGTCGAGCGATTTGATGATATATCTCGACACACGTTCCGAATTCGTTCATATCCTTTTGCCACCAAATACATGAAGCGATTTCTGTACTTGTCACTTGTACCCCTTGGCCTTTTCGGTCGTCATATAATGATAATGTGGAATAATGGATAGACGGAAACGCGCTGTGTGTGAGCAATTACAAATATCGAGATGATTCCATAATGGACTAGTGACGATCGCGATTCGTGTGAAGAAAAGTGAGTGCCATTTTCTTCTCGAGATGAATTGAATGGATGCTGTGTTTCCGTGGAGATTATAAATAATTTTAGGTTTTGGTTCGGTTGTGCCTAGTGTCGGTTTCGTTTGGATTTAAATTGTTGAACGGTTGAGACGATAATCGAAGTGAAGGTATTCGAATATAATAGGGCAAGTGTTATTTATAGATGAATTGCGGAGTCGATTAGTGAATTTGTAAAGGTGAGTAATCGGACCGATATGCGATGCAAAATATATCTAATACGAGCCATTTAATGAAATATAATATAAAACATCAAGTAGAATTCAATTAAAGTGTTTTATTTGTTTGTAAAATATTATTTTTTTGTTTTATTTTATGACTAGTGAAAAGATAAAGACTAAAAAATTTTTAAATAATAAAATTTTTTTTTTAAGTCATTGTCACATGATAATTTGATTCCGGAAATCTAAATATAACTAAATATATATGAGAATTCTATATTTTTTCCGAATTTTCCTTGTATGATAAAATATGACCTACATATATAATATACTTTATATCATCAACCAATTTTAGTGGTTTTATACAAATTTGAATTGCCCGAAAACATATTTTTTTCCTTATCAGAAATTCGTATGCATTTATCACACCAATCGTACTAATTTTACTTTTCCTCATTCAGTATAAATATATCGTGTTCCAGTTTTGTCAAAAAGCGGAACTTCATTACCATAATATTGTATTAAAACAATAACAATGAAGAATGAATAATCTAATTTTAAGAATTTGAAAAAACAAACTTGAAAGACACATTTATTTACAATTCCAAGGCTCCAGGGAATTAGCACTTGAACAAAAAAGCTTTCGAAATTTGGTTTCGGATCAGGCATTTGAGGTCTTGGACGATTCCTTGGGCCCACGCACTTTGAACATTCGATAAATTAGATTTAGTCACCGTAAATTATATTCTGATATAACCGTCTCAATTTCAATGATGATCTGGAGAAAAAAAACATTAGAATATTACAATATTTATCATTGCCGATTCGTCAATACAAATTGCGCGAATAAAGCGTTCTAGTTTTATCGGCTAATGTTCGTTTCCTATTGTGAGCAAATCTCTAAAATATAGGCCACGTATTTGGAACGATGAATATATAATTCAGTCGTAAAAAGAATGAAAACCAATTAAAATATGTAACGGATCGAAGCGCTTTTCAGCTGTAATAAGCCGATTGCGTTAACTTCTGCAACAAGCAACGGAATGTCGTAAATTGCGTTACGACAATCTGCGATTCACTTTTGTGAAATTGAATTCTGTGCGATAATACTGTATTACATTGGATTTTTATTTACTACAAATTGGCGTTGTGGTTTCGTGAGATTTAACGAGCGACCATATAAAATATTATACCTACGTATGTACAATGGTAAATGGAAAATTAATGATGATTCACGCTCCCAAAGTGCAATTTCCTCCGAGGAATAGCCTCATCTCTCTCGACGCTATTTATTTACGCCATTTTTTATAGGACGGTTTATGATTTAAATTATCATATATTGTATAAATTCCGGTGAAAATTTGATAGCTGTAACGGCGCGACACAAATGATGATGGCACATTAAATATTAAATGGATTATCGTCACGAGTGGATTTTCATAAATCATTATGCCTACTCATTCGTCGACAACGTGCATTGAATAGATTTGAATGCCTCTAAGAAAAAAAAAACGTATCCGTATCTACGTAGCAAAAGAATTTTTATCGTTCGGAATGTTCGAAAGGACATAACGATGAATCAGCTCAACTCTCAGCTGATCCATAAACATATTAGGTTATTTTTCATTGAAATTTCCGACAAATCGAGCAATTAAACACACGAATCCTTGATAAAAACTTCCTCATGAAACGTAATCGCTTCTGCAAGACACGAAACCAAAATCGAGAACACCAACTGAAACGCAACTAGGAAACGGCGCGCGAAATTTCAAAACACACAAACACAAACGGACGCGAATCACAATAATACACTTTTCCAACCGAACGAGAGGAAAATGATTCATTTGCCATAATGCATTTAACACGTAACAAGTCTGGATATAACGGACCGGTCCCGACAGATACGTGAATGCGCGGTTACATCGTCATTACAACACCTGACAAGAACAAGCACCTCGATATGCGAAACTATAGCAGATCTAGAATCCAGGAGATCTAGGAGACCTTCTCGAAGCTCTAGAGGCTCTAGGGTAGATTTAACGACGGACGATGGAACCCGAGGACATGTCACGCTCGCGGAGGACTGAGGTTTCGAAGTCGTCCGATCGTGACGGCTGTTCGCTGTCAACTGGAGGCCTGAGGACCTGGTGGTCGTCGTCTTGCTCGCTGCTCGGCGATCAGCTCGCGAGGTTCTACCTGTTACGTGCGGGCCGTGTGCGCTTGACCAATAATGCAAAGGTGCGTCCACACTCGGGTTTTCCGATGAGGCGTTTACGTAAATAAAAAAAAAAAATAGGTAAAAAAACTTTTTAAGTTAAACGGTTTTATGTTAAACATACATTGCAATGTTTAAGATAAATGTACTAAAAACCAAAAAAATAATAAAATAGATACAGTCGTAGGAATTATAAACATATGCATAGACTAGACTAAAATTAAACCGTGGGGCAAGTCAATTGTCTACAAATTATCGACTTAATGTGCGATAGAAGAATCGTTTAATTCGTCGTTAAATTCGACGTGCCCCACGGTTTAATTTTAGTCTAGTCTATGCATATGTTTATAATTCCTACGACTGTATCTATTTTATTATTTTTTTGGTTTTTAGTACATTTATCTTAAACATTGCAATGTATGTTTAACATAAAACCGTTTAACTTAAAAAGTTTTTTTACCTATTTTTTTTTATTTTCTAGTTTTTAGTTTTTTATAGTATATTGTATTCTGCTTATTGAGTCCTTTCATTTGATACGCATGTTGATTGGATTGATAAAACCTACGTTATCCGCCATTTTGTAGCGGCCGCCTTCTTGGATTTCAATTTTTTATACTATATTGTATTCTGCTTGTTGAGCCCTTTCATTTGGTACCCATATTGATAGGATTAATAAAACATATATCATCCGCCATTTTGTAGCGGCGGCAATCTTGAATTTATAATGATAGTGAATAAACATAATTGTATTGTCACCAAAATCCAAAGTGTATACAAAATTTCAGATTAATCGGTTGACAGGAAGTGGGTGAAATTTGAATTACTAAATTTGATCCAAGAAAGAAAGAATAAAGAAAACAAACGGGCTGAGCTAATTAAAACCGTTTAAAAAAAAATGAATTGCTAAATCGGCTGATTTTTTGAAAAAAAAAAATTCTTGTATTTATCAATTCATTTGTTCGTTTTGTTGATTTCGAATAAATTAATTTAAAAATATTTTTTTCAATAAATTTAAATCAATATGATATGACTTTTCAATTGTTAGTTTAAGCTATTTGAACTGTTTTAATATATTTTTCCTAGAATTTGATAAACTTTTAACGATTATACTGATTATTAATTATTATACGAAAGATATAATCTATAGTATATTATTCGGAATACACCTCACTACGTTTAAATGTTTATTTTTTAGTATTATTTGAGAATTACAATCTGTCATTATTGCTAACTAACTCATAATAAAATGATCGCCGAAGAAAAATAAATGAAGATAATTTTTATTCAACAGATGTTAATTATTTTGAATTATTATTTAATTATTAGATGTTATTCTTATGTTTGTCTAATGTCATTAACGCACGCATAATCAAACACTTATAAGCCTTTCTCACAGACAATTCATATGTCATTTTTTTCATGTGTAAAAGCCTTTTTTTAATCTTATTAGGATTTATGTCAAGTTGAGATGGAGTTGGCATATGTTAATGTTATGGAATGCGTAAAATGAAAAAATATTATTAAGGTTCGAAAGATATTAATAAAATTGAATAATGGTTTTCAATTTTTATCAAATATATTTAACTCGTTGTATGTGATGAATTGTGTATTATTTAACAGACATACTGATATCGGTCTATTCAAATTAGGTAAATCTATTAAATGCTAATCGCTTTTTTTTAAACTCAATCACTAATCGACTCGCAAATATTTAAGTGAGTGTAGATGAATCTTTACATTTTACACAGACAGTGAAAGTATTGAGCATACATCGCTTTCAACATCACTACATTCGCAACCCTCACTTCTTCTCATCGATCGAAGATTCTAAATAAATCATAGAAAAAAATCAAAAGCCACATTTATTTTTCATCTAATACGAATCGATTGAAAAAAAAACGCTACCAAACCTATAATCAAACATCGTTCAATAGGAAACAATTGAGACGTTTCTATGAGAAACAAAATCTTCCGCATCATCGAAAAAAAGCCACGTGTACAATACATCAACAAAACGAACAAAAACAATAAATAACACCACTAAAAAAAGACAACCACCTGCGTTGTCCATCGACCTTGTGAACACCGGGTTCTTTCGTGGGTCAACGGTCAACACTGACCGAACCGTTCTTATAGTATTACAATAATGACTTGTCTAACTTTGAATGGATGCTGATGGCTACCGATTTTACTTTGGAAGTCCCTATTGAACTTAGAGACTAGGGTCAATAGCCACATGCACACTGGTCAGGTTGGTTCGAGAAATGGTTTAAGATGTCCTCGTGACCAAACTGGTATGATAGTGCAATAGGTTTCGATTCGAATCCGTTAATTGTTATTTGTTTTAAAGAGCGATTGTAGTTATGCGATGTACCATCAATTATAGAGGCTTCAATGTCACTCGTTGTGAGTGCTTTTTTTTATTAACCACGAGTGCATTAAGATTCAGATCACATCTAGTTATTGTGTCTACTATTAATAGTTTTTTTTTATTGATTAAAATTATCTTTTAATATAAACCATTTTTATTATGACGAATGAAATTTTATTGAATTTTAAATGAGTCAAAATAAAATTTCATCAATTTTTCTGCTATCACTCAAATCAATCTCCTACAAGTGCATAAGTTTCAAATCACATCTAAGTATTATGTTTGAGATTTTTATGATTATTATTGATTTCAATTTAATTTAAATTTATTTGTATGAAAAATGAAATAAAATTGAATTTATAAAGAATTATAATAAAATATGATTCAATATTGTTTTTAATATGAACGTGATCAATTTCTCATTTCCTATTTATTTTCGGAATAGAAAAACTTCCTGTTTTCAATACGAAAAATAAAAATCATCAAATTTTCGCACGTTGCACATGTAGTAAACAAAAACGAGTTGCGCCACCCGCGGAACACGCATTTTGCAAACAATGGACAAATTAAACATATTGTGTTATATAAATAGTCTTATTAATTATCGTAATTTAGCATCCGAGGTCCACACGACAGCTGTAATAAAAAGGATTCTAAAACGAATCGTTCGATACTAAAAACCAATAGGGAAAAGCCGTTTTTCATTTGCATGCCGCAATGGGGACACGGCCAAGAGATCCACTGCGGACTTCAATCTTTGTTTTCTGCGAAAATTCGCAATTCATCAGTTATTGAAAGACACATACATATAATATATCCGTGAGTAATTCGGTGTTAATTGTGAATAAACGTTTTATTGCAGTAGGAACTATGATTTGACGCACAAAGCGGAATAGTAAATACTGAGTCATTAACGAGACCTATATTTGTATGGGAAACGTTGTGATTTTCCGCAGTGCATGTTTGAGAAATAAACACGATGACATCGAATGAGGAAAATTGGAAAATTTAAACTTCTTTTCATCTTATTTATTGTTTACAGACGCTCGGAATGGTACATATAACGTATATATTTTTCGTGAAAAACCCCCTTTTGACAATAGTATGGCGAAAATTTTCATTTTATGCTAATCGTTTCCGCAAATGCTATATTCTGGAAAAATATATTCGATTGATTGTTTGTATAAATATGGATCTGTGTAATTGTATGGAATTTCTCTTCCATGTCATACGATCGATTCTTCTAAAATACTGTATGTTTACAGAATAGTTTCATGTTAAATGGAGGAAAAATATGATATTCGATTTTATTCAAATTACAATGTTTGCATGTCAAGTTCACGTTGAAAATTGTAATTTATATGGAAAACACGTATGTCGCATGTCTCACCGCATGAAGATACCTTTTTTTTATAATTGTACTTAGATAATCTACTACATCTTTAGACGTCTATTAAAGTAAATAATGGATATAATATTTGACGGATGGAAAGACACGAAAGCTGTATTGAACTTGAAAAAATATTTTATGAGACTTCAGTTATTGTTTACCGAATTGGAGTTGAAAAAAAGGTTAAGAAAAAAGAGCGGTCAATTTTATGACAAATAATATTTCTATGAAATAAAGATACCATTTTTTTTGTCATTCATTTTATAGAAATATAATTTTATTGCAAATAAATTTTCTGTTTGCGACCTTAGGTTTTAAAAGGCCGGCAAGTATGCGACATTGGATGTAACTAGTGTAAATCTATAAAAAATAAAATTCAAATAGTTTCATTATGCAAGTGTTACTCTTTTATTATATAGTTTACACAAGGTGTCTAATATTTTCAGAGACATGAATCGCAAAATCCAAAATAGTTTGAATAATTATTAATCTAATGAAAAACTAATTTTAATTGTAAAATTTAAATATCTCATCTTTCCGGAATACATTTTTTGGTAATTGTATTTGTTCCAATATAACATAATACAATATTTAAATTTATACCATTTGAAAAAAATGGAATTCGACTGTAAATATCCTTGAATTTAATTGAATATTGATACAAAATAGAACTAAAAAACTGCACAAAAAAGTGATTTAAATTCTCATTAATTGGAATCATAATACAATGCACGATTAAGAAGTTATTTAAATTTTTCGATATGCTATGATTTTGAATGATGATTGATTGATTTATGAAATAGTATACAAATATTTCCTGAGATGTTACAATTGTTATACATACATTGATATATATGAGTATTTTTTTCAAGGATATAAATTTTTATGCTGTATTGAAACACATAATTTTTTCAAGATATGACTATAAAGAAACCGGAAACTCGTCGAACAGTTTTTCATCGACTGAAAATTCTATCGATAAAGCTAAACAGCAAAAAATTTACAGTCATCCACTAGTCGAGCTTTGCTGATTTCAAAAAGAACCAAAAGATAAAACCGTGACTCACAGAGCAAAATAAAAAATATCCTGAACAGAACGAGTCATATTTTTTTATTAATCAAACTAATTTTCACACACATTAAAATTCTCACATTATTTATTATTTTCCGGATCGAACCTCTCTCCTAAAATACAATAATATGCAAATAGTGTTTTAAAAATGAAATAAAGCGATAATTAAGTCGATTTGTATTCTAATATATGAAAATATTTTATTTATTGTATCAATCGTCTTAATATTCATTTAAGACGAAGCGGATTAAAATATTATATAAAAAAAAAAAAAAACGAAACTCAAGGTCCGGTCTAGAGGGCGTTTTCTGAACCTGTTCAATAAAAAGTTTTTGTTGACAAAAAAGTAAATTATTTTTACATAACTAATCTCAACTTTGATATTATTTCATCGAATGAATGTATAATTTTATAGATATAATCGAATTAAAGTAATAAGCTAACATACATTGTCGCGATTTATATAAAAAAAAATATTGTTTTTTTTTCGTTAAATGTCATAAACGCAAAAAAAAGTCATATGAGAATATAATCGTTAAATTATATAACTACTTGTAAGCCTTCGACTTCAGCGGAAAGCGGAAATCGTCTCAAGATATTTCAATGAAAATAAGACGATTTTAAGTGCGATACATTTATAACAAATTCTCTCAGAATAAAAAATCGATTAAAACAAAAGCTAGGAATAATTTATAACTAGGTCTCTGAATTCGAATATTTAAATAATTATTAATTTTTTTCAAACACAACTGTATAATTTGAAAGACTTTGTTTACTTCTAAAATTTTTAGATAAAATATTCAGTTAATTAATTATTATTATTTTATTTAAAATTTAATTAACTTTGACTCATTCGCACTAATAACATATGCATTTTGATACTAATACGACGTCATGTCAAAAATTGTGCCATAGAAGGGATTACTATTGGGGTTTTGCATTAAATCCTGATCGACACAATCATAAAACGAAACAAAGAGAAGAATCAAACCCGATTCGCAATCGTAAAACGCAAAATGAATATGCAACATAATCCGAGTTGGCATTCAACAAACGCACATCCCGATCCTAATTCGCAACGCGGCGATCGACAATGGTCATCAAGTCGTACGCGACACCAGACCGTCCATCCGAAGAGTTTTCCAACCGAAGCCGATTCGGATCACGATCGTGCTGCAAGAAGTTTTAAGCGTATAATATACGTATTTATTATGCGTATTTGTATAGGTCGGTGTCGTCATAGGACCGCTTTCGTGAGCCTCACGTGGACCTCGAAACCGCAAGTGGTTCAAGTTTAACGTCTAGGAAAGCGGTGTCATATTCGTGTTATTTCGTGTGAATGTGCACTTGGGGTAATCGATGGTCGGAACGTGTCTAGATTAGTTGATTTTGAGTTTGAAAGTTTTTCTTTTTAAGCGATTCGCGGTTTTGTTCAGAATAACTGTATTTGTGTTCTGGAGCGTTTGTATGGGTCGATATATCGAATGAAAATTCATTGAAATTGTCATATTTTGCCTTTTGGATTTGTCTCGTATTATATTGAATTGATTCGTGTATAAACTATATTAGATTATTTTTATTTATTAGAAAATTCGAATAAAGAGTTTACAAATCGTTGAAATACATTTACCGGTTCATCGACTACAGTATAATTCGAATCACCTGAGACAGTTTTGAATTCGTTCAAATCTTCATATGTATATTATATTAGTGTAATAATGTATGCATATTCAATTTGCTTTGTATTTGTATTTGACTTACAATTAGAATTATTTGACTTTGTGATTTCAAATCAAAATTTAATGTGATTTTTTGCATTTTTTTTTGGATGTAATTTGAAACAAATATAATAATCAAGATTTACAAAATGTATTAAACCTTTTCTTTTTTTATTCTAATATCCTTTCACATGCTAAGATAGAAAATGTTACGTAAAGTATGAAAAAATATCAAATTTTAAACAAAAAAAAAATGAAATGTTGTAAAGAAAAAAAACTTTTATTTATAAAAACATTGTTTAACGAATTGAGTGTTTAGTTCGCTCATGAAAAAATAGGCTTTTTTCATGATCCAGAAGTGACATTCCATCCATCTCAAGGTCTTTGTACGCTTTGAAACATGTGCACTTTTTTGTACCATCGCCAAACTTTGTTCGATCTATATTTTTTGCATGCGAATTGTATTTTTTCAGAGCGGTCCATTCGAAATGTCGTGATTAGGTTTATTACAGTTGAACCACTTAGAAAAAATTAAAGTTTTTACATAATATTCACGATCGATTGCTACATTTACAATCTCGAAGATTGGTCACCGTTCGTAAATTATGATTGCGAGATAAGAAAAATAAAATTAAAATTCGATTTCGATCGAATCAAAGTTCAAGAAAATTGAAATGTAGTCAACATAATTAAAATTGTAATTTCTGTATTTGTCAGACTCTGTCACTTGTTTTTTCCTAACAAACATTATTTTTTGTGAAGAAATCGTCAAAACCCACACTGCAATGAGTTTGTGGATTTTTCATTAATTTTCCTCAAATTTGACGCTAGTTCACACAAAAAATCGTTCTCGAATATGCTCACATCCTAATCAAATATTCTCGTCCACGTTCCTCATACATTATTGATATGATCTTACTGAATAATCATAAGCAGCATATTAATTCGCAGACGTACGTAAATCATTTATTTAATTAGATAATCTCCCGTGACAACAGAAGTAAATTATGAATACACTTGGTTTGATCGTGAAGCAGTAATGTGAAGAAATAAAATTGTTTCAAATATTGTGAATTTGAGAAAGCACGCGTATTCAATTCGATCAGAAATACAGTTTAGAACGTAATTCGATTTCTTGATTCTCGTTCGAGCTTGAAAAACGCATTGCAACATTTATGATTCATATAATTCATTCTTGTTACACATAAGTACAAAACCAACCGCATTCTAAGGGTTAAAAGTCATGTCATTAATGAAATTGCTTTTGAGAAATACTATAATTGATTTTCCAATTAATGATTTCCTAACTTCTAATACGCAGTTATATACACTATGACTTTTCTATCAGTATAAAAATAGGATTTCCCTATGAAAATCTAATTGTTATTGATTCATGATCGGGAAATTCTTTGTGTGGTATGTATGTAAAACTATGTTTACAATTAAAATAATTAGAACTAAACCAATTACTTAACTTTGCATAAAAAAGCAACTAAGGTAAGGCAATTAATACAAGGAAATACGGAACACTGATTGATATATTATTCATACATAAGGTACATTGAAAAGGATTTCGACCAAATTACGCACACAATTCACACTCACGAAAAAAACGAATTTTCATATAACGCGCTCTTTTGTAATAATTGTATTTAAGTGCGTACCAACTTACCAGAAATCGAATGAACCTTGGGAAGAAGTAAAACCAGTCAGCTTGCTTATGGAAAATATGTACTTATAATCAACACGGCACTTGCAACATATCTGAACGAACGAATTTCAATCTTTCAAAAATCGGACCTACAGCCGATTTTCCATACTAGACGCCGAATTTCCAATCGGCGAATGAAAATTCTTACAGACACAGCCCGATCGAGATATGCGTCACTGAATTTCGATATCCGACTTCGAATCGAGTTCGTTTAGTGCGAAAATTATGAAAAAAAATCGAAAAAACCTACGCCAAGAATCGTTCCCAACAAAGCGGTCGCCGTTCTAAGCGGCGCGGCACTTCACTTGAACCGATGCCGATTGCAGACTGAACTACCTTCGGATTTCACCTTCTTACGAGTGGTGGTAAGTGGGGACGAGACCGTGACAAAGTGTTGACCAATCCGTGCTGTGGACAAAGTGCCAAACGAACGCTGGAAACCGACCAGCCTCGGTGGTTAGCCTCGTTGAACCTGCTCCTGAAATCCCTTCCAGAGTTTCAGGTTCGGAAATGTGGTTTTTGAATGGTCTTTCTCTTGGATGTGCAGAAAAATCTCGATAACCCGGACTTATTGGGGATGGAAGTAGTTTGAATCTATCTTCATCCCTAATCAGTGCGGGTAATCGAAAAAATAGTAATTGCAAGAGTATGAATCAGTATGAATCATTTTCACTTGATGGTTTTTCCATATAACTTAAACATTAAATATATTTTTTTCAATTGTTTTTTTGTGATTTAAAATTCGGGGAAAATCAGCAAAAAATAAAAAGACGAAACTAATTATATGGGAATAACAATTGAATTTAGTATGGATAATTTTCGTTTGTTCATATTTTCGTATACATAACGTAGATATAATTTGTTTTATTTTTTTGAAAGTCTATTTTTTATCATTTCACGATAGGAAATTTAGGGAATGTTTGCAAATCAGTAGATCTTTAAAATAAAATATTTAGATAATTAAGAACCGGATAATCGAGATTATACTGTAATATTTATGGAAAGCATTTAGCATTTGCTATCTTGATGAATTGAAGAATCACTGTAAGTATAACTGTATAAAACTATTACATTTTTCAAACATTAATAAATATATGATTCAAATTTAGACTCATATTTTAAATTAAATTCATAATATAAGAAAGTAATAAATAAATAATATTAATGCGCACAGTGACAAATGAAAAATCAAATATAACACTTCCTTATGATTTCTTCATAAATGACTCATTAATGTTTAATGCTTCAAAACGTCACGTAGAAAAAAAATAACGCGTCATAATTTTTTAGAACATCGTTCTGTGCTAATTTGTATTCGTTTTGAAATCACCAGTTCTCAAAATAATTGATTGGTTTTTATTAATTTTCCCGTTTCCGTTCTTTATAAGTTGGTTTGAATGAAACAATCGCTGAATGATTGAATATATTTCAGCATGTATGTAAGTATTCACCTTGGATTTTGTGGTTTGTGAGATTCAATAAATAAAATATCTATGATACATGCGATATAAATGTATGTATGTATATGGAATAAAAAGTCTATCATCGTCAAGCTAAATAAAAAATAATGTTTTGTGCAGTCAATGAATGTCGCATTCATTGTTTGTCTTGAGAACCTTTTTGCGTCAATGGACTTTAACTAAAAAGTGTTTTGCAAAGTAAACGTTCTTCACAAAGCTTTTACAATAAAAAATAAGCAACACTTCAATGAGAGATTCGTAATTTTCTTAATGTTTTAGCACTTATTTAAAACAACTGACATTTTTTTCGTTTGAACTCAAATCGTATTAACCGTTGACTTTTGTGAAACTCAAATGTAGTGCAAATATGATTTATTATTGATGGTTTTGTTTATATAACACTTATACTTTACTGTCATTGAAAAAAGTATGCCAAAGTTGATTTTAAGTCAAAAAATACATTAATAATTACTGATTCTACAATATATACATGTACTTTTAAGCAGATTGCTAGTATATTTTTACTTTCAAAATCATTGTTTCCGAAATTTTTAAATAAAATACGTGAAAATACATTTCAACTATTAAATAATTTGAAAACCTGAAAAGTTATAGAGTACATTGATCTTTAGTATTTTACTAAGAAATTATCGATATTTTATGGCCGGAAAATTTCCCGTTAAAATTTTCAACATGCTTAAGTTTCTAGAAATAATTTCTTATTTATTTAATTTGTCATAACCTATCTACAGATTTAAAATAAAAAGAATTTATTGCACGCAAATATGCAAATACAATTTTTTTTTTCACATACACCTAAAATTTTAGCAATATATTGTTATTGACTGAAAAAATTCCAGCGCGAAAACTCGACGTGACTTTATACCTCTGACAATGAGTCGACATACAATACATATATTGAAACCCGAATAAAGCAATCAAAACTTAACTAATAAAGTATTACCATAAAAAAATAATGATCATATTAAAAGGACATTAAAGCAATGTCATCACTGTCTCGAAATTATGCAATTCGAATATTGTTGGTAATAATTTTGCACAAAGCGCACGCAGTTTCACCCGCAGCTCAACGCTCTACTTTTGATCCGGTTCAATTACGTAAATGTGCAAAATGCCTGAAGATGCCAAAACAGAGTATTTTATATGAAAAACGAAAGTCTTTCAATTTCTTTCACATTCACTCTCAATAGTTTTCCGTTAACGTGATTTATAGAGATCACTTGTTCGTGTCGGAAATGTATGCAATAATAGTAGGTACAAAGTTTTGTGGTTGTGCGTATTCGATAGACGCATGTTTTCAATGAAATTATTTTTTTTATATATTTATTACATTAGAACGTTATTTAATCATAATTAACTCACCGATTTCAGGATTGATTTCATATTATTTCAGGAAACTTTTTCTATACGAATTCATTCGTAATCAAATCAAAATTAATTCGTTAGTAAATATCCAATGTTCGAAGTAGAGAGATTAATTTGTTTTATTCAACGATCATTAGTAATAATTTAGAATTTTAATATTTTGATATTCAAATATTGTTTTTTTTTCCACCAAAAAACATCGATTTTTGCATATCCCACAAATAACATCAATGCACGGGGAAACGCGAAACCTAAAAAGTGGTATAAATAAAAATTCTCTTCCATATAAATACGAAAATGATTTCGGTGATTTGGGATGGTTGATTCTATAACCAATGTTGTTTTTTTTTGTATTTTTTTTCACAATAAATAGCTCCAAAATTGCGAGCAACTTGATAGCTTCGACGTTGTCAAGTCAGCCATCCGTAGATTAAACTTTTTTTAGTTCTAGAACGAACATTTACAGTCGTGATCGATTGTTAGATGACACACCTAATGATTTCGTATAACGTATACTAATTATAAAATAAATAACTATATTCCAATGATTAAGTAAAAATACATATGTATATTTGATTGTATTATAGTTTTTTGATACTAACTCTAATTTTTATTGGAAATAAAATCATGTAATAATAAATAGTATAATATACAAGATATTTTGAGAAAAACTGTATTTTTTATGAAGCCTGGTGTTTCAATGTAAATTTTGAATTAAAATTCGATGTTAAATAAAAGCTATTAAATATTATGTGACCATGTAGTTCAGTGAAAATCAAAAGAAAGCAAGTTTTCCTTGACCTTGTTTCCTCGTGGGGAATTTTTTGCACATTTCATGTCAAAACGAGAAATTTAATGAAAACTCAGTTGCTGGATGTTATATAAGATTTTCTCATATTTATCATATCAATATAACAGTAATTTATATCTTTAATATCATCTTACTAATAATGATGATTGCACATCAAAATAAAATGAATCAAATGATTTCTTGTATCTCGTGCATCTTTCACGATAATTTCGTTAATAATTCAAATATAGAACTATTAGAACTATAGAAGATATCTGTCATTTCATCTAGTATTAACGGTAAATCAACATAATAAGCCGATATACCTAGAATGAAATACACGTAACATACGGGATGATGAGTATCCCTTACCAATATATCTCGCGTACATACATCGAAATCCGATTAAATAACCAAAACAACCATGCAAGAAAATCATCATTTCCAACACTGAATCGTAATTTTCACAGCATATTCATCATCGTCGCCCATATGCAAGATGACATTTGAGCGAATCGCAACATCGGGCAGGAGGGCCGAACTCCGGTCTCGCAGTGACGCAACGGCGACAACAACAACGCCAGCAAGAGCAGCGGCAAGAACGTCAACGGCAACGGCAACAGCCGAGGAAGTGTTGGTAACCGTTGGCCGGTGTGTTGTAAGAGGCCGCGAGTTGTGCAACACGTAGCAGCTCGACGGAGAAAGGTGGACCGGGCTACGGCTGCGTTGTAAGCCATAGTGAGCGAGCAAAGAAATGCGTCCGACCGGAACACTGCGACCGCTTAAATGCGTGGATTTGATCAGATGAGATCTCGAAGGTTCGAGGAGTACGTCTTTGAATGAGGTTTGTGAAGCTGACGAAGATTTGTTAGCCAATGGAGGCTGTTTCAGTACGGTGAGTTTGAGATGACTTAAACGGCTGGATTCCATCAGATGATATTTCGAATGCTCAAAGGGTTAGTGAAACATGAAAGATTTCCAAACAAGTAGAGGTTGTATCAGTACAATGAATTTGAGATGACTTAAACGGCTGAATTTCATTAGATGAGATTTCGAATACTCAAAGGTAGTGAAACAGGGAAGATATCCTAACAAGTGGAGGTTGTATCAGTATGGTAATCAAATGACTGCTTCAATGCGTGGATTCGATCGATTGACATATTGAAGGCTTGAAAAATATGTATTCAAATAATAATGGGGAATTTAATCAGATATGATTTTGAAGCCTCGATGGATTCATTTTTGAATGTCGTTAGTGAAACTGACAATGAGAAGATTTCTTGCCAGTGGTGGCTGTATTAGCGATGTGGTATGGTAAATGAGGATTGTAGATTTGCACCTATGAAATTTCCATTATCTTCTAAAGGTAAAAATAAAAATGTTTGAATACGTATTCGATTATATGTTTATATGTGTCTTATGTACTATTTAGCCATATACCTGTATTTTATAACGATGAAACTTTTCAGAGTAATTATATGCACATATAGAACGGTTTCTGCATCTTTACATTATACAATTTACAAGATGTCTAACTGTCATTTTTGCATTTAGTGTATATTTTTATTTTAGTCTGAAATTTGTAACTTTACATATGTATTGAATTATTTTGGAAATCTGATTCAGTTTGAATTTTCGATGTTCACGTGCGTATAAAAAATAAAACAATTCAAGGTGAGACGTAATTTGTATCTATCGGAATTATCAAAATCGAATAAATATTCATCTATTTTTTCTAGTCATTTACTCTATGCCTATATATTAATATTTTTTTCCGTTCTTATTTATTTCATAAACGAAGGTCTGCTGTTACGAATAAGTCATTCATAAACTAAATTATCATCATATTTTATCTGATTGACGTGATCTTTTCATGATCAATAATAAAGATGACCTCTTTCTTGCATTATTGAATGTATGAAGAACTCCCAGATAGCACTAATAAAGCTTGTGCAAAATTTAAAATATAGAAAAAATAACTTTTTTATAAACACAATATTTTAAATTTCATTTTATTATCCTAATTTACAATTTTAGAAATGATAAATAATTAGTGTTACACAATAATCATTAATAGAGATGCATTTTATTAAAATTAAATAAGTCTTGTATTTTCTCTCGTCGTTACAACACTTATTGTTAGAGAGATTGTCAAACGAAATGAGAAGATTTACGAGTATAAAACAAAGTTTAAATCATCATATTTTCTATGACTTTGATTTTTTTAGTTTAATTAAATTAATATCCATAAAGAATGCATACAATCGAGGAAGCAAAAAACTCGACCTTTAAAATCCATCAATATGTTAATGTGGATTGATAAAAAGATAGCGATAATTTGGGTGGAAAAATCGAATAAACAATTAAGTTTTAACGATCGTTTGCTGGAAGGATTTGAATACGATTGACCTCATATAATATAAGGTGAAAATAAGTCTTTCAAATCACGTGGAAGACAAATGAGGTGCACTACATAATACTTAAATTAAATTGTGTGTGCGTTTTTAGCACTTTGCGTTTTAATACGTAAGCACTATTAAAACACAACTAACGAAATACTTTCCTTTTAGACAGGTTTTTAAAACGAGTATATTTTATGTACCCAAGAACTTGTACATACTATGCAAAGTTTACTTTTCGAGGTATTCTCAATGATGTTTTTCATACTCGTGAAATCTTTGAACTTTTCTTGCTTCTTGCATATTTAAAATATTTTCATTATTTATATAAACTAAAATATTCCATGAGTACCTACCTATCTACATATATACAGTGTTATTTTTTGAAATAGCGGTCTTCATGAATAAGTAAATACTTCAGCTATTGAATATATGAAAATTGAACATTTTAATGCTCTGTCATGGCAGTTGTCTTTATGGATTTCGAGTATTAATTTTTTTCACTTAGTACATTAGCCTTGTAATAAATATGTAGTTTCTAAGTGTTTGCTCAAAATAAATCAGACGGATCAAGGCTTTATCTGATTCTTTGTGATTCAACACGTTGGGACATCGCGATATAAAGTTAATTATCGTTCCCATAGTTTCATTCAATTAATTTTTTATCGGAATCACGAAAGGGAAACCTACCATCCTGTATGCATAACGATTTCGTATTATGGCCGCATGAAAACTTTATGAAATGGATAACCATTCACATTCATTATTCCTAAAATGAGAAACGCTTAAACCACATCTGTTCCGCATATTCATAAGTTTGCGATAGGTAATGATTATTTTTTATTATTGCAATCTGATTTGCACTTTGATCATTCGTAATGGCAGTTCAAGGTTCATCATCTGAATGAAAGATTGTGTGGTGACTTTGACCGATGATTTCCAACTATTTCTACCGACCTCAGTGCAAAACATTTTATTTAATTCGATCTTATACATATGATGCGAATGCGTTTCAGAACTGTTATAGCGTTTATGCGCACGTGAGAAATACCCGTGATTGTCAACTCGACCTTACACTAAAGAAAAATTTGATTCAACCATCCCACTAGAACACTTTGGATGCATTTTTTGGTCTTTTTCGTTTTTGTGAGCTCATTACAAATCTGCAGACTATCACAAATGATGCTTATGCCATGTAAATCCAATTAAATTTCGATTGTTTCAAAACTAATTTTATCAAAATACGATTTTCCAAACGGGAGTTAGAGGATAAAAACAAAACCTAACATATAATCAAATGTTTCCACCCTACCCTATGTAGGAACCTACCTAGGTACTTATGATATATTATAATTTAACCAAAGGCGACTTTGGAGAGTATCGGAAACTTGTAAAATAATAATAGGAAGTTAATGTACTACTAATTAATGGTTTAATAGTGTTACTACGTATTTGAAAATATGTAGCAATTCAATATAATTTAATAATTTATATGTAATATTGTTTTAGAATAATGATAACATTTTACAACAGAGAAACTATAAAAAAATGAATGATTCATTTATGAAAACTTAAAAAAAAAACAGAAAGTTTTTAACAGCATCTGTTGATTTTTTAAAAAACTATATAATTTATTCAAGACTCAAACCTTACTGTTAAAGCAAGCGCAACGATAGTTGACACTGAAGAAATCGGCCGCTAAACTGGATACTCCGAAGAGTAATTACAACGCATGATAGATGGCGCTAAGTCGATCGAATTTGATCGATACAGATAAGATAACATATTTTTCAAATTAAATTAATCAAATATTTGGAAGAAACGACCAGTTTTCATTCAATGTGATTGATAAAGGAAAAACGACATGTCACTCTTCAGAACCTACAGTATTATAAAATCCATAAACACAAAGTTATACCGCTGCATCATCAAGTGGCTATTATAATATATTATTGATTATAGATCTATCTTTATTCTAACGATTAGTCAATTTCGATAAGTTGGAGGTTGACACATGAAAAAGTTTTTTTCCAATTTCACAACTATAATAAAATGTGTGCTATGTTTTCAAATTCTTTATTACATTGTGATGTTATGATAAGTGAATTAAGTGCATAGTACAATTCGTTGGTGATTTATTTTTTATAAATATTTTTTTTAACTTGAGCAAGTGTCTAGATATTTTTTAAACCTATGTACAATGAAATGATAAGTTATGTATTAGAATAAATATTCTCAATTTTGAGAAGAATGCAGGTATTTTACGTGTACACAGTAACTTCAAACTCTAACTTCATCAATGAAACTATGAAATACTCTTTTAATATTTGTATACGATTCTTAATTTAAAATATTAAATACCTATCCATGAATGATATCATTGTTTTGGAAAGAAAAACTTATGATATTCATAATATTCTAATTTGATCGAAGTCGAAGTTAGAGAATATTCCGAAAGACACGCCCATTGAAAAAATCGTGTTCATCACTCGAAATTCTTTTTCTTGAACTATGTAGCTCTGTTACGCAAGTTTTCAACCAAAAATCCACATCAAGATTCGAGGAAAAACAGGTTGGTACCTACTTTTACGAAAACGCATTTACCAGAGCACGTTCGTAGCCGAGACGACTTTTACAACAAAAATCGATTATTTTTTCAAACGAAAATCACACATTTTAAATTCTGCAACGAATCATCTTGACTTTCCTCTTTATATTTATTTGTTTATTCTTCGACTTTCTTTTCGGCTCGATTGACAATCGAACATTGACGACTGTTTTCGAAGCGAACGTTTTCTTTCGTCGCTCAACTCGCATTCAACACATCATAAGTCGCTTGAGGAGAAATGTTAATTCTCGAATTTTTGGCATGTCCTTGATGTTTGTGTATTTTATATATTTTATGTGATAAAATGCTACTCGCTTTGACCTTATGTGTGTACAAAGCGAATATGCAAGGTGAGGTCCGCGATGGGATGTGCAGAAGACACGCACGTTCACATTTCACGGAAACAATCGCACAAATCGGCTCTTTTGTCTATGAAAATGCATGGTTTTGTTGTCGTTTCGTGACAATGCCATTGTGCGATTGCAATTTTCATAAATGTCTGTATTAAAAATCGAATTGTTGTTCATTATGGGTATTTTATTCGCGATTCAGCGGAGTCTTTGATCAGCGGATTGATCGAGCTTTTGAAATGAACATTACTTAAGTTAAATTTTCTTCAATTCATAGAACAAATACCTGAATCGTATGAGGAAAATTAATTATAATTAAATATTTATTTTGAAATGTGTGATTAAGACCACTTATTTGATTCTAAATTAGAATGCAAATATGTATTATTTCATGTGGATATTACAGCTTTTTCAATACTGTTGAATCAAACTTAAATCCGTTCATTCAATTAAATAGAAGTTTTTAAGTTGGATATAGTTATGATATTTAAAAAAAATGAGATATGTATATCTGATTGAAAATCTGCTACCTGATGATTTGAAAATCGGACTTTAGTCTGAGTTCTTAAATCGGACTTCAAGCTTTTCTTCAAAAATGGTCATTTCGAACGATGTGAAGAAAACATCTTCAAATAATACAACTAATCGTAAGTTATCTAGATTTGAATATTTTTGATTAAAACAGATGATTCGACAGTAAACTTTTCTTAATTCAAATTTGTTCGCAATACTCTTATTTTTGATTGAGGTAAATAAATATTGAATGATTCGTTGAACTTTGGTTTGGGTCGTCCGTTAGTCAAATTTCGGCGAATTATAGAATCATCAATTCTTGGATGGAAACCGGTTGATCTTCGAAAGCATTGCCTAAATTCACAAATTCATATCGGTAATAATATTTAAATTAAGTTTGATTTTAGTTAAACAATACACGTACGACGAATCATGGTCACGTTACGATCGAACGTTTGCTGACTTGAACTTCAATCTCTATTTAAAAAATGCGGATAAACAAAGGCGAGAATTGTAAGATTCTATTAACAAATTTGAATAAGTGATTCCTTTGTCGAAAAATAAACAACAGATTTTTATCACTCATACAATATAAATATCATTTAACTCAAGTGCCGTTAATGTCTTTGAAATAATACGTTAATATTTTACTATTCACCATATTAAATAAGATTGATATTTGCAATATAAGAAAATCATTCAAATTCATCTTCAACCTTCAAATATGAATAAGAGTATATTTATAAAAAAAGATTTTCGTAATCGTTAAAATTGACCACTTTTGATATACATATGTATTGCTTAACAGATAGGTTAAATGTGAACGCTTTGATTACAAGGCTATATTTGTAAACTGATATTATTTTTGGATGAAAGTTATGCAATTTTTCGAAAGATTAATACGCGTTTATTTTCGATGTAAACAAATTACACGTGAGTACGTAAGTGATTTTCAAGATAATAAATACCCTTTAATGTTTTAAAGTATATTTTTTCGTACGTAAGTCAAAGGATATTTTATGTCGATAAATATATAGAAGGATCATAAAAGGAATATGTATATGATAAATATGAAAAAATGTACAATCCAACATAATAAACCTTGAAATTATTTATTTAGAAATAAACACGTTTACATATTACATGTTTAAAAGCAAAAATCAATGACAATCTTGCGCACTGTATGCGAATCTTATTTTCTTCGCATCTCATTCGATATTTTAATGTTTTCAATATCAATCGAAAAATATATTCAAACTAAAAAATATGCACTCTACCATTATTATATTTTCAAATATCTAATATGTTTTTATACATTTTTCATATTATCGACTATCATTTAGATTCAAATTGCACCTGTAAAAACGCCAAATGTATAATTTCGTACATATTGATCAATCGAATTTTCAAATAACCGATACAAATTTGATTCAAAAACGAAAAATTTTATCTAGACGTACAAACTAGCATTTTTGTAATATTCAAATAGAAACAACATATTAAACGAATCCAACAATTCTGCGATCGCAACACATTCGACATAGAACAAACCCATCTTAAACACACACAATACAAAATATACACAATAAAAACGATCCATTACGATATCAAAGATAGGAAATTCCTTCCAACGACCATTTCCCGAAAATAAAAGTCACGACCATTGCCTGTGTATGTACATGAGATCCCTCATTACAATATAATGCGCGTGTTACGCGAAGCGCGTAATACTCGTTCGTAACGAAAACTGTTAATTTCACCTCATGTGTATGAGGTTGTAATGAATTTTCTCGTATTACGGGAAATGCAAGTGGCGTGCAAGTGAAAGGTTTTCCCCGCTGTTCGCTTGGAACTGCTGCGACAACCGCTTTTGGTCTCATTGAGGTTTCTTGGCCATTACACGGTCGAGGGAGTCGTTTTTGATGGGTTTTTCTATTTTTTTTTCATTGTCGTCGAAGTAATTTCAAATCATAGAAAATTTCGTGGAAATCTGTTCCCGTTTGTTAGAAAAGTGCATCGTCTTTGAAAATGAAAATAGGCAGTCTTCTGCTAACAATGTTTCGACTTTCGAAGGTTTGTATTTTTATATTGTTTATTGAAAAAATATAATAAACGCTAAATTACGAAACTTCAGTATGAATGAAAATCAGAAAAATATATGATGACTGAATTTCACAAAGGATACAAGTGATCTTTTTCATTAAAATTGAGTTAAGTACAGAAAATGGTCTGTATCATATAATGAACCATTTTCTGTACTTAACTCATTATCGATAAAAAAAGTCACTTGTACCCTTTGTGAAATTCAGTCGTCATATAGAATTACAAATAATTGTCACAATAATAACTATACAATACCTGGAAAAATCTATTTTTAAATATCTAAGAAGAAATCAAGGAATATCTGTAGGTATTTGAATATTATTTTTTTTGTTTCAATATAATTTTTTTCCCAATAAATTTGAAAACAAATATTTATTAATAAAATTTGTAGTTGAATTCGAAATGGAAAACAATATATATTAGTAGAAAATTTATTAAATGTGAATCATATCAATGATGCAAAGACGAAAAAAGAAATAATCACTGTAATGCGAAAATCGATAAAAATGGGTATGTATCATATGTATAATACATACGTATTTTAATGTGCATATTATACTTATGTCACTAATATGTAAAAACTTCCACACCTGGATTGATACGCATAATTCAGATTTTTTTGCCTTGAATATTTATAAATTCAAATTTCTCTAATACTATCTTTCTCATGTGCAGAATGTATTTCTTAAGTAATGCAATAAAGTCTAATAAATGTATTATAATTTTTTTTTTCAAAAAAATATCCGGATATCTTTAAAAAAACATCCTCTTTATTTATCTATTTCAGAAGGTTATATTTTCAGACCTAGAAGGTATTATAGACGGAATTCTCCTAGATGTCATCACGCCAGAAAAATACTAATTGCAATACTTATGATAAGAACCCTTTATAAGTTCATATGCAATATGTTGTGAATAACATTTTATACGTGTGCGTCATATAAAATATGATTTCGCGAACAAATCAAATTATTTGAAATTATTATATAATAAAAAAGTAATTTTATAATACAGCACATAAATATTTGATATCATCTATACAATAAAATGTTATTATTTCTGGATATAAAAGTCATCACTGTTTTTACAATACGAGCTTAAATAAATTAAAATGTATGGAAAAATCTTGTTTGTAAAAACAATCGAAATATTAAAGAATACATATTTACCAATTCGTACTAAGTATAGTACATATAATCTTTTAATTATCCACAAATACTTTGTGACTAGTCATTAAAAACAATGAAAAACACGTTTGATTTTTCCAAAATTAACTACGATTAGATATAAGAATTAAAAATAACGTTTTTTCTCAAATTTCATGCAATTGAAATTAAGAAGAAAAAAAGCAATCACTATTCACTTCAATAATGAACACATACTTCAATAATACATACTTTTTAGTAAAAAAATGTTACTTTGAACAAACATACAAAACAATATTTGTCAAACTTACTGAGCGACAAGGTTGCTGGACCAGGAAAACATCTTCTTGAGCTTCTCCCTCTTCTCGTCGTCTCCGAACTCCTCGGCAGACGCCGTCTTCGGCATCACGATATCCTCAATCTTGACCTTCGTAATGAAACACTGCACAGATGCCCACAAAAGACAAGGAAAACACGACTTCCTACAGATTAAATGTCCCGGATAGTGTTATTAGAATCTAGACTCAGATAGGATGATGACTCTAGCGATGCTGTGGAATATGATGGAATATTTGAAATATTTATATTTCGTGATACGAATTTGGAAGTCGAGGATACGACAGACGTTCGACGACGAAAGCGATTGCAGAACGAATGTTAAGTTGCGCAATTGAGGAAGGACTTTCGCTTTTATCCTGACACGTGCTTGAAGAGTCGTTGTTGCAGAGTTTTTAAATTTCGCGCTTCTTGTTCAGTTACTGGTTAGTTACTAACTGTTTAATAAGATAATATCAATAAAAAAGCTCGGTCTTTTAATTGGTTAATAACCGTCATATTACAAAAATGAATTGATATTATTTGAGCAATAATGTAAAGATCGGCCCGAAGTGTATGGAAGTATGTTAATATTTTCGCGAAATACTTATGTTGAAAAATATTCAACAATAATATTAACATCGTTTAGTTTTGAATTATATAACACATTTTAGTTTTTTTCAAATTGCAGTAAATAGAAACACTTATGACTTAACGAGTTGAACTATGATACCATGAACGTAGTTCTTTTTCAAATTTCCTGATTTCTGTTTTTCGTTGGTTCTTAATGCAATTAGTGATCAATAAGGTGTAGAAATGTTGAAAATTTGAATAAAGATAATAAAAAAAATGTAATTGTTTGTCTAAATATTTCAATATAAAATAAATAAAGACACGATTGCTTTTAAATAAAGCCAATTTTTCAACAAAGTTTATAAACCCTGCTTAACTTTAATTGACCAACTGAACGCAGTACGCATTTTTAATCAAATCATTAAAAGCTTTAGTTAACAACTCTCCATTCGATATGCTACAACATATATTTTAAATATACTTGTATATATTCAAATACGCATTTTCACGATGCAGTATGTAAAATTGTGACGCAACACCCACATGCAACTTTATGTAACTGTTTTGCAACTATTTACACCAAAAAAGTCTTGAAGATGAAAATGTTAAATCGATAAATTCTACGAAATTTCACTCGAATTCATATGGAATATATGAATGAAAATTATGAATAATAAAGTAATTTCACAATCGAAGTGCGCCCTTATAATTATTCGAAGTGAAAATCGCGTTTCAGCTATGAACTTGAACGAGCGACGCATGCGATGAAATGTGCTATTTTATTGTCATTGGAACCAGTTTCATTATCGAATCGTATCATTAAATTATCTTACATTAAAGTATCTGTGTAATTAATGGTGATTCGTGTCAACTATCGGGTTGAATTTGAGATTTTCCCATACGTCACGGAACATTTAGATGGGTTTTATTCGAAATACTCGAGCGCTCAACTCACAATAGGAAATTCTCGTAAACTCATTAAAAATCAATGGAAACATTTATGCGAACATTATGATAAGTTTTATAGATTATCCGTGTTTTTTAATGAGATAAATACTTGCATATTTAAAACAATGATGTACAATATTATTACAGGAAAAGTTACAGAAAATTATCACTTCAAAACAAATGTTGATAATTTAATAAAATAAAATTCTAAATTATTAATTTATGTTTGAAAAAATGAATAAAAACATCAAATGAATCGAATGTTTTCAAGTTAACGTCGATTAGCACACAAATTCACGCGCAGATTCGCAACACATACGAAAATATCTCATCCTTGAAAGATCAACATCATATCTAGGGGTTCCAAATTGATGCCATATTCCAACATATTCGAATAATTCTCAAACGAATACAAAATATTTGAATACTAAAACGATCGAGTATTTCGTAAATAACCAAACAAAACCGGTCATTCAATATCTATCATTGTCGGATTTACTATACGAATCGATCTTGTATCCAGAATTTCTGGAACTACTTATCATTTTTTCAGCAATTTTGCTTCAGCTTAGCTCTAATATAAATATGACTGACCGATATTTCAGACAATATATCGCTCAATGTAAACCAGCATAAGTATTCAATTCAATTAATAATTTAAGATAAAATAATTTCATATAAAAAACTATTCGAATATTCGTCCTGCGAACCCTAAACAACTGAACAAAAATGAACACGCACTAAATAACATTTGAATCATTTATGACAGCTTGTGATCCGAACTTATTCTATCAAAGATCAGGTGGTAAATCGACCTGTATGAACTTGACATAGGTAATGAACATACTACATCGATTGAAAAGAAATGTCTTCATATGAAAAACTATTCGAATATTCGTCCTGCGAACCCTAAACAACCGAACGAAGATCAACAGACACTAAATAACATTTGAATAGTTTTTGACAGCTTGTGATCCGAATTTATTTTATCGAAGATCAGCTGATAAATCGACCTGCATGAACTTGACATAGGCAATGAACACACTCCATCAATTGAAAAGAAATTACTTCATATGAAAAACTATTCGAATATCCAAACTGGAAGCCCTAAACGACCCAACAAAACAGCACAGGTAAATCAGTTTGCACAACATGCAATTCCACCAAAGACCACAACGATTAATCGATAAGACTACAATCAAAACCGAAACGCGACAGACTATGATGATGTCAACGCTGATGCTGCTTCTCCGCGACTACGAACGTTCGTCTCGTACGTGCTTCGGACGACAACTGCAGTTTGTTGTTGGCGAAAGTGCTCATCGGCAAGAAGGCTAGATATCGAGCGTACATTTGTATTATACTACACAACTGTGCACTTCTCGTTCGTTGCCTCTTGTTTTGTCTTTTCTTGTGGTGTTGCCGTTGTCGTTGCTGATGGACGTTTCGAAGAAAGTGTCTCCGCGAGATCGAGCAGAGATTGCGTAAAATCTGATGTTATGCGATTTCGAAATGATCTTGTTTTTATCGGTGTGTGATGCTTTTGAATTTTGTTTTTGATGGTAATGTATTGAAATTAGTTTCAATTTTCATCTATTACTTTGTGGTGATTGACTCTATCAAAATCCAATTGGTTGGTTATTTTATAATTGGATAATACATTAATACATACCTACATATGTATGTATATCGGTTTGACATTGTTATTTTCAAATTGAGTTGAAAACTGTATCGAAACAATAAACTGTAATCTAAAGATAGATCTATCGACCCAACATTCAATTAAAGCACGGTAAAAATTGAAAAAATACATGTGAACATTATTTGAAAATTTCAATGTTTTTTATTTCATATTTCAATTTTTCTATTCAATGTTGGGAATTATATGTGCAATTCAATGCAATTAATATATCCAAACCATAAGTTTTTTATAATTCTTAAAGAAGGTATTATACTTCAATTTATAAGATAATTTAATATCAATACAGCAGTTTTCTGGTTGGGAAATAATAGAAAAGGGATAAAATATCATATATTTATTTACATATAAAATGTCATTGTTCGGTTAAATGTAATTATAATTGAGTTTTATTATATGTAAGTAATACACAGTAACAGTCTATTAAATTATAACTATTTACAACTAGATTTTTTTCAATGTAAATTTTTGTAGATAAGATTGTTTCACATAAGTAAATGCCAAATAATAGTAATAATATATTATAAAATGACTCATATTCTCTGGATTAATCTAAATTATTCTGTCTAATTGAACTTTACTACAATTCTGAATGGCAAGTGAGGAAAAACCATTAAAACACCGAATTCTCACCAAGAATTTTATGCAATTATGGATTCTTATAAATATTTTGATTGAAACTTGTAATTACTAAATGAACATTGATTAAAAAGAACAATTATGAAAATACAAAAGAAAATGATATACACATAGAGGTCACAATTATTAGTGGTCCAGAACTTTTAAAGAAGTTGATATTCTAACGAAATTAATTATTTTGGCAACATTTAAGAAAACATTAAAATATTTAATATGAAAAATTAATGTCTCGTGAAAAAGGACATTATAAACTCAAATATTGGATATTTTTGAAAATTTTTATTTAAGTGACTTATTTCAAAAATATAAATAAAAATAAATTGTATTTAAACGAAACTAAGAAAGTGAACATCGCACATAGATCACAGTTTTATAGTGTATTCATACACAGGATATTGATATATGAACTCAACTCATGCATCCTTCATCGGAAACCATGTAAATCAATATAAAAATACAAACTTGGCCGCGCAACGAGGCAAGTAGCTCGAGACAAGGAAGCAATAGAAATAATCCAACTTACTGTCATAAAAAAATAAACAAATACATAATCAAAACCACCTGTAATATTGTATTATAATAATGTCTTATAGAATAATTTAAAATATTTTATCATATACCCATCGATTCCACCGCTTACTTCAGTGAAAAATACACCATATATGTAGGGGAGTGAACAAAATGAACTGACTGAAAATATATACGATTCTGAAAGAAAATGTGTACACTACATACATATAGTATTCACATGAAGAACTCTTCGGTGGAATGTGAAAGTGGAAGTCACGTAGCGTTACTCGGACGGTCCAAAATGGAAATCTCTATTAATCTCAGACCTCTCGTGCAAGGATCGGTGAGTCGTAAGCCTCTCGGACCGTATACGCGTTCATTTTGTGACGCCACAAATTTAGATACCTTTCGAAGACACTAGAAAAAAATTACAACAGTTTTATCATTGTATTGTTATCATATTATATTAAGCATCGTGCAAATATTACCTTTTCGTAATGCGTTTCCGTGCAAATGTATATTAAATAAGCTGTCAAACAAGCGAGACATCCTTCGCAATATGTACTGCAAGCCGCTTTTTCGGCTTCGGCAAAATATGCATTCAATTGATTGATGGTATACTCGAAAGCCTGAATTTCAATCTGAAATAGATAAGTTAAAAATGTTATTACGTATTGATTGTGAACGTATGAAAGGATGGATGCATTTATAAGTTAAAAATTACATTTATTAAAAGAAAATAAATGCCATATTAAATAATTTCGAATTAAGAAAATAAAGAACACAGGGTCACCTTATATATAGGCCGAATGGTGACCTCATTATTGAAACATATGTTTACGATTAAACACTGTCCCAAATTGAATGCAAACCGATACCACGAATATATCATAAAGTGAGACCATTTAAAAGCTCAATATTGTACAATTGGCAATTAAACGAGATACAAGACTAACACTTATCGAATCAAGTTGAAGAGTATCTAATTAGGTTAAAATTGTACAGGCGTGTTGATTTAGCGAATAGAGTACATATATCAGTTTATGAATAGGCCAAAAATCGGGTTAGGTATTGAATTTTTCTAAAACATTTCCTTCAGACTGCTGACTGTGTTATATATTTTATGATATTCTATTGTCGAATGATAAAACATTGCATTTGGATTGTATTAGTCAGATTATGATGGTGATGAGAAGAGTGAGAATGTATTGACCCTGCCGTCCAGCTCCTGAGGAAACCTGGTCTGGAACTTGACAGACGTGCCCTCGGAGTAGTCCCGTTGCACGAACACCTTGAGGTACGGAGGAACGCCGAGTCCCGCGCCCGGGATTCCGCCCGGGGGCAACGGGGGCGACGGAGGAGCCGCGCCCCGAGAAGACATCTTGCGAGCGGCGAGACTCTCGCTTGTCAAAAATTCTCCCGACTCTGTGTACCGCACTCGCTTCTGTACCTTCTGTCGTCACTACCGTTCGTCTTCTGCATATTCATGTGTCATTGTTTATTATTTGTATGTACTAATTAAGATCTTATTCATTCTGAGCATATATCATATATTTGCTTGCATCTATAAGCTTATCAAATCAAAAACAGTATATTTAATTTTAGACTTTAAACACATATTCACAAAGTTGTTAATTGTGTGTCTTAAATATTCAGCAGCATTCGAGCGGTCGCTTTAAAATATTTGGTGTTGTGTACTCTTCGCCAAGAAAATGTAATAAATTATGTTCTTAAGTTTTAATTGAAATTCCAAAAATAGCACTTCAGGCCATATTCGTTTAAATAAAAATGAAATTTTTATGAAATAAAAAAAAAGGAATTTTAGAAGTTTCTCCAAGGCAGCACAATTCTCCTATTTTCATATGAATTTAATTTTTACACTGCAAATCAGTGAATTAAACTCAGACCCGGATTAGTAATGTGTAGGTGCTTAAACTTCAAACCCGGAGTTTCCGATCTTCCGGGTTTCCAGGTCTTAGCGCTCACGTTGGCAGCTCCGCAAACGTCCGAGCCGTCAGATGATTGTTGACAGACGCCGGGTGTAGCGAGTTGCACCTCACTTACGCTTCGACGAAATGAACGATTTTGACGCCAAAGAAATTAAAATTGAGTTTTCTCCGACTTGCGACGAAGAGTCGACGTTCGACGCCAGTACAGACATTAAAACCGAACCGTCTCCGGTTCCCGACGACGGATTACATCGCTTCGAAATTAAACAGGAAGAATTGGCCCGTCTTCAAGAGTCCGTTCGAATAGCCGGCACCGAAACGGGAGACGAAGAGGTCAGTGACAATAGTGAATGTACTAAAATTTACTGTACGAATCGTACCCGATCTTTCGACTACGGCCAGTTCTTTGATTACAACTGTCAAAACAGAAACGAACATACTGCAGTATGTGTATCCGTCTCTATTTCGCTATTTTTTGACAGTTTAGTTTAGTCAGAAGATTGCCTGCATATGTTAACAATGTGTTAGTGATAAGAGCTGTAAAGTTTTATAAGAAAAAAAAGCATGTTGTTAAATGGCTTAGGAATCTTTTAAAATATCGAGTATAAATATATGTATGTATTACAATACATACCGTTGAATGCCCCAAATGAGATAGCTACCTCGAAAATCAAACTTACAAATAAGTTTGAAACCGTCAACTTTATAGTAAAATTAATCGTTCCATAGTAATATTTCAGTCAAACATACATTGCACTCTAAATTTTAAGAAAAATAATATTTTTCATGTCGAGCTTAAGTTGGATATTTTTTTTGAAACACGTTTTATTTGCTTCGATTTTTGTGCTCTTCGAAACTGGTTGAAAATTTTTTTAGTCGTTAGATTAATTTTTCAGAAAAATAAAGAGATTCTTACATAATATATTTAGTTTTCTTACCCTCATTTGATATTTTAGAACAGAGATTAATTCCCACAACTCCTAATTCACATAACTACAGATTTGATGGTTTAGTTAGTTTACTTTAGTACAGGTAAGGTTAGGTTGCAATAAATCAAATAAATAAATTAGATGTTAGCGATAACAAGTACCTAAGTAAGTTTCAATTCCTAATATCTAATGGACTTGTCAATATTTACAGTTAAAGTCCAAATGTGATCTTATTCGGTACGTTTTACGCTATATAGCAGCAACAAAAAAACTAACTATATCTGCTTCAAAATATCGCAATAAATTGTAGGTATTCGGTACTGTCCCAGTAGTAGTGAATTATATGGCATTTTTGTTAATTTATGGTAATTTTCGGAAATTGATTTGTTGAAACAATATAGCTTTTCAATTGACTGACACAAACTGAGCTAGAATGAATCTAGATGAAAAATTTGTTTTCTTTTTTTATGTAATTTTCAATTATTCACTATTTGTTTGTAATATTTCTGATGTGTGAAATAGTGAAAGTGAATGAGCAACAGTCAAACGGTAGGAAAAAACCTCTTTGGAAATATGTGTATTATCGAAAAAAAAAGTACTCGTAACATGAGGAAATTGCTCTTTACAAAATCAATAATACTGATAATATGTCAATATATCGAAATAATATTGATGAAAATTTGTAGAAAAATATATCTTTAGTCAATATTGAAAATGTATCTAAACATTTTGAAGCATCATTTGTAATATTTCCTTTAATTTCAGTTGCTTGCAAGATTACAGAGTGAGAATATGGCTTTCCCACCGACTTCCCCTCCTAGTGATCAAGTTTCTGTTCGAGATCGGTATTTCACAACTATGCTTATAGCAGCATATCGTGATTGTCCAGAATTATGGCGTGTGAAATCGGAGGGATATTTCAACAAACATAGGAAAGCAATTGCGTTGGAAAAAATTGTTGATGCTTTGAAACAATATAAACCAGATTTAACTGTTGAACATTTAAAAAAGAAAATTAACACTCTACGCACAAATTTCAACAAGGACTATAACCACATCCAAACTATGAAACGGTCAGGTGTTGCACCAGAAGATATCCCACAACCTAATGCATGGTACTACAATGATCTAATGTTTATTAAAGACCAGTTCAAGACAACAGAAAATCAAAGTTTGGAGGTGAGATTGCTATCTTCAAATACTTTTTTTTTTTAGTTTTAAGTTTAGGAGCTTTTGTATTTTAGAATGCTAACAAGATATACTAATGTTTTAATTTGTTTATTTTATTAATATGGATTTTATTTTACTAATCAGTTTCTTTGCATTGCAGAATCAAATGTCGATTGATGAAAAATCACCTTTAGCATCCATAAAACAGCCTTCACCAATCCATATCGCTCTTCCTCCTCCGTCAAAAAAAAAGAAACAATCTCCGCAAAATAGTACCGAAGAACTACTCAATGTAGCTATTGCTTATTTTAAAAGATCCGAAACTGAATTGGATTTATTAGCAAAGACATGGGCTATCAAATTAAGCAAAATGGTTCCAGATCAGAGACGTTTGGCTGAAAAATTTATCAATGACATTTTATTTGAAGCGGAAATGGGAAAATTAACAATGGATTGTGTGCAATTTTTCACTTCATCGTTTTCACATTCGCCTTTAGCATCACATTCGCAGCGCTGTTGCTCGAGATGTGGATCTTCTACATCACTCAATGAATCTCACCTTAGTATGAATCACACATCATCACCTAATCATGTGAATTCTAATAATAATACACCAAATAAATCCAAGAGACCTTTGCAACCATTTTGAACATGTAGAATGGATATATAGAAAAGTGGATAGGTAAAAAATAAATATATACCTAGATAGGCTGATCATTGTTTTTTGTATTACTGAATAATATTGTTTATGCAGAATAATACGTTGTTAGAAACCTGTTTTGTTCCAAAGAATCCAGGATGAACGGTCATCAAATATACATATGTATATGTAGATATGAGTATTTTAATATAAAAAAAATGAAAGACATTGTAAACTTGTAAAAATAAAAAATAAATGCTGTTTCTATTTTAATTTTTCTTTTCATATTATTGAGATGAATGGATTGATTATTTTAAATAAGAAATCTAGTTGTTTTAAATTTGTAAAATTCCACACAAGACTAGTTTAAATTGGTCTCTGTTATTAATTATGATAAATATTCATTTTTTATCAATCTTTGGATTAATGTCTTAATTTTGAATTGACTTCAAATAAATTAATTACAATTCAAATGTTTTTTATTTATTTTTGTATTTACCTATGTAGTGATGTCGATTAATCGAAACCTCTTAAGTGAAACTATTTTGATTTATTGTAAAATGCTGAAAATATCGATAAAATTGCAAAAAGTTCATACAATAAAATAGTGGTATGTGGGAACATTTGATATTTCCCCTTTGTTGTTATCCTCGAATTTTTTCCAATATATTTAGAATTAAGGGGAATGGTAGGACACTTCGCTATAGGTTTTGTTTTTTATCTCTAACTTTCTTTTGAAAATCATATTTTGATGAAAATAGTGTCAAAACACTCGGTAACACATTGTAGCGATCGTCGCTATTATGTTATGTCGTAGCCTATTAATACTGACAATAGAAAATAAAATATCGCTTTTAGTTTTTCTGGAATGGGGGGGAGAGAGGGGATCAAGTATTATATTGTGTTACGTAGGGATACGTAGCTTCTTATTCCCCTACTTATAAGATATTATTATAATTAATGTATTATTATTATTATTATAAAAACATTTAATAAGTGTGTAATATATATGTATATGAAAACTAGGCAATAATTTCAATAAAAGTATGAAGGCTACTAAATTTGTTCAATTTTAGGTGTATTTTAGTAAATTCAGCACAAAAAAGGCCAGACGCGCAAGATGACAGTTGTTTGTTTTCATTATTTCGTCGGTATTTTAGAACATGATTGTACGTCAAAGTAAACTTAACTTCTAAATATATAATTCAGATTTACATACGTATTTACTTATAACATATTATAAAATGGATCATGTAATTTTCGTGCGTCAAGGAAAAGATCCAAATGCAAGCGAATTATTGAGGCTATCGATAATGTCTCAAGTAAATTATGCATTTGTAACGTTCTTATTCAAAGAAGCAAGTTTCATTCATTACCACAAAAATGATTTTCAACTTTTCTTTTACACAATCAAAGTTTCAATGTTAACATTTATCGTTTACAGATTGTGATTCAAGCCACTATCCTGTTGTCAGCAATTTTTTTCATATTCCTCGGATTGCCAATTGGATGGTGTATATCCACTATTCCTATAATCGCATTCTTAGTTTATATATCTACTTATGGTTATCATGCTATGAAAGCGGCAGAAATCACTAGTGTATACATATTTCATTAATTTTTACACATGTAGATGTTGTATTATATGTATTTTTCTTACATAACGATGATAATTTCAGATTGAACCTATGAATTGCTGGATTGCTGAAGCTTATGAACCATATTTTATGTCGACTGATCCTTGTGATATTAAATATGAAATTTTTAATACGTCTGAAAATATTGAAAATATAACTGATTCAAAATTAAGGAAAAAAGTATGAAATCAATAGATTACTTACATATGTTCGATTTGATTTATTGTCATTGACTTATTTTTAGATTGTAGGTGTTGTTTATGTGAGAGATTTTTTCGGACCAATGAACAGTTTATGGCTCTATGGACTTGCAGTAGATCCTAAGTAATTAATCTTGAATTATATCGAGGTATTTATTTCGATATTGATTCTTATTTATTTTTCAGATATTATCGTAAAGGTATTGGAAAGCTGCTTATAAAAAATGCTTATGATTTTTCAAAACGTCGGAATTACGATACTTTAGAATTAGTGATTACAGATCTGCAAAACGAAGCTCGATTAATGTTTTTGGAAATAGGGTAATTTTTTTTTGAAACTTTATTGTTTGTTTGTAGTTTCTTGAATATTGTTAATTTTTCAGTTTCAAATTGAAGCAAATATATCACAAAAAGTTTTTAGGACTAGTGCCTCTTGGAAAATACCAAATGAGCCTTTGTACTTCTACTCCGCAAGACCAATAAGTGTATTAATCTTAAAATTCATTCCATTTTAATATTTTTATATGAAGCGTTGTATTATTATTTGCCAAGTATAATGAAAGTATTTTTTTTAACAATCAATAAACTATTTTATTTATTTATTCAACTTTCATATCTTATTGTTAGATATCAAATCAGATAATCAAAGAATGAGCTTGAAATCACTAATGTTATACATTGATTATTGAAATTTTACGATACTTTCCTACTTTACATAATTAATTATTTTAACATGATTCGATTTTTATCCCAACTACATAAGTAAATTTTAAATAGATAAAAAATGTCAAGCCCAACCAAATTTCAGGCTCCAATATTGTATTTTTTTATATTGATTGAAAAAATAATGAAATATGTAACGTTGAAATGATCGAATTTGTTATGTTAATGAATTTTAAGGGAATATAAAAATATTTTATCACGCCGAAAAAAAACCCAATGTATGGTCGATATTTATCTTGTTACGTCGCGACATAACAAATTCAAATGTCAAACCGTTGAGTCCGACGTTCAAGCCGATTGTCAAAATTACATTTACGGTGTTTTTTTCACTCAAAATTGTATTTTCATAGTATTTCTTTTAAAAACAACGAATTATCATCATTGTATTAGTCTATCATACTATTATTGATAAATTAACACTTCTCGACTTGTTGTTTACGACAAAGTGTGTCAGTTCGTTGAAGCTCAAACAAGGTATTAAATATGAATTTCTCCGCTCTGTCCGAAAGAAACGACATATCTATACAACCAGAAGATTTGTATGAAAAATACTCTTCCCTTAAAATTCAATATGATAACGTTTGTAAACAAATTGATGTAAAGCAGCAAGAATTGTATGAATGTAAGAAAAACTATCAGGTAGCATCAGAACTCAATGAACATCTAAGTACTGAATTAGAAGTTTGGCAAAAGAATGAAAACAAACTGAAACAAGAACATTCACACAAGATTAATGCTTTGAACGAGGAACTAGAACAGTTGCGACACGAAAAGTGGAAAGAATCTGAAAATTTTCAAAATACCTTGGAATCCTTGCAATTAAAAATAGTATCTCTTGAGAGTAAAGATTCAAATGTGGAAGAAAAAAGTTTGTGTCAAGCGGATAATTCTAAAATTATTGAAGAGTTGAAACAGTTTGAAGAAGAAAATGGTAATTTAAAAGAACTTATAAATGAACAAAGAAAAAAATTGAATGAGAATGATGAAATTGTTGAGGAATTGAAGAACGAGGTGAAAGTTTTAAATGAAAGAGTAGAGAGTCTGAAGATAAATTTGCAAAACAAAAAGGAAGAACTTGTGTCTGTGACAGAAATGCTGCATTCTGCACAAGAAGATTTTTGTGGAGTCAATTCTGAATTGCAACAAATAAAACAGCAAGCTAATATACACGGTGAATATTTTGTCTTTGCTTTTATTACTGTTTTCACTTTTAATTATTTCTACTATTCAAATTTCAATGATTTTCAGCACCAAAAGGCAATTCACTATTTGCAGAAGTAGATGATAAACGTCAAGAAATGGTTAAAAGTTATTCTCAACTCAAGGATAAAGTTTTTCAGGTATATAAATTATATCTATTTCAATATTCAATTAATATATTTTTATGAATTTCTCTTAAGATGTTTTTGGTATTCTTTAGTTAAACAGGGAATTGATCAGTAAACAAGCTGAAATTGATTCTCTTCTTTGTGAGAAGAAGACTCTTTGGGAAGAATATGCTGGACAAGCTAATCATCACGATGCTGTTCTAAATAGTATTATGAATTCAATTTTTCTGTTTGTTTTCTTATGATTAATATTAAATATAAAATAAAACATGAATTTGTTATTAGGAGCATACGAACGTCGAATAACAGATCTGGAAAAAGAAAATGATCAATTACACAGAGAAATTGCTCAATGGTATAAGTCTAATTTAGACTGCAGTTCTTCAACTATTACTCAATGGATTTCAGGAGTATTAGATTATTATAGGTAGTTTGATAGTGAATATTTGAGTTTAAAACTAACGATTTATTATTACTCAACTTTTTGTTTTTGACATCTTCAGAGAAGAAAATCATAGATTAACTAATGAATACATGGCCAGCAGTGTTGATAACTTAAGCAAAGAAAGAAAACTCAGGGAGCTTCACAGGCAATTAGTGACATGGCGTACGAAAGCTATGGAAGCCAATGCAACGATATCTCAATTGCAAACTTCATCACAGCTTGCTGATCGACCGAAATTGCTTAAAGATATTAATAATTACTCTCCTAAAGTTGATTCGGGTAATGTTTCTCTCAGATCTGATAAACAAAATGGAAGTCAACTTTCGAATGCTTCTCAAGATAAAGAAAACTCTAATGTCAGTCAAGAAATTTTAGCTGAAAATGGTCACAGCGAAGTTCCACAGAAGCCAGGAATATTGGTAACAGGTGGAACAAAAAGCAAAACGGTGAAAAAGGCAAATTTTGTATAAATAATATATAATTTTCGAAGAAATTTATGAATATTTGTAAGATTAAATGTATATTTTAAGGAAAAATGTATTTGTATTTTCATATTGATCATTAATTATATGTATTTACAATTAGATTTTTTTGAGAGAAAAGTGATTATTTTTCTTTATCTTTATATTGTTCACATAGATGACTCTATTGCATCCTAACTCATCAATGTTTAAGTAATTGGAAAAAAATAACATATTTTCACAAACATAATAGTTTTCTTATTCTGCAAATTCATCCCAATCAATTCAAGTCAAACAGAGCCACGTTTTGATAACATAAACGGTGCAAAAACAATTCTATCAAAAGCGTAAATTATAATATGCAGGTATTAAAAAAAAAAACTTTAATTGGGTAAAAATTGAAAATCACGACGCGAAAGGTCAACAAATGATCAAAGAGCGAACACACAATGTGTATTATATTATTTATTCTCTATTTTCATTATAAATTCCGTGAAAATGTGTGCACACCGCATTGTGAGTGATAATTCTTGTTGCGCATTCGAACTTTGGGCGTGCGAATCGTCGCTAATTAAAACGAGACCCGTAATTATCGAAATCCGTTAAGATGATTGATGCGATTCTCGTATGTAATACAATATTTTGTTGCGTGTTAATTGACTTTTATGTGTTTGATCTTCGGAATATATCTTGAGATTTCGATAGTTTCGATGCGATGGGAAACGCTGACCGTGCAGAAATATTTCTTAATCGGTCAGATAATTGCCGTACCCTTTTATATATTGTTTAAATGTCAAGCTTGACAGGGGTGCTTAACATATTTATATCGTGAGAATATTTATGGATGCGATTCTGATGAATATTTATCGCTCGTTAGTATAATAAGAAAGAAAAGCAATAGAGAATTCGATGGGCACGAATAGTGAAAATTGTTTTCATAATGTGCATTTCGATAAGATTTGTACGAAATCAGCTCGACAGTGATTTAAAGCTTTGCGTTATATCGTAATTAATACCTAGACAAAATATTTTGTACTATATGATCACAATTGCATCAAATGAACTAAACGATAAAGACTTAAGAATAACTTTTTTATTCAAAATTTATATGATTTTCAATGTGGGTCAGTATTTTAATAGATAAATAGCTGTTTATCAATCAGGTATTTTTCTTGTTTAATTGACAGTTATAAATTTCCAAATGTAACTGAAAATTCATTCAAATTCTTAAAATTTTCAACTCGCATAGAATTGCAAAATGATTCTTTAATCATCGAATACAACTCAACGAAAACGAGAACAAGAAGATAAAACCTTCATTTGCAATCTCGAAGAAAAAAATACTTTAAAAAAATTGACCCAAATCGATCTTCAGAAGACGCTTCGTTGCACTTTTTATCCAGATAAGCTATTAGACGAATCTCGTTGCTTTATTTACGGACTGTCCGTTCTCGTTTTCTGAGGATTCGCTCAAAATCCTGCGCTTTTTTTCCTCATTTTCGAATCCGAGACAGCATTCTTCAAAACGGTCGGGTCCGAAGATTTATTCTCGTCGAGCTCGTGGTGCGTGCGCCTAATTGCAAGTGGACCAGCTCTGATTGGTAAATGTGAAGGTCGACTATTGTCCGATACGGATGAGATTTATAGCTGGTTTCCATTTGCACGCCCATCCTGGATCGTCTTCCGAAGACCACCTCGCACTGCATGTTCGCATATATTCACGATCGAAGATTAAAATCAATCAGCTATATCTCAGCGTGAGATCTGCTCGTTTTCAATTTAATCTTGTACTTGTGAAAAGTTATTCAAGTTTTCTTCTACTGTTAATGTGCTGAAGTGCTTGTAGAGAAGATCATCGATACGACACTTGACTTAATCTAATCTATTTTAAAACTTAATCCAGTCTAACACAGCTTCCATTTTCAAAGCTATTTTTACCGTCTATTTTTATGATGATTATAAAAAAGTGGTGCCAGCTTTTAAATGCAATTATGGTATTCATCGTTGAAGAAGGGCATGATTATTTAAACATTAGATGTAGATCAAAAGATATATTTATGATATAAATTACAGATCACAGAGATTTTTAGAAACGAAAAGAAATTTTTTCGCCTACAGCGCTATTTTTAATGTTTAAAACAAAATGTATGTTGAATAAAATGTGCATTCATTTGTTTGAAATAGAAAAAAGTAGAGTGAAAAACATTGTATCTCTCTTGATAAAATTAAAATGACGCCTCTATGCATATTATGAAGCTTTGTATAGGTTATATCATTTTTCATAAAAGATGATCCTTTTTCGAAATAAATTTAAGATTAAACTATGCAAACGAAAACGAATTCGATATTTTTGCATTTTCCTCAAACAAATTTCGATGCTGATATAATTTATGCTATAATCCTCCGATTGTGAACATACAAAGTGCTAGACCGATAAAAATACGTCGAGATTGAAAAAAAAAAATACAACTTGTACAGATTAGAAATCGCCACAAGATTTGTTATCCGAATTGTACGGTTCAACAAAAATGCGATTCCTATAAATTTGATCATTGTGTGCAAACAAAAGTGATCTTGTCGATGTCGACGACCCCACAATTTCAGGTTTTGGAAACAACGACAAAATATGGATGTGCTCCAAAACCAACTTTGAGCGATTATTCTGTATCATGTCAGCCTCTCTTCGAACGCAACGCTCTTATCTCGTGGAAAATCACTTTTTTTGTTTGTTTCGCAATTTATTGAAACTAGACTCTTGGAGGATTCGTCTCGTATATAAATAATAATGAGAAAAAAATCTAGATTAACCTTTACCCGCGATAGTTCGATAGCGTGTTTTTGAACCCGGATTCGAGTTGTACGAAGATCGTCTTCAGTTGTCGTCTTTGATTAGTGTTTGAATCTCTCAGCGAAGCGGCCTTTGATGAAATTGAGCATTGAAAAGTTTTAGGATAAGACTTTTTTTTATATACGTACGATGACATTTAGAATAGATCCGATCGAAAAAATCTCTGAAAAAAGGTTGTACGTCGCTTAATTCTGTTATATGGGCGGATGCGCTATTGTATTGCGATTGTAATATTTTGGCGTGTCATGAAACTTTTCATATTTTTTTTCAGGAAGTTTTAGATTCTGATGGAATATGATTTACAATTTAAATTAGTTTAGTATATTGCAGCTTTTATTTTTGATACGAGGGGAGGTCCAAAAGTTCGTGGAATGAAAGGGTTCTAAATATAATTTAACAACAAATCTATTTTTCCCTTTAAATATAATCTTCCTTAAGCTAAATACACTTATTAGATCTATGAATTAATTTTTCTGCACCATCATAAAAATATTTTTATCTTTTGAGCCAAAATTGCTTACTTTACCTCATTGTCATCGGAAAAATTTCTTCTCTTTAAGTCTTTTTTCAAATTTGGTAACAAATAAAAATCACTTGGGGTCAGATCTAAACTGCAGGTGGGTACTTTAGTGATTCAAAGCCATATGTGTGCAGAGCAGCAATTGCAACTCTGCTCTTGTGAACTGGCGCGTTGTCTTGCTAGAGCAACACACTTTTGGTCAATTTTACTCGACATTTTTCCTTTGTGGTCTTCTTTAATTTTTCTAAAATCATTGCGTAGTATTCTCCAGTTATGGTCCTTCCCTTTTCTTTGTAGTTAATGAATAATATCATATCACAATCCCCAAAAACAGTAGCCGTCAACATTTCAGCTGACTCCGACACCCTGAATTTCTTTGGCGGTGGTGTCCTCTTTTTATGACATTATATACACTCTTATTTAGACTCAGGTTCAAAGTGATAAATCTACGTTTTATCTCCACTAAAAATCCGCTTCAAAATCCGTGCAGGTTTGTCTCCAGACAACTTCAAAAATTGTTTTGACGCATGGACGCGCTACTGTTTCTGAAGAGGCGTGAGCATTCTCGATACCCATCTTGCACTGACTTTAATTATACTCAGATGATCATGTAGGATTCGCAAAATGGTGGTATCTGATACTCCAACTAATGCAGATAAATGTTTTTTTTTCAAAAAGGTGTCCTCCAGTACAATTTTTTCCACTTTTTCAGCGATAACTGATGTGATGGCCTCAACTGGCCTTCCTGAGTGGGGGTCATCTTCAATCGACTCCTGACTACATTTAAAAAGACCAAGCCACTTGAAAATCATTGATTTACCAGGGCACTGATATCCATAAACTGTTTTCATTCATTCATAATGGTCTGAACGTTCTGTTCTTGCTTGGCAAGGAATTTTATCACAGCACGGTGTTCAATTTTCTCCACAGTGTTAGTTTTCTCTCGGATTGACTTGTTTAGCAGGCGATTTTTCGTAAACTAATAATACGAAAGAGCTGAAACTTAATTTATATACTACTGATTAGTCACTAATTAATATAAAATATAGCGACCGATCCTATCCCCACTCCATCCCCTCCATTCCACGAACTTTTGGACCTCCCCTCGTACTAAAAGAAAATTCTAGTAAAAAATGAAAATACATATGCATCGAAACAATTTTACATTTAAAAGGATTTTCAGTCTGTTATGTATAATTGTTTAACAATCAATGTTTTGATATATGTATGCAGTTTGATTAATTAATTTAGTCCTACATGTAATAATAGAGATGAATAAATTAAAAGATAAGACAGTGATGACTCACTAGTAGAAGGTTTTATTTTATGAACAGAATACAATGTAAGAAAAAACGTGTATACAAGTCCTAAACACAATTGTTATTTAAACTCATAATAAATTCAAAATAAAAAATGACTCAAATTTGACATTCAACACGTCTTCTGGAAAACTTCCTTCGATAGATTTGTATAAAAAATCACCTATAAATCATACAAAGCTAGCTGCACATTCGAATGCCAAATTCTCTGCCAATATTCATCAAAACTTCTTTTGCATGTAATTTATCTCACCTACCGTTAAGATCAAGGAAAGCTTCGCACCTTTTTCGAACAGAGACACAATTCGAGCTGCGACATTTCCGAGATCGATTAAGATCTGTCACGTTTTTACACTTCACGTGACTATGCACGTTAACAAGGGAGGATCTAGAGATCACGACTCGTATTATGGAGTCATCAGATTTTCTCGCTCGTTTAGTGGAAAAACGGCGAAGTCGACAACCGCTCCCACTTCTGTTCGTCTCGATTTTTCTCGATCTGCATACAATACGATGTCCACATTCCGAAAGCTTGCATTCGTAATGCGCCCTGGCCTTGACGCCTTGACACTTGACACATGATAGGATTGAATATTCGAATTGTTTACCGAGATAATTGAATATTCGACTGTCGATTGCGATTTCGACGTTGCGAAAGTCGATTAATGCGTATGCGTTTCGTCATCGATGCGAGATAAAAGGTATATTAATCAATTTCATGCGATGACATTAGATAGAGCGAAAGAGGTCAAGTTTGTGCTTTCCATGATCTGTTTAATATTTCTTAACGATTGTAATCGATGATCAATAATATCGTATATGTACCTCTTCAATATTGGTGGAAAACCACTTTCGATTAGATGAAAGCATTAATCATTTAGGGACGTATTGAAGGAGCCTATCAATATAGGTAAATATCTATAAAAAAAATCGTTTTTGACAATATTAGATATCAGATTAAATGCTTTAAACTTTACTGCCAACAGTTCTTTCAATTAAAGATAAAATTGAATTGTTATTTGTGAATGATTTGAAATTCATTTATTAGGATTTTTCGTATCTTTATCAATATCAATAGATAAAAATCCATCTCAAAACTTATAATTTCAAGACTCGCAACAAAATCATTACCTACTAATTTTCTCAGAATGAATATTAGTGTCAATATTTATGCACGTTTTCAATATGGAGCAAAAAATATTTGAATTAACTCATTGACAATATTATCGATCGTTTAGTGGCCACTTAATACGCGGATCTCATTCTGTGAATCACGCGCTAAATATATTAATTTCGTATCGATTTGATAGAAAGCTGATTTTTTTTGGATTTTTCCTACACTCAAGGACTACCTAATATTATAGTGTATGCATAAAAAAATATATGAAGTTCATCTTTAACGGAAAAGTCTTGACAAAGGTCAAGCATGCGTGTGTGTACCGCGAATCGAATTTATCGATACAGTCGGCTCGTGTTAAATTGGTAAAACGTCAAACTCGAGAGGATAAATCGGTAAAAAAATCAATAAATATCTGCGGTATTTAAGACGTGATCCTGTTCGTGATTTCGACCGCAAAGAATAAAAATATGTAACCATTAATTCTGAGGCTATTTTGGTTAAATTATGCTATCCGATGCATCTTCTATTCTCTACTTGGAAAAAATGTGTAAAAAGGTTCGTCGTGTTGCTGGTTTTGCGTTTTTTTTCCTAGGAGTCGTAACTGACTGAGATGTATTTTTGCTAATCGTGGTAATAATTATTATCACTATACAGGTTTTTGTGTTGATTGATGTGTTTTGCTTGTGAATTCGACGTTAAGTTTTTTTCTAAGGTCATAAATATGATCAATATAACGTGAGATGAAAAAAACGATATTACTTTATGTAATATGCAAATTTAGTGATCTATCATTAGTGATCGCATTTTATTCAAGTTTATATGAAAGTGATAAAAGTAATGATTTGATTTAAATATATTAATTTCATGGGATATTAGGTACTATGTGTGTGTGTATTTTTTTTGTGTAAAATTCAAAACATTTACTTTTTATATTTTGTTTTTACAGAAACAAGTTTTGAATAGGTATAAGAATTTTTCTAATCAAATATTCATAATATTGACAATTATTAATACTGTGACTAGTAAATTATCGAAGTATGCAAAAATGACTAAGTTTTATTTTTTAAATAAAATTACGAATTTCCCAGAAAACAAAATCATTGTGAACAAAAGAAAAAATAATTTAATAGAATATTCTGAAAATGAATGTATAAAATAAAATATTTCTGCAATGCGTTCGGAAAGCTTCAATTTATTACTGTAGCGGTCATTGCAAAAATATTATATTCATTTACTTATACATACTTTACGACTACATGAATGTACACATAAATAATAATGGACACGATAATTATTTCAATTCATACAATTTATTTTTATGGATTAATTAAAATCATATCGAACTACCGATATATCTTTCGAACACACAAACCACCCCTATTCATTTATCATTTCGATCTCATACATTCACAGAAGCACTTAAAAACGAACTTCAGCCAACCATACGACAACAAAATCAACGAGATTAACAAATTTCAAGAACAGACAACAGACGACCTTGCTCGTCAATTTTCTGCGGTTTCCATCATCACCATCGATGTTTCCCAGGATACTTCAACTACATCGACACCTCACGACGCAACCACAGAATATAATTTCAAATCGATAATTAACTTATCTGAAATGATTATATAAGACACTTCAATGATTTATTCATGCAAGAAAACCACATACATTCAATTTCACTATCTATAATCAGCACTCACTTTTAAAAACGGTATCATCAACGAAACTCATCAATTTCACAAACAGACGTCAGACGACCTTGTGCGTCAATTTTCCTCGATTTTCACCAACAACAACATTTCACAGAACATTTCGAATTCTCTTATTCACACTATACATCCTCAAATCGAGAATGTGCATCTACAAGAGGATTATACTTGCAGTAAATAAATCATTATCACAAATTATTTTCACTTAACTTCTTGGAATCATTACATACGAAAAGAAATACTAAATCCAAAGGAATTCAAGAATCTACCAATATAATTAACGATCATGAACATCAATTTTCCATCATCATCAACGTTTCCCAGGATAATTCAAGCACATCGAATTCAAACACACATCATCAAATCGAAAATACACACATTAAAAAAGAACATATTAAACACTACAACCATATATCGATATAAACATGACAAACCACCCTAATTCAACAACATCATCAACAATTTCACGAGCAGACACCAGACGACCTTGCGCACCAATTTTCCGCGATTTCCATCATCGTCATCTTAGCTTCCCAGGATAATTCAACAGCATCAACACCTCATATCCTCACAGACGATACACACACATCCTCGAATCGAAGATGATGCATGTGGAAGCCGGTATCTGTGGAACTGACGAACCATCCTCTGCGAGTCACGACCGCGTCATCTATAAAAACGGCCGCTGGAGCATCTTCGCAGACCATTGACTATCCATCGGCTTCTGAAGCAGCATCAGCATCGGTATCAGTATCGGCATAGATTTCGCGTGTTTTCAGTGTGTTGGATTGTGAGGTTGCACGTGTCGAAGATGAAGACGTCGATCTGCGCTTTGACAGTGAGTGTCGTGGAGGATTGTTGATTTTGTGTTTTTATAACTGTTTTGTGATGTTTGACAATTTGTCTCGTTTGAAGTTTATTAGTATACTTCACATTGAGTTAGTATAATTTTTGTTTGGAAAAAATACTTTCGATTTTTGAAATATTAAGTGTTGTTGATTCTAGTATAGCATCTTAATATCTTTCAAAGCTTCAATATTATAATCGATTTTTTAACGTGTATTATAATATCCATCATTAGCGAAATAAAATAAGACGTATTATTTAAGAGGAAAAAATAATTTCATTGAGAAAAACTTATAATAGAAGTAATTTGTTAAATTATATACGATTAAAATTCCTATTAGATTTCCTTACTAATTGGTCCAAAAAAATACTAATTTCATTTAAGAATGAATCTAAAATTACAGAAAATTTTTCATTGAAAATTAATGCAATGATTGTGTGAATTTAATGTTTTCAAAAATTGGAAATCATTGAATTTTATTAGCTTTTGTTATTTATATGTTATGAAAAAATATTTTTATGCAATATTTCATAGAATAGACTTGTTTGCATTATTACAATAAAAAGAATCGAAAGATGCACGATTTAAAATTTCGTATTCGCATTGACAATAAAATATCCTAGTTGAATATATTTGCAATAAAAGTCAAAGAATTGCAATTTATTGTCAAACAAGGACACCTTGGAAGTATCTAAAACCTAAAGATACAAAAAAAAAACTTTTTTTTACAATATTCTAGTTATCGTTTAGTCTTTTAATAGGTATATGGAATAAAATAGCAGAAATAGAACTTTCTTGAAAGAAACCGAGAGCTGTATCATTAAAAAGCAAATTTATACGTGGGCGATTTAACGACTCGATAAAATAGAACCTGTCTTTAGATTTAAAATAAAATGCAATTCATGATCGAATCGTAGACAAAAATTTGTCCTTTGAGAGAACCAACTTTATATGGACGTAAATTCTTCGAAAACGTTTAAGGATATTAAAATATACTATTTTATTTCTTTGGAAATCCGAAACAAAAACCAAATGGGTTCTTACAAGAAACAATTTCCGTTATTGAATTTTCCGAACGTTGACACTGGAAAATTTACATTATATCACCATTATGGGTGTACCATCTCCTTGACATTGAAATCGTGCAGATTTTCGTGTTTAACGACAAAACCAGTAAAATCGTTGAATAATTAAACACCTATTGTGTCGACTAATTAGCAATGGGTTATTGACACGTCGAAGTGTTATATTATATTACGGTTAACTAACTGTCTCAATGCGTCATTGTTGTCGATCATTTTTTACACAGGTATATGAAAAAAAATCGAGCAAATGAAAAGTCGACCCGCATACACGTTTTCGAATATGGAATTGGATCATTTGCATTTTAGTTAATTGAGGATTTGTTCAAATATAGAATTCGGACTTTTTTAATTGGGGATCGCTTATCGTAAAGCGTTTGGTTTGTTCCATTTGTGCGATTCCTTTAATTTTATGTCAGAAATGTGTTTTTAATTAATTCTTATCTCCGACTGACCATATATGCAGTGGAGTGTTATCCTTTATAGACATAATGGATTGTGTTTACCGAGGATCTGGAAATTTATATATGTATTTAACAGAATGTTGGTGCTTAAGCCGGCTTTAAAAGCTTTTAAAATATGTAGGCACTCTTTAACTCGAAGTTTGCAATTGAATATTCTCGTTCGGGTTCTTCTTGAAACTAGTGGCTTAAGTTGCTCTTTTATTTTTCGTTCTGAAAGGTAATCGCTTTAATGGAAGTATCGCGTGAAATATATTACACGTATGTTTTTTTTCTCCATATTAATTGTTAATGGGTTGAACGTTGAGTTTATTCGTTGGAATTCACAAAGTTGTACGGCAGCTTTTAAGTTATTGCGTTTAATCAATTTCCTTAATTGAATTTGTTTATTATGAAAACATGAAGCGAATAAAATAGATTCGATAGTTTTAATAATAATATATTTCATTAAAAAATCCTTGAAAAAATATATCTTGACTATTTGTAATACAAGTGCTAATTTTCATGATATGCTCATAATATTTATTTTAGAATGCATATCGAAATTAATATTTATGTAAGTTATTAACATAAAAATACAATACAAAATAATAAAAATTCCTATTTTGAAAAATTCGCACATTTGACATCGTTTCCGATACGTTAATAAGCATTGAGGAAAAGGCACAATGGAAATACCGCATCATCCTTTTAACGAATCGCTAACACAATGAACTTTTAACTCTCGTCTTTTCAAAACTCACTAATGACGATAGTGACAAACGAACAATATTCATTCGTTCAAAAAGAAATTGTCGAGAATAATTATTTCGAAAAGCGTTTAAAAAGAGGCGCATTAATGACGCACCTATTATGTCGCCTCTGCACAAATAACGAGAACGAATCGCAAACAAAAGCATACATTTCAATAATCAAATGAAATACGATCGAAACGTATATTATTAATCTAAATAGAGAATCTAAAAAATAATATTTTTTACTCCATTCACGTATTGAGACGAGTATATTCTAACCCGACAGGTCAAACGAGATCCGCTTCGCAAAAAATCGAATAAACACCATGAAAGATGACCGAATCAACGACTCCTTCACACGTACGGGTCACGATGATCCATAGATCTGATCTATCTCGATTGTTCCGAAGGCAAACGATTTTCATAAGTCCGAAATGTCACTGTCTATCGATGATTTCATCTCGCGATTCCGGGGTTAGTAGGTACGTGGAAATGTCGATTGTTTGAATCACTCTGATAAGAATTCAAGTTTAGAAAAAATAGTCGTCATCGTTTCGAAGGTATGATATACGTAATCGATAGGAATCTTAATTCTTATTTGCATTCGTTCGGGTGTTTTAATGTCGTTTGCCGCGAGGCGTAAATACACTTTACTTGAAATTAGGGTTGGCTTTGGAAAAAAATACATTTTGTATTAAGAAGTCTTTTAATTGATTTTATGAAGATTATAATACATATTTTATTATTTGGATTTGAGCTTAGTTAGAGTGTCAAAACATCATTGAAATGAAGGACGATTCAAGTATTTGATTTACTATTAGTTTGAGTATCAAATCTTGTTCATTTGTTATTTAATTCTTATATTGAAGAAAAAATTTGATTCTCAGAAATAATTAGTAATTTTTTATAATCTTAGAGATTGAATACCCGGATACTCATTAGAAAATTCTAGTAAAATTTCTTTCGTCATATTCGAACGATTTTGATAGGTAGCCCTGTTCGACGCACGTCTTCTTTCAAATTCAAGGTGAAGATTATATACTGCGTATTACCATGATCGGATCTTCTCAAATATATTGTGAGAAAATATCGTGTTTTTATTTTATATCTTTGTTTAAGAATCGCTGTTTCCGCAAGAGGTCATCTACTCGCGTAATCTCATATTACATCGCATCAATTTTGAATTGTCTTATAATAAATTTAATTTTGACCATTTTTTTGGGTAACAAAACTGTGCGGAGATGTATCATTTGAATATGTATGCCATTCGTGATTTATTTAATGAAACGATCGGAAATACGTATGGTTGAAACAATGTATAATACATAATCTATGAAAGCTACACGTAATATTATACTTACAAAATAAAAAATGCAAAAATATTCCGAATTTATGTTATTATGCTGGCAAATATTAGATATCAAAAAATATTCATACGAGTTCTTTGAACTTTATTAAAAAAAAAATGAATAGATTTTTTAGAAGATGAAGTACACGCATATCCACAACCAGTTCTATTTATCTGTAATGAAAATTCGTAGAAAGTGAATAAATGACCGAATCGAATCTGGATATGTAGTATTTATTCCATTCGAGTTGCATCACGATTCGTTGTCCAGACATTTATTTTTTGTCTTTACTCAAATGTACTTGAGTTATTCGAATATCAGGTTGGCCACAATTCATAAAAATGAACACCTAACATGTTACTATGAGTTGAAATTGGATTTCGAACGAGTCTATGTACGAATATGTATGTAAATTAAGTTTTTCGGTGAAACTTTATTTCGGTATTCATTTTTTTACAAACCCCCTTTGAATACATATTACGCAAATGAAACTAACGTCTTACACATATTTTGAATATTTATACATGAAAATTTGAAATTTGAATTCGTTTTTTGTGATGAAGTGTACGTAATATTTTCATGAAAATATTTTAGAAACTTTTTTTTTTCAATTCGAAAAATCTCATTGCAATCAGGAAAATGAAATATTTAGATGAGCAGTCGATCGATATGTCGAAAATAAGTTATACGCATTTTTTAAACCGTACGAAGGCCGCTCAAAAAGCACATAATCGACCACTTAAACAAATCGAAGCACGTACAAGCCATAATTCTGCCTCATAGAACCTCCCCATTCGGAATATTTAAAATAATCACAGATCGCATTCGAAGAAAACGAAAGTGGCTCATGTGCATAGAGCGAATGGCATGTGTGTAATGTGACTGGAAGATACGATCCATTGTATCATTTCGAGTGTCGTCATTCGAGGAACTCAGAAAAACAATCGTAGATATCATATAATAATTTGGTATTTGATTTTTGAAGAAGGCCGTTACGAAACCAGAAATTCCAATACCGTAATCGATTCGGAGTATTAATTGAGTCATTGGGAAAATTGATGGGCCACGAGAATCATTAGTGAAAAATGTATAGTTCGTGAATTTGCTACAATTGAATTATTTTTGATTGAAAAAAATGAATATTTTTTTAGCTATACGATTTGAAGTATAAGATGGCACAAATAAGAAATAATTGATAGTGAAAAAAATCGAAAAAAGGCTGTCCTACGGTGAATCCGCAAGTCGTGATGTCGATTACGGAAGGTCATCATCGATGGACGATTTTCCCATTAATTTATGAACAATAAAAATTCATAAATGACCTCTAAGAACATGACCCCATGACAGGTGCCAAATTTATATATCAATAACAGAAAATAAAGGGTTAAACAGTTAATTAGAAATATTATTGCAAAACGCATGCAGGTGCTAAGATTTGATTTCGCAACGTTATTACGAATGATTTTTTTATTAATTATTACTTTATTATGTGATCTATGGTGAGAAAATAAAATTTTATTGTGTAAGGGTCGAATTGGTGAAAATAATAATATGTTTTCTTTTTAGAAGAATTCATATAATACCTATAGAAATTGAGTTCATAAAAACTTTATAGTAAAAAAAGCTTATATAATCATTTGATTCGCATATTTGTAAGAGATAAACATTGATGGTAATTCTTTGCTATGATCTTTTTTCAACAGTCAATCATCGATTTTATTATCCAACAACAATATCATCACAGTACATACTCGAGTCGAGTGTTATTGCTTTTTCCTCGATATCGTGTATAGATGACAAAAGATTTCTTTTTATAAAAATACACGTGACTGGTTTTTCCTACGGCGTAAAAGATAATATTTTCGTTTTAATTTTCTAAGCGAAAAATGTGCAACTTTTGACAAATTTATGTCTAGACATTTTTTTTTCATTCTGATGCATAATAGTTCAGTATTGATACACGCACAAGATAGTTCAAGGATTTTAAAAGAGGATCCGTCTCGTGAGATTTTCTCAAATCGTTCATCATTTAAAATGGCATTTCATTTATCTATTAATCTGTACGCTTTTCGTGGCTATTTTGAATTTTAAATATCTTCATAACGTGATTTATTTATTTTTTTATCAGATTTTGGCACTTGGAGTATGTGCAGAGCTCCAAAAACCTTTGATCCTTTTGGATTTACCTCCGGAAGAGGCTCAACGTTATATTGCTCAACCACCTATTCAAGGACCTATTTTGGCTGCTAGAACTGCACAACTTCCATTGGTAATTTACCAACAATTATGTATGTCTAAGATTGAATTGTATTTATGTTAAATTAACTATATTTTTTATATTAAGGTAAAATACAACGACCCAAGGTTTAGAGCTGCTGAATCAGGCCCTTTCGGAGGACATTACTGGAAGAACGGAATTGAAATCGATAACACTGAAGATTACGTTGAAGATGTAAGATTGACATGATTTTTGAATTATTTTTCTATAAATTATAATTTGTTAATATTTAAAGGTTTATGAAGCATCTCAATTTCATGGACAAGACGGCTTAGGAAACGCAGCCTTCGGTTATTCAGCTCCTGAATCATCGAGAATTGAAAATATCGAATCAAGCGGCAACGTAAAAGGAGCTTACACTTACAAAGATCCTTTCAACAGATTGGTTGAGGTATTTCAGAACATTGTCGGATGAAAAAATATCGATCGCATTTATATAAAACAACTTGATTTATAGGTCAAGTATTGGTCTGACGGAGAAGGATTCCATCACGAAGACAACCTTCCTAAAGTGGAGTTGAAACCAGTAGAGGAAACTCCAGAAGTGCGAGAAGCTCGTTTGGCTCACCAAAAAGCTTGGGACGAAGCTGCTGCTTTGGCTGGAGTCAATCCTGACCCAAGGTATAATTTAATATATTAATATAATGTTGTTTAATTTTCAATAGAGCTTATGAATAAAATATTTATATTTCAGTGGTGAATATGATGCTAGAAAGTATGAAAAAGAACCAGAACCTTACGTAGAACCACCTCAAAAACCAACACCAGAACCTAAAACATGGAAATATGTACCTAGCGAAGAAGAAAAGGTATTGAAATCTATAATTAATTAAAATCAATACGAATAAATTTCAAATGTTTATAATAAAAATCTATTTACAGGGACCTCCAAGAGGATTTTTCTACAGCTTCCAATATCCAGTATCCATTTTAGTGCCAAAATCTCAAGTGGGAGCACAAGGATTCGGACCAGGACAAGTCATTGATGAAGATAGCATTGCAATTAATGCTCAACCGACTAATTCTAGGATTCAAAGTGCCCAAAGACCATTGGAGTCTCACGATGCTCAAATACCGAAATACGGTGCTCATACATATAATTCTTGAATTCGTTTTCAATAAAAAAAAAATAGTTTATTTATTTCGAAGTGTATCGATTGAAATGTTTTCACCAGTCATTTTGTAATGATCGTCTCTTGAATGGTATATCATTGAGTTTGTGATTTTTTTTATTCCCAATGAAACTGCTTGAGATACGGTCGTGATTATTAGGATTTTTATCACGAAGTGAATTGTATGTATTTTTTTATAAAAAAATCAATAAATACTATATAACATTTTATTTTTATTTTTATTTTCGCTTAAAAAATAAATGCAAAATATATATTATCACTCAAAGTTAATAACGTCAAGTGATGATATCATATAAGAAAATTTTCCATGGATACACTTTAAATGTGTTTAGTTTTTTCATCCACATGTAGTAAAATATAACTTATCGATCGATTCAAAAGATGTATAAAAAAAAGATTGATTTTTATCAAAAATATTCGTATTGAATATAATTGAAATCAATAAAATGAATTTTGCAATTTCCAGGGGAAAATTTTGATTTTAGTGACATCTGTTTAATAACTTACACAATACTACATACAGAAAAATATAAGAAAATATTCCCAAATTCATTAATATTGGAAATTTTATAAACTAAAATTATAATTAATCGGCAAAATCATTAAGTATATTCACTGTGTAAAAGAAAATTAATCATTTTTTTCGTTATATTCTTCAAGCATATCCTGCTTAGTAGGAACTAATATTATGATTGGAATTGGCATCACCATTGGAGATTGCTGTCCCAAATAAGTATCTTTAGTTAACATACCAATTGGTAATCCATTTTGTTGATCAGATGCTACCAAAACTCCTTGTACGTTACCTTGATTATTATTTTGAATTCCTTGTTGCAGTATTGGCACAGGACCAAAGATGGATTGTAATGTTTTGATTATCGAACCAACTATATCAGGCACGTTAATATGAAAGGGAAGAAACGGTATAGCATTAATAACGTTTGCTGGGAATCCTTGTCTTAAAGCTGGATGCGATCCGTGAATTAAGTTGTCTTCAAGTAGAGTTTGATAATTGTTAGAATATGAGGAAATGATTGGAATAGGTTGGTATGAAACTGGTCGTTGTAAACTGGAATATTACAAGGATATAAATTATGGTTAATCTATAAATTTATATATTGAGGAAATTTCAGTATAAAAACATACCCTGGGTAAATCCATTTTAGTGGGGAATTCTGATATGCCGGTTGGTTTATTTGTAACGGTAAAGATTGGCTTAATGTAAGCAGGCACAACACAATGATCGATGTAAAAATCATTCTGAGGTAATAAAAAATTGACCACAGAAAGGTAGATGTCTTTCTCTTAATCGAAATTTGAATTTTCCGACTTTGGAAGAGATCTACGTAGAAGATGAGCGTAGTCAACGTTTAGCAATGAACTTGAGGAAGAACCGAGTTAAAGTGAGTATCGAAAGAGCTTTACCTTTGGTTTTTGAAGCTGTTTTTTATAGTCAGTACGTGGTGTACTTATATAGGCGGTATGTTACAGGACATGCAATTTTCGTGTACGTAAAATAAACGACCGGTCGAGGTACGTATTCAAATTCCAGGCGTTTCCAATTAGTTTCCCGAAATGTTTTTTCTCTGCATGTCGAATTTCTATACATAGAAACGAATATTTTTTTAACTCCACTGATTTATTTTAGTCATTAATATAGAAATGAAGAACGTAATAGTAATTCAATCAAAATATTCGAATCGGTCATTTCGTTTGATTCATTTTGATACCATCAGGATATGTTGTGTAATAAAAATAAGAGATTACAATATTTTTTTATATTACTTGAAAAAATTGTAATATCTGTTATGTAATTGGAAGACATATAATAAAATAACCGGAATTTTAACTGGATTCAAAATCGATTTTTAAATTTATTTTTTTCGACTTCGCATCCCATATAATTCACGAAGAATACGTCGAAGATCCTAAATTATTACCAAACGAATGCATAATAAATATTGACCAGTTTTACTTCGTTACATTATAAATAGCATAACGCTTAATGAACAGTTAGATATGCACCTTTCAATATCTTTATTAGATTTTATTGCTTCATTGTTCCAAATTGAAGTCGTTTGATTTATTGTGTTCTAATTTTGAACTGATCATTTATAACGATGACAAAAATATGTGTAATAGTTTTCAATAGTTTGATTCATCGGGACATAAAAAAATTAAACAAAAGAAAATATTAAATATTAAAATTTATTTATAAAAACATTAACAAATTCATATGAAAATCACTGTGGTTCTACAGGAAGACCATCTTTAGTGGTGACACGAACGACGACTTCATGAAGAGGCTTTTTAGTGCCTTCCTCAATAGTGTGATGTTGTAAAACAAATTCTTCCAACATGTTAATATCGCTGGTCCTGTTAATCCTGTTAGCACCATCGGTGGAAGAATCAATATCTTCAAAACCTTCTTCAGTCAAATACGACGGAGTGGACTCAGTCGAAGTTGAAACTTTAATATGCGAACTATCAGTGACGTTATCAATTTCGATAATTGGACCGGTGAACTCGGTGGTCTGGTAAATGTAAAGGCTGTGATCGTTGTGGACATGCACCGAATAAAATCCTTGAATCCTCTGGATTACGTATTCCAAAATCGGAGGAAACCTGTCGATGCTCGTCTTCGTGGTGTTCAAATTTCGCGCCATCGCGACGCAGGCTAGTGCCAACACTGCGGCCGGCACCCGGAAGCTCATTTTCGAAAATTGGCGGGAAAATCCGATGCAAATTCGAAAATCTGTCTTATCCCAGGCGCATCCATCAGGCGACTGCACCAGAATTCGCCGACGTGCACGTAGAGCACTTAACGAGTGTTAACTGTAAAATGTGAACAGTACCGGTTGACAGTTTTTTTTTATGTTCGAATATTTTATTATAAGTGGGTCTCTAGGTTTGTTTGCTATCAATTCGTTAATTTGAAAGTGTTACTTACTGAATGTTTTTTTGTGAGTTATTTATGAGTTGCGGTTAAAGTTCAGTTTGCATGTCACTGTTGAGAAATGTTTAACGTCTCATTCTAGTTACTAAAAAATGGAGCGAAATTTCATGAATATATTTTTTTATGTATTTCAAATATATTTGAACTTAAAATTATTCATGTTGATTTAGTTGTTATTGAAAACATATTGAAACTCTGAGTTGTTATTACTTCTGGATTTCTAAGAGCAAAATACATTGTGTTTATTCAAATTAACAACCTTGAGTGATATTGCACAATTCAATACTAAAAAAATAAATAAAACAACATTCATTGAATCATCGTTGATATTTTAAATACATTATCATAAGAAAATATGCAGTGACATATTCGGCAAGTTGATTATGATTTTTTTTTAAATAAGTATAATTTCGTTCCATAAATCTAAAGGCAAGTATTGTTATTTTGATTTATTTGTAACTTTAGTATAATCTCCAGCAAGAGCAGTCGCTGTTGGGCTAGAAACTGCTAATCCAGCTGGTCCAGCTACAGCTGATCCTTTCGGAGACGATTGAGCTGATCCTCCTTCACCAGCAATGGCGACTGCATTTGGAGCAGATTTGGCTTGAGGTGGAACTGATTTTAAGTCTTCATGGACTATATAAAAAAAATGAAATGAAGTTAATCAATGAAACATATCATATTTCAAATTTTAGGAAAAAAATTACCAATCTCTTCTTTCTTCGGGGCTGCACTTTCATCGGCTTCAATTATAACAGCATCATTTTCAATTTCAGCTTTTTTCAATGCGGGCGATTTTAAAAATTTCGTGAAATCCTTATCATTAGGTCTATAGAAAATATAAAAATAATGATAAGTTATAGGTATATTCTAGTATTTACATGTAATGAAAAAAATGGTTATGAAGTTTACTCTGGATTTTCAGGTTTTTCTGGAACAGCTTCAGAACTCTCTTCTTTAGATTCTTCGCTATCGATTCTTCCTTCAATTTTTACTTCATTTTCATTCTCATTTTGGACATTTTGTTTTTCTTCTTCGTCATTGGACGAGCTCACACTTGGTGCATTTCTAAGAAAACTTAATGGTGGTACATCTAATTTTTGCACCTGATTACTCCTAAGATACTGACTTGTCGGATCGTTCACCAAAAATACAGTTTGACCGGCTGAAATAAATACTTTTATTAAAAAAAATATTTCGACAAAAATTTCAAAGAATTTAGGTTAATTACGTTGAGCTTGAACTGTCGGTTGTCCAAAAATGTAAAACTGTTGAGGATAACCTCCGAGGACGCTTGGGTATCTAAATGTCGGCCTGATAAGAGTGACATTAAATTAACAATTAAATATTATTTTATATTTTTAATTTGATTAAAATTTATATATTACTGAATCGGAGCGCCTAATTGAGGATATGTCACGAATTGAGGTCCATTAAGGAAATAGAACTTCCTTCCCGGTAGAAGTCCAGGATACGGAGCCGCAGGAGCTTCAGGTTGTTGTGGAACCGGAGGTGAATTTTTCGGAATCGAATCAGGAATCAATTCAGCATCCGGTTCAAATTCAATTCTGGACATATTTTCACCACCGTTTCCTTCTACATCGCCTAGAAAAACGACTCATATCAACATCACCACGGAGTTCCAAGTACTTGAGTATAGATTACGCATTTAAAGGACGTTACCTCTAGAATTATCTCTGTTCTGGTCTGGTCGTTCTTCTGGAACTGGAACTGGTTGCTGTTGAGCAGGGTCCACTTTGTTCTCGACCGGAGGCTGCACATCCTGAGCTGGTGCGTTCTGAGGATATACTCGATCGACATAACTTGGTACTTCTGGCAAGTTCTTCAGATGAACGAGTCCACTTCGATCGTAATATGCTGGAACTATTAAAAAAATGATATTAATACATATTTTGAAAATTTTATTAGTTGATTTTTTTTAATTTACCTTGAGGTATTAAGTTATTCGGATATAGCAAGACACGTTCTCTTAATGGTGAATGGAGTCTGAAATGAATTTGGTTAATATTTAAATTTTAACAATTAGATTATATTTATATGTATGTGTAAGAAAATATTTACGATTGTTGAATCAATTCTGGCGGTAACAGCAACAGTTGACCGTGCGGTAAGGAATGTGTACAAATAGCTCCAAATAACACTATAAACTGTATGATGAAAGATAATATTATTAGCATATTAATTAAGATTTATATGTTCTAAATGATAATGTTTGATTCAGTAAAGAGACAGGTGTAGATTTACTAAGTTTTTCCTGCCTATTTTAGTTCAAAATTAAAATCATTAATTGTGCATATCTCAACATAAATTACAGTAGCGTAAGAAGTATGTTAGGTGATGAAATAATTATGAATAATTCATTTAATGAGTATCATTTCCCTTTGTGCCGAAAAAGTGATATAAAATCGCCTATAAGACAATAGATGAACATTTTCAACCAAAAAAATTAAATAATGACCTGAGAGTATCTTTTTTTGTATATTTGGTTATACAATACGATACAATATGACTTCGAACGCTCTTATGTCCATAGTTCTGATCTCATACCGGTTTCACAGGACTATAATTATAAAAGTGCACATCCATAAACAAGAGCAAGTCTCTTTAAATAGGCTCTGCATTCGAACCGTATAAGAACACACGATCCCCACCGAACAAACAAAAAACACAAATATCCATAGAAACCGTCTATTTTAACATAGCAGGACGAGATTTTTCCACATTTTTCCCACACGATTGTCTCAAAGGATATCGAAAACAACATTGCCATTGATGCGAGCGTGAAATGTGCTGTCAATGTCGTTTTATTGACAATATCCTAGAAGTGCACGCACACGAGATACGCATGGTAATGGCGCTTGCGAAACATCCTTCGATGCAATCAACCCGTCATTATCGTCATACGTTTTATACGAATCGCGTTGTAGGAGATCGCCATCGAAGATATGCACCTCTGTGGCATCCGTGTAATTTTTTCGAAATTCTACTGACATTTTTAAAGGTTCTTGTTGTTGTTGTAACCGTCGATGCGTGCAGAGATTTTCCGCCGACCGCGTTGTGCAGCGATTCATTACGTGTCGTGTAGTATTCGATTTTCGATTTCATTTTTTTTTTGCCTAAAATGAATTAGTATTGTTCTATGCGTCGATTGTTTTAATCGGTTTTGATTATGTTTGAATGAAACTCGGTAGGCGTTTAAGGAAAAATGTCACCAAAAGACTAATGAATTATGTTGAACTTTCTTATAACAAAGAAACAAATATTTTTTAGGTTTAAACTACTTAGGATTTTGTATTGAAATTCAAGAAACACTGTTATTGGTTCTTAGTGAAGACATACAAAATGTTTTCAACGATCGCTTAAATACACATAACTCACGAAAAAATTTGAAGTGTACATATTTTCAATAAAAGTAACGGATTTGTAGCTCGACCATATGTCATCCTTTATTTCTTTTTCTTCGATTCTTATTATATTGAAACAAAAGATTGTAAGGTATTTGTGTAGGAGTTGAAAAGGATATTTCACATACTAATAAATTTTAATTTCAAAAATAAGTCCGAATTCCAATATGAGTGGTTCAAATAAATAAAACTTTGTGACACCGAAAGGTTAAAGAATAATTAAATAAATAACAATTCCCATATTTTTAAGTCAAATATTGCGTAAATAATTTGTTTTGGTTCATTATTGGGTATTGAAAAAATGACGATTAAACTAAAACAACACGTATTTTTCGTTTGATATATTTATGTATTTTTCAATGTGATTTGACCTTTGCGAGGCCGAATTTGAATTCCTTATAAGAATAAGTATTAGCAGCTTATTTTGTGACGTAAATTTTGAACAATAGTTGTTGTTTCAGATCTAAAATTCGATAAGATCTATAAATACATGAGTGTTCTACTTAGAAAACAACGGTATTTTTTCAGAGACATTAAACTTGTTTACGACAGTTAATCGATGGAGCCGTTGATATTTAAAATCAGTTCAATCCTTATTGTTAAAGAATGAATAGAAAGAATGCGTTACGAATATCAGATAGAATTACTACGAACGATAGTTGAACGAATGCCAGATTTATTGCGGAAAATCATATAAATTTTCCGTGAACTATGCGTTTCATGAATAATGCACTTTTCACAAAGCACAGCGATGAATCTTAGAATTCGTCACATTAAAAATATGAGCATGATAAAAATTTAAAAACACAAATAAATTTCATGTTGAAAAATAGATTTGAAATAAAAATCGAGAGCATAACCGTATAAGGGCACGTTCACTCACCAGTGAAAGCAGTCGCTTCATTTTTCCTATTTTCGAATAAATCACTGAATTACACTATCGAACACTGAAAGAAAGCAAAGATCACTTTCTTTATTCGAAAGTAGTTTTTTTATTTTGTTATGTATTTTCGATATGAATTTTCAGGTCGTGCTCGCGAGTCGTCCTCCGTGAGTGGACGTCTATTTAATAATGAAGGCTCGCACACAAAGTATTGTATATTTATAGCGTTCTGAATTGACACAAGTATGTATAATAATAAATCCACCTTTTGTGAGTTCGTCATGCACATGTGTGGAAGTTTTCGATTCGTCGGCATTTCTCAAAAATCGATCGACGGGTATAACCAAACAATGACTTTTCCTCGAGCTTTTCGCGTTGACGCTTTGTCGAAATGTTGAGGATATTGCCTCGATTAATTAGGTACACTAATTATTTCCGATGAAATCAAAAACGATGATTTCCTTTAATGTTCCCTGTTTTTTATCGAAATTTTATTGTGAGGAAATCGATACAATTCAATCATCGAAAAATAAAGTAGAATTTTCTTTCAAAAATGTGTAAGCTATTTACAAATTCGGTCACATATGCTGTTTTATAAGATAATATATTCATTAAAATTTTTTCAACAAGTTGAACTTTACCAGTCGACGCTTATAAGCTTTAAAAATTATGCAATACGCTGTATAAAAAATGCATTTAAAGTGCAACAGATATCTTTTCAATTGCACAACATAAATTTGATTTCTTACGTGTTTTGTAATTTTTTGTCGTTGATTCATCACCATATCTAATTTGATTAAAATTTAAACTACAAAACCGCAAAATGTTTACAAAAAAGTAATTTCCCATCGTTAATTGATGCACGCGTGAGTCATATGCAAAAAAAACACACATTAACAATCGCTCGATCGCTAAAAAACAAACTAGTTGATATTAGAATTAAATAATATTTATTAATATTTTGATTCTGAAATAATAATATACCTATTGATAAACCGATGCATAGTGAAAATTGCCGTCTTAGATGTCACCGAAAGCAATTCAAACCGCATATAATAGTTCAGCATAATCTTCCAGTGCATTGAACTCGCATCATAGTACAGCAGACAACTACTCTAACTATAACACTAACTAAAGGCTGCATTACGAGTATCGAAGTATCGAAAACTATTGAAATAAGTGAAATTTCATTTAAAATTTTCATTCTGAAAATACATAGTTAAATGAAAGAGAAAAAAAACGACACTCAAATTACTTTAATTCAGCTAGGATTTTCAATTCGTTTATTAGAATATTTTTTTGATTTGATTCATTTTGTTTCTGAAAATAAAATAATGTAAACGTTTCAATTTCTTGTATTAAAAACTCTATTATTTTCAAAATTATATTAATGAGACATTCATTTATTTGAATATTTTTTTCCAATAATTCATTTGACAATGATACGAATATTGAGATTCTTAAGCACAAGCTTAAATTTCAAACAAAACTCGAATTATTTTTAATGCCAAATATGAAAATATGATTTATCATTGATGAATATTACATTGAACTTTGAGTACTTCGAAGTTTTTCTGCAGCATCAGATGCCCTTCGGGCAGTCCCGAATTGCATACGGAATCGCTGACACCCATCCACGATTGGCAAGTGGAATAACCATTGTTCTCACATCGCAGATGACAATGACCACGATGATTTATGGTTCGCGGTAAGCGGCTTACGATTTGAGAACCTGTGATTTATCGCATGACATATTGTCAAATTCAATTTTGAACCCGAGAAAGAAAAGCGAAATCGAAACGACGGAAGCCAGACATAATCGCATCGATCTTCGATGACTCCATAGATATCGCACAATCGATTTTCCAATGTGGAAGAGCGATTTGAATTTTCGCCGGTGACACAATGTGAGTTTTCTATAAAGATCACCTTGATATGTAAACTGTTTCGCCAAACGTGATGTGCTATAAACAACGATCGCTTCTTGACATAGCGGTTTTTTTCGATTTATCGATTTGACATTTAAATACTCGAAGACTGCTGTGGACTGGTTCGATCTTTTCATTTAACTGGAACACACATTCGTTAAATCACAATAATAATTTATTTAGTAATCTGATCTCGTATGATGTGCTCCGAAGGTGAACGCTATCGGTTCTCTGTTTTTTTCCGTATTCTGAATTTTGACATAAATCGGATGTAATTATCCTTTGTAGTGACAATTAAATTGTGAGAAGCTACTATAGCATTGGATCGAGTGGAATTCTTGTAAACCAAGTCACGAGATCACACATTATTTGAATATTTCCGTAATCATTTTATACACCATGCATTATAAAAGGTACCGCGAGGGTAATAAATTACATGTAATTGTATATAATTAATAGTATTTTTTGTTAGAAAATAATTAGATTTATAAAGAAAAAAATAAATTAAATTATAAAAAATATACAAAGTATTTGTACGAGAAGTTATAATTTGTAACAATTGAAAAGTTTAAGATTTGAATAATTTATAAGTGAATGTTGTATGAACAGATAGATGGCTTTCAAAAGATTCGCTGCTTTATATTATAACTCCTACGCTGATCTACTTTATTTCGATTATTATATTTCATTGTTAAATATTGAAAAGGCCATGTCACTTTAGACGAAACGCATTAAAAATGAGAAGGTTCTTTCAGGAAATATTGTATGATGAAGGATAATATATTTTTGTTCATGGCATTATGCATTAACATCTAGAACATAAATTTTTACATGTTTTAAAAAGGATAAGACTGGTAAGATTATTTTACAAATAATTTAAAAACGGAATATTTATCAAATATTTTTTATTTTAGAGAAATACAAAATAATACCGTGTCAAAATACGTTAAAAGAATATTGAAAATATTAAAAGAATCAATGAAAGTTCTTTGTGCTTCAATTTTGATGATAATTTACTTTCATGATGATAACTTAAATATATTTAAAAATATATTAAATAAATTAAAAAATAATATGATATATTTGTGTCAATGTAAGATTTGCTTGCAAATGACATTAAAAACACATGTTGAAGTTAAAGAATCATGACATGCATTTACATATCTAAAAGTAATGTTTTATCGAGTATATTAGGACATAACGATTATGAGAAAAATTGAATTGATCAAAAAATATTCTTTCAACAAAATGTCACTATACCATTCTGTATTTCAAATTGAAACACACATATTATATCTCGATTTATACTATAGTTAAGTCAATAGGATACAATTGATCATATTGTGGTTGAATATAATATTGCTGCTGCTGCTGGAATGGATAGAGGGAAACTCCTTGCAAGTAATTAATTGGTATTTGAGCAGGAATTGGAGCTGGAGCCGGAACTGGAACTGGTGCTGGAACTGGAGCAGGAGTCTTGGCAACAACTGGGAATTTGGTTGCAAATCCAACAGTGTTGGGATCAACTCCGGCTATGGCAGTAGCTACTGGTCTAGCGATGGCTAATCCTCCTGGTCCTACAACTGCAGTTGCCACTGGTTTACTTGAGGCTACTCCACCATCTCCAACAATAGCCACTCCTGAAAATATCAGTCATATGTATTAATTATTTGAATCTGTTTCTATATTTAAATATTATGCATGTGATTTTAAATGTTTTCTTAAGCGTTATACAAATCTATTAAATCACCATTGGAAATTATTTCATGTTAATGCACAAGTTTTCTGTTACAATCATAACAGCTGTCAGCAATAAAAATCAGTTAATTATGGCATTCAATGTTGAAAAAAAAAAAATTAAAGGACATCGAACGATCAGTCATGTTAATTTCATATTTATGATTACTCAACAAATCTAATAATGTAAAGTAAATAAAACAAAAATATTGGAATTTCAAAATGCAAATACGCTACGTTTACATACATATAAGACAAATTTGCATCGAATGGTTTATTTTAATGAAGCCAACTGTTGACAAAGAAAACCAGATCATCCTTTTTAATATTTATCGTTTTGTCAGCAATTGAAGTGATCGTAAATTTGCCAGATAACATGTCGGAAAAATTGATCGGTTTTAATAAGCGAAAGGCTAGATGATTGACGATCGCGCATCAACATCGAAACCGCCGATAAATCAAACGCGACTCGTTTACGACTAATAAAAACGTTTTTTTTCGCACGTAAAATAAAACATTCATCGGACAATTTTCGTCCAAAGCTATTGACGATGAAACGTGCAAGTGGAAATGCCAAAATGTGCAGAATGCAGGTCACGATTCGCGTACGAAAAAAATCGGTCGAATATTTCGCAGCCGATCCTTTTTAAGTGCCAAGGTGAACAATTGACTTTAAGGGTTATATAATTCAAGAGGTATTTCATGTGTCGTCTCACCGATCGGTTTTGCTTCGGCTACTGATGCTGAATCGGGAGCTGCTCCAATTTGGACAGAGTCGTCTTCATCTGGATTAGTTTGGACAGGATCTAATGTCTCTTCGCCCACCTGAAATCAATTAAACAACATTTGAATTCATTAGGCTGCAAAAAATATCATAATTTATGGAAAAAATCATACGTCTTCTTCGTCTTCGCCGAAATCTTGTTTATTCGTCTTGTTATTATCGTCGATGCCGTTTCTTGTGATGAACAGTTTAGCCAAATCGTATTCTCCAGTTTCGCCCAACTTTGCCAATTTAGTAGCAGATTCGCCCAATAGAGCCAATTGTGTGGCGTAGACTTTTTGGTCTTCTGCCTTCAGCTGTCCTTGTTTAGTAGATTTCTTCTGCAATTCAACTAAACGCTGTGCTGATAACTGAATATTCTGCAAGTTTTGATTGAATTGCTGAGAATAAATTCCATTTATTTTTTCTTGACTTTCAGAAAGTGGCTGTTGAGTTTCAGAACTTCCCACTGGGAGAATTCTCTGTCCTAAAATATCGCCGTTTTGGTTTCTCGCGATCTGCAAAAGTTGACCTTTGGCTCCACCATAGTACGGCAATGTTAAATATTGTCCTGGATGGTTCCACCTTAAAAATAATAAATTATATCAGTTAATTTATAACACTTATCTGTCTAATTGTAAGAGATCTTTGAAACATTTCCATATCTGCTTCCTACTCACCGTAAATACGATATATCAAACTTGTTATAATGCATATTCAAAATGAGAGGAATAAAATATCGAAGGGATATGATTTATAAGTAATAAGCGTATTTATTTATTAAAATCTATATTGCACATTAAATTATTAAACAAATAATAGTAAAATCATTCGTAATAGTCTATTATCAAATCAGATTCAGCGAAAGCAGTTCCTCCAGGTCCAGCTACAGCAACTGCTTTCGGTTCAAATACAATATCGAATTCATAACCCTTTTTTATAATGGCTCTGGATATTGGATTCGATACGGCAGTACCTAAATCTTCTGCCATAGAATATGCTTGTGGTCTAAATTCGAATCTAACACTTTTCACGGTGGTTGTCGATGTCGTTGTTGGAGCGGCACTTGAGTTTTCCCCCCATGAAAATGGAAGAAAGAATTTTTCATTTTTCATTTTTGGTGATTCAGGATCAACTTTTTTAGGTAGAATAAGTTTTTGTGACGTTTGATCGACGCTTCTAATTGAACTATCTGGTTTTTCATTATCGATTTGATATTTTAATTCTGACGGTGTCGTCGATTGAATTATTCTTTGTTGTTTGATTGTGGTTGGCATCGAATATCTAAGAAATAAACAAATAATTCTTCTTCAGATGAAAATATTCATCTAAATTGCATGCACTTATGGCTAACATGCTATTTTAGTATTTACTTATATTTTTCCCATGAATTTTCAATTTTTTATTTGTTTAACCATTGACAATGAAACTTTTATAGGGGTATAGAATGATATCAATTTATTTTAATATCGGAATTTTATTCAAAAATATTCTTTTCAAAAATAAAAAAATGAAAATACATATATTTGAAATTATTTATCTTTATTCATACACATTCTTTCAGATTAATAATTAAGTAATTTAATGTCACTACTACTGATTAACACATAATTAGCATAACACTAAATTTAATACCTAAATTTTCTATTATTTATTAAACTATATCACATTCATCTTCCTATTCTACGAAAAAATATAAATAATGCTTAATTTTAAAATTTAAATTTAATTCATTACATTTACCTGACATCTGTCGCGAGCTTTATAAAGCTTATATAAGAAAATATTTTCATTTAATAGTTTAAGGCAAGAAAATTGATGCACATATACAACAATTAATCAGAGATCTAATGTCATATATTGACCATGGAATGTGAACTTTAAATGACATTCAATATGCGTGAGTCGAGATTTTATCGATGGTTTATATTTCAACGAACCTCAAACACCTGAATTTTTGAATATCGTCGGGCCAGTTGCTACAATCTTGCCTCCTTTAGGCACGAATATCTTCTTATTACTATTTCCTTCATCGTTAGATACATATTCACCCTCAACTGCAGAGCTCGATTCTTTGTCTTCAAATTGAGGGTCCACTATTTTTTTGTTTGACAATTTTTCTATTAATCTTCCTAAATGCAAATCGTCAGGCAAAGATACAACTTTGGCTCCTGGTCCAGCGATTGCTAATCCATTCGATTTAGTATATGCAACTCCATCTGGTCCAACAATTGCAGTTCCTCCACTTCCAGCAGTTGCAATTCCTCCTGGACCAGCAATAGCAACACCTCCTTTTCTGACTCTCAAACGATTGATGAAAAATCCAGGATTTTCCACAACATCCGGTGACATTTTCACGCGAAACGGTAATTGGATTTTACCCTGTATTTCATCTTTCTTCGGTGTTTCTTCTTTCTTTTGGAACTTTGCGAAAGGGTTGAAAAATACTTTGCTCTCACTTTCATCTTCTTCTTCGTCATCAAAAGCTTCATTATTAGTCGAATTATTTGGAATCACTTCTATATTCAATTTTTCGATATTTGAAAAATCTTCTTTAAAGTTTTTTCCTTTTCGTTTCTCGTCATCATTTTTGGTAATTGGATTCGGTGTTGAAATATCATTTTCTTTTGCGCACACATCTGCTGACGGGCCATATTGTACAAAACCATTGCTGAACCCACTTAAAGCTGATATAAAAGGATCTTTAACTAATATTGGGAAAAACTGCGCGAACGGCCATGGATACTGAAATTGTCTTGTAGGTGGTGGAGGATTGAGACTTTGGTAGTATTGGAGTGGAAGCTGAGGTGGTTGTAAATAAATTGATGGAACGTTGAAAAGTTGATTTTTGAAATTCAAGTCTAGATCAGAACCAATATTATTTTTGTCGATCGGGTTCAATGACTGCAAATATTGAGGATTTAAAAGTTGTCCACCGAAAGGAGAATTCTGCAGTTCTTGCTTTGGTGAAAAATAAGATATTTTATGAATTATTCTTCTGTTAATATGTTGATCATCATCAAACGGTTTTTCATTGTTATCAACTTTATTGTTCAAAAAATTTTCTTCTGTTATTGTTTCTATTTGATATAATTTTTCTTTTCTCAAATTACCGTTCAAATTTAAATTTTCATTAACTTTGTTGATTTTATCAAGAATTTCTCTTGTTTTCTTTTCGGGGTTTTCGTCGTCAGTATAAATCGGTAATTGTTGAAAATTTTTATCGTTTCTTATTATTTCTATTGGCATTTCCACCAAGTCTTGTCTTTCAATCCTACGATAAAAATAAAAATGCTTTTCAACATTACAAATAAGATATTGTTAACTTATAATAGTTTGTGTAAAATTTATTACTCTAAACTTACCTTTTTTACAAGTCGACTCTTGAAATAGAACACTCTAAGCACTAATATATTCTGAATTTCGGTTAGTTTTTTATTACATTATGTTCTAGCACTCTTGTTAATACAAATTTTTAGCACCAAATATTATTTACTTGATAAAAAATGCACCTTTATCTATTAAATTAGTATTTGATAGACAGTTAACCTTTTACCATTATAAATTCAACGTTTAAATATTACATGATTACCGACTTTCAAATTTGCCGAAAAATAATGTTGAATCATCAAACGAATGATAGTAAAAAAATGCTATAGGTATAGTTTTTGAAATATTTGATAATAATTACACCAATTTAAATAAAAACAATAGTTTCATCATAATATAAACATTTATTGCTTCAATAATTGATTACCAAACATGTGATACGATTGCGTCGGTGCGATTCAATTTAGTTTTTTTTCATAGCCATAAGTTCAAGGCTTTGGTGGAAAAAAAAAGTGCGACATTAAATGATATGTTCACCTACACGCAACGCGGATACAATCAACATCAACAAAGCGACAACGAAAGATAAGAGTTTAGTGTTACAGATACAAGACAAAATTAATGGATTGATACTTACATTACATTTTGAGGTCTTGCGATCACCACCGTGGCCATCGCCAGGATCGAGACTAACTGTAAATCACAAAAGATAATATCATTTCAATTGAATATTTGAAGCAATTATAGTCATAGATTTGAAACAAAAATGTTAATTTTAGGACATAATTATTTTTACTTGTAATTAATTATTTTGATAAGTGATTAATTTCAAATTGATTGACACACCCAAGATGAAGGAGTATTGAATCAAGACCTAGATTTCGGTTCTTAGCACCACGTTGATCAATGTTCACGTACGATCCACATACTGAAGGCTACTCGCACTGAATACAATTAAAGGATCGTCCGACAATCGTTGAATTTCACATTTGGTCATTGGTTGATGAAACCCGGGCGAGATGTGCCTCGAATTGATAGTCGACGGGCGAAAGAGAACGTATTGTCTTTAACAATTGTCGATTGTTGAATTTCGTCGTTTGGAAATTCTCTTCATCATAAGCGCTGTATGACTAATCTCAAATGAGATACTGTTAGTCAGTGAAAAAAATACACCTTTGCCGATATTGTGTTCATATCTCGGATGGAAATGAGTGTAAGTAAACATTTGCATTTCACCTTAGACGTGCTCGCGTCTTTTTTCGGTGACGTCAGTTCGTGAGAAAAAAATGTATAAATCGCACTATGATCATCTCCGATTATCATCTAAACGATGTTTCTGTATCATTTAATATTTTTTTTGATTATTTATTATTGTTAATTGATGTGCGAGGATCGATAATGTCTTCGATTGTTAATTCGTCGCCGACTTAAAAGATTGCCTGTTTGATGTTGTGAAAAATACGAGGTTGGCATGTTTAATATAGTAGAATTATAATTTTGGTATTTTAACTATTGAAGGACATCAAAATCATATATCTGAACGTGACAAAAATATATTTATTTGGTTATTGTACTAAAAGAAATATGTCTGAATGAATCGAGTTCAATTGATTGGGTTTTTGTTCTATCCATGCATTTTAATCACCACTAGAATTAAGAAGTTTTTGCTTTAATTTTTTTTGCTAATTCTGTGCGAAATATAATCGGGGTCAATAAATTCATAAAACATGCAATAAATATTATTTTTTCTATTTGATGGTGTTGAATGTGATATCGTTACATTTTTAGGATGCGATAAATTTTTGCAAATTTTATGTACAAAGCAGTGGAAATTTATAGGCGCACAATAAACTGCTACTTGAATATGCAATCGATCTCGCATTCTCCATATTAAATACGAGCTTCTCTGAAAACACTCGATAAAAAAAATAAGCGTTCGAGAAAAGTTTGCGCTTTGGGTTTGCAGAAGTCAAGGCCTCAGTGATCGATTCTTATTCTCGTAACGGTTAAAATCACGTGTGAAAAATATAACATTTCAGTGCACAGAAAATGCAGTTGACATGAATTTCAATCCAATTGAGAATGTTTTTTTGATCGGTTTAAAATTCCTAACAACCCTAAATTTTTCAAATCATTAAAAAGTAAAAAAAAAAAGCAAAATTTGATTAAAATTATATTGATTGGCTGGTGTGAAGAATTTGAGCCAATAAATTATTGGAATCACATTGCAAATTATAGGGTTTTCGCTGAGCTGCTGTCCATTTAAGTCATCAATAAATCTTCGCTTCAAATAAGAATATTAATTGTTTGATATTAACAGAACAGTGGCAGTATGTGGGCGATGTCCGATTATGCATATTTTGTGCTTGTAATGCGTTCGTAACTAATGGTTCACGAACTTGACTCGTTACAGAATTTTTCTTGCATTTTCGACGAAGCGACAACACCATGACTTTCAGTACTCTTCACGGCTATTTGTATGTTAATTTGTCAGGAGAAAGAACCTTTTCGACACACCTTAAATGTGACGATGATGAAGATGAATGTATTGTGATTGTATTGATATTAAGTTAAATAATTGGATTCAAAAATTGCAGTCGTAAAACTTTTTATGAGATTTTTTTAATAAATGGTTAATAAAATTTGAATTTTATTGTTTTTGCACCGAAAAAAATATCCGGAAAGATAACGTTAATAAATCTAATGAATCGATAATGTTATTTTTATGTTCAAATACTGGAAATTCTCATAAATGGATGAAATTTTGAGAAAAAAAACGAGTTATGTTGCTTTAATAGTTAATAAACTAGTGTCATTTTGAATAAGATAGTTTTTCACTTAAATAAAAATATCAGCCAAAATAGTTTGCACAAAATTAAAAGTCGTTAAAAAGTCAATAAACGCGATCGACATTTGTACAATAGTTGTTTATAAAATATTCTTAAGGCTATTCATATGGATGAAGCACATTCTACAACCCACAAACTCGGGTACTTGAATATTTTTTGTACGGTAATTCCAGCAATCCAAGTTATTTTTAAAAAGTGATCCATATGATATAGTTACAACATTTTTTTAAAATAAAATTCCAGAAAGTCGTAAAAACTTAATAAAATATTTAATGCATCAAAAATTTATGTCTATCAATTAGCATGTAATTCAGCAATAAACAAGTAAACTTCTAACTCAATATTCTTCCAAAAAAAAAGTGAACCAAATTGATCATTTTCGCCAATAAAAAATGAAAATCGCACATTGTTAAGACAATATTACCGAGCATGTGTGAATCATACTTTCGTTTAACTTCCAATCGTACACATAATTCGAAAAGCCAACAACGAACAATACAACGAAAACAACAACAAAGCAATAAATATGAAGACGTGAGATGATTCATGTTTCGAAGGCATCTGAATCGGAATATAAAATACAGGAAGGAGTGGAAGAATGTCGTGCTTATCTCCTAAACACCATAGACTTCGTAATTGTCGACTTGGCTACTGGTCGTGGAAATGTCAGCCACCCACAAGAGCAGTAGATGTGACTGCGACCAGCAGCCACCAAAGTCATCGAACCCACATGACCTTGCTCATCATCATCGGTTGTCATCGTCGGATACGACCTTCGAAGTGTTGCACCCATTCCTGTGTAGCGAGGGTTAATTGTGTTGTTCGAGTTGCACTCGTAATGTCTTGATAATGATGTCTACTGTGCATCGAGTGCGAGTTGTGTGGTTTAGTTTTTGTTCGAATTGCAATCGATACGTGAGCTTATTTCATTATGTACCAATTTAAATAGATGTAAATTTAAGAATTGTTCTATCAAATTTATAATAGAGATAATTATTTGCATATGTAAATGTATATTGCAGTTTTTCTTAATGTTGTTGGTATCTTACTAGGCCTACCAAAAAAACATTACATTAGGGTGCAAATAACAATCGAGATAATGATATTTTCTATGACATATATTTTTATTTATTAGTTCATCGATTTGTATTCAAGTTTATTTCATATAAAGTCATTTAACTGTTCATTAGTTGAATATTCATTTTTTTTGGTTTGGTTTATGAATAAAATTAGAATATAATTATGCCAAATATGAATCATTATAAATATAAATTTTTAGAAAAAAAAAATGTTTTCTACGTGTTGAATAACATTTTTTATTTTTATTTAGTAAATTGTATGAAAATTGAGAACTATCAATATTAGCATACTGCGGAAAATTTCGATGCTCACAAACTGAATCATTTTCTTTCTTGGAAAACATAATTTACTCAAATAACAAAAATTTTGATAATAATTTTTTTCAATAAAAACCATAACCTTGATCATATTAATTTCAATCAGTTAATTTACAATTATTAATGAATTAGATCATCTCTATTAAAAAAAAAAAAAAAATACAAAACACATCAAACGAAACTCACAGAAATCGAAAAGCGCGTCATCTCAAAATAGAAAAGAAACACCCTTCAGCTATGAATCCTGAAATTTCCCAAACTCGATATTTTGAAGGGGTGGTCGTTGCGGAAGTCTCGCAAGCGAACTTGCCCCGATTGTGAGGACAGTGCGACTGATCGCCGGCTCTGTCACAACGGTGGTTTATAAATTTAACAGCGGCTAGGAGAGCACTAGCGAGAGAGAGGGGCACCTCCTTTTATGACTGCGATCGAACACAGCCGAAAAGATGTTGCTGTGTTATCTAATTCGACGGCAATGGCGACGGGTGTTGCGGAAAACTAGAGAGTGAAGATGCGTTCGCGCTCGATAGCCGCGCGGTTCGTCTTCGAATGGTAAGTGCCGTTTTATGGAAAGAGATGTTTTTTTGCGAAATTTTGTGTTTATTGTGTGTCGGTTTGTTATGATTGTGGTCTAAGTCGGGTTTGTTTGGTTTTGAGAAAATCTTTGAATTGAGTTTGACTTTGCTATGCCATGTTTAACATGCATACTTATGTACCTATATGTGTTGATATATTGAGTGACAAATCACTCGAATAGTCATAGTTGGTTATATTTTTTGTACTAATGTAAAAATATTTCTATCGTGTTGTGATATTATTATCGTTTGAGTAGTTTTTCATAAGATATATCGTTATTTGAACTGACAGTATCAGACATTCAGCTGAAAATGAAAACAACACTTCGAAGAAAATTCTTTAATTTTTTTTTTAATTAAAATACTGAATTATTTTGTCACGATGCGATGTGAACCAAATAATTTTTTTTTCAGAAACTAGAGACTTAAGTCACTATTAAAAATCATGAGAGTATTTGGAGTGTTTTCGTTAAGCCGTTGATTCTTCATACTTGAAGTTTTTTTCGTTCAAGTAGATTTGTTAGTGTTAAATAATAATAATAATTCGACATGAAGTATCATAATGCATTAAATACATGTAAAATTTATATATTTAGAGTATGAAAAAAATCTATTCTCAATTTCGGTTCAATTTGATGATGTTTGAAAATGTTTAGGCGATCGTTAAATTTTGAAAATGACGGCATAGATGACTGCACGAATTCCGATAATTCTATGTAATCAATAGAAACCTGAAACTACAGATTAAATTTTATGCTATGATATGCCTATATTTATTTTATTTAAGGGAGGTTTAAATTAGTCATAGATAGTTATTTTCTTGGTATTCAAAATGTGATGATTTATTAAAAAGCTGCAATTTAGAAAAGAAACAGATATTTATCATTCATATGATATTATAATTTACTAAATGGTTTGTGACACTTCACTGAAATCGATTACATCTTTTATTCTAAATTGTCATAAAATATTTAATAATTACAAGTATAGAGATAAAATGAACTAATGCGTTTTATCATTCGTAATGCCATTCTATCATAGACATTTTTTAGCGATACCGTTTCGAGGAAAACACAATTTATCTGATCCATGGTTTTGAGGCGTTAGTAAAATACAAATTCCATATATTCGATACAGTGATGGTCGATGAACTGTTAATATTGTTATAACGAAAAAGGATAATAACAGGCTTGTAAATGCGATAGTAGACTTCGCTATTTAGATCCCTCGAACACGAATATAAAATTTAGCACAATAAATGTCTGCTTAATATACACTCCTACGTCTTTGAAATGTATCGAGCTATATTTTTAAAAGATTAGATATAATACACATAAAATAAATATCTTATTATTATTAAACTGTGTGAATATAAAATTTATTTCATTCCAACGTCGATCGCTTCCTCAAAGCTCGATGACAATGTTATATCACTCGATTGCGATTCAACGAGTGTATGTTAAAATATGACAGCCGAGTCTTCATGTTCATGTTTAGAATTCAAATGCATCAATAAGCAAATTATGCTGAAATAAAAAAAAAAATATTTTACAGCACGAGATAAAATTATTCAATGAAAATCATACCGAGTATTGAACCTCACTCGCATGCTATTTACGAAGTCCCATTTGCCAGGATTTATAAATACAGCCTTCTTGAGTAAAACAGGTCTGTAAATAAATGCAAACGACTACTTAGACATTATGTGCGTTTAACTTAAGCTTTTTTTTCTGAGTCATTTTGAAATTACGTATAACCTTCCTTTCTGCACGAACGGAAAGCTTTCCTCGAAGAGAACCGCAAGAACGAAATCACCAAACTCGATTAGGATTCCTCTTGGGCAAAGTTGGTCAATATATTGCGTTGACATGTTAAAAGGTAATTTCGCCAATGTGCCACGCTTCAGATGGACTACTTTGTCCATTTCGAGGACACGTCATAAACTGTTACGTATGTATTATATCCTCGGACATATTAAAGATTCGACATGCGATCCGATAGGAATAGCTTCCTTATAAATGATATTGTCCACGACAGAAAATACCGTTTGACTATTTACATAATTTCACTCCGTTTTTATATCTGTTTGTCTTGCTCCGTATTCAAACACGTCGAGTAGATTACATCTATGTTTGAGGATCCTCAAATGGTGTCCTACGTCTCTACTTTATTGCAGGTGGTTAATTCTAAACGGTGTCATACGAAAGGAAAAAAGTGTCCGTAAACTGTAAATCAGTCCCACACAAGATTTTCTAAAGGAAGACATAGCAAATGTAATTAAAGAAACATTTTTCGAACGGTTTCTCCTCCTTGATTTTATTCTATTCCGTTAGTGAGATGTAATAAAATGACTGTTACACTTCGGTGATGGAAATGGATCAGTAGGGGGCGTGAAAATTTGTATAGAAGTGTTACTCAAGGAAATGTTTATTGTGATATTATTATACGCTTATGATAAAAACAATAAAGATTTAAATATGGAAAAATAAAATACGAATCATTTGACACTTATATTAATAAATATTACATACACATAAATATTACATAAACATTATATGAATACAATAAAATATCAACAGTTCATATAATATAGTAGCACATTGAAAATAATGATTTTTTGGACAATATATCGTATACATAACTTCAAAGCAATAAATTACTATTGTGGAAATCCTTTGTAACAACAAAAAATCTATGAAATCAATAAAGTAAAAGTTCTTATACATTTATAAAACCTCCCAAAGGTCCAATATCAAATATATAAACTTTCTCACGTGAGTGGTCGAACTGAGTATTTTCATTTTCTTTTGAATTAGAATTTTTTTCACTTCTAGAATTTCTATCTGCTGACACTGAAAGATTAGCATCATCATCATTATCTTCATTTGCCGTTTCTAATTTTTCTTCAAATCCTGAAAGTTCGCTCAAATCGACAGTTTCGATAGTTTCATCACCTTCCCTTTGTAATGCTTCCCCGATTACAATATCTTTATTTTTCACAGACGGCTCATTTTCCGGAACATTCAGTGATTTTCCCGTTTGATCATCATTCTTCAATGAAAACGTTTTATCGATATTTATCTCTTGATTTATATTAAACACTCCATAAGGCATTCGCGTCATGTTATAAACGTTACTGTCAATATTTCTACTTTCCAATTTTATTTCACTATCGTGATGAGAAACAGTACCTCTAATGTTCACGATCACAGTCGGCTTTATTACCATTTGAGATTCTCTGTTTCCAATTTGACTCTGTCCAGAAAGATTGCTGTTTTGCTGTCCATATGGAGTTGAAGGCTTTTCTGTCGCATTAGATTCTACCGTTTCAATTTCTACAATTAATGGTGTTTCTTGATCGATGTTGAGTGGAGATTTTCTTTTATGCGCAGGTTTCGGACGCTTGACCGGCTGAGACGGTCTTCTTGGTCTGTTAGTTGTTGTAGTTTGTTTCGGCTTTTCAGTGGGTGTTTTCGATTGTAGACCATCCAAAAATGTGTCTTTCAAATCCAACTTTGTAATATCACCCAATTTCGGATCAAATGAAATGTGTAAAGATTTCGAATGAGCAGATCGAATTTTTGGTTGATAAACATTGTAGGAAAAACTTCTCGGTATTTCAATTTTATCCTTTGTTAACAATGGATTTAGATCGATTAAATTTTTCATGTTTCCTTGCGTGATTTTTCCTATGTCGTAAAAATACATTTGAAACGACTTCGGTTTAATTTTCATATAATCGATCATTTTTTCGCGGACATCACTTTTCATTCCTCGATGGTGCCACTGTGTTTGGCTAGTTGGAGCATTCAATTTAATTGGTTCGAAAATATCTATCGGATTTGCTGAAAATCCGTGAAAATATGTGGTGAATATGAAACAGAAAAATATCTAAAATCGAAAAATAATATCGGTAATTCGACAGATTATGAAATATATTTGATATGTAAGTAAAGTAAGTGAGTGAGTACCTTCATTTTCTTAATTCGATTGACGATGTTACTTCTATGACAGCAAAATATAACTGAACATCGAACTTGATCTTAAGCTGAAGCTGAGCTTTCTAGTTTCCTCACTGTGCAAGTTGCATTTTTTGTTTTCACTTGTTGAACAAACTAGATGCGCATTGTGCTACTTATTTGATAATTCACCAACATTCATGCTTCATTAATCGAATGTAAACGGGAAATAATATTTGAAATTATCACTTTTATTGACATAAACTCGTAGATAGAAATACATGTATTAGATATTCGTAATGAAAAAATGTAATTTTATTTATGAAAAAGTAAAATAAGATATGAGATGGCTGAGTAAATGTTTTTTTTTTTCAATAAAATCGACATTCAATCTGACCAATAATCTTTTCTGTAATCTTATTTATTCAAGTGCGCATATTTTCTACCAAACGAGTCTAAATTTTTTTTCAGTTCATAAAAAAGCATTTTCTTCATGAAATTACAAAAATTGTTTTTTTGAAAAAAAAAAAAGCTAATTTATTAGTTCATAGCCATTAATTGAGTGGTTTAGAGTACAACGGACCGATCTATGGTTCTAAAAGTGTTATTACCGCATGTGCGCATTGCGCTCCTCAGTTCATTTGACAGTTCCAAATAGAGTAACCTTAATGTCTTGATGTTTCGACAGAATCCATGCATATATAGTGTATATTGCGTATGTTTAAGTCTTTGATCATTATCTAAACGCATTTTCTGCGACTTTTCATTATTATTTCCAATTTCATTAATTTTCGGTCGACGATACGTTGATTTGGTTTTCAGATCTTGCATTTTCGAATACGCACACAAACCTTCACGTATCATCCGGGGAGTGATCACATCACATCGGATTTCATCTAGAATATTATCAATGATCAGAAAGCAGGTGAAGTGTTTGCAAATATCGATACCTGACATGTCTATCATCATTTTGCAGTCTGACATAAGTATTCCAAAAAGTCGGGAGAGAAGAAGTGATAGGTAATTATCACTATTGCATTGCATTGCATTTCTCATTGTAACGATTGTCTCATTCTTTCGACTCGATCGTGCAGTCAATTATATGTGTATTGCAAAGATTTATGTCTTCTGACATTGATTATAAATATTTATGTGTGTATTTTCATTATCGTTTCAAATTTAAGATCACCTGTAATCGACGGTTTGCTTGTCAGATTGATAGAAATCTGCACTAAATAGTATGATTTTCATATTTTTATAAAGGAGGCAAGACGTACAGATGGTGTTTTATTTTCATATAAAATATAATTTTTTATTCTAAAGTTTTAAGATTCTAGAGATAATTAATTTTGAAAAATACAAAAGCTTAATCAACGTGCCAGAAAACTGTTATATTGGAAAAGAACCCTAGATGAAAGATTTGTTGGCATTTTTACATTAGATATTAAGCATTTGGATTATGAATATGTTAAACCAAATTAAATTAAGAATTAAATTGATGACCTATCCAAAATGGTAGGTCTTGTTTGGAATAATTGATTTTTAAAATGTCATTTCTATCAAAGCTTCCTGACTATGTTCATTTATCCTGGTCAATTTGATATCTCACAATATGGGCCAAGTGAACACTTTTGTAAGTTTATATAACACTTACAATTAGCACATTTGTAATAGATATTATAACTTTTGTCACATTACTTTCTACTTTCATTTATACTGAATTAAACATTTGTTTGAGAACAATATTTACACATCTAATTCTAAATCTAACTCTCACATCATACACATCGATTACTGAAAGTAAACCAGAAATAACAGAATAAAAAAGTAACAGCACTTTTGGAACCACAGAGTCCTTTTGAGACTAAATTGTCTCACAGTTGATATGGTTGTCAGGCTAGTTGTGTCTCTTACGAGGCTGCACTCGCAAGTGCCGAAATGGCCTGCTTAAGTTCGCCGTTGCTTTCCTGTTTTGCAGACACCGTCATCCTTATATAGCTCAATGTCCATCACGACTCGATTTAAATCCTGATAATTTGACAAATTTGTCAGTGTATGCTTATGGCTGCTGTAAAAATAGGAACGGACTGTACTCTCAAATCTTTCAAGTTATTTTACAACTTCATTTTTCATTTATTTGTAAAAAAGGTAGACAGTGTAATTTATAAACTGGTTTTCCGATTCAAATTTGATATTTTTCATTTCATGCTTCAGTGTTTTGCAATATTTTTATGAAAACTATTAAACCTGTAATGAAAAATGTATTTGATGTGAAAAATCTTTTTTTTTTGCATATTTTTGTACATTATAATTATATTTTCTGATGAAATTGTGTAGAAATCTACTTTTATCTGTGAAATTGACATCGTTTACTATCGGTCTTTATTTACATATTTTTGAAATAAAAAGATTTCATTGATTCATCTTATTTTTTTTCCTTTGTTAATTATTGTTGAAATACCCTAATTGAAATTTGATTCATTTTGTTTATCGATAAAAAATTATGTTTACTCTGATCAAATGTTTACTGAAACATCTCTCATCTGAAAATAGAATTTGAACAGATTTATTATTATATTTTACATTATATTAGAGAGACCGGTACAAACTTTTCGAAACGTGATCGAAAATGCAAGATCTGAAAACCAAATCGACGTATCGTCGACAGAAAATGAATGGAATTGTAAATAATCATGAAAAGTTGCAGTAGACGTGTTAAGACAATGATGAAAGACATACGCGATATGCACAACTACCTATATTATAAGTGCACGAATTTCGTCGAAATGACTGTATTGAGGTTACTCGACTGAACTGTCAAATGAAGGAATAGAGCGCAATGCGCATGTCTTCTTTCGCACTTTTGGAATCGCAGGTCGCGACAATTAGTTGTACACAGCATTTGTTTGTGCGTTTGACGTTTCATATTTGAGGTTAACTCACGGCTCTTAATCAGTTAACGATATCGGCGCGCATTTTCGTTTTATCTTTAAAATCACTTTCTGTAAATATGGACGTGGACGTAGACAACAACAAAAGTTCTAATAGCAATGAAGAAAGCTGTGGAAACGTCGTAGCTCCTAAACAACCAATTTGTTTGATAGTTCTAGGTTATACATTTACTTTTGCTTTGGTTATTTTTCCAATGTTTATAGATTAACATAACGTTTCCAAACTGTACAGGAATGGCTGGTGCGGGAAAAACTTCCTTCGTCAAAAAGTTAGCTTCATATAAATATGATGAACATAAACCTTATTTAATAAATTTGGATCCTGCTTGTAGAGATGTGCCATATCCTGCAAATATAGGTAAATTTTAATATGAATTGTTAGAATATATATATTTTTTAACTATTTAATTTGATACAGATATAAGAGATACAATTAACTACAAAGAAGTTATGAAGCAATATGGCTTGGGTCCCAACGGAGGAATCGTCACATCATTGAATCTCTTTTCAACTAAATTCGGACAAGTTATAAGTTTGATTGAAAAAGCCGGAAATGATCATAAATACTGTGTTATAGATACCCCAGGTTTTAATGATTTGTTCATTGTATGATGAAAATCTTAAGAATACACATGTTTAGAATAAATTTTATTTTTAAGGTCAAATTGAAGTTTTCACTTGGTCAGCGTCTGGAGTGATAATTACGGAAACTTTAGCATCATCTCGACCGACTGTGATTGTTTATGTTATGGATATTGCACGCAGTGTTGCACCTGCGACATTTATGTCTAATATGCTTTATGCGTGTTCTATTCTTTATAAATCTAGATTACCGTTTATAATCGTTATGAATAAAGTACTTATGAAAGTTTTTGTATATTTGTATTATATTGTGTATTATATTCATTCAGTGATTCTGTTTTAGATTGATGTTGTCGAACATTCATATGCTGTGGAATGGATGCAGGATTTTGAAGCGTTTCAAGAAGCTTTAGAGAGTGAATCAGAGTCTTCTTATATTGGAAATCTATCTCGTTCTATGGCTCTGACCCTTGATGAGTTCTATCAAGGTCTAAAATCGTGTGGTGTTTCTTCTCTTACTGGTCAGGTAAAAATATATAGGATGTATGATATGTGTGTTTGATGTAATGTAGTAATACAGGTATTTTTTTCAGGGAATAGATGAATTTTTCAAACTAGTTGATGAAGCAGCAGAAGAATATGAAAAGTATGTTCAACAAAGATCAAAAGAGTATTCTATTTATATTTTTCTGTAATATCAATTTTGTTTTTCAGGGATTACAAAGTAGAATGGGAAAAACAACATTTAGAAAAACTATCTCTTAAAGAAGAAGCTTCATCTGAAAAATCTTGTATGATTGATCATTTTTTTTTTAATAACAATTGTATCATTTGTCACTTTATATAGTGTATTTTTTCATTATATTTTTGATATTTTGAGTTGTTAAATTGTTTTATAGCATACATTTTAAATAAAAGCAATTTTTGTAGCTACATCAACGAAAGAACCTCTGATAACAGAAATTGGTCAAGGTAGAGAACTAAGTGATATTTATTTGAGACATCCGGGGAATGCAAGTTCAGATGATGAAGAAGGGACAGAAGATACAATTCCAGGTATATAATTTTATTTATCATGCTTTTTGCATATGGAGTGAAACTAAAATTCATATTGTTTTGCAGATAAAACCCCAAAATCAGATGACACTTTTGGCGGATTTTTCAAAAAACATGTTAAACCAGAAAACAGACAAAATGTGCGAGAGAATTCTTGAAATGTGAATATTTTTAAAGTATTAAATTCTTATTTTTTATAATAAAAATAATAAATAACTATTTTCAAATATGCAATTTTATTGCTGCACCTCAATATTTTCTAAAATAAGTTAACAATTATTCAGTTTATAATTAAGAATAATGAAAAATAACAATAAAATCAACAATATGAAAATTTCACAATGGAATGATTAATCTCTGAACTAAACTTGTACATTCAGTTTGAGCGGATTTTAAAATTTAAAATAGCACGAAGCTGAAAAGCTGTCTTAAAGAAATTATTATGAACATATTGCTAAATAAATTTGGCAAAATAATGTATAATTTTATTGTTAAATAGACTTTATAAGGAGTAACTTTTCTATACCCTTTTGACTACAGGTATTGAATTTTGAAAATCTTTTTTTTGCTCTAATCAAATGTACATACATATATCTAAAATATCAAATTGTTCGAATTTATCACATATTTTTAAGTAACATTAAGTAATCAAGTTGTATAAAATAAATACTGATGCTTTCCACCAATGATAATTTAATTATTTTTTGACATTAATTCGTCCGTCCCGTTCTTTTGAAGTATCTTTTAGATAATATGCTGGTTTATATTTGATTTCAGTGCTTGTTTCATCATCAATTCTCAAAGAAGGGTTCTGTTTGGTGTTGTTAATGTTCCCTAATGAAGTGTATCTAAAATATAACAAATTGATACTTAATTTTACAAACTACACACATACTATTAAAATATGTATGTCGAATCATACCCTGTATTATATAATTTACAGTAAGGCACATTTCTATCTATTAAATAACTCCAGATTTCTTGGTATGACCAATTCAATAATGGGTTAACTCTCATGATTTGAGGCCAATTTGAGTCCGTCATCTGAAAATGTTTTGAATTTAAAACTTTTCATAGAATTATGTACCTAAAAGAGTAATATTTAAAGTTACAGTGAAAAAATCCAGATGTTCACTATATGGATCTGATCTTCGAGTTCCCATAAGACATGCTTTTATATTTTGATCTTCTTTTAAAACGGTTTCTAACACCAACTTAATATCTCCCGGTATTACAATTAAGTTAATTTTATAATGATCTTTCATACTGAATATGAAATCTTCCAGTTCTGGAAATGGATTCTGTGGTTGAATATATACTACCCGAAACAATTTAATATCACAGTTGGCTGTTTCAGATAGCACACTGATAATTAAATCTAAAAGTACAGTACAATCTTTTCCACCATTGAAAGCAATGAATGTTTGCTCCATGCTATATTTTTCGAAACATTCTTTTAAGACCTGTTGATTCATCAAATTGCGTTACAAGGAGTAATTCTACATTATATTTGGTGACTATTTATATTAAAAACTCACATTTATGGATTCTTTAAGTACCAGAGAATAATCAATAATATCCATTTTATATTTTAACTACAATAGTCGTTCGAAAATCTGCAACAAATTAAGTAAGTCATAAGAATGTTATTCAAATAGAATATCAAATAGTAAAATATTAACTTGCCGAAGAAAATTAAAAAAAATATTAATGAATGGGTATTAAATTGAACTAAATGTTGATACGCCAGCAGATTGAAAGCCTACTGGCGATAGAAGATCACAATTTAATCTGAAAATTGAATTGTAAGAACTTAACATATCTATCTAATTAATTAACCAAATTTATAGTGTAATTTTAGAATTGCAATATGTGTGAGATGTGTAAATAATACAAAATGTATTTTCAAGATTATTTTAATCAAATTATAATACACCAGTCAAATTCAGTAATACATTTTCAATTACTTTCAGAACGTTTTCTTTTTCTGTTGTTGAGAGCTTTATCGATAAGGATTTCCGACGTTAAATAAAAACTAACCCTCATCATTTCTTTGTTTGGCGCAACATTTCTCACATAAAATATGTCTTTTAAAATTTTTTCGTTAAGTTCACATTTTAAATTTTCTTCAACTAATTTTTGTGCAGTTGCTTTTGGTGATTCAGCACCGACAAAACAGTAAACATAAACAATGATTTTTAATTTGTGAACTTTATCAATTAAACTTGCATCTAGTTTTCCCACAAAACTATTTAAAAATGTTACAGCGAGTGCGGGTAAATTCATTGTGATATGTATGGTTTGACTGTAATCAAAATTATCTTCTTTGAGTAGATTAGTCAAATATTCGAAGAAGATTTTTTCAATAAATTCTCTACCATCAATATTAAATACTTTTATGTAATCACTTTTGACTTTATTCAATTCTACATTGTGTTTTAACCATTTAGCTGATTCAGGATTCAAATCGTTTGCAAAAACAATGCATTTTTTCTTAGCTGCAGGAACAGAAAAAGGACCAACTCCAGCAAATATATCAAATAAAATATCTCCACTATCCAAAAAATTTATGATTCTTTCATGTTCAGTACACAATCGAGTATTCCAATAAACTTTAGAAAAATCGAGTTTGAATGTGCATTTATTCTCTTTTACATCTGTAATTAGGTTATCTTCACCACTTAATACTTCTACTTGGAAATTCCTGAAAGTATTATCAATTTGATTCACTTTATTGACTACAGTTTTACAATTTTTCACTTTGTCCAAGATTACATCACCGATTAGTTTTTTGTAATCGAAAGTGTGTTCACGCAAATTTAAATGAACTATGTGTCCTACAATTGAATAACCAGTTACAGATTCTTTGTCTTCTGGTAAAATGGCTTTCAATATTTCATCACATTTCCAATTATCGTAAGTTATTTGAAGATCATGGTATTGGAAATGATCTTCTTTTATATTTCGACTATTGAATGCTTCAACTGTATCAGGTTCAAAGTCGTTCCAAGTTTTAATAAGTGTAGGGTTCAAATAAGCTATTTTATATTCAGTCGAATTGATGTTTGGTACATTGTGCAAGTTTAAATAATCTTCTGGAATTGGTTGTATTGGTCTGAAGTTGTTTAATTTCAAAAAATATTTTTTAATAATTTTGAGTGTGGATGAAAATTCAGATTGATGTAATACAATAGTCGGGACAGATTTTACTACTGTGAACATCTCTCTATCTAAAATTTTCATTCCTCGTACTTCAATGGGTGGAACAATCTCATCCATTTTAAATTCGGTTCGAAATACTTCGTTTAAGCACTTGTTGAGAAATATCAATGATTTATTTGAAAATATTCTTGTTTGAACACTTAAAGTTTTTAACATATCTCTAAAGTACGGTTATTTTAGAGATCAGTCAGTATGAGAAAGTATTTTCGTGATATTGTTTTATTTACCATCAGAGAAATATACGTAACAGTTCACACCACATTGACACGTACCTAACCTCAAAACTAGACAGCTGTCTTAACAGTGTTTTTTATGACTATTGAATTGTTTAATAAATTAATGCCGTTAAATTCTAAAAACTAACTTCACGGTAAATCCTTTCGTACCTACAGTTTTTCAATTTCAAGCTGAAAGTTTTTTTTATAAAATTTTAAACAAATTATTAAACCTAAAATTTGAAATTGTATAAAAAAAATGGAAACCTATAGAAACTACGTTAATTAATTTTGAGGTCAATTCTTTTTTATATTTCAAATTAGTTAACTTAAAATAATAAAAATAAAATAGAGATTTGATGTAAATTGTTAATTGTCAAAAATAATAATAATCAAATTTAAAAATTCACATAAAAATCAAATTATTTTATAAATACCATTTTAAATTATACCGAACGATTCTCGTCAAACTTTTGTAGAAATCAACATCTTGACCTATCATGAAAAGGTTAACTAATCACATTTCAGTTTGAAATACGATTGCTACAAAATTTTGTTTTCGTAATGAATCTTGAGTAATATTGTTTTACATCTTTTGACATAATATAATCAAATAAGATTTAAGAATTCAACATTATAAATTTAAGTATTAAAAAAAAATATATTATTATTGTAATATTACTAGTATTGCTAAAATTTGTTATCTTATGGTTTTGCTATTTCATAACCACACTGTAGAAGTGTATCACGAATATTATGAAGCACATTTTCCTATAAAAGGAAATTCATACAGTTATATTTAAAAAATTGAGAGTATGGTTTCCGTGAAGTCGATAATGTTTCTCATTTTCATCGAAAGCTCATTGAAAAATGTGGTTTCTGGTAATATCCAAATACTGTTAAATATTTCAAAACTATTTTCTTTCGAAATTTATTTGTTTGTTGTAATTAATATACAATTTTATTGCAGAAAATCAAAATATGGAAATAGATTCCAGCGTATCGATGGCTTTTAAAGATATTTTCGATAGTTTAAATATCAATTCAGTTATAATCGTCGATGAGTTAAAAAATAATAATTCGTTAGTGCTAATTTATTTTTATCAAATTAAAAGCGACTTGATTAGTTTTGTGTATGTTGATTTTATAGATTGAATAATATTACAAAAATGTTCCAACAAAAAAATGTACTGACGACATCATTTTCTAAAATTTTGGGAAACAAAAATGATTCAGTAAATAAATTATCGAAACAAATAAGAAAATGCGACTTATTTTAATATGTATTTGTTAATTTTTTTTTTGAAAATTTTCAGTATTTTAATTATTTAACAAAATGTATGGAAAATTCGATTGAAGTTACCACAATGTTTTTATGTGATCCATCTACTTGTGAAAATCTCCTGAAAACAGTATGCTTAAATTACAATCCGTTTTTTTTTTTTCAATTTAACATAAGTAATTGATTATTTTTTTCAGATATGCGAGAAAAAACTAATCAGACGGAGTTTATTATACATTTTTTATTGGGGAAAACACACTTTAACCTCTACTTTTTCGAATTTCACAGACGAAGCCATGAGAATCGCAGCAGTCACGAATCCGAGAGACGGAGTGTTAGAGAAGATTTCCATGCGAATTCGTTGAGAAAATCATTTATTTTAATAACAAAACATCAGTTTCAGACTTTATTATAATCAGGCGAAGCCTCAACAAAACAAACGTTTAATTTTGGTGAATTGGTGGTCGGGCAGATGGTTTAATTCGCCAGCTTTGCCCAATGTAAATACGGTATTCAACAATTTGGAGGGGAAAATATTCAAAGTCCCAGTGTTTCATGTAAATATTTGTAGCGTTTCATTATTTTTCCAATTTGTATTTTCAGTGCGTTTAAATTGGGACGTTCAAATGAATCGTTTAATATTTATAAAAGTTTTAATATTTAGACTCCGCCGTGGTATTTTGTTAAATTACATAACGACTTGTCGATTGAAGTTACTGGAGGACGCGATCATAAGCTATTGGTTATTTTAGCTGAAAAATTGAATTTCAGGTAACAACATATATTATATAGCATCAAATATACATTTATGTATCCAATATATTTTTGTAGATATGAATATTTCGATCCTCCCGATCATTCTCAAGGATCCGGAGTCGGCAATAACGGTTCAATAAAAGGTGTATTAGGAATTATACAGCGGAGAGTAAATATTTGTCCCGTTTTTCTATATTTATTTATGTAAGTGTTTCGGTCTGTATATTTTTGTTTAGGAAGCTGACTTTTTTCTGGGTGACGTGACTGTGACCTGGGAAAGGCAACAGGGTGTTGAGTTTTCCTTTTTCACTTTGGCTGATAGCGGAGCTTTTGTAACACATGCTCCGCGACGACTCAGTGAAACTTTTGCATTATTGAGACCCTTCAGGTGGCAGGTACGAATTACAAAATTATTATTAAACACCATGAAAAAAACGAAACAATTAACGAAACTAATCCATGTAGTTCATGCGTTTTTTTTTTCGAATATCAATTTCGTTGAAACGTTATTCGACTCGGAATTATTTTCAGGTGTGGCCGGCAGTAGTGGCTACTGTATTAATTTCAGGACCTGTATTATGGGCAGTTGCAGCTGGTTCAGCATTATGGCGCCCCCTTAGGGCTCCACCCCCTCCTCCCATGTCGACCTGTATATGGTTTATCACCTCAATATTTCTCAAACAAAGTATGCATAAAATAATCTGTATAATCGCAAAATTAATGTTTGCTTATATGTTTGTATTTAATGGATTACTATAAAGATTATATGAAATTTAGTATATTTTTGTGAGAATCGAGTGAAGCAATACATGATGGCTGAAAAGGCCAAGAAAAGCGCGTTCAAAGTTGAGTATGTACCTATATTTATTAGGAAGAGGTCGAGTGATTTGATGATATATCTCGGTACACGTTCCGAGTTCGTTTATATCCTTTTGCTATCAAATATATGAGTGTACTTAGAATTGATTTCGTTAAATAACTCAATTTCGGCAAAAATGTCACTTGTACCCCTTGGCCTTTTCAGTCGTGATATGTCTTAGATACATATGTTATATTTTTAAGTATACGTGTCATGGTTATGTCGAATTCGGTAAGTACAAACTCGTGGTTCACGAGTAGTTCGATGTGGTTCGCGAGTGAGTTAGTAAAAGCTCGTTGAAAATTCATAGAAAAGTTCGTAAAGACTCGGTAAAGAATCAGAGTACATTCCGTATAGACTCAATAAATATTTTATGTAATATCCTAGAATCGAAATTGAATTTAAAACTAGATTTAAAAAACGCCAAGTGACATTTACATTTCATAAATTTTCCAACAACAAATCATCACCAGGTGGCCGCGCACCATCGGAAAACGCAAGAGCCCGAGCCCTGACCCTCCTGCTATCATTAGTGGCCACTTACGTCTTGGCCGACGTATATTCGGCAACATTAACATCCCTACTGGCCAGACCCGGAAGGGAGCCCCCTTTGGTCGATCTGTTCGCGTTGGAGAAGGCGATGAAGCACTCCGGCTACAGTCTGTTCGTGGAAAGGCACAGCTCCTCCTTGGCCATACTGCAGGTGGGTGCTCCTTGCCGTTCGAGGGCCATTGTCGGTTAACTATTCACTTTTCTGCGGTTTCCAGAACGGAACCGGAGTGTACGGTCGTCTGTGGGGGCTGATGCAGAAGCAGAGGACGTTCGCGGTGAAGTCCGTGGAGCGAGGAGTTAGGAACATGCTCGAGTCTCCGGATTCGCCAGTCGCTCTGTTGGCCGGAAGGGAGACTCTCTACTTCGATACGAAAAGATTCGGTTCGTCGGTTCGGAATCGTATAATAAGGTTTCAGAATGTATGTATAAATTCTTATTTTGCAGGTGCGTCCAATTTTCAATTGAGCGAAAAATTGTACACGAGGTATTCGGCCATTGCCATGCAGCAAGGGTGTCCCTATCTGAACAACTTCAATAAAGTGTAAAAAAATATTTAAATTGTCTATAATCTATAAAAATTGATATTTGTGTTTTATCAATTTGTACTTTTTGTTCTCTTAAACTCAAATATTCAATCGTTAGTTTAATCAACTCAATTTTTATGTAGCAACGTGTTGACGTTTTTCCCCCTAATGAGTTCTTATTGCTGATCCATTCAAAAATAATAAAAGTCAACGCATTGTAACCAAATACTCAATTTGAGTAATTAATGATTGAAACATCATTCGACTTTAATCGAACGTTTTAGAGATATGAGCAGATCTTGTAAGATTTCAACATCATAATAATCATACTAAAACTACATTTTATTAAATATAATAATCTTAAGTAACAGTAAACTGTTCATAATTAGCTTAATGTCTCAAGCGACGCCAAGTTTTAGCAGGTAATATAAGAGCAAATTTGATATGTTTTTTAATAGATTGATGCAGTTGTTTGAAGCTGGAATTTTGACTAAGATGACAGTGGAAGAGTTCGAGAAACTAGGCGAAAGTGGCAGTGAAACTTCAACTCAGAACGAAGACAATAAACCGATTAGCAATCCAAGCGAGAGCACTCAAAAATTAGAACCCATCAATATAAGAATGGTGCAGGGGGCGTTCTACGTACTAGCCATTGGATATTTAATTTCGGGTAATTAAACTCGAGAGTCATAAAATTTTCATTTTAATCAAGATTTCTGTCGCAAATTGGATTGTTTTAAATTTTCACAGGCTTGGCTCTGCTCGCCGAAATTCAAATGAAAAAACGAAAATTTTATCCGGCGAAGAGAGCGACGTTTTTCAAATGCTCCAACGCTAAGAGGGTTCAGTTTAAATATTTAAGAAAGTTACTGGTTGAGTTAAAGTCGAAGGCGAGTTTGCGATGGCAACGCGCCACTGAACTTTCGGAAGTTTCACTCGATTTTGTGGATTAGACCTTTCGCACATAATTCAATAAAAATTAACGTTCATTAAATTTGGATAGAATAATAAAAATAAATCATTGCACGGATAGAAATTTAAATGTGCGCAGAATACCGAATAGAATATAACGGATCGCTTATTTATAATATTTTTTAGTTTCGCTTAGAAACGGAATGCCGCTTGTTATTTCGATACGTGGGATGTTGAAAGAAAGGTTTACGGATACGCTATATCATATACGTATAAATGTATTTCCATATGAAATTTTTAAATTGAATGTACCGCCTACGTGTGGGGCTAGATCAAAATGGGGAAACTTTCAGCTTTTACAGGCTTTACATCACGAAAAAAGTTGAAAGCGATCGCGTTCATAAAATCGAAGTGAGAGATTGTGTTCGAAATGCCGTTTCTCAAAACGTTTATTGAAACTTTCAAGGAAAATGTTCAAATTTCAAAACTTAAAGTAGACGTAAAATATTATTATTAATTTTTAGATACATATTTGTTAAATGTATATAGATAACATATTGATTATGTTTTGATGAAAAATTTTACTGAAAATCAATGTTCGTTTTTTTTTTTAATTAAATGAATAAAATGATAAAAAAATAATATTTTTTTTATTAATGTGACTGATTTGAAATCATAGCTTCTCGGTTTGAGGAGTTCTGATCAGGCATGCTCACCTTGCGTACAAAATTCAATAACACAAAAATGGCTCATGCAAAGCGTTGTATGTTGCTACAGGGAACGTCCATTAGCCAGAAGTACCAGGGTCGAATCGGGACCACCATCGGAACCAATTGCATCATTCAAGCGCATAGAAAAGTTAATGCCGATCCCAAAAAATCCTAAAAAGGTTTTCAGATCGACGAAAATATCAATGCGAATTCTTTTCGCGAACCTCTACAGATTCTATAGAATTACCTTCGAGTATTTATAAAACAACATTTCAATTCAAAAATGTGATTTTTTTATATGTATAAATATTTCAGTCTGTTGATTTTATTGCTAAATTATTTTATTAGAGCACATTTAAGGCCGGTATTTTCACATTTGTTTTGAGAATAAAATGATTTTTAACTATGTACACGCGGTTTTTCAATTACCAACTATCAAAATCTGTGAAAAAGAGAAGGATGTATGTATTGTTGTATGAATTGTAGTATATCTGTCATTTTTAGCTGCTGTTTTGACAGATTATATTTGAAGAGAGCGTGTGTAGTTTATATTCGATTTATTTTCTAACTAGAGGAGAAAAGACCGGTCTTTAAACGATCGCATTTACTTCTCCATTTCCTGTAAATTATCTAACGAGTCTAACATAAAAAAAGTTCAATAGTCAACAAACAATTCCAAAGCGAGCAACAAAAAAATACAACTTTTACAAGCGTCCATCGAAGAATCTTGAAAAGTCAAAAAGGCGACTGCGAAAATGGGCAAAGATAAAAAAAAGGGAAAAAAAATAGTAGAAACAGCAACCGCCGAAAGAAATAGCAACCGTCAAAATCGCGTATTTATCTCGTTTCCGAGCCTGCGGAAAAATGGCGGCAATTACTGCGAAAATCTGCGCCAGCTTGCGGCCCAGAAACGGCCGCCGATTTATACATCTGGGGGCCCCTGTCCGTAAAAAATGGCGCGCGTTTGCACCGGGGGCCTTATCTCGGCCTGCGCCCCCCTCGAGCGCCCCCCGGTAATAGACCGAACTCGCCGAAATTACCGCGATCCGACCCTGGCGTCTTTTCGCGCGTCCCGTTCCAATTTTTAGATATTGTGACCGCACTTTTTTTTTTAAGGCAGTGTTATTTTTATTCAATTGGGACAGTTTTGATGCTTTCGTGTTGTAATTTGTAAAATTAATTCAATTCAAATTTCAGATGTTTTCAGAAGAAGAAGACATTTTAGGAGTGTTTCTTGTACCTGTATGTATATAATTATTGTCTTATATAATTGATTTATCATTAGATCTTTATGATCTTGGTTTACATGCCATTTTTTATAAATAATATTGTTTTATAATATTTATTCAGTAAATTATAAAAAAAAGATAATTTAGTGATTTATGAGAATGTTTTATTAAATAGAATCCGCGGCTTTTCAGAGTTGCACGAATTTGAATTGTGTCTGTGGGTAATTTTGGAAATTGTCAGTAAATTTTCCGGTATGCTAATCGTAATATAGTGAAATATAAAGACTGGATTTTTTCTTTTAATATGGCTATTTATTTATCTATGTATGTGTATGTACATCAAATATAGCAAAAATGTCTATTACTTTACCCGGGTAATAATCGATTATCATGCTGTTTTTTTAATCATCTATAGTCTTCGAGTGATTTTTGCCAATAATTGAGCTGTAAAACATTCACAAATAAGAAAAATACTAATATGATCTTACATGAATGCTAAATAATCAACCAATTGTGAGACTAACTATCAGATATGGTTTTTAATTATCCGAAAAAACACGATATAAAATCTCACACATACCACAAAGCACTAAATAAGTACATACATACACTTTTCTCACTAGATACTATTTTCATAATAGTACTTAATTCACAGACAGATTGAAAATACTTAACTAGACCTTATATAAACCACAAAGCGAACTCAATAAGTACATGCCCTTTTCTCACTAAATATAATTTTCTAAATAGTACTTAATTCACAAATAAATCGAAAATACTCAACCAGACCTAACACACAGAAGAGAACCAATTTTCTCTAAAACACAACAGCAGCACACAACACAACACAACCCTTCGTCGAACTCCCGAACACACGAACGAATAAATTGGCCCGACTCCTTTGCGATTCTTGCTCTCGCGATCGGCAAAAGCACACATAACACAACAGCACACACATAACACAGAAGACAGCCGGTTTGCGCAACGTGCCGGAGGGCGCTTAATTGGTTTGCCTTTTGGCTGAGCGGGGGCTGCACTTCGCCGGAAGCGGAAGAGCGTTTGGGCGGAAAACGCGCGCTGATTGGAACCGGAAGAACAAACATCGGAGCTGCACCATTAGCGCCAATCAGACGGTGCAATCGGACGCGAACTCGTGTGTCGCGAACGTGTCAACACTGTTTCGCCTTTAGAGTTTTCGTTTTCGGATGACGAGATAAGGAGAGGCTAGATAAACGGAAGTGAATGGCAGTCGAGTGTTGCTGAAGTGGGGTTTTGAATTGGAAAATATTGTTTCATTTTTCATGGGTTGCTCATACAGGAAGATCTGTTGGAAAATCTGCAGGAAAATCTGTCTGCTAATATGCGGTAAAATCTGCCTGCAAATCTGCTTGCAAATCTGCCTGCAAAATTTCCCTATGTGAAAAAAACTAAAAAGTTTTTTGCAGATTTCGTACAGGCGGATTTGTTTCAAAATCTGCAGGAAAATCTGTCTGCCAATATGCGGTAAAATCTGCCTGCAAATCTGCGTTGAAATCTGCTGTAAAATCAGCCTACAAATCTGCCTGCGAAATTCCCCTATGTGAAAAAAAAATTGATAGCTTTTTGCAGATTTTGTATGTATTTTAAATCGGATATGTGTTGAAAAGATTTATACGAGTGAGAGAATAGGGGAACTGTTTAGTTTAAAGTTTTTCCAAATTATTTTTCATCATATTTTCTTCTTCTTTTATCTAATTACTAGGTACTATACACCATAAATATGAATTCAAATGTAAAGAGTAGATATATAATATATATAAAGTAGATATGAAATATTTTTTTATTTAATTTTTGACTGAAAGTATATCAATTTTCATATTTGTAACTTCAATTCATTCGAAGACATATTAAAATGTGATATTTTCAGAACTCATAGCTTTATATGAAAGAAAGTTCAAAGTTCGCACACTTTTTACAACAAATATTAACATGAACAAATTTAGACAGATTTCATTCATCATTTTCAAAGACAAACATCGCAAGAATCACACAAATTTCATACGAAATTTTCGATCAAAACTTAAATTAACTAAGTTTCAGAACCAATTTCGACAATCACAATATTATTTTCGACTAAGAAAATTCCAACAGAGCATGCGAACCTTCGAACCTCAAGCTAAATCTCTACACGAATTCGTCAACTTAAACATATTTCGATCAGAATCGCTCATCGATGAGAAGGAACCGCTTTCGATTTTAATTAAATATAAATTAGAACGTTGATTTGGGCGAATTCAGTCTCTCGATTGAGAACCGCTGACGTAAGGGGAATGTGGTTTTGTACTCAATAAATGTCAGGAGTTGTCAGCTCAGCCAGGGTCTTTCAGCCGAAGGGAAAGGGATTCGAGGAAACTAGCTCACCGCAAACCGACACCGCGAATCAATTTATCATGTTGAACTTCGAGTCTTAAATATGTTAAGATTATCATTCGAGAAACGCCGCTTCGAATCCGACAATTTCATCGGAAAATGCCTCCGATACGACGGCGTATACAATTTGGTTCATAATAACGTTTTGATTGCATTTCTGCTCGGGACGATGGGTTTTGAGTCGGATGTGTGTATTGTTCTCGACTTGTTCGCTATTCTGACGTATTAAGATGTAAATCTCTTGCAATATATAAATTTAATAGTTGTTCGGTTGCATTTCGTTCGTCGAGTCGTTTTCGATCGTGTTTGTTTTGTTGGAAAAGAATCGGACAACTTTATTAGGATTCGCGTGTTATACACAGAGGCATTGTTCGAAATAACAAAAAGATTTCTTTCCGGTTCTTTGAAAATTTAAATGTGAAATTCTTCTTTGGATTCCGCAAGTTTAGTATTCCTCTTTTCGTTTAAACAAATTATGGGAAACTTCTGAGTCTTGTTTATAAACTGGCATTTATTATTTACATTCGCGATTATAATTTAATTTTCAAAATTTAATTCTTGAATAAGTTTTCAATATACCCATTTTATGAAACATTTACAAAGCTTTTCGAAAAAGTAGACTATGTTATTTTAGCGTAATCATATTCGATTTGTAGGTACATATTATGTGCACATATTGTAAAATGATATTTGAGATACTCACACATAGATACCTACTTAATCAATCAGACATAGATACTTAATCAATCAAATATTAATAGATCACTGTTTTGAAAATCACTTAGTACTATCATAGCATATATTAACAATGCAAATACAGACATAATGAGCAATACAACGATCGGTAAGCGATACATTGATTAACGAGCGACAAGCGATACTGTTACACATCATTTTCCATTTAATATACAAAGCTATATACATATATAATATTATATTTACTAAAGATAGATTAAAGCATTATTCTATGATTAAATACATTTTGAAACATATTGGTTCCAACTGGTATTTCCATTTAAGTATATTTATGGTTGTTAATTATTTAGAATTATGTCTGAAACTTGAATAAAACGCCAGAATTAAATCCATCTATTACAGAATCGGCAGAATATAATGAAACCATATTAGTTTCAACCAATCCAGCCTACACCCGATCTATTTCCGAGGTACCTATTCAAAAACCCACAACAGAAATCATTTCATTGTCTATCGAAAATGCAGAACTAGCACATGCTTTGAAGTTAAATCATCAGTAATAATTGTCAGTTGTATAGAATTACAACTGAAAATAGGAAAACTAGCTCTAAGCATTTCTACAATAGAAGGAAAGTAACGAAATTACATCGATCCCTTTCGGGGACATTTGAAAACCCACAACCCAAATCATTTCATTGTCCAAAGAAAATCCGAAACTAACATATGATTTGAAATTTTATTATCAGTTAAAATCGTTATTTATTTAAAATCATAGCTAAAAATTGAGAATCTAGCCCCTAAACTATCTAGAATCGAACGATCTCACAAAAATCACATCGATCCTTTTCTGCGCCATTTAAAAACCCACAACCCAAATCATTTCATTATCCATTAAAAATATAAAACCGACCTGAAATTAAATCATGACTTATAATTGACGATCGAAAAGGTCAAGAGATACAAGTGTCAATTTTTCCGAAATTGAGTTATGCACAAGAATCGCTTCTATGCACGCTCATTTATTTGGTGGCTAAAGGATTTAAACGAATTCGGAACGTGTACCGAGATATATCATCAAATCAATCGACCTCCATGGTCAACTTTGAACGTGCTTTTCTCGAAATCATTAGTACCCCTTGGCCTTTTCAGTCATCAATTATTTATTCTATTAGTCAAAAATTCATAAAAAATTATATAATTTAACAAAATCATCCTTAAGCCTATCTAGAATCGAACGATTCTACAAAAATCACATCGATCCTTCCCCGCGACATTTAAAAACCCACAACCCGAATCATTTCATTATCCATCGAAAATCCAAAAACTACACACAGCCCCCGATTCATACACACACCAGGGTACCTTATCTCCGAATAAGGTCCCCGACGTCTCGAAGGCCGAAGATTAATCGACGGCTGTGGGCAAGGGCCGCCGAATTGCGGCCCGGGGCCGCTGCGGGCCGCGGGTCCCCGGGTCCTCCGAGGACCGCGGCCTCGGCTTGCATCAATCTGGCCAAAGTCCGGGATGTGCCGCCATTTGTCAACGACAAAACGTCGTCGTCTTGCTCCTGCGACACTTTTGTGCTCGAGAATAATCGGCCCGAAAAATATATATCGAGTTTATGCGTTAAGAGATTGTCCGGAGGCGATAGTGTTGGTTTTGTGCGGAAGGGTTGCTGCTTTAAGGGTTTTTTTTTTCGGGTGGATTCGGGTGTAAGGGTGGGTTGTCGAACGGTTCTTTTTTCGGATCGATTTCTATTGTTTGGAATTTTTTTTAAATAATATTTTGTATATGACGACTGAAAAGGTTAAGGGGTACAAGTGACTTGACGGTGATTTCGAGAAAAGCGCGTTTAAAGTTGACCATGTATTAGAGGAGGTCGACTGATTTGTTTGATATATCTCGGTACGCGTTCCGAATTCGTTTATATCGTTTTGCCACCAAATAAATGAGTGTGTATAGAAGTGATTCCTGTGCATAACTCAATTTCGGCAAAAATGACACTTTTACCCCATGGCCTTTTCGATCGTCATATGTAATTGTCTTTTAGATGCATGCTTTTATATGAATTTGTTCGAAAATGAGCCTCATTTCAGCTCAATTATTAATTTGATTAAAAATAATGTGTTATATCCTTAATTTGTTCGAACTAATCTTATTTTTGGTTTAGGTTTTTAAATTTTAGCGACTTTGTATAATATGTATTACATTGAAAATACTAAGTATTTCATATAGTGATCTATACTTTAAAGGTTTCAAGTTGATAAATTCAAACGGCTTAGATAAAATATTTTATGATATGTTTCATCATAAAAAATATAAAAGCTCGAGAAAGTTTTCGAGATAATGTAAACATTTTAAAAACACAACCATTATCTGCTACGTTTAAGCTACAAAACATTGTGCTACATATTATCGAATGGAAAAATATTTTTTAAAAATCTTTTCTATGAATAAAATAGACTCGATAAAATAATAAATACATACAATTTTTTTACAAGGTTTACATGAGATCCGCTTTATATAATAATATTTGTGAATATAATGTTAACAAAAACCATTTTGAATAACGTACAATAAAATGTAAGCAACAATAACGTTACCTTTTCAAAAAAAATAAAATCAAACTCCTCGCCAAATTCAACAAGCATACAATAACAACAAACAAAAATCTACATAAAAACACATGAACGATATAAAAAAAAAACGCAACAGACCCAAAGCCCATTCGACCCCACCTTCCCCTCGCACACATAAAACTCAATCCATCACACTAATACCTTCGAATTAGCCGTAAAATGCAAACGTTAAACCTTCGATTGCTCGTGTCTCACTTGGCAAATTGGCTATACGGCGTGGGGTCGCCGAAAGGACGCGGAGGGTCGCCGAAAGGACGCCGAGGGTCGCCCCGAAGGTTCGAATTAGACCCGGTTATTCCCGGTTTTCGGCTTTTCGACGGGGCCCCTGTTTCGGTGTCGTTCGTTTAAACTTTTAATTCGATTTGCGTTGATTTCGAAGGGGTGGCGCAAAAAGTCGGCCGATTTCTGCGCAACGACAATCAAACACGAGTTTAATTCGGCCGAGGGTTGAAAAGACAATTTGGCGCCGTGCGAAATTCGGTTTGTCGCCGAAATATTGCGTGTCGTGTTAAATTAGACTTTTTCGTTGATTTCAGAATGTTTATTGAATTATTTTCATATGAATATCACTGATGGACAAATTTTTAATTTAATAATTTTATGTCTTCCGCGATAGCTTTGTATGTAATTATCAAATAGGTATAGTTTTCTGTATAAATGTGGCACTCGTAGTTAACGTCAAAAGTTGTCGGTTTCCAATTAGGTAGGCTTAATAAGCTGATATAGAACACAAACAAGTATCAAATGTAATGGCGAATATCATAAATGAAATAATTCATTCATATAATATTAATTGTTATTATTCACGCATTGTTTTATTGAATATAAATAAAGTTTGCGAAAGTGCGAGTTTGGGTTATCGGTGCCGATTTAAAATATGGGGTTGTCTTAGCTGTTGTTATTGCAAAGTGAGAAGTAGGTTAATCGAAATTGGCCAAGCAGAAAGGGTTAAAACGTAACGGATTGCACTTTTTCAAAAATAATAGGTGCACCATAAATTTTGAAAGGCACTGATTTATGAACAGGAATATTTCATAAACGTATAAATCAAACTCATTCCGACTGAATTTTGCATGTTTTATTATGAAACTTTTCGAGAAATGAAAATAATATATTTATATCAAAGCACACCTATAATATTACACATTTTTAAGACACGTAATAATATTTTATACAAAAAGTGAATTATATTTTTTAATCGTCAAATTGCTGTAATTTTATCTATACCTACATTGTCACTTAAAATGTGTCGCATCGATGAACAGTGCATTTTGTAACTACGACCATTAAATAGCAGTTGCTCATCTCATAAATATCGCGTAATTATCGTGTAATATTGGTTTCGTGGTAACGCATTAATTTTGCAATTCAATGGAAATGGAATTCGAGCTAATTTATCGCTTATGAATATTATCTTGTCAAGAGGTCAAGATCATGGGAAGAATGATTGAAGATCTAACTATTAGGAAGCCTTCATAATAATTAGCAATATAAGTTACATGTGTATTTAACTATAATAAAATGTAATCAATTCATTCTGAGTTTTTTATAATGAAAAGTGTATGACAGGTAAGAAAATTTTCAATTTAAGATTGATTAAATTAAATCTAGAGTATTTCAATGTGATTTTATTTATAGAAATGATTGTAAAGTTCACACAGTGTTGAAATTCCTTACTAAGCGAAAATATTCAGTCTCGAATTTGAAGAATTTTCTTTTTCCGATAGGAAAGTGTCAAGACGAAACCTTTAGGGATTTTCGTGATTCTCGGGATTCATCTGACACGTGTACAAAGGTATCCATCACTCTTGTTCCTTCCTCCATATCGACATTTGTATCAAAGATCGCGTAAATTTTCTCACATTTTCCGACATGCAACGGGAAAAGATGAATACTCTCATTTTAATGTCTGACGACGTGGAAATTCAATATAAATTGATAGTGATTTAAAATTATATTTCATACTCAAATGCATATTAATATTGAACCCAATCGACACTTCAATATTTCATTATATAAATCTTTTGAATTATATACGGATTTTCATTCAATAATATATTAAGTTCACTCATATAGAATATCTAACTGACATTTGTATACTACATAGAATATTTGATTAAAAATTAAATACAATTAAAAGAATCGATCGACCATGGCCGGATTTCAATTGTTCAACTTAACCTCTATTCTTCGGTACAGTTTTGTGAGTCTCCTACTTTCAGTTGGCAGTGTTGTCGTCCCTGAGACTGACAAATATACGCGTCCGGCGCAGGGGGGCCAACCGTGCGGAAAGTCAAAGCAAAAAGCGCGCGCTTTTCGCCCGCGATGCCGCCAACAGTCGGCTACGAAAGTTTTATGGTCGTTTTATTTATTGCGTGCATTTCTCTCTGAAGGGGAAGGAAGAAAGAAAGAAAGAAACAGGGCCGAGTGTCGCAAACGACGCTACGGCAGGCGTGCAAACTTGACGACGTTATTATGCGGTGAAAAAATATTTTCCGTTGTAGTGGTAGTGGAAATATATTTATTGTGTGTTTTTTTTTCATTTCATTTTGAATTTTCAATTTGAAATTCTAAGAAAATATAACAGAATATTTCAAGAAAAATTATGGATTAATCAAAAGGTTTTTTATTTGATATCTCATAATATGAAATTATAATAAAAATCACAGTCAGAAATTGAGTTTCTATATAAAGATTTTTATTGTTATTTTAAAATTTAAAAGCATTTTATTTAGAGTTTTCGTATATAACATATGCTCTTACATTAGTTGCATCATAGTGCGACAAAAAAATTCAAATTCAAACTCATACTGCATTTTGAACAGTTTCAACATTACCTATTCAGCTACGAGTTCTAGTAATATTGTATTTGTCAACACTAAGAGTAAGTTGATGTATAAATGTAATATAAGTTAAAAATACGTGTAATCATATTTAGAATTGTATACGTTTCTTCGAACTGATATTTAATATAACAAAATATTCGCTTCGACGAAATAAATAACAAAGATTTCACTTAATATTTAACGTATTCGACAAGATATAAACGGCGAAAGCAAAAACGTCGAAAAACAAACAGAAAGCCCACATTAATTCGAGCGAATTAGCATATGTGCGAGGTCAATCGTTCGATACACGCAATTATCGGATTTGGAAAATTTTCGGTCTGCTGAATCGGCGCGCGTTCCCAAATATTTTCATAGCGGAATTGGAAAAGCAGGTAAATAAGTGTCGAGGCTCATTTCGGTCGTACAAAAGCGGGCCGTTTTATCCGCGTGGGGATTTGTAGCGCAGATATCGTATTCAAACATGGCTTTCGGCGAAATTGTTTACGCGCCGTACGCTCTTTGCGACTTAGCGCCATCTGTGGTTGAATAGATGCGCGAAACGTGTTGGTGCAGATCAGTGTTGCGTTTTTGCGGGCTTTTAGTGCGTTTAGTTTGTTTTTTTTTTTTTTTGTTTTTGTTGAGCTATTTAAGGTCAATGTTCTCAATTTTGGTTTGAGAATAAAACGTATTTAAATTACATCAGTATTTTCAACTGTGAGCTGTCAAAACATCTGCAGAAAGAAACAGACATACTATAGTTCGTACAATAATACATTCATCCATCTCTATCCGCCCAGATTTTGCCAGTTAGCAGTTGGAAGACCTCTTGTATTTTGAATTCGTTTTATTTCCAAACCAGATGATATAAAGTTGACCCTTACAATTAGTAATGCGTTAACATTTTCATGCCGTAAATTTCAATAAAAGTTGTTGTCACTCATGCGAAAAATTGGACATCAATGCTGTTTCATGTTGAGAATCTATGTATTATGGTGAGTTTTTTATAAAAAAACTAGCGATCAACTCGATGAATATATCAATGCAGTTGTGAAGCGCTACGCGAACACACAGACACTTAGAATAGCGCTATTGTACAGTAAGACAAGCAGTAAATATGTTTAAGTTGAATGCGATTGTGAACTATCTAATGTTGATCACTAATTTCGCCTGTTAATTCGATATCTATGACTAATGATTGAAATATTGGCCTTAAATAGTAAAGAATAAATAATTTTCCACACTAGTATATTTCGTTTTATTCATATGAAAATTATTATATTAAGGCTAGTAATTTAATCATAAGTTTTCAGTGAATTACATCGTTCGATTTTATTGAATGAAATTCTGTTAAAATTCCGCGAAATGTGCACACAAATATTAATTAACAGATGATACTATTTGAATTTCCATCATTTCCTATATTTGAATGTGAAACACATTTCATTCTCACGTTCCCTTTGACATTCAACACGCTTGTTCGATATTAAAAAATATACAAAATATTACGAGCCAAACCAAAAATTTTACACGTATAAATGAACCAAAAGACTGAATTTTCATATTAAACTAAAAATTTCCCGAAACCACCAAACCATAAAAAACGAACGCATCTCGACGCCGAAAAGGCAAGATCTTCCAGGCAAGACTAGGCGGATATAAAAAATTAGAACGATCACTTTCCACACAGGTTGTTTGACGATCTCGTACGTATTATAAGACAGGGTGTATAATAATAAAAAGGCAGCATCCCTAATACGCGTTATTATCGATTTCCGATGCGTGGGGCATTGCGTATGTACGTGCGCCGCGTGTTTACTGTTATTGGGAGCTCTAAAAGTTGGTTCAGACAGTGATTGAATGGTCCTGCTATATTACCGGGTCGAGGAATTCCGAATGGAAATTTTTGCACGACAGCCGAGAGAGGGATCACTTTTACGTGAATCTATCCGCGTATTTTTCAATAAAAACGAACGCTCTCCTGCGATGTGGAAGTGTATAAAATGAATTTGTACCGGAGATGGGAGCGCGAAGACGAACAAATATATGTATGCGCTTATATTAGGAAGGGAATATGTCGCGGAATACATTATTAAAAAATAAAATAAAGGAAAGGAAAGAGGGAAAAACGCGGCTCGTGTAGTCGTTCGAATCGTGATAAATGCGATGTTGAACAACGGGTGTGTTTTGTTTTTATCATGTTTTTATGCGACGTCTGCCTTTTTATTGCCGTCTTGGATTTTTTTCCGTGTGCGGAGTTATTGAAATTAAATCGGTATGTCGTTTGATTGATATGTGTTTTATTTTATGAGTACTTTTACGTCATTTACGACGCCTACTTACTTCCTTCAATATAAATTGGAACAACACTTTTTTATCTTTGTTATTTTTTCAAGTTAACTTTTCATAGAGTTGAGATCTGTATAAACGTTTTACGTTTTTGATATTATATTGAATAAAAATCAATCGTTTCATATGTCAATTATTTTGAGCATCTATCTATTATATTTGTATAAGGAAATAAATGATCAATTTGACGATACATCTCACAATCAGCAATGATTTTGAAATCGTTTATATCCGTTTGTCACCAAATACATGAATAAGAAAATGTCTTGATATAATTTATGCAATTAAATTAATTTCAAAAAAATATGTTGGCTTCTAAGGTCGTCATACAAATATAAGAATATATTTAGTGAAAAAAGTAGTATTTTATAAATTTTATCTGAAATACTGAAACTCTAAATTTTATTCGCTCCGAGCGAAATTCATAGTCCCACACACTTTAGTTATATTCCTCGATATTTGTACAGATAATATTATAATTTTTACATAATCACCAAACAAAATTAAAGCAACCAATTTGGCGCCGACGAAAAACACACACGCGCTGAACAACATAGAAATTCCGACGGAAACCGCACGATCCTCTCGGTCCAATATGCGGGACCCGTCCTCTGTTCGGTGGGTACTACAGCCCTACGCCTAAATATATATTAGTAAATTAATTTATTAGATATTCCGGTGTGGCCGGCGCTTATTTCGGGACAAAGTCACGTAACCCACTATAACTAATTCACCCCCGGAGACGACGAGGGTTGGTGCGAGGTGCAAGCTTGGCTTTCGGGCCACGCAAGATATCCAGGACCACCTGCCCACCAGAATCATAATCTCGGGGCTAATCGTTTTATAAATAATTTCGTCTCACCGCCTTGAAAGGTTGACCGTTACAATATTAATGAGGCATACGAGTTTGATGTGTGCCGCTTGGCTTTTGATTTTTGAGATTTGATTGAGGAAAATCGAGCTTTGATGCACTTTTTCAATGATTTTGTACGTACAAATATTGTAGTGAAATTCATTCATATAACACAGAATGATAATTTAGAATTACATTACACATTAATACCTTTAAGCAACAACAAGTTCGCTAGTCGATCTTGACATATTTGATACTTGTCATACACGAAATATCACGAGAATCGTCTTACAAAAGTCTATGCTTAACGTCTTTGATATGATGAAAATTCAAGTAAAAGTTAAAGCTTTTCATTAAAATGCGATGGATTTAAAGTTAATTTCTTATTGAGTTAATATTTGTTCTTACTAAAGTTATAATTTTATCAATAATAAAGATTTTAATAATATTACTAGTATGTAGAATACTATATTTGGTGAATCGGATCGATTTGTTATAACGATTGTTTATTAGGTCAATGAAAATGTGAATATTTCGCGAGATTTATTGATGTTTGTTCGAGATAAATTGTAATGAAATATGATTCAATTATTCAGTAATAGCCGATCCATTTGTTTACAAACAATACTCGCATTTTTCCGGTGTAATTTTTCATGAAAATAAATGTCGGTGAAAATAAGCATCATAATGACTCGTTTAATCGATCTTCGGCGCGAGAGAAGAAAAAACGAACAAAAGTCAACGAACCGTACGTAAAATATTTCCTTTGTATGTTTGAGCGTGAAAGTTTTCCCCCATTTTCGCAAACTTTCATAATATTGATGCGAGAACCACGAAGACAAATATTAGATTTCTTTTCACTTAATGCGAAAAATTTCCTCGCATTCCCGTCCACCTAATAATCAATTCGAATTCGCACCACCGAACACCGGATCGATTTGTTTAAAACGATTTTAATCAACACATTCGAATATAATACAAGTATTATGTTAATCCTATATTCAATAGAAACATTTCTATTCATACCGAAGATCCGACACGTATAAAATACGAGACATTTTCCCACGATTCTCTCCACTCCGTGTATAATCTACGCAACAAAATGGCGCCGAGCAACACCACTTCGATGATCTCCTCCACAATATTCCGAACAAACACGTATACTTCGGTTGAATGTTATCTGGAGTTAACCGAGCAGTTATCGCGTCGTCGAAAGATAGTTCGCGTCTTACTTATATTCCACCCGCGATATTATTGTAGCGCCGTTCTCCGGCTCGGTTCAAAGTGAATTTTCCGCCCCGACTTTATGGTAATATATTTTCCCCACTGGTCTCGGTGTGTTTTTCATCGTTTTTCCCGAGGCCGAACAAGAATTTTCATAATTTTACGATCGCATAAATCTAGCGATGAATATTTTATTCAGGGCGGCGCGTAATGGGCGTTCGCGACTCGCGAAACAATGATGCGAAAGAAAAGCGACGCTTATTCTGCGCTTTTTTCTCACTTTACTGTGCTATTAGAGCCTTTTGTCGAATGGTTTAATTCAATTCGCAATTCCTTTCGAGTAGTGTGAACGGTGTCAAATCTGATTCAATTGGGAAAAATCGAAGCTAAGCTCAATTATCTCCGCATAGAGAAAGTTGAGCTTTGAAAAAGCTCTCGTGTTTTCGCTCGGATTGAATTCGATTAAGTGAGCGTTTTTTATGTAGAAAATGATAGTCGATCGTTGCTGTTTGATTGAAAATATTTTCATTAAAGTATTTCATGCGAAACTATAGAACGATCGTTGAAATAATGAAAGGAGTGATAGCATCATAATTTGATCGTTTTCAAACATTATTAAGCGTTTTATGAAGATTAAAGTAACTTAGTAAAATAACCATCGAAGTTAAACTAAATGAGTGAAACATCAATTAATGAAAGCCTTCTTTTCAACTACAAGTACTAAGTGATGATTTTCAGTATGTTAATGAATACCAACCCAATATTTTTGATTTCCATCACATATCATATCGAAAATATTTATGAATTTTCAATTTTCGACAATTTCAATTAATCCAAAGCTTATTGTTTCATCAAAAATTGAATAACGCGATTTCGAATGTTTACATTACCACGCTCCATCTGTTCGCTATCCATTATCGCCGCAACAAAGCGATAATTTATCGAAAACGAATCCCCCCCCGCAGCGAATTCATCTATTCGCATTACCGCAAAATATTTAGACCGATTTCGAACCAATACGTGGCAAATCGAATGCGATCGCTTTGTTGCCGAAACATGCCACATTTCGACGCACAAAGACCCATCCGATGCCGATCCGGCCAATTTACGCTGCATGCCTGCGCGAAACGACGAAATCGAAAATCCGACATTCGCATTCAATTATAAATTTCCACCCAGAAGAAGAAGAAGAGAAGAAGAGAACATCGACAGAATTCTAGAAAAAAAAAAAATGCGCAGCAGTCGTTCGACTTCGATTTATCGCCGGTCCGGCGACTTTAAAACGCTTTGTCGTCAACGAACTGTTAACCGAATCCGTTGATGGGATTCCGCCGCCTCCCGGCTCCATTATGCCCGATGGCCGCCCCTTTTCAACCCCCTTTTTGAGCGAGGATTTCATGGGATGAGGGGTTGAATCGATTTCGCTTAGTCGCGGAATTTCGTGCTGCCGTTTTAAGCGCATATTCTTGTTTTTGAAGTTGCCGGTTCGCGAGGTCGCCTTCCTCTGGCTGCGGAGCCGAGGGTTGCTAAGGCGAAAAGTCTTGACGTGAATTTATTGTGCGGCGAAATGATTTGTGATGGGTGCCCGAGTCGAATGTCGGAAATGTATTTTTTTCATATTATTACGTTTCCGGATTTTTTATGAGGTTTGTGGAAGTTTTTTGTTTCATTTTCGTAGGAGGTATGATTGCATTTTTTTTTTGGAAAATTGTTTAAATTATCTAGTTAATACAATAATGTATCTAGTATTCAGATAAAGAATGAATAAGATGTGCGTGACTTGCATAATTATTTAAGAAATTGATAAAGACATGGAAAATACACGTATTAGCAACAAACAAACGAATCTTTGTCGATACTTGTTAAAGTTGATTCGTTGATAAAAAACTTTTTTAGTTAATCAGAACTTATATATGTTTTGATAAGGGTTAAACAAAATTGTATTAATGAAATACAATTAATAAATAAGTATCAAATAAAAAGTCATCGTTTCATCAAAAAAACAAAAATTCACGAGAGAAACAAAATTTAAATGAATTTTTATACTAGGTAAAACAAAAGAAGCAAATATATTTCAAAAGTAATTTCTGATTTTTAAGTAAAAGCGTCCACTCCTCTCGATCTCAGAATATTCTGAAGACTTTCAAACAAATTCAAACGAAATCTATGAAAATGCATCAAGAGAGAGAAACTCATACATTTAGCGCATTCATCGAATACACTCCTACTTCACCGCACTAAGTCCGCTCTAGTTCACCATAGAAATACAAGAAATTATCACAGAAAGCACGAGAAACCATCGCCTTTTATATCGAGTCGATTATTTTTCTCAAGACACAAACCAGCGAGAGATCTCGTCTCGTCTCGAACCGAAGCACACAAAACGAGCCCTGCAAATTAAGGCGGACCAAGAGGACGAGGAGGTCCCCAGGAGGAAATCCTGCACAGTCATCTTGGCGAATTGGCGAACGCGCCTTCGGTCAAAGAATTCCGCCTCGTCTTCCTCGGTTGCTTCCACTTCTACTTCCACTTCCACTTCCACTTCTTGTTCTCTCCGCTTCCATGGCGAAATGTGTTTGTCAATGAATATCAATCACCCTGGCGGATCGCGAATGAAAGGCTTCGCACCGCCTGCGAACGAAGAGATGGAGGGAAAAAAACTCCTTTTTCCCATCGCCCCAGAAAAATCGGCATTAAGCGGATTGATAGGAGCTTTTGATTCTACGCGTTTTATTCGAATTACGTCATATATATATTTTCTAGGAATTATTTCCGATTAAAGCGGAGCGGGTTTAATTTTTATGATCTGAATTAATTCCGTTCAGGAAATTGAAATTAAACTGTCACGATACGACAGCAAATAAAATTTTTCAATTAAATTTGAAAGCATGAGAGGAAATATTATAAATTCTAAACAAAAATATGTAGAACGTGTTTCCCATTACCGAGACTAGCTAACTCACTATGCAATGCAAATTGTTTTTCAAAGTGCCTGTGACACACGAATATGCATATCACGAAGTTAATATATTCAAGTGAAACAAACTAATATACGCAATCGATAAAACGCCTTTAATTCGACGCAAAGGTATACGATTAATTAACGTGTTGCTCCGCAGAGAAGCGGATTAATTTTTCAACTCGCTCCTTATAGAGTTGAAACTCAATGCTCGTATTTGAACAGAACCACAAGTGCTAATTAAGGCAGCCGACTCGGCTTTATATTGCAGTAGATATTTATGCATCAACCGCGGCTTTGGAGAGCTGGAGGAACGTTTTCATCATCCTTTCACGGAACGAAAGAGGGTCCTTAATTCCGGTGCGGGGAACAGGCTTCTTCTCTCTTTTTTTTCCTCCTTTTTTTACTCTCTCCAGAGAAATGCCGAGTTTAATTAAAACAACAGCGGTCGCGAAAAGCCAACGAACCGGATAATTTTTATTCGAGAAAACCGAGCAGGATTTTCCACACGACACTCCGTATACACACACTTTTCCTTCTAGCCAGTTTTTAGTTATAACTACTGCAAAAGGGGTGACCACGGGATTTTGCAGATAATTTGGAATTTTTAATAATTTCTTAAGTAAAAAAATAATGGAATGAGCTCAATTTTAGGAATATCTAGAATGCATAAGCTCATTGTCTGTGAAATGACAATTATCGAAATAATACAATAATATTTTGATATAAACTCAATAAAAAGACTTTTTCAAGATTGATTATCAAAAATTTATCACAATCATTTCTAAATGCTTTGTTTATAGAGTTAGGAGTACCTATTGCATTAATTAGTTCTCATTGTAAGTGGAGAGAGGTGATCGAAAATATAAATGATTCATAGGCATGTTTTATCGTTTTATATGAGTAAAAGGAAGAATCATATTTGAAAACATAAATTTAAGATTTCGGTAGATCCATTAGTTATTATTATTATTTTCATAAATTTATAGAGTTTTTCATTAAAAGAAAATGAATTTTGAAATGAAAAAATAGTTATACATTTAATTGACTAAGCCTCATTTTTTCATTCACATCAGCAGAATCACTAGCATGACCGCAATTAACCATAAAAATTCAAGCAAATATATCAAAAATTCTTATATATTTCAAAAATTTTAAAATGTTTCTTATACCGATTTTCATTTATTTAAACAAACTACATTCCGACCGATACGAAAACACACAATCCGGACCGATGGCGCAGCTCCGGCTAACCCTAGCCGTAACCCTGTTTACCGGCGAGGGTGTGCCGCATAAAAGTAAGTGAAATAAACGGGCGAACGCGCTCGAATCGTTGGATTTATGGTGGAAAGAATGAATTTTCCACGGGGAAAGAGGCAGCGACCGAAAGCAAAACGAGGGAACTACGTTGGAGTGAGGACCGACCTGGCCTGCCCCATAAATCTTGGGAAACGCGCTCCGACTATTAAGGTGTTGATTCGGCCTCCGGTCAGCCTCTCTTCGGAATCGCTTAATACCGAATAATTCAAGGGGATGGTGGGATGTGCGGTTTTCTCAAAGCGAATAATAAAAATGAGTTGCGTGTCTGTATTTTGTTTTAGAAAAGACTTTGAAGATAATATGAGAAATTTAGAGATAAATGTGATTATCTTTAATTAAAAAAAAAAAGATTGAAGTGTCAAAGCACTTGGAATAATCATATCTTTTTTGTATATGAAATATATTTTTTTAATAAAAATTGTTTATATTATTAAATGACAAAGGGGATGTGAAATATGGACTCTTTTACTCGACAGGTTTTAAATATATCTCAATCAATATTAAAAAACTCATGTTTTTTTACTACGACGACATTCACTGTTGATATGACGTTTTTATTGAAAATTAAAAATTTTCACGAAAAATATTGATTTTGGGGTTGAATGTTATGTTCTTGAAAACGTAAAATAAAATGAGTTACGTGTCTGTGTTCCATTTAAGAAAAGACATCAAATACAATATGAACAATTCAGAACTAAATGCGGTTACTTTTATTAAAAAAAAAAGAGATTCTAGTGTCAAAGCACTTGGAATAATCATATTTTTCTATGTGTAAAGTATATTTTTTCAATAAAAATGATTCATATTATTAAATGACAAAGGAGGATGTGCAATATGGGATCCCTCTACTGGACAGATTTTAAAATCATCTCAATCAATATTAGAAAACTAATGGTTTTATACTACGACGACATTCACCATTGATATGACATTTTAATGGAAAAATATTTTATTTTCACGAATAAAATAGACTTTAGGGTTGAATGTGATCATTGCAATATTTTAAGATCATAATGAGTTAATTATAAACAAATTCACGTGTGCACAAGGAGTCCACTCACCATAGATGATTTCTCAACGTTCTTTGTTCGGATTCCGGGCAATAAATCATTTATTTTAGAAGTCATATTTAATTAATTCTGTACTCAAATGAGAATTGCCCACATTGGGAGCTTATTATATACAAAATTAGAACGTTCATAATTTCGGAAAAATTGACTATTGAAAAATTAATCAAACACGCTCGATCGTTTTCTCGACTTCTTGCTTACAATTAGTGGAGTTAGTTAAATAATTGATTATGTTATTGATCAGTATACGGTGGGTTATTGATTGGGAGTTGACGGATTTCGATATTAAGGTTTTGGGTATTTGCGCGTTAATTAGGGTGTTGAAATTCGAATCGATCGGATGGATGTTAATTTGACGAATATCTACGTCGAAATTTGTTTGCGTTAATTAAATTCTTCGTATTATTATTTGGCGCAGATTTCATATATTGAAATGGAAAATATGAGCGAAAACATTTATCTTAAACGTCGAGTTTTATGAAAACATGTATCTGATCGTTTTCAAAGCAAACATAATTAATTTTCAACATGATTTCTTTTAATAAAAAAATATGTTAATGAAACATTGATTAATCTAAAAATATAAGTAGATATTTATTTTATGAAAATTTGGGAGCTTTCAAAATTATATAAATTAAAAATTAATCTTAAATTTGATTAAAGCTGTCAGTTTACTTATTAGTTTTTCGGAAACCAAATGGCATATCAAACACTGCACAAAACATTAGACGAACTTCTCAATCCAATCCTAGAGTATTCGTAGCATAACTACGGTAACCATACTTTTTAAATCGGCAATATATGAAATTTAAAAAATACGAATGAGAAGAATGAAGCTTACTTTTATCGATGCGTAACCTAACATAGTCTAAGAACATAGCCGATTAAAATCGTATCAGATTGAGTCAAACAATTTTCTGGAAAGAGTAAGAAAATCTATTTTTCTCATGTCATTTAAAAAATATGTTTCCTAGAATTTCCTAAATTGAATCTTTGCTGAGTAACCGAATATTTTGAAAGACAATATAGAATGATTATAGAAATAATTCGACAAATATATATAAAAAAAACCTTCAACAAAACTCGACTTAACTTAAGAACAAAGAACAACACCGATTCGAAGTACAATATAAGATTTCATCGACGAATTTAAATACTAAAAACCGTCCTCTGAAATATACCGAACGACGCCTGGTCACCGCAAGCATAACGCGAATTCAAATCCCTCATCCAGAATCCTAACCTAACCTCGACCTCTCGATATAAATTATACTCCACATCCTGAGTGGGAAGTTTGCCTTGGGGCCACCACCGAGACGAGACGGTTCACGATTCCTCGACAATTCATCGACGAAAATGCATCTCGGATGCGCGCGCGATGTTTGAGCAAGAAAGTTGTTCTTCGCCCTCGAACCCCATTCGTCTCGGTAAACATCCAATTTGTCGGCCGTCACATATGCAACTGTATCCCGGACTTGTGTATATCCCGGACTTATATCCCCGGACTTATCCCGGATGCGGGCATTTTCGATAGCGTCTTCCGTTCGATGCTTCCAATTGTCGACAAATCAAAATCTATACACGCGAAGTCGTGGGGTATTCGTTTCCGTCGCCTTTGTTCTGCGGTTTTTCAGATTCGTACGAGATGCATACGGAAGGGGATTTGTTCGAAATTGATCTGTGGATATGAATGCTCGATTTCCTTTAAGATGTATGACGATTGGAAAGGCCAAGGGGTAAGAGTGACTCCGCGGTGATTTCGAGAAAAGCGCGCTCAAAGTTAAACATGTAATAGGAGGAGATCGAGTGATTTGATGATATATCTCAGCACACGATTCAAATTCGCTTATATCCTTTTGCCACCAAATATATGAACATACATTGAAGTGATTCCTGTACATAACTCAATTTCGGCGAAAATTTCACTTGTACCCTTGGCTTTTTCAGTCGTCAAATATGAGATGCATAGTGCATAAAGTGACTAACTACATTAAAAAAAATGACTTAAATATAAAGCACTATGTATATTTATTTAGCCATTTATTTCAGAAGCCATAATTCTGTACTCATGAATTGACTATATCCGTAGAATATAATAAATGAAATTTTTATGTCTATAATATCAGATAAATGGAAAAAATGAAAAGAGTTTTGAAGAAGTTTCATCGTTTTCTCTATTTTTTGTTTTATGAAGTTGTTCACTTTATACACTGAATGGTTAATATGTAAGTCGGTCTTTAGGTATATCCAAAATAAGTATAATTTAATGAGTTGTGCAGGTATTTATTAATTTATAGAAAATGTCTGAAAGATTATATTTGAGAAAAAATATCAATTTGCCCTATACAGTCATCCATTGTTCATTTTCCGATGTGTCAAAATTAATTCACATTTATTTCAAATTCGACCAAATATAATTTTCGCGAAACAAACAACGACACAAGGCGATCCATCACATTCGATATGACGCGGCCGAAATTTGAAATTGATGAAAATTATTCAACGCGTAAGCACACGTATAACAAAAACAAATATCGCAAGAAAAACGAAAATAAATCTCGTAATTAAATTTACTTCGATAAATTTTCACTTTGGTAAATAAAAATTTTAAGATTTCTTTGTCAGTCTCATCCCAATTTAAACGTGTTTTTATAGTTTTTGAAGTAGACGTCAAGAAACATCTTCATTGATTGAATTTGAATCAGAGTATTATAATAATTTCAGATAAAGATTCAGTTTATATTACAGTAAGTAATGATATTTTTAAAAAATGCTGAAACATCGAACATACTTCAAAAAAAAATATTACTCTGAGGTAATTGAAAATTTACGTTGAGACGCAGATGATAATCTCCGAAGACGTTTCGATATGTACACGTAAAAAACGCGAGCGTCCCGATCGAATGTCGAACCCCATTTTCGAATGGAAATTTTTCATTTTGCTCAGAATTTTCTTAATAGATAGCAAGAGCATAGATCGCATTCCGTCCATCGAACTAACCGAGAAAAACTGTATTTTTTTTCACGGATCGTCGGGCTACGAAGACGCGTCATATTTCTCGTCTCGGGGTCTCGACACTCGCGCATTTATCAACGGAACGACGCGGAAAATCTGAAATATACATCGCACGGAGGGAAATCGTTTGTTTTGCCGCTATGGAAAAGCTATGGAAAATGGCGCGTGTATTTTCACTGTTAATCAATTTCGACTTCGGCGACGAGATAATTCGATGATTTATCTGCGTTCTCGGGCGCCGGAGGTGAGTGAATAGTGAGAGTTTTAGAGGTCGATCTGACTATGAGCACTACTTGAATGTTGAACTTTGTCAGTTTATTTAAATGATTCGTATGTTTGCATTGATAAATTCGTGTATTTTCTGTTGAAAAATGATTGTAATGCATGAAAAACTGAGTAGTAGTGCAGCGAGTTTTACTCAAAGTGATGAGTTGAGATGGAGCATTACAATTCATTTTGATATATTCCTCTGATATTTTTATTTGGAAAAATTAAAAAAATGTTTTTGTCGTCAATTTATATTTTTGAATTTGAAATTATTTTTAAGCAAAAAAATTTGATTGAAAATATGCAATTCATTTATTTTTTTCGCTTGAAATAGTTCTATTCACCGACAGAGTAGGTCGCAAGTAAAACTCTTAATGGTGAGTTTTTCTCTGTAAATTTTCTTTTAAAATACATTTAATTCACATATAATCGCTCTAAATTTAATATAAAATAATTAATTTGATGTTTTAATTCATTTCATAGTTTAAAATCGACCTAAATAAATCCTACAGAAAATATCAGCGAAATGTAAATTCAGTCTAGAAAACTATTAATTTTCTCTGGCGTAATCTGAAATATCTTCTAGCGCATTATTAAAAAATATATTGCCGCGATTTATCTATATATTTATGTACGTCCAGCATATAATATGAGCTTATATACGAGAAAAAGAGAGAGCAGCTCCGGGGCGATCGGTCTGTAAAAAGTAATAAAGAGTAGACGTTGATGAACGGCTCCTTTCGTCCTTTTCGGGCCCCGGTTAACGCAGAAAATGTCGGTGTTGCGATTTTTTATTCGGTTTTATTTTATTTTCATTTATCCGGCTTTCCATCCGAAGAAATTCGAACGGTATCGTTGTTTCGTATGACGTGCTGCAATTTTTCATTATTTTTTACCACCTGCCCCCAATAAATGATGCGGATGCGTGAAATAATGCACGTCCAATTCGATCAATTCAGCCGTTTTCGATGCCGACAAATATTTTCATAGTATATCGTTTCCAGATTGGAAAATATATATTTTTTTTATACCGGATTCATTCAATGAAATTCGTTTATTTTATTATTAGTTTTTCGTTTGAATGGATTTCATAATCTATGTTTCCTGTACAGGTGAATAATGCAATAAAGTAGATATGACGATCGAAAAGACCGAGGGGTACAAGTGACATTTTTGCCGAAATTGAGTCATGCGAAGGAATCGCTTCTATTTATTTTGTGGCAAAAGGATATAAACGAATTCGGAATGTGTGCCGAGATATATCATCTAATCAGTCGACCTCTTCCTAATACATGTACGCTTTTCTCGAAATCACCTCGAAGTTACTTGTACCCCTTGACCGTTTCAGTCGTTATATGTTATTGAACATCTTTTTCATTAAAAAGCTACAAAGATTAAACCAATGCAAGAATCAAAAGGAAATAATTTTGCTCTACGTGTGTCACACTAATATTACATAACTCATTCGAAATGTTAGATTGATAAAAAAATCTAGACAGTACGAAACCAATACGGCCTTGTAAATGATTCAAAGTGTATCCATGACACCTTCGAAAGCACGAAATTCGAGATCCGAATCGCAGTTTCTGATTCGAACGAGATGCGCGAAAAAGGCGCGAAAAATCAAATCTGCATACGGTGCTCGATCGTAAAACCAGCGACGTTACGACGCGATCTTAGCTCCCAATATTTTATATGCTCGGTTTTACTGCCACATGCCACTGTCTAAGATACCACACCGGATTACGGTGACAATGTCTAGACGAGACGAGGACAATCTTGTTCATTTTTTAGACGCGATTCTCATATAAAATATATTTGAAACCTTTATTCTCAGTCATTTATTCTAATCCGAAAGTATTATGGTTATATGTTTTTGATTGAACGTCTGAGATGATTTCTCTGATGAAAATTAAAAAGATTTTCATTATATTTTATGTAATTTTATGAAATAATTATCATTTTTTAAAAGCTCTAACATTTCTTGGAATAGATTTACATAATAATGACTAGAAGCAACCAGTGAGAAAATTTCCAGCGCAGAGTTGCAGCGACGTAATTGAAATGGAAAATTGCTATCCACTGAAAATATATTTTAAAAAATCAATGTAAATAACGAAAATGAAGTATTGAATAATATCATAAACATATTTATAAAGGAATTTTTTTTTAAAGAAACATCAATAATCACTACCATTTTTTCGACACAGAACTGCAGCACCTTAGAATACATCACCATCGGTAACGATTAACATAATTCGTACCACAATTTCAAAAAACACCGTCACCCCATAACAAAGCCATCTTCGAGAGAGCAGGTGAGGCGAATTTCACCACCTCATACACGATCGTATGGATGTGTATTTTTCCACGTATAATAAATTCGGCGGATCCGATTACGTTGCGACGCGTTGATTCGCGCAAAGGACAAATTTTACGGCGATTCGCAACGAACGAAGCAATCTAATAAAACACACCTCGAAATGAACGTCTCATGGGATATGCGTGTGACTAACGCACTCACAGTTTTCCGAGGTGTTCCGAATCGAAAACTCGCAATTTCTCCACACAAACGTGGGAAAATTTTCATTTTCGTACGAGTTTTCCGAATCAATTGATAAATTTTTCAAATCAATTTGTTAATAATGAATAGTTCAAGCATTTTATCGCTGAATTTCAATGATTGTGCATTTTTTCGATGCGACTTTTGAATCTGCTGTCCCGTGTGTGTCTTCGGCATATTACTTTGGAAATGTGCGATTTTTGCCATTTCGGCGTTTCAGCATTTACGATTCGGGTTCACTTCAATATGGAGCATACGAAATGTGTGCGTGATGTTCACGTTTTCAATTAAGGTTTAAATTAAGCGAGCTTAATAGAAATCTGGTCGCAGTCGAAAGTCCGAGTTTCGTTTCATTAGTTTTATGATTGCTTCTGGCGTACAGTTCGTTTTTGATTTAAATATGATACACATACAAACTTTTGCTTGTACTTAGATGAAAATGCATATATAACACCTGAAACAGAATTTAGAGCGATTCGTCGAATTCGCCCACATTCTTCGTATGGGGGTATATAGACCTTAAAAGGGTCTGCTCTCCCTATTTTTCGATCGATTCGTCCTGGGGGATCGTTCGTGATAACCGAGCCGAATAATTTAACCAGAGGCCGGAATGAGCGCATGAAAAATGAACGCAAGTCTCGTAAAGTACGGCTGCTGGGCCGATATTGTTCCCATGTCTGCACTTCGAGACGAAATTAAGCCAACCGTGCTGATACTCATTTTGTGTGATGACCTAGACTACCTCCAGGGCTCGTCCTGCGAGGCTTCGATATGTGTTATGGGTTTTTTAAAAGCCGTTCGATCGAGCGACAATGACGTAAATTGTGAAATATATTGAAAAATAGCACGTTCGTTTCAACTATTAATTGTTAGATATGAGTTTTTGCCGGTGTGAAAGCTTCGTAATTAAATCAGCCAAGCGACACCGCGGTGCGGAAAGTGAGGTTAATGGGTTGTATATTTCAGGCGATAAATGTTTATCGCGAAAGTATGAGAAAATTTTAAATTTTATTCATACAAACGTATCTCTTAGGGTAAGAGAGAATGAGAGAAAGAGAGAGAGGACGACACAAAAATATATCTTTATATAAATTTTATCAGATGGAAAGGGGAAAGGCAAAACAAGACGGCTTATTTTCGCAGTGTATGTAATTTAGACCGGAGATCAGAGATACGTTTGTACAGGAGGCAAACGAGGAAATTGCTCGAAAAAATTTATTTACAAACTCTCGCTATTTCAACTTCTGAAAATAAACTGTTAATTTGGAGAAGCGAGAGCGCTCCACTCGCTCCTGATGATATCCTCGTATTTAAATTTCGACGAGAAATTAAATGGAAACCACTTAGAATCGAAGCGATTCCGAGCGATTCGCCAAATCGAATTTTATGCATACACATTAACGGAACTTTTGAATTAACAGATAAAAAAAACGAACGAACGAAATAAAAGATTTTCATAATAGACACCCGGGTAATACGAAAGTACTCATGAATAATAAAATACTACTTTAGAGCACGCATGACTTATTCAGAGCGCTAAGATATAAACGAATAAATTTGCCCGATTTCACTAAGGTAAAATAAAATTGAATACCTTCTTTATATACACGTTTCATTATTGAATGTTAAATATATAATGTATTTCAAATTTATTACTTTAAATACACATATAGGTACAAGTGGAGTCTTATATCGATAAGATACTTGACCTGACCTAAATTGTAATCCAATCTAACCCAATCCAACTTATTAAAAGCCAACGAGTGTTATGCCGATGATCTGCTTCATAAGTACCCATCTTCAATTTAAGAAGTCAATATTTATCAAGGAGAGGCTTTATAAAGGTCATCACCGATTCAAATGAAAATTTGTAGAAGTGGTGTGAATGTATAGACATGAAATAGTAGCGAAGAACGATAATGTTACCCTCTGAGAGATGCAAATTTCGTCTTCATAATTATTTATATCTATAATTACACAAATGTTTTATTGAAATCGATGAGGACATTTGACTATCAAAAAGCCAAGGGGTACAAGTGACATTTTTGCCGAAATTGAGTTGTACACAAGAATTGCTTCTATGCACGCTCATTTATTGGGTGGCAAAAGGATATAAACGAATTCGGAACGCGTGCCGAGATATATCATCAAATCACTCGACCTCCTCCTAATACATGCAGGTACGTGGTCAATTTTGAACGCGCTTTTGTCGAAATCACCGCAGTCACTTGTACAAATGCCTATCCTTATACAAATAATAAGAAAACACGATATATTTTAATAAAAAAAAATACAAATATATTATGTATGTACATACAAAATACACATACGAAACCGAAGAAGTGAAAAGAAAATAATGCGAAATAGTAAAGGCGTTCACATATCAGTTTATATTTGTGGTCTAGTGTTAAATGTTGCAATGGCCGTTAGCGACCCGAAACGGCCATCTTTATGTGGAGCACGTGAGCCAGAGGCGGGTCCAAGATTATTTCCAAGAAACGGTCCACAGCCGAGCCAATAACATGGAATATTAAAGCCCAATCCCGGACAACTGTTTACCGTTATTGTTATTGGGCTGACCCGACTTTTCCGGGACTTTTCCGATAAACGCGGGATCGGAAGCGCGAAAATTCCCGTTCGATGGGCCGTTCGAATTTTCCGAATTCGGAAAAACGCACCCAGCTATTTTCCGCCATTGACGTTTTCGAATTTTCACGAAAGAGCTTTGTATCGAATTGAATTTTAAACTGTGCGAGCTTTCGATTCGATTGATTTTAATTTAATGCGATGTCGAGCTTCGAGATAATCGACGGATCGTTGTCGAACGGATTCGGTCGATCGGTTTTAATTTCGACTAATCGAAAGCTGATATTTTCGAACTATGCGATTGAAAAAAAAAATGTTTTTTTTTTCAATTTGACGCCTATAAATCTTCAATGACGAAATCTCGAAAAGAGCCGTTCGCGTTTGCTCAAAAAATTTCCTCCTTCCTGTTTCCGGCTTGAACGTTTGAATGCGAAATGAGCCCCCACAATAATAATAACACAGAGAAATACTACCCACAAAAACGGGATTTTTTTTTTCCCGGGAGCGTGTAAGCCTCATCCCGAGCGGCCCTTTTGATATTTTTTGAAGGACAATAAACGATGTCATGACATTTCCCTTCATCCTCGGATTCGGGTCGATCGTAAATTAGCCTCTGGCCGACGTACGCGGTGTCTCTTTTATTCTGGCGACCATTTACCATATTACCATTCTACCATGAATTATTTTTCTTTACGATACACTTTTGTCTCAATTTAGTATCGAATCGATTGATTTATCGAATGTTGATTAAATGGGAAAATATTAATAGTGTTATGTGACCAAAGCATTGTGCTATAGTACGGTTTGTTCGTGGCATAGTCCGCCTAAACCGTATAGTACTATCCGCCCACAGCACTGTCCGCCCTAGACCTCTCGTACGTTCTCATACAACCACATCATTCCCTCGTATCGTATATACCGCAATAACCTCGCGACATGGGTCAGAGGTTGTCAATCCTATAAGAGAAGTATATTTATAAAACTTTATATAGGTATATATCCATTTAGTCAAAATAAACTCGTATCACTTTTCAAATATACTTATTATACATATATAAAATACTTTTTTTTAATTTATTTATTATTATAACTAAATCGCTGTGTGATTATGAAAATATGAAAATTTTGTTTATTATTTATTATTGGTTGAATTATATTGTTTTCAATAGAATAGGTATCTAAGCTTATAGAAAAATATTTTAAATGAATATGTTAATTCATCGATAGTTGGGTGAAAATAAAAGATACACTCATGTAAAAAAGTCAGGTGAAAATTGACTATGTTCCTATTTAATTAATAAATATGTAGGGTTGGATTATTTCTCACTACATTTTCATTCTTGAGAACGCAATATTTCAGTTTTTTATTCAATTATTAATATGATTATTTTATAATTTCTCATATTTGACGATCGAAAAGGCCTAGAGATACAAGTGACATTTTTTCCAAATTGAATTATGCACAGGAATCGTTTCTATGCATGCTCATTTATTTAGTGGCAAAAGGATATAAACGAATTTGGAACGTGTGCCAAGATATATCATCAAAACATTCGACCTTTCCTAATACATGTTTAACTTTGAGCACCATTTTCTCAAAATCATTTAAGATAAAAAATCACTTGTACCCGTTGGCCTTTTCAGTCGTCATATGTAGATTGTAAATAATTAACAATTGAAAATTCAAAAGACTAGCGAATACAATTCTAAATTTAAATCCAAACATGATTTATCATTTATAAAAATTGTTCGGCATTTTAAGAACGTCTGATCGATCATCCGCACAAACTTAAAAACAAATACGAAGCGATATATCGAAGCGAATTCCGATCTCGTTTTACGACACGGAAACACAGCGATAAAGCCTCGCACAAAGCTCGCATGGTTTAGCTCCCCTGTAACCCGGCTAATGGAGGATCTTTCCGGGATAAAAGGGAAAGGAACCGGCACCGGATAAGTCGGACCTATTAAAGCGCTCTCGTACACACAAATATAATATAACCCACACACAAACACTTTTAATATAATATTATACGCACACACACATATACACACATATACACATACAACTATGATATACCCACAGTTAGGATATACTGGTACAAATGGGTATATTCTCTGCGGCACAGCCTCCGTTATCGATATTACGAATTAGCCGGTTATCTGGGCGTAAGCTGGATGTGCGGAACATATTAGCCGCTATAGCGAAAGACGATAATATTTCGAGGGGCACTAATTTGTCAAATGTCCCGGGAATTGCCGGAGACTTTATGTTATGTGTGTTTGCTGCGTGTTGGTCCTTTCGCTGATACCTTATCTCTAACATAGTTCGTTATTTGCCCCCGCGAAGGGTTAATTCGTTTGAATTATTTTTTTCGAAAAATCTCTAATAGTTTATATAGAAAAGTTTTTATTGCTGTGTGGTGAGAAAAACAAAATTCTCGGTACAAGTGCGACACAAAAAGCTCAAACTAGTCGAAAAAGTCTAAGGAGGTTAGAGTGGAACGGTCAAACGATTCCAGCCGTCACTCGAGGACCACCTGTAATTGATTGATTGACCATCCTGGCAATCCTAAGGGACCTCGATCAGTTACTTTTAACATCGTCGAATTTATCACTTATATATTTTTTCATTCAATAAAAATATTTCGTCAGTGATCTTATAATAAAATAAAAGTCGCTTTTTTAAATCACACAGTCAAAAAATATAGTAACGAGAGATGTTTTAGCGAAGCAATATATTCCAATCAGAAGTTGAGAGCAGAAATAACCGGCGGAATCGAATCATTTTATATCGTGTGCGTCTTGTATCGCGGGCTCAAGAGCGTAGCTTTAACGAAAACAGCAATTGAAACTTAAATTAACTTCCCCCGAAAACTTAAATAAGGATTCTCTTGCGAGGAAACGAAGCAGTCAGCCCTGAAGAAATAAATCACACAAACGGGTGGAGACCGGATAGACGTTGAGCGCGTTGAGCAGTGGTGTGACTAGGGAAACTCAGCACTCAAAAACGACTCGAAAACCCATTTAAATATTTTATTCTAAATGGAAAAACATTTTATGATCATCGTTCAAATAATTTTTGAATAAATTTATCTTGCAAGGATTCCTCATCCACGCAAGGATCCTCAAGAAACGTGTGTCTACCTCATCGTCGAGAAATATAAAATTTTGTAAGATTATACAAATGAACAACGTTGAATTGAGAAAATGCAAATTTCAAAGATTTATTCATCATTGAGAGTCAAAGTATAGTATATTTCTTTAAGCATATTTTGTTAAAGTTTACTAATAATGTAACATACTAGAATAATACCAAACCTTTATTATGGATTTCTCGTGAATCAGTAAAGTTTTGTGAAAATCGCTAATAAAGGTATACGAAATTTCTTTGTTATTAAAATTTTAATAAACAAATGAATTTATCTAGGTATAATGAAAATATAGAATATGATATAAGGAATGTTCATCTAGGACGGATAATTAAAAAATAACTTTCCAGGTCTTGGAAATCGAATTAAATATTGGAGTAATCGACTTTTAAGTTTGAATTAAATTTATATGAATGAAACTTTTTTGGTTTCAAATTAATATTTACCACTTTTCTTAGAGAATGGCGTTGAGTTTGGCAGTAGTCATAACATAACATATGTAGATAGTAGTCATAGGAATCGGTCCACAACGGGTTGAAATAAAATAATATTACGTAAAAGTGGATTCTACAGAAATTACGTAACAGTTCCACCACTGGCGTCAGAGGGGGAGAAGTATATAAATTCGAAAGGGATAAAACGAGAGACGGAACAGTAGAGAGTAGACGAGATTCTATTAAACGCGCGTTATTTACGCGGACGCGCCAATATTGAAATCCCATCACTCGTGTTCCGCGTCGAGAACGTCGTAAACGTCCGCTTTTCGGACATTTGCCCGAAAAAATATACAGCCTGCGAAAAATAAACGGATCTAGGGAACGAATTCCGTTGTATGAAAGCGAACGTATGTACGTACGTTAGACACGTGTTAAATTCGCATCTAATTCCGGACGATTCAATGTACGTATTGACAACGCGATTGATGGCCTTTATTTATCGTAAGTGATTTTTTTTTTGTATTTTGTGCACTTATCTTACTATATGACGCTCGAAAAGACTATAGGATACAAGTGAAAATTTATCGAAATTGGTTATGTAAAGAAATCACATATATACGCTCATTTATTTCGTGGCAAAAGGAAATAAACGAATTCGGAACGTGTGCCGAGATACGAGTATATCATCAAATCAGTCGACCTCTTCCTAATACATGTAGGTACATGTTTAATTTTGAACGCGCTTCTCTCGAAATCACTGCAAAGTCACATATACTCCTAGGCCTTTTCAGTCGTCATAATAGCGCTAATCTGTGTGTGTGTATTTGTCTGTCCATGTAACGTTCTGAAACTGCGTTCGTATATTCAATGGGTTGAAATAGCGTTGATATATTCAACGGGTCGATTGCTAGTATATTTCTATAGAACGAAATTTAAAAATGTTGACCCGATTAAATTAAAACATCGAACGTGCGCACATCGAAAAACATTTATCAGCGACGCGGAGCGCTTTCGCGAAAATTACATCGACCAAAATGAAAATAAAAAAAAAAAAAAATGCGAAAATAAAGCGCAAAATCGCAAAATTCGAAACGACATCGCATTGACAAGCGATAATTTCGAATTTTATTCGCAATCGTAAATAATTTCGATGTGATTTACAGCGTTGAAAGGGAATCGAGCGCGTCACGTCCACGCTTTTGTTCCGGAGCGATGCATTCGATCCGAAAACCGATGTTTATTTTGCATCGCCAATTTCAATCAATCAACATATCGACATCGAGAACAACGCGCAGCATCCGAAAAGCGACAAAACGTTGCGAAATTCGAACGTTCTGAATACACGCGAGGATCGCCAGAGCCGAGGGGCATAAGTGAGAAATTTAATACACTCAGTTTTGGACTAGCGTAATCGGGATTTTCCATGTAAAATCTGTTAGAGCGAGGCAAATTAAGTTCGTCTCTAAGACTGTCTCTCTCAAATAGCTTTCGTTTGGAAAATATCGATGAGTGTATGGCTATGTTTTGTTTTGAAAAGAATATCTAACTATATAATAGCGCCATTCTGTGTGTGTGTCTGTCTGTCTGTGTGTCCATGTAACGCTCCAAAACTGCGTTGATATATATATTTAACGGGTTGAAACTGCGTTAATATATTCAACATTACGAGGGAAGCCCACCATCCCGCCTTTTAACTGCACCCCAACTCTATATCAGTTTGTTAGGCCGGCCTAGTTGGGTACCAGCAAAACTAGACGAAACTACGGGCGCCACATTTACGTTAACAAGGAATTCTACATTAAATCATTATTAAAAACTACTGCAAAGGATAGCTTTCCAGGAGGCATGCGGAATGTCAAGGAATCTAAGGATTCGCATTACAATAGGACGTCTCTTCGTTTGCATACTTTTTCAGCAAACTTACGAAAATCTCTACCATATGATTACTAGTAACCACATGATAACAAATCGCTCCGCAAATATTCATTATTGATAGATATCCAACTATATGGTTATGCTAAAATTTATTATAACCCTTGGCTTCTAGACTGATCATATAGAGACCAACTTATCAATCACGCGCTAGCGATTCGCGTCTCGTTATTAACGATTCACAAATTACAAAACGACGACGACGATGATAATAACGCGCAGCGAAGCACCTGACCTCAGGATTTGTAAAGATCCTCATGCGTCTCTCTGGTTTTGCGAAAATTTTCGCGAGTCAGGTATAATAAATGAGCGAGGAATTGAATCAAAACGGCCCATTAAACGAAATGATTTATGATGGGAATAATTTATTACGGCGGGATTTCATTATGCGGGGGTCGAAGCTGGAAGAGTGTGGGGCGAAAGGTGAGCAAAGGGTTGGTTCGTCGGAATCGCCAGGAGAGCCTTCGACCTGCTTTCGAGGAGGGACGTGACGAGGCAAATGTTGCTTTCATTTCTGCCAGAACAAACGATGCGTTCCTGCGAATGCGTACCGATCTCTCATTGTGGCGTATTAATGGAAGGTTTTTCGTTTTGTGTCGAAACAGATAGATTTTTAGGCCCTTTCATACATTTTCTCGATGAAAAGTTTGAGTTATATTATACTGATGATGAAATGGGTGAAGGGAATTGAGTGAAATGATTGTAATTTCCGTGAAAATGCCTTAAAAAGTAAACGTGTATTAATTAATATGTGATTTTAATATCTCACATTACGAGGGAAGCCCATCATCTTGCCTTTTAACTGCACCCCAATTCTACGTCAGCTTGTTAGGCTGGCCTAGTTGAGTGCCAGCAAAACTAGCGCCACATTTACGTTTACGTCTACATTTGATCATTATAAAAACTATCGCGAAAGACAGCTTTCCAATGTATTCATAGAATGCCAAGAATATATCTTACAATTAGCACAAGTTATGAAATCTTCAATATCAATTTGTCGCCTAATATACAAACGATATCTGTACTTTACTCAATTTCGGCGAAAATATCACTCGATCCCCTTGGCTTATTTCATTGTCATAAATGTACATATAACAGTATCAATGCTTTGATCAATGTTTGAAGCGACGATGATTTGGAAATTAGTCCAGGTCTAATAATTTCCAGTGTCGTTTTCAATAGATATATTTTCTAATATTGGGTTAGATAAAGATAATTTTAATTTTTCGTAATATTTGAAAATGTTGCTTCGAAAGTGAATGTTGGGAATATAATTTTCCTCGAATCTCATACATATTTAAACATTTTTATGAATTAATACTCAGCTTTCATACATGATTTAAAATTTAATATTCCATTTGATAGTAAACTCGCTAAATCCATTTTATACACATTTTTTCGGTTGAAATACATACATTTCGTATTATACGGCTTTATAATCAAAAGAGTTTTATATTGGTTCAAAAATGAAAAAAATATTTATTTTTTTCTACAAAAAAATATTCGAATTTGAGTGCTCGTTCATTTTTTGCTCGTTTACGAACCGTGGGTTAATGGAAGGTTTTTTTGTGATTAAAGGATTTGAAATATCCCTTTTCGGAATGTTTATTTTTGAAATTGAATGGGAAATATTATTGCTGTATGTATAATATTGATACGATTTGATTCACCGTGATTTCATAATAAAAACATTGTACTGACAAATCGTGCACTTTGTTAAATACGAAAAAGCTTCACAAATAAAACGTTTTTGTGAATACTTAATAATAATTGAAGCTAATTTAACAATTAAAAGCGGATTGATGCTACATTTATATCAAAAACGAATTCTCAGAAAATTTTCCGTTGAGTCGATTTTAATAATGCATAAGTCTCTAAATAAACAAAAAAATATACTTGATGAATTCACTTAAATGTCAGAATACCCGTTCGTTAAATCTCTGCGGACCGAGTTAATTAAAAGACCTCTAATGAAGATAGACTTTTGTAGGAAATTAATACACATGAAAATGAATTTAACGGTGTTTCAAAGAATATTTATAAATAATTTATTTAAAATGAAAATTCCCTGAAAATATATACGCACTCATGAATACTCAAATACTGATTTTAATAACCATCTACGTATAAATACTAGAATAATATGAATTTAAAAATGCTAAAATATTTGTGACTGTTTTTCTTATGTTGATATTTCCAATGACACTATGGGGAATTCTGTCATACTGTAGAGTGGTTAAAATAATAAAACACATACAAATATACAGAACAATAAATTCAAAGTATATTTGTGTGGTACGTATATAATTTTCTTCACTCTATAATCGATGCAAGAAGAACGAATATAATGCAGGTATTCAATATAATACATTACAACGTAGAAAAATATGTATCGGAAAACTTACATAAACACGAACCAATTAGCACAAACTTAGTGTCAGAATTATATTTTATATCTTGTGGAAAAAATTACTTAAGTAGCTAAATCGATTTAAGAAGTAATAGAAGTAGTATGTAGTAATGAATATAATTGCTTATATCGCATTCGAAACAAGCAATAAGTATGCAAGATTTCTTACACGATTTCGTGTAATCTGTGAGAATATTTAAATGGGGAGTTGAAGCTACGAAATTGAAAATAGTTATTTATTGAAAATATATGTTTTTAAATATGAAGAAATTATGAAAATAAAGTAGGTACCTCATGTAATTTTATAATGGAAAAAATTTTTAAAGAAACATAAATAATCGTAACTATTTCTACGACACAAGAAGAGCTGCAGTCCTGCAGCCCCTCAGGATGATCTACCACTACAGTGTACGTTCAGAATAACACTACCGACAATAACATTGAATCCTTCTAACATAAGCATATTGGCAACGTATCGAAAGTGGGCTAATGACGCGTAGCCGATGACGTATCCGCGCGTAATTGCGATTGCGTTTCAAATGCGCCATAATTAAAATAATCTCGCGGTCGTTTTCATTTCCTCCGCGCCGCGACCGGAACCGGAAGGGATAAAGGAAGTTGAAAAACGACGACCAGGGACCGCTCAGAGTTCCGGCGGCCCGAATAAAGGACGTCATAATGCCTCGTTAGCGCTTTATCAAAGGGCGAAAGGAAAAAATGGGCGAGTGAAAAATAGGATGATGCCGAATCCTCGCACCGTTCGGATTCGAGGGCTTCTAGGAAGGGTGGTTGTTGTTTCGCTTAATGTGCATCGGGAGGCTGTTGTGCTTGCTTAATGGTGCGTGAGTGTTTGAGTCTTCTGTTTGCATTCTGGATATTTTTTTTTTTTTAGCGTTCTGGTGAATCGAGTTTCGTATGAGGGATTGTTAAAGTTTTTCGAATGTAGTGCGGCATAGTTTCGCTCGAGATGAAGCAATCTGTTATGTGGAATTGTTCTGTAAAGAAAAGTACTTATTCTTTGTTCTTAAGTTTCATGAGAAGAGAAATTACATCGGTCGGTATTGGTTTGATTTGTTTGATTTATTATGTTCTTTGAACGGTTTAGTCAGCTTGTGAATGGAGTAATTGCGAAAGAAAAACTTAAAGATTTTTTTTATTATCGAAACTAGATTCTAGGTATTTTGATATTATCGACAACTTTTCATATTAATTATATAAGCATTGAAGAGCTTTTCTTTCAACGATATGAATATATTAACTCGACTATAAAAATAAAGCTAAACTTACATATCATTTCACTGTATAATAAACGAGCTGCTGATTTTTATATTTGAAACGATATGTGTGATAATAGGGAGATTATTGTTTACCAGCTGAGATATGTTTACGGTTTTTATTATATACGGGCAAAAGATTGAGTGATCGTAAAAAAAGTAGATAGTGAACGAATGTAATTATTCATGGAGGACTATCTTTATTGCATTGTGTCCATTTTTACAGCTCGGAAATGAACTATATAGGATAGAATTATGATAATGAAGCGTCTTTGTCATTCCGAGACAAAAGCCCTCGCGCACAACGCGAATAAACCGCACTAAAATTGCACATAAATCAAAATAATGTAGTATATCTTAGTGTATAAATATATATATATACAATGGAGTAGACTTTGCGCATTTACAACTGAAATGTAATCTTGCAGAATTGAAACTTTATTTTTATTCTCTGCGTTTGCCGCGCTTCTTCTTGGACACGATTTTTTTCTACGTGAAAATTTCTCGGCTCGAAATACTTATGAAATTAACATTAAATGTTTAAAGACTTTACTTTTCAGTTTATTTGACATTGAATAAATAGAAAATATACGCATTTTTCATACAAGGATAACTTGAATATTATTTTCTTCGAATGATATTCATATGATGAATATGTTCAAAATAAACATTATTATAATAAATCATTTAACGTAAATATGATCCGAAAATGTGTTTGCGTATATATAGAATATTATATAACATTTAATAAGAATATTCAATCTCAACACATAAATTTTTGAAAATCATAAGTCCGACTCAACAATTCCAGATTCAAACCGAACGCATTAGACCCTAAATTTTTTCAAACTTCGTATTAAACCACCGAACATCCATCGACGATTCATCCGATTAATAAACGAACCAAATTCGAATTAACTATTAAAAAAAACCGACTTAAATTAACGACACCGAGAATAACGACCGAACCGTCCCGTAAACTAGACGCGGGCACTTAACAGGCTAATACACCTCCGACCGACAATACGCTGATAACCATCGCACACCTCCGGACCCTTTTTAAACCCACCGCCCCCAAAACCCCCTAGAACCCCTTAGGACCCCCATAAACCCCTTAAAACCCCCAAAACACCCTCATCCTCGAAATAAGGGCGGCAGGTCCGACCGAACGAGCCGGTGGCCATTACGGCAATCACCTTCATCCCACTCCGGCGTGACATTCCGAGAGTCCTTTATCCCCGTCGTAAGGGCGGACCTACACCCCTCTTATGTGCACGGGGGGGTACGTACGAGGTCTTTTATGGTCCGTATCAATATACCCGTGGCCAAATAAATTCGCCGTCGCGAGGATAACGGCCCTGGAGGTGGTCTTGGGGAGGCTTTCGAGGCTACGGTGCAGTGGGATCCGGATTATGTGCGGTCGGTGAGGAGGTCGGAAGGTAAGGTCTTAAGTGGTGAAGATACTATAAAATTTGTATGAAAGTAGCTTTATGATTTTAGTGGAAGGAAAATTTGAATTTGAATTTGAATTTGACCATTATGTATATCGGAAATGTTTTAGGTTTTTCTTGTTTAATAACATTATTTAACGAAAAAATAAATTGATATTGCCTGTCAGTTGTTTGGTTTTAAATAGAATATTGAATGAAATGCTTACTCGATCTCTTGAAGGTGCATTAGTAAATAAGCATATTCATAAAGAAGTAAAGGTAAAGGTAATAAAGATGCATTTTCTGAAAGAGTTTTCAGCATTTACGTAATTCCACGTTATAGATCTTGATGTCACTGATATAATAAGAATATTTTAATTATTAAAACTTGATCATTAATTTATTTTTCAAATTGATATTTAAAAGATTCATTTTGTTTTATGAGTCTCATCAGTATACAAAGAAGTACTTAAATTAGGTTGCTACTCGTAATATTTTCATAATAAAACTAATTAATACTTCATGTATATAAATATGATTTATGGTTGACAAAATCATATTTTAATAAAATTTCAAATGAATAATAGTATCTATCTATATTATAAATACGCTAACGATGCTCGAAATTTTCAGCCACAGCCGTGGCTCGAACCCGCGCCTGCAGATTATTAACCCACCGCCTACGCTCCGAGTCACGGGTCGTAATTACGAAACTGCATCGTTTAACATATTTAAGGCGTAAAATCTTTTTTTATTTCACACATAGATGGCAATACGAATTTGATTAATTCCGAACTATTTTGATACACATGCGCCTACTGCTAGTTTAAAATAGTTTGTAGTACGAATGATTTTCATTTTCTTCTTATAGTTCAATTGTTTAGAAAAATCAAACAGAAAAACATTTGAATCTGATTTATTTAAACATAATCTATTACGAAATTCAAACGTATCATAAAATACACCATCAGCGATATATCAAGAAAAACATTTACATTCGATCCATCGGTTTTCCATTAACGATTCCGATCACAATGAGCTTAATCACTCGGACGTTCGGCGCGAAATCGAAAACAAACGCGACACCCCCTTCATCTCCATTTCGACACTCGAGCAGAACGACCCCTTTCCGAACTGATCCGATTAAAGGGAATCCACTGTACGTGATTTTACACAGTAGTGGCGGTCTGCTAGGGATTTGGCACTCGTCCCTCCGAGTCCACCCTCCGGTTCACTAAACGTCCAAACAAGAAGGGTTGGTTGACTCGTGAGCGTTTTCACGTACTCTTGTTTTCTTTTACATACATAAAGATAGACTTCCACCCCCCGTTTCCCACCCAAAGTATTATATTGTGTTGTGCTTATGTGCGTCCGTCGCTCTATTTATGTCGCGAGGGGTGCGTTTGTGTGGGGCCAATATGTGTGTCGGTTGTGTGGAAGTTCGTACGTCGGGGTTATTTGAAAACTTTCCGTATACGTATCGACGTGGAAATGTTCACCGGTTTCAATTTATACGCAAGAAAAATATTCCCCGATACGTCATTGTTGTTGGCTTATTATGCAGGAAAAATATCTATGGACGAACGTGGAGAATTGTGTTTTAAAAATTCATATTCTCGATGTAGAATAGTGATGAAATTTCGTATTGTTTACCATTGCAATTGTTTGTTCTGTGTTGAATTGATATTAGTTGTAAAACTATTATTTGTTTGTAGAATATTTGTAAGGAGTGTAAGAAATATTTTCACCAAACGAGTGATCGATCTATTTTTACTTGACCTAATTTGATGTTTCGAATCATGAAACAGTTTCGTTTAGCATAGGCATATATTTTTTTGATCAGATTTAAAACTATCGCAATTTAAACATAGATATAGAATAGATATAAACAGTCAGAAAAAGAAACTGAAAGTAGAACTATACATCAAATATTTTTCTTCTTCTTTCTACCTCTTCCTACAAAGCTTGACGATCCGAATTACAATCCATATGACAATTTTGAAGCAGCTACTGAAAAATTTTCATTTACATTCACGGGTATGATTAAAAAAGGAATACGATTTCTAGTAAAATTTAACATATTTACTTCAAAAATTTTCAAATTTAATTCCAAAAACCGTCCACGAAATCAGGCCATCAGAAACGTCGACAATTCACCCCTCTGTCCCATAAAGTTTAGTGCGCGGAGGCGACTTCCGATAAAAGTCTCGTTCGGTCTCCAAACAATATAATACTCGGGTGCCGCCTTTTCGGCCTCCTAATGAAACAACTTTCTGATTTACTACTACTACTTTTTTCAACCGCCCTTTCCACAGACGTCCCTAATTCCGACACTTCTTTCTTCCTGCGAACTTCGCCGATTCTTCCTCGACCTCCACATCCCATACGCACAATCGAACGAATCGTGTGCACTTCCCTCGTAAATATCTCTAAGGGATGGTCGGTCCTCCCCTTGCTGGAGAATGAACCCTTCCGTTAATTTATGCCACTTCATTATCCGGCTCGGCACCCAGATTAAAATTCAATCTAGACTTTCGATCCGCTGAGTTGTTAACAATGAGAGAAAATCTTGATTCGATTGGTGGGCGTCAACTTTCGCGATAAGACGCGATGTTCGACAGCTCGACGGAGAGATTTACAAATGAAAAGTGATCAACCCGTGAAGTTTCTAGATTGCTTTTTAAAACATCTCTGTTTTATTTACGATATACATATACAATTTTATATATCTGAAATGCTTTCCATTTCAATTTAAATATATTCGAATCAAATGATTTTATGATAGATCTTAGTGATGGGATATGTACATATAATAAGTTACAATAAATTTTCAAAACATTTATCTTGAAATGAAAACTATTCATATTGAAGATGAAAACTCGGATACATTATTATATTATACAAATTTTAAACATTTATCGAGTTTTTATGCTGTATTCATATTTTTCCGTGTAAATTTTCAACTAATTAAATAGCTTAAACAATGAGCTGTCACAACTTTTCATGTTTTCAATTTTAATGTAATTAGCTTTTAAAACTATTTTTAATATAAAATTCTACCTACATATTAAATCAAGTTATCATATTGCTTCTATTAATTTAGTATTTTAGACTATAATTTGAATAACTATACCCATTTCTAATGATGTAAAATAGAATATTCGTACATTTTGATGCATAATAATTAATTATTCAGATCCAATTTGAACATTATGTAATATTTCGGTATCCACTAATTACACAGAGAGTTAATTATTATCTAATAAGTAATAGCACGAGTGCCAATAGTACGGTATTTGAATTTTCAATCAAATCATATAATTTGTCAAATTCATATATGAGGAAAAGGCCAAAGGGTACAAGTGACATTTTTGGAGAAATTGAATTATCCACAGGAATTGTTTTAATGCACGCTCATTTATTTGGTGGCAATAGGATATAAACGAACTAGGAACGTGTGCAGAGATATATCACAAATCACTCGACCTCTTCCTAATACATTTAGGTATATGGTCAACTTTGAACGCTCTTTTCTCGAAGTCACTTGTACCCCTTGGCCTTTTTAATCGTCATATGTATTATATATTTTTTTCATTCATTCTATTAGATCAATTAATCCATGTATGTATGATTTATAATATTTTGATAAAATTATTTTTCATATCAAACAAATAATTTTCATTTACCAACATTCATAATTAAGCTAAACAATATAATTTTAATGAAAATTTTAACAATTTAATCCAAAATATTTTCAAACAAAACAAAGCTTAATCACCGTCGAATTTTCGATAAATTCAAGCATAATCGTCCACAAAACACATAATCCGACCGATACAAAACGCTTTCGATATTGAAAATTTCCCCGACAACATACAAACGCGACCGCCGAATTCATTTTTAACACCGGCAATAACGGCGCGCACATTTTCTCTTCATAATAATCCGATTTTCCGCACACCGTATTGATTGTCAATTAACCGAAATCGATAAAAGCAATTATCTCGTCGTCCGTAGTGCGCATTAACGCCGGTTAACAGCGTTATAAAACAAGAGAACAAACACTTAACGCAAATGATAATGAGATTGTGTACCTTTCGCCCTGCGAACGAAGCACCTTTTCTTTTGTGCGTTCGCCCTTTTTTTCCTCCTCCTGTCTTTTCGGCCGTTCGTTCTTTTCTTTTTTTTCGTGGAAGGTTCTTCTGCTTCTTCTTCCTCGTCCCACTGTTGAGTTATTGTCTACACTTTCGGCATAATAAAAATGTATGGGCTTGTTTTTATTTCGGCGCCGTTTGCTAATTCGAACGGTCGTGCTTGTTATTCGGTCGTGCGTGTCGGTGTTAATTCGCTGCTCGCGTTGTGCATTATAGATTTAAGATTTAGTTGAATTTATTATAAGAAATATGTCGTCTTGAATTTTTTTTCATATTTAAGAAAAATGAAGTGAATTTTAAATTAAATTTGAATGATTTCTTTGAAAAATCGCACAACAATTTAAATGTCAATGAATTCTGATCTGAATCACATTTTGTAATTTTTTTAATATTGTATACCATATTGAATATTTCATCTAAATAAATGTTGTGCGTTAGGATTTTGAAATATTCAATCAAATAATTGCTATTTTGAATAGGTAAACCGCAAAACTTCATTAGTTAAAATTAGTATAAATATTGCAGTGCGTTCTCTGCATTAAAACGTTTCCAATTTTTCAGTAATTGATTATTAAATATATCACATGTTTTAATTACCGAACGTTCATTTTAGATTCAAAATTATGTTAGTCGAACAATATTGTGTAAGCTAATATGATATAAATTTATTAAAAGATATACACGTGCTTATGTATGTACATGAATAACAGAAGCGAAGTAAAGTCTTCTTAAAGTGTAAGGGAAGATAAACTTTCTCTTGACATCTTAAGTATATAAATGAAATCAACTCTATAAGTTTTCGCTTATTAAGAGTGCAGACTTAAATACTTAAATATTTTGTGATTTATTAATTATATTTTCTATTTAATATGTCTAATCGAAAAATATATATTTCACAATATAAAAATCAGAAAACTTTGAGATGAAAAACATTAATTTTGATCCACACGAAAACAATCACATCAACTTCTTTCAAGCTACTAACTTATATTCATTAATCATTCAAAGCTCTCTCACACTCAACAATATAAAATAGATCAATAATATATGACATTGAATCAGGCCAAGAAGATCAAGTGACAGGGCAGCGATTTTGAGAAAAACGCCCTCAAAGAGCATAAACCTTTTCATATTGGAAGAAGGAAAAGTGATTTGAATATGTATCTCAACGAAAGTTCTGAAATCGTTCATATCATTTTGCCACCGAATTTATGAATATACGCAGACAAAATTTTGACTAAAATTTCGTTCTTTTTTTTGGTCTATTTTGTCATGTGTATTCATAAAATTGAAAAACAACTACATCAAATCTACATACATATATCAAACTCCCAAGAAGGAGCAACCGCAACTTAAAAAATCGACATAATACACACAAATTAGCACACATAAAACGAAACCCGATCGACACGAATATGTACATCCATTGAAAATCTCACAACCCATAAGAGCCACACCGTATATAATGCATTAGACGTGGAAAACCCATACACCGATATACGTGTTCGGAGCGCGTAAGGAGGGATAAAACCGGCTCATTAAGCAGTTAAATTTATCACCGGGTTCATATCCCGTCACGCCCCGTCGTGTAAGACGCGCATACATCGGAATTATGGCGGTATTCGGTAATTAAGAACGGGCTCGACGATTCGTAACCGTCATCGTCATTACGCAAAAGCAGTGCCTTCTCGGTATGAGTGGAGTGTGGGTGTGTTTTGAGAATGAGGAGATGTGAGGGGAGAGTGGTGTGCTTTGGGACGTTTTTTTCCCTAGTGAGGATTCTAGAAGTTGAGTGATAAAATATTCGCTGAAGCCAAAGTATTGAATCAATAGGTATGAAGAGTGAGGATCCTAGAAGTTGAGTGACGAAAAATTCGTTGAAGTTGAGTGTGGTAATTGTGTTTGAATTTCGTTTGATTTTAAGAAAGGTTTGGATGATTTTGAGGTTTGTATTTATTGATTTATCGATGTGTTTCTTAGAGTAAGAATGTATTGAATCAATAGGTATGTAGAGTGAGGATGCTAGAAGTTGCGTGACAAAAATTCGCTCAAGTTGAGTATGGTATATGTGTTTGAATTTCGTTTGGTTTTAAGAATGGTGTGGATGATTTTGGGATATGTGTTTATTGATATATCGGTATGTTTCATGAAGAGTGATATATTGAATCAATAGGTATGTAGAGTCGTTTATTTCTGATATAAAATCGCCTCAGGAGAACCGAATTAATCCACTTTCGTATTTAGGTATCATCATTTTATCAGAATGCATAATAATTTTCTTACATTTCTTTATTTACAGATGTGAAAGATTGCTACTCGTAAGTTGAAGATTCTTAAATTTGGGTTTTTGCTGTATTTCTTAATTTTTTCTTTATATCCATACTTGAATAAAGTCTGGTTTTATTAAGCAAAAAAAAAAGTTCCATAGCACAAGATACTAGCCGTCTCAATGAATTCTACGGTAACGTTTATAGCAAATAAGGCTGCCTAGACAAAACTAATAATCTAATTAACAAACGAATGCTAAGATTCAATCACTGTAAAGTACGAGCATATTATCTACACGTTTTGCAAGAAAAAAAAACTTAAATACACACAAAGATAACATTTTTGGTCAAAATTCTAAACAAAATAAAATATTTTGATCGATCAAATCAACACTATTTGTACAGATACACTGATTTTATTACTGAAAATTACCGAGTGCATCATAACGATAGATACGATTCTGCAAGACGCCACATCGGGTGCCTTCACAATCGAAATATATTTAAATTGGCTCAAAGCGCACCATTCTCTCGATACGACAACCTCCCCTACGTGTGTCCTCTGGATGTAGAGAGACTGGGATGGCTTTGAGAAGCTCTTGATTTATTGCAGATTGGATAGGGTCAATCTAGATTGCCGTTGGCCGTTGCGCAACCGAGGACGTCTTCGCAGAGGGCTTAATGGGCTTTTTCGTTTGTCGCGAATTTGTATTGTTTAATTCGAATGTTGAGACGAGCTGTGTGAGTATTTTATGTGTGTATGTGAGTATTTTATGTGTGTGTGTTCGTCTGATGGGTTTTGCGATTGTGCGATTTAAGTGATTGATGGGTTTAGATGAGATATTTTATTCGATATGCGTACGTTAGAGTGATTTCGATTTATCGGTTTTGATACAGAGTGGTGATTGAGAGATTGGAAATTTCAAATTCTTCGACGTTGTTTGAAAATTTTGGAAATGTAGATATAAATGACGACTGAAAAGGTTTAAGGGGTACAAGTGACTTTGCGGTGATTTTGAGAAAAGGGCGTTCAAAGTTAAGCATGTGCTTACATGTATTAGGAGGAGGTCGAGTGATTTGATGATATATCTCGGTACACGTTCCAAGTTGGTTTATTTCCTTTTGCCAACAAATATATGAGCGTACATAGAAGTGATTCTTGTACATAGCTCAATTTCGGCAAAAGTGTCACTTGTACCTCTTGGAATTTTCAGTCGTCAAATATCGTGTATAATAGGATTTGATTGTACGCACTTCATCACTTTTTTATTTGCACGATTTGTGGAAATGCATTGAAATTGAGCAAACGTTTTCAAAACCTTTACTATTTCATCAGCTGATAAACAAATGAAAAATTTTTCTACATATTTATTTAAATTAATCAATTCGAATTTGAATTGAAAAAATAGATTCATCCAAATGCAGTCGATTCATGTAATTCAAGCGACGATTTTCCTTGCGCATTTCCAAGAATGCGACCGATATAAATAAAAGACAAGCGAATCTCTCTAGAAAAATATATTGAATCAAAGGAATCGTACGTGACGGTATGCTCTCGGTGGGGGGCAGCAATATTTGCAGCACGTTGCTTTATAAATTGATTAAACGAAATGGCGTGGAAATGTCAGTTCATTTGTGGTGTTGTCGGTATAACGGTACGTGCCGGAGAGAACGCTTTTCCTGTGGAAATTCCACAAAATACAATTTAGGTGAAAACACCGAACGCCGTTAAGCAGCAAAAGAAAACGAAAAATCCACTGTGTGCTCGTTTGCTGCGCTCAAAAGTGAACGCTGCCACTGTGCGTATGTGCCTTTAGATGCCTTGTATTAGGCATATAAGCTGTTCAGTGCACATATTGATAAACTCCACAAAATTAACAGTCGAATAATCGATGAAATATATTTGATACATTTTCCAATATTCTCTTCATTAATATGTTGATCGGAATCATAAACATAAAAAAATGTCCATAATGGCTACAGATTCATATTGAGTATAGAATCAATTAAAATTTCATCAAAAATGAATGAATTACTATTCGATGGACCAACTAATTTTATCATTTAATGTTATAAATTTACAATATATTTCACACACAAAGTGCTTTTACATTTTAATCTCGTTTTTTATTCACAAAACGGAGTTTATCACATTATGCACTGAGCGGCTCATACATGTAAGTACACGTGTATAATGTGCGCTCGAACGTTTTTCGGTTACGCGTCATTTGCACAAAGGTGATGTTTGAAAGCGTACATATCGTTAAAATGTGTTTGAGAAAATTGTTTTTTTTTCTCACAGTAAAATACGTTTGACGATGTCGTCGTTTGAAAATAATCAAGTGCTGTGCGAAAATTCGTTTCGGTTCGTAATGAGTTTGTGTACGTTGCGAGTTGAAGTGGAGTTAACTATCGGGCGGAATTAATTGCTGCTCGAGTGCCTGTCACTCTAAGAGCTTTAATCGGATTGAAAGAATAAAAAGAAAGTTGTATGCTCGGTAAAATATTTTTTTAATTGAAATTTATGAAAAACGTATTTTTTTTCCGATTATGCGAGACAAAGCCGATTGAAGAAATATGATTCCGAAAGGAAAATTTATTTATACATTTTGGCAAATACGCTCTCAGTACGATTGTTTGTTGTTTGTACAATAAATTGGCATATTTCGCATACGAATATTTTATATAATTTTTAATTTCGTCCAGGCCGTGCGCCCCAAAACAATATCTTTCCAATTGAAATCTGTGAAAGCCATTTAACCTTTCATGTCGGAAGCCTTTTCCCCTTGATAGAGAAAAAATATTCAAGGATTTCCACCCAAAGATTAATCGTTTCATATTACAAAGGGGGATTTAAAAAAGAAATTCACCCTCGCTTGTGCTATTTTTTTTCTACATCTTTTTTGCGCTTTCCAAAAAAATGTCGGCGAGAAATTTCCGCGCGCTCGACGGCTTTTTTCGCATAGAAAAGGCAAAAAAGTTCCCCGGCTGGAAATTAATATTTCAATGTAGATAAAAGAATAATAATTAGAACAAATGGATTTGTAATACTCGGCTTCCGGGTGATTGATAGTACTATTTCCGGAATGTTGTTCTACTGTGAATAATGCCTTGTTTTCAGAATAAGTAGTTCCAGATTTTTTTCTACATACATTGGTTTCGGAATTATCTGAAAGTATAACTCAACTATTTTTTTTTTATTTTTAGAGTTAAAAATAATCTAAAAATATGTATAAAAAATTAGAAAACTCATTTCGTTTCAAATTATGTCATATTTCGTAATGTCTTTTTCATTTTATTCAATTCGTCCAAAATCATTTAAACTTATTATTTATAATTCAAAGCGAAGCACAAAGCATGAAAATCCGCTTTATAACAAATTTGAAAATAAACAAAACCTCCATTAAAATAAATTATGTTTTGACGAAAAAAATCATCATCTCCCCGAGGGCACGAAACATAAAAATTTAATTAAACGACTTTGTTCTAGTTGTCATAAATTTTTATTAAAACGAAAAAAAATTACAAAACATTCGTTCCTACATAGAAACGACGACGAGGAGAAAAAAAACATTCTCGAAAAGCGGTCCCCGCAATAATTTCGAACGCGACTCGAAAGAAAATGGAAAAGTCATATTAGCCCCGGCGCGGGCCAGAAGTGAAGGGCCCCCGGAAAATTCGACGATTTTCCACACGAGCGCGTTCTTTTAGGCCGATTTTTCCTAAGGGGAAGACAGGGAAGAGGGGGAAGGGAATTTTCCCACACTCGAAAGGAGAGAAATCCGCGTCGATTTTCCCGGGACCGATTACCCGGGAAAATCTCGGCGGTGTCATTACGCCGCGCCCGTCGATGATTTTCCGCGAAATTGATTCGCTAATAATGATTCGCTCGCACTTTTTCCGGAATTGATATTTATTGCGGAAAATTGAAACGACATCAAACGGACTGGCGCAGGTCGCCGGGAAATTCGCAATAAATCTCCGCCGAAGAATTCGCAGTCTGCGAAAGAATTCGAGAATTCGCTCTCTCTTCGCTCAGTCAAAGTGTCTCTACTCGGGTTTGACTCCTTCATTAAGTTTTGTGCTGGCGAAATGTTTTGTTCGCTGAAACCTTTCACGTTTCGCGAATTTCAGAAATTTTCTTGTCTAAAAATTGTCAGTTTATTTTCGGAGCGTCCGCGCTTGTTGTTCATCGCAGATTCGGCACGAAAATAAATTTAAATCGCAAACAAATGTTGCAGAATTATAATTTAATATTTCAGATATCAGACATTTAAATGAATCTTTATTAAAAGTATATAGCACATAATTGAATATATTTTATTAGAGTTTTAATGATAACCAGTAAAGAAACTTTAAAATTATTTAAGATTGAAAGTCTTTTTTAATGCAGATTAATAAAATATTGATATTTCCTCACATTAATGATTTGATAAAAATATAGAAATAAATAAAGTATTTACTTCCAAAAAAACATATTATAATGCTTCGATTTACATATTGTCTGATTTTATAAAAAAAAAAACAAAAATTATGTAACAAATGAAATAGCGAAAACGTAGCACACGTACAATAACAATATCTTATTTAAATGCGATATACACAATTGCTACAAACAAGCTGACTCAATAATAAAGCCTCATTTTGTATGGAGCGCATCGAAAATCAGAAATGTTCAACCGCGAATTTTAAACACAACTTTGCAATATCGCGTAGATTCGAGGAATTTATACAGCTCATTCAATATTAATGACCTATTTAAAGTTGTACAATAATGGACTTTTATCAATATTGAAATAAGTTTCCATTATATGCACTTCAATATAACAGAAGATGGATAAAAGTACACCCACCGAATAATGAAATTTCTTGATAGATTTCAAATGAATCTCTATTAATAGTTATAGACAGCATGATGAATTTACTATGTACATACATGGACGTAAATATAAAGATTTTATGGAAAATATTTATTGTTTTTCCAATTTGTCACGTTATATCGTGTTCTAAAAAGGCCCGTATTGCGAACCGCGACAAGCAGCAAGAGGCACGCAGCACTTAGCGCAGTCAATAATGGAAACAATGGGGCTCCAAGAAACTGACTCCATTATTTGCATTGTCGACCACACTGCGTGTCACGTTCCTCTTACTGTTTGTCGTGGTATGCTAAACGATTCTTAACCGAATTTCATATGACATTTTTTACGAACTTTGAAAATGATAATTACCTTTCTTTGAAATTATTGTGAGTTGATCAATACCAAAGTGTTGGAAACAGCCGTTATATATTTTTAAACACTTCCGACCTAGCCAGAACTAAAATCGAAGCCTTCGTATATCAGATTGAACACTACTGCCGCAAAGTATTCCGGATGTCAACGCACCTGGGGTTTGCGCAAAATCGCTCGTAAATTTACACTGTCTCGACACGACGAATTTCAATTCTGTGTTTTGTTTATTAAGCCCGCTTCGATTTCGGCCGAATCATGATTTATGGAGCCGAGGCCCCTAACATAATTAAGGGCCTCGTGCTGTAGGGCCCCAGAAAGCGAGGGGGTGCCACCCCAAGTCTCCCTGACCGCTCGGCAAGAAGGGCCCTCGCTTCGAAACCCTCTCGAAAAGGTCGGAGCTAATTCTAAAACCTCGCGATGTTCGCACACGAACTACTACCTTTCACCTTAATCGACTCTGCCTTGTATAATTTATCGAGTATGATGCGGAGATTCGGAGTTTTCGGACCTTGTGTAGTGTGTGTTTTTTGCGGGAAATTTGGTTTGAAAAAGTAATGAGGTTTGATTTTTCGGCTCGTGTTTGAATTTTGTGGTTGAGCTTTTTCGTGAGGAGGTTATGTGTTGTTATACTTCTGTATAAAGCATGGAATATTTGAGTTTTTTTATCGATTTTCCTTATCATATTCATGTCTTTAAGCTGTTTTTTTGTAACAATTTATCTTTAAAATTACATATTCTATATAATTAAAAAAGTATGATTTTCTTCCACTTTCAACTTTTTTCGCAGTTATGTGCGAAATTTTGCAGATACCAAAGTATTTATGCGAATCTTTTGTTTCAAACTATATAATTAATATTTCAAATTAATTTGAAAAATATTAAATGATTTAAATGTGACATTATCGAATTTATCTTAAAAGGTTTGATTCATTTTTTTTAAATAATTAATTTTAATATGGAATCATTTTATTTGAATTGAAAAACTTGTATTCATATATTTTTATATAAAACGTTTCTGTATTATGGAATATGAGATCACCATATTATTGAAATGAACTGAAAATTTTCCGATTAAAGCTTCGAACTCACTTTATATTCTACTTCTTCAAAGACTACCAGATGAAATATTTCAAGAGAAAATTAGTTTTTCCATAGAAAATTTAAATGTTCATTTAAATATATTTAAATCAGATAATATTCAGCCATGAAAAAAGCATATTATAGACAAAGCAAATAAGAAACTGAAGATTTTCATCGAACAATTCTCATACGATGACACATTGCAAAAAATGTACAAATCCATTATTGACAAAAAAGAGCATCAAACGTCTAACGGTTCTTAACGGTACCTTAATACGTGAAGGAAGCGGAATTGAGTTTTCCGAAGCGGAACTCTTTACGTATTTTCGTTTAAACGTACATATACGAATTTTCCGATGTCTTTTTTCGTCCATTAAGCCAAGGAGTCCGCGGCCGGCTTACATCTCGTAATCGTCGAATATAATAGAGTGCTTAAATGGAAATGCTCCGCTTTATGGCTTCGGAGACGCTTTTAAAAGCCGTGGATTGTTTCAAGCTAGGAAATTTGCATTTTCTCCGATGGGCGATCTGGAGGGTAGCGAGAACGATCCCGATAGTTACTTCGTACGACCGATTCAAGAATTTGATTTTTATTTTGAAAAAAGAAATTTCTGAAAATGAAACGAAGCTTATTATACAAATATATTCACAATATAATATTACCGGGAATGTATTTGAATTTGATGTTTTAAGGATACAGAGAATCGTTCATGAAAAGTGGAGTGAATTTCAATAGCAAGGTTTGGAGATCTACCATTGAAATTAGTCGCATTTTCAATAAAATCGCTTGAAAACGATCTTAAACTATTTTAATCAGTAAAGTTTCTCATACGTTCTGTTAGGTCACGTTTCTTTGAAGGAATATTTTATATATCTATTATACTTCTCAGAATATCAATTTATTTTCGAATAAAAATGTTATTTATTCAATAGTATATTCGTAGATATGTCATGACAGAATAAGAAAATTATATATGTTTTTGTGGAGAATAGAGAATATTTTTCAAGTAACATCAATGTTATGTAAGTTTTGAATTATTATCTGCAGAAAACATGAAGGAACGCATTTAGTATACGAGAAACAAAAAAAAGGAAAACCCAGAGTGCATTTGGTATGATGCGCCCGCAGGCTAAAACTGGCTACTCAGCCTGTTTGTTTCTTCTCCATTTCCTCCCTCTTTCAGTCTATTTACTTTGTGAAATATGAAAATTCACATAAATTGACATACTGTAAATATATGTTATATCGTACAGTATCGTTACGTCAGCGGTCTCTAAAGTGCGATGCGTGAGCCCCTCGGGGAGGTGCGCTCAACGTTTAAACGTCACCTGAAAAAAGTTTTTTTTTCCAGAATTCGAATGATTTTTTTTATATAAAAATCGAATCAATTTTATTGAATGAAATGATTGATTGCTACAAGTATGTATGTTTGAACTTTAATTTAAAATTTATGTGTACGTACCTTTATTTTTTTAAGATATATTTTTTGTTTGGACAGACAACGAATTAATACTGATTATAAAAAAACGCTTAGAATTATTTTTTATCAAAGATCCTTATAAACGATTGCAATTTATTTTTATATAATTTTAGTCATTTGAATACTGAAAAAAAAAACATTGTCGGTTAAATCGAACGAGTGATAAAATTGGGTCAGACAGAGTAAGTGCGAACAATGGAACATGTACGGTTGACATCGATATTACGAAAAATAACGAAAAAATATCTATACTGTATGTAAAATGTACAGTATTTATATCGCACTAGATTTTATTTTTTCGATAATTTTTAAAATATTAGTGCCTACTATAGAGTAAATTCAACCTATTCGTCTTGATCTATCAGCTAAATCATCCCACTTAAACAATCAAACCCCCATTAATTCTACCTCTATATTAAATTTATATAATCTCAACAACACAAAAACAAATAATCTTCAAAAAAGAAAAAAAACAAAACCAAAGATTTCCCACCGCTCTTCAACATTCGATACGCACGTAACATACGTACAGATGACAATCGCGAAATAACACAGCTCCGGGCTGCGAGAGTTCGCTCGAGCGGACGATCCCTCGCCTCCGACGATACTTCTCCTTCTTCATCTTCTGCTTCTTCAGCTGGCTCTGAAGACACTCCCGGGGACAGTTCGCTAACCTTCGGGGACCTCGCTAGATGCGAAAGTCGCTTTCGCTAGTGAGAGCGTTTTGCCAAATGCGACGATGAGCGGCGCGTGTTAGAGATGACGGTGCTCGTTCACGTGTTAAGGCTGCGGTGGTAATTTTTCTGGTATATATTGAGTTTATTTTTATTAAAAAAAAATGATATTTTTAATTATCATTTGAATATAAATTGAATTTTAAATTCGTATGTTTTTATTATTCAACTTGGTTTGCTAAATGACCCAAGATATGAAATAAGAAAATTGATCGAAATTGAATGTTAGCTATAGTATATTTAAATCGAATTTTAAATTCGTATATTTTAACTATTAAACATGATTGCTTAATGATCCGAAATGTAAAATTGTAAAATAAATGCGATAAGATTATATAATGTCATTTTAATCTATTCAAGTAAGCTATAGTATTTTTAAATCAGATGTTTCAATTATAAACGATTTTACTTAGCGTTGCGTCGGTGTAGCGGAATTTATATTTAAATTATTTTCTTTTGTGTTCAACGCTTCTATTCAATATAATAAATTGAATTAATTATTTCGCACAAAAGATAAATATATCAGTAGAAAATTATTTAATTAAAAATCACAGTCGCACTTCAAAGAACCGAACGAAAGTCGGGCTCGAAAAAGTAACAAGAAAAAAACATTCCATTTAGAGAAAAGTAGCGCACACGAGCGTTGCCATATTTAAAAGAAAATTTCTACCTAAAATCGGAATAAAAAGCTCCACGGAAAAGACGTAGGACGTCGATTTCGAGGAAAAACGAGCCACTAGCATAAGGAGACTGAGTACGCACAGTGGGGCGGGCCCTAACAAATTATAGGTGAGCATTTTTTTCTACCCCATCTTCTGCCTCTGGCTTCTTCCAACCCCGTTTCTTTTGCTCCAAGTCCTAAAGCTGAATTTTCACGTTTCACTTTTTCGCCGACTGATCGACCTATACATTGTGATGAATAAAGTTTACATTACTCTTCTTATCGTTGCTATATCTCATTCACCAAAATTTACTTGATGAAAACTTTTCGTTGATATTATTTAATCAATAAAATTTCTCGTATTTTATGAATTTAATACACTTCTAATTTATAAAATGGATTGAGTTATGAATAAGAATATAAATAATTGAAAAATAATCCTAATGCTCACTGTAATTTCGAATAAGTTTTCGAAAGAAAATTAAATTTACTGTATCAAATCGAAATATTGTTTTTCTTAATGTTTATACTATAAACATTCCTAAATGTGCCATTTTAGAAGTCTTAATAAAATTCTCAGAAAAGTTTAAGTATGGATATGTAAAACTATATTCAAATAAATCTAATAGAGCTTTGCAAACCACCGTTTGTCAACAACTGTTAAACGTTAAACTAACTTTCATTACATTTCTTTCATTATAAGACATTCAAATCTATAAAACTACCATCTCTTGATATTTGAATAATACATATATAAGCGGCACGTTAGCAATAACAACTATCATATTCTATAGGAAAAAAAGCTTTAACACGTCACTTATTGTTAGTAGCATAATAAACAATTGAAATATCGACTCTAAATAACGGTTGAAAAGGTCAAGAGGTACAAGTGACATTTTCCCCGAAATTGAGTTAAGCACAAGAATTCATTTATTTGGTGGCAAAAGGATATAAACGAATTCGGAACGTGCGCCTCAATATATCATCAAATCTCTCGACCTCCTCCTAATACATGTAGGTACATGATCAACTTTGAACACGCTTTTCTCGAAATCACCACAATGTCACTGTACCCCTTGGATTTTTCAGTCGACAAACATCTTCAAAATTATTCTAACTAAAAAAAAAAAACTTCAACGACAAAATCCAGCATAAAAATTGCATCGAATGAAAGTCGACGTATAGTGAGAACGCTCTCTAACTCTAGTCCAATTTATAGTAGCTTATGTGTGTATAAAGTATCCGGATAACGGTCGAGCCAATTTGCGGCCATTTTCGCCGCACAAAAAGTGTATCTTCGGGGGTAAAGTTTGATGCGACATCTGGTCCCCGGGGCCCCGCTCCAACGAAACATCTATCAACCGGCCCGTATGCCGTCCCAAAGGGTTAATTTGCACAAAGGGATATAAACGCGGACGATAAATTGAATACGCGTTCACGATTCGAAGATTTCGAAACGATCATAACGAATATCGACCCGATAAATAAACGGGGCGTGTTGCGATGTTTTCGCTTCGGGATCGTTTGTGGAGTCGAGAGGGAATCGATCGACAGGGGTGAGAGTTTTAGTTTTTCATTTTGCGATTTTGAGAAATATTCATGCTTAATGTATGAGTTGTTTGAGCTAATCGTAGCTGATTACGTTTATGGATTAAAATGAGATTTAAATGTCAAAGTCGTTGTTATAGTCATAACTTTCTATTTGTGAAATATCTTTCAAGAATAAAGATGAGAGGTATCATTAAATGGCAAAATTTGTTTGGCTAACAGATAGCAAATCACTTAGAAGCCATTTTAATTGATTTTTTACTTTAATATAATATAATTGACTACCGAATAACGCAAAGGGCATAAGTGACCTATTTTATTGATACTTATACTTATATTTTATTGAGTTACGTACAGGAAATGGTTCTGTATCATATAGAACCATTCACTGTACTTAACTTAATTTCGATAAAAAAGGTCACTTGTGCCCTTTGTGAAATTCAGTCGTCGTATGTAATATGAATACACCACACGTTGCTTATTATAATATAAACAATATTCGTATGTTTATAATTTTGGAATAATGAAAGGAATTAACAGAATTATGAAAAACTCATTCATTCGTTTTTCTTAGCTTCTTGATTAGTAGAATTAATAATGTTCAACTCTGTATTATTAATTAACTGCAAAGTTAAAAATTCATAAAGATAAAAAATTTAAAAGTTTTATAATAAACATGTGAGAATTGTAAAAATATTGTTTATGACGTTTTGATATATCGTATTCGTTTTACGTGTATTTAGGAAGTTCGACGTATGATCAAGTTGTTGCGTTCTCAATTTGATTTTTATGATTCTGCTATTTTTTTGTATTTTGAATCTTGAATATGTTTCGCTTAGAGCAAAACGTCGTTTACACTTTCAGGTGATCGATCAACGTCTGCTTTATAGTAGTGTTGTGGAATTTTCGTATTTGGATCGATGTTCTTGCGAAATGCTCGTATATATTTAGTAAATAAGGTAATAAAGCTGCGAGCTTTAACAGTGAATAGGATTTGCAGAATTATATTCGAGAGATTTTTATTAAAGTGAAAGCAAATAATTGATTAAGTTTTCAAAAATTTATACTTATATTAGTGATTTTTTTATATCAAATAGAAAGAAAATTTAAATTAGCATTCCATATAATTCACTAAATCATATTGAAATAAAATTTTGTATATTAAATGTCGAATATCATCTTGAAAAACTCAATTCGTTTGACGACAATATGAAAAAATAATATAATTCATGTCAACATTATAAATATTATAAAAGAAAAATGTATGAAACGAAATGGTAGACATTTTTCATTGGAATTTATACAAAATGAAATTCAAATATTTGAAAACGTTCAAATGAAAAATCATAAGCTACTCGCCGGCTAGAATCGCGATCCGAACATATTGTGTACGTACATGGAAATATTTCGTAATGAATCCCATAAAGTCCAAAGTGTAGAAGCGAAACATATTTTCGTTCGGCCGCAGATACGACGAAAGGGGTTAAAAGCACAACAGCGAAAATATTTATTGGTTATATATGAAAGTTACCAAAGCTCGCGTATAGCTTTGTGAAAAGTTTCGTGTTTTTGTGTCAACATCAAACGCCCCTCCGCGACTCGCCGATGTTAAAATATTGACCTTTCACGTTCTCTCGCGCCATTATGGAAAAAGTTACAACTTTCGTCATTATCGTATGTTTTTGTCACATCGCAAAACGATAAACACGCCGTTCGGCATATTTTCTGCGTCCGTACAAAATAAATAAAATGCGGTGCGATCTGTTTGCGCCAATTCCCGTCTTCTCGTATTAATCCGTTCGAGATGAGTTCATTTTTCACCGGTAAGTGATTCCGTTTTTCCGAGCTTTTCCACTCCTGTATAAGTGTGTGTATATATTTACGTTTGCTCTCCGCTCCGGAGTGGTATGACTCGTCACATTCGCCCCTCGTTTCGTCCCTCTTATTTACCTTGGGCTATGTTTCATTATGGAAATATGATAAATCGAGAGGATGGGGTGTACATATTTATGTGGAAAAAATGCGGGAAAAATCTAAGCGGTCTGGAAAAACCTGCATCTGAAATAATCAAATTGAACGAGACGAATCTAGAAATTTAGAATAGTCATTGTTGTTTTGTAAATCTTCTTATTTGATTTTCAAATTTATTTTAGACGATGTTCATATTATTAATATTTCAAGTAAATTTTAAGTTGCATTGGACATATCACATTGCAGCGATGTGCAAGAATCGTTTTTGAACGGAAAAAAATGATAGAATGGGTTTTGAAAGATAGCGTAGCGTTCGCATAGACGGACTATTTGTTATGAAAATGGCCTAAAACATAATATAAAACATTCTCAACTGTTTAATTATATCGATTAAGTGATGTTTTACGACATTGTATACAATGGCTCCCTGTAAACAGACGTTGAATGATCTGTTCAAACTTCGAACAAATGTTTGAGGTCGTATCGTATATTTGTGCAATACGTTTGGCAATCGCAATGCTTGATCAATATCTGATTACATTATGAGCGATATTATGTGTATAACATAAACATCGCTTCATATTTCAACTTATTTTCCTTAGAATTGCAATTATTACAGCATCTCTCGAAGCCACATATATGCAATAAACACGTTCATATCCTGAAAAGCGCCCGGACGCAATATCCGAAACATCTCGCGCGAAGCAACGCAACGCTCTCACGTGTGCAAAAGCATTGTTTATTTACACTACTATTTTATTATTTACCGTATTTTATTTTTGGCGCACGTGTTGCCGATACGGTGAGATAGTTTTTCTCGCAAGGCGCTCGGACAGCGGGCAGTAAATCTAAATAAAACGTTTTTTGAAACGGCGACACTTTACAGGCAACAAATTTTCACTACGGCCGGCCGTAAATTTCGACCCGAGCCAACCGACGGCCAAGTTTACTTTTTCCGCACTCTAAAGTAGACAGCTCCTAGCTAACCTCTTTTCCTGCTGTTGGAGATGGTAGGGTCGTCGCCACCTATTTTTTTTTTGCCGAGCTTTTCGTAGTTGGAACTGGCTTGGAGCGTTCGAGGACTCGTCTCGAGTGGCTCAATGTTGTTTCTAGTGGAAAACGAGAAAATTTTATGTAATGTTGAAAACCACTATAAAATTTCTGCTGAGAAATATGTTATATTTTTTATTGCTTTAACAGTGATGAACTGTGAGTAGCTTACAATTAGCTACCAATGATAGTATACCTCAGTGATAAAGGTATGTACATATTTTAAATATTTGTTTATTGCATATAATCTGAAATAGTTTAACTTTGATGTTTTTTTAGATAGATTTTCAAATTTAATATTCATATTCTTCGTATAGAAAGAAATCAAATTGTGAGCATACAGTGAGCTAGTAAAGTGTTATATCTGAGGTTATATTTCTTATTTTTTTATAATTTTATCAGATATAACTTTAGTATTTTTTTTTTCTCTCTACAAGGCCCTGCCCCAATTATACAACCATGTATTTTAATCAGTCATAAATGACATATATAACTCTATATAGTTAATATCATTCACTTATACAGTGAAGAATAAGACTCCTAAGAGTAGGCAAGTGCACACATAGGTGTCACTAAATAGTTCGAATTTAATCGAAATAAGGTATAGGTGATGATCATTTGCGGAGCCGTTTCATAAAGCGTTAAATTAAGCACTTTTTTTCAGTTAAGAAAAATAACATTTTGACACTCGCCAAGATAGGACTCGAATATTTAATTCAACATATAAATTATTTATAGCATTTGTGTATAAAAATTAACTCTCTAATAATTTTTAAGACTACAGGTGGTAATTATATTAATCAAAAGTCGTTTACTTTGATATTCAATAATGATTCCTGGATACGTAATGGGCAACATTAGATTATTTCAATGCAAAAACGTAAGAAGAAATTATTAAAATTCATACATACATACAAATTAATTCATATCATTTATAAAAACACGCAAAAAACACATCGTCTTAATTAAACACTCATTAACAAAACAAGCAAAAAACTCGCATATTTCCGAAAAAAAAAATCAAAACAAACTACACGACAATGACAATCAACAAAAAAACTCGAGTCATATCAAGCCCAGGATCATAAACGAGACCTCACCATGTAAAAAAGAACAACCTCCCGTCATGCGAAAGCAACAGCTTAATAAATCCGCCACGCGACGCCCGCCCATCGCGCTTTTTTCCACAACCCTTGCCGAACCCGACCTTCGTACCCTCGTACCCTCGAAGCGCCATCTCACCCCGTGGCCTTAGCGAATTATTAAATTGTTCACGGCGAGCACTTAGACGGGAAGGGCCTTGTTTGTATTTGAAAGCTGCGCGCCAACGCGGCCCTGTGATCTCGGAGCGTGTTACAGCCACGGTCACGGAGATTACCCCGGGTCTTCTTCCTCTTGGTCTGGAATGGCCTCATTCCATGGGAAATTCCCCTCCTCGGTGCCGGGGCCCTTCGGGGGCGAGGCCCCCGATGCGGGGCTTCGGAAGCGCCCGAGTCGCCCCCACGGTGTCACCGATCCGAACGCTAATGTTTCATAAACTACAAAATAAATCACGAGGACCCGCAGAGTGCTCACACTTATTAAGTCCACCCCGTCGACGGTGTTTATGTATGTATATGAGGCGTTTAGAGCTCAATGTGACTAGCTCTATAATATGAGAAGTTGAGAAATATGGTCAAAGATGTTTGTTGCGTTTATCAAAATTCATTTTATTCCATCCATGAGCTTTTTTTTCTAAATTATAAACATGAAAATATTGTTTGTAATAAGCTACGAATTCAAATGACGACGTAAAAGGCCATGAGTTACAAGTGACTTCGCGGTGATTTCGAGAAAATCGCGTTCAAAGTTGATCATATATTAGGAGGAGGTCGAATGATTTGATGATATATCTCGGTACATGTTCCAAATTAGTTTATAGCCATCAAATATTATATATGAGCGTACATAGAAGCGATTTCTGTACATAACCCAATTTCGGCAAAAATGTCACTTGTACCCTTTGGCCTTTCCAGTCGACATATAAAACTACAGAATTTATTAAAATGACTTCTGAAATGTATTAAGTCTGAACAAATTGTGTGATTTCATGCTGTTTATATTATTAATAGCGATCAACCCGTTGAATATTTCAAAGCAATTTTGGAGCATTACACTAACACACAGACACACATATTGGCGCTATTATATAATTAGATTCAGGAAAAATTCTTTCACACATTGAAAGTAATGACAATACAGTATGAATGGAGTTAATCATATTTGGCTCTGAACGGCTTTTATGTATGTATGTGAGTATTAATACTGCGTCTTAATAATGGCTTCTTCGTGAAGCGATATTTTATCTTTTTAGTAATTTTTTTTTCGTGTGTAAGTAGATTATTCTTATTATCCGAGTCGGAAAATCGTGAAATTTGTTTAAGTTCTATTTTGACCTAGTTAAAGAGTTCGGTTTATCTTCTTAGCTGAGGATAAGTTTTCTTGTGAGTTCAACTAATTTATGAAAAAATCTTATTTAAAATAACGTTAACGTTTTAATTTCTATTTTTTTTCATCATTGTATTAATAGTTGAATCTAATGATTTCATATTATATGTATATTTTTCTCGTTATTTATTATTTTCTCATGAGATTTATCTGTTGATAGCTCCAGTTAATTAATATCGATGTTCGAGATACTTGTACAATATTAATATATTTGTAATTAAAAATTAAAGGATGATAATTATTTATTATTTCCGAGAAACAATATATATATTATCGTTCTATTTTCGTTGATAAAATCTTTTTGAAATGCGAGTTTCATGGAATGAGAAGAAAAATGATAAAATAGTTTCCTTTTCAGAAACATACAACCTTATCTGTTTTCGCTTCATTTTTCTAAAGTTACATTTAATACAGGTATCCAATACGTCAACAAATCTCGAAACTAAAGAATAACAGTATTTTGCTGTGGCGAGTGAATCATAATAATATATTTTACTAAAACGATTTGAAAATAAAAATATTTTTTTTAAATTTTCATCAAATGGATGTATTATGTAAGAGAGCTTCCCAAATTATATAATCGATCTGTTTATTAGAAAGTTCGGAGCGATATTAAAATATTGATTTCATTCCTTAATTAACCGACAGCAAAGAAAGCTCAAGGGATTAACGTTAATAATTAAACATTTCCTCAATTTCGAAACACCGAACGAAAAAACAGAGATATAAATCGAGCACAATTTCAACCTAGATCGAAGATATTCCACATTTCTACAGACGGACCCACACACCGCCGATCCTCACGATGAAAACTCCACACCACCTTAACAAAACACACAGACCATCAATTCGATACATCTCGAATCAAAACACAACAAACAAACAAAACGAAACGAAACCTCACCACCTGACCATCGTCCCGTTGAAGAAGCGGCGCAAACAAACCCAGAGGAAATCTGTTCTCTCGTGGAGCGAACGCTTTTCTGGATTTGCGCAATGACCGATCCGAGTCTGCCACATTCGATATCAATATCCAATAAACATCCGAGTGGTTTTTCTGCACCCGTTCTCGCTGTATTGGTAGAAGAAGCTTCGGCAAACAGACGTAAATAATCCCCGACGTCGAATATTTGATATCCACTCGTCGGGGACGCGTTGAAAAAACGTACTCCGATTTCATATTGGCGGGCGAGAAAATCGCCACATATGAAACGATTTTTATTATTATTTTCCTTTTGCTTACGGATGTGTGTATGAGGCTGTTGGATACTCGCGCTAGAAGGAAATGTGTTTGCGTCATATTTTTTTTCCGCATGAGAGTCTCGACGCTCGAGTTTAAACGGTGATGCGATTTAAAGAACGAACCATTATTTACAATGAATTTAAAATTGAATATTATATCTAAATTAGCGATCAACACGTAAAATATATCAACGCAGTTTTGGAGCGTTACACGGACACACAGCCAGATACACACACACACATGGAATAGCGCTATTATGTAGTTAGATGCTTAATATATGTATCTATAGTACAATTAAGTCAAATCATATAAGAAAATAAAAAAAAATACCATCTGTTCTAAAATTACAAGAAAATAGATAGACTATGTTATGTCTTTTTCTCCAAGAAATAAATTCTCCTTCATTGTCCTCAGATAATTTCAATAGGCGATGTTCTTTGAACTAAGGTTAAATTAGGTTACGCATCAATGAAAGTGGGTTTACTTTAATTTAATATTATAGATTTTTTTCAGCAACGTATTTCCAATAATCTTTAAGCGCTAATTCTACTTCTTCATTGTCCAGTATGAAAATTTTTAAAATGACTCGTATTGTCTCAAATATTTTTTTTTAGTTATGTGATGAGATATCAAACTACTGACAGACGACCAAAAACCACAACTGAAATAAATATTTAACTACGTATACAAATGAATTCAAGTAGCATTTATGTTTTTCTCAATTATGCTCATTCAAATATTTTTATATAAACTGAATATTTATTCTTTCATACATTCAAACAAAAGAATAAACCCCCATTCATCAAAACAATGAAAAAAAACAACCTGACGAATCGCCCCCTTTACTTTTCGACAATTTCCCACTCCGTCCTAAAGACAGAGCTCGGGATCGATTCAATAACCGCCGAAATCAATTGAACACCTCATCCTCGGATCGTCTACATTTTTTCCCCAACTCGGACCGAAAAGCGGTCCTGTTTAAAAAAAAAGTGATTATTTCAGTCACGTTCGCAGCAGTAAACGACCCCGACGACGGAGCAGACTTTAATAAAGAGCAGCCGAAGGAAGGAGCGAGCTGAAATAATAAAAAAAGAGACGAAGAGGACACCGGGGTGTGGGTGGCCGCCGTTCCGATGAAAGGCCACATAATGGCATTGTCTACCGGGCTGATGATGACTTTAATCTCATAATGAGCACCATCGTCGGCCCGTCGCCAATTTAATTATATTTTTCGTCTTCGTCAACGCTGTCGACGATGGATGTTCAGAGTATGGGAAAAGGGGAACTCTGGGGGAGTTGGGAGGTTCGGAAGACGGCGCTGGGTGGACGACGAGCTTAAGTTTTATCTCGTTAATTACAACTTCCCTGTTGTATTAGATTAGCGCCGGCCCGTTCGCCGTTATATCAGATTAATTATATCGCCGCCACTCATCGGCGAAAAATATTTTTCGTCGAGGTGGCTCTCGAATTGAAATATGGGGTGGTGTAGGTTCAAAATTCGACATTTTAGACATTTGAAATTGTTTTTAGGTCGATATTTGATATTTTTTTTAATTGTGAGTATAATTTTGTTTTTAAAATAGAGCAAATTCAGCGAAGTTATCGAATGAGTTTGTATGGAATCTGATGACTTACAAAATATAGAAAAACAATCTAGATATTATAATATCGATATATTTCTTCAATTATTAATTAAATCAATTTATAATCTTATTCGAAATTAATATTATTTAAGAGCTTAAGATTTTTATTAAAGATAATAAAAAATTAATGTAGCATTAAATCTTCGTTGAAAATATAATTCGAATATTCAAATTATAATATGAAACGATTATATAAAACGTTCGGTTTTGAATCTGAAATCTCTCGTGTATTGTTATCCGAAGAAAAGTGGAAAAAATGTCGCAGAAGATTTAATTTAATTTTTTTCCATCAAAGACGTAATGAAGTCGACTACTTGGCGCATTTTCGGTCAAAAGAGGCGCTTTTTATGAGTAGACGTCGTAATAACGCTTCGCGTACTTCGATGCTACTTGAAAACTTGCCACTGGTGCTATTGTACGTTGAAAACACATTTTTTTACGGCAAATTGTGGTCTATATTCTCTTTGAGGTTGTAGTTTCGCAGCGAGATAAGAATTTCCATTACGTAGGCGATCTTTCAGAGTGTATAAACATTGTAATTTAATTAGAGAGCACGTCGAGAGGAGCACTTGCGTCATTTGAAGTGGGAACGTTATGAAAAACTATATCGATTGCCATTTACCGGGGCGGGCAATAAAAAAACAACCTGATCCGATATTGAAAATTCTTCTCGATCGGACGTATAATTAGGGAAAAAGCAATTCTGGCGCGGTTTTTCCGAACGGCATCTGTCTGAGTGATATTTTTCCGAGTGGATTTCCATAAAACGCGAAACTTTAGCCGGTTGACAGGTGTGTTTCATGTCCGGATTTTCCTACGGGACTTTTCCGTCTATACGTATAACACATCGGCGATATTATGTATATTACATTATATTGAACCGCGCGTACGCCAAATTTTACTGTCGTTTCCGTAGCTGGCGCTATTGCTGCTGCATCTGTTTTGCATACGACGATAAATTGCATCCGAAGACAAAGAAGAAGTCCCCCTTTGATTTATGAAGCCGGAATGCTGTTTGCGTAATGCCGTTACACGGATAAAATTCGGTCGAATCTGCGCTGGAATTTTCTAATCTCCGCTCTCCGTGAGGCGGGTTTCGTTGCATATAATTTCTTCCGATCGACAGTTTCCAATAGCAGAATTCCTAAGCCGACTGTTATTCATATATCATCGGAGATGTGTATTATTATATTATTCGCTTGTGCGTGTGTTATAAAATAAGAAAATTCCTCAAATCGGGCGAACCCTGAAATTTTTCAACGGCGGTATTTCGCTTTACCCTTATCAAGTCTAGACGTTTCCTGGCACAATTTTATTCTCCTGTCACTGGAATATTTTTTTATTTATTTTTTTTAATTTCGTTCTGCAATGGGAGCGATTTTTTGTTTTAAGGGCTTTATACAAATTTCGAACGCTGGAAAAAATTACGAACTCCTTGGAAACACAATGAAAAATAAACAACGTGTAAATGGCGACCTGCTCGTTTTGCTGACATATTTTTTTTTAATTCGCATTATGTACGTTTTCAATTTAAAAATATCTTTTTTTTTCACTTTTAACATTTATGAAACATTTTTTTCGATAAAATACGTCAACATGTACAATTTAACATATAATACACCATGAATTTCTTTCAATTTAATTAAAGTTTATGAACTCTTACGTGATAGAAATGAAATTGATGAAAAGTGACATTTACACACTTTGATTTAAATGAAATTTTCTTGAATAAATCGCGTAATCTAAATCGATTGAAACAAGTATTGTTCAAATTGTTATTGAAGAATGTTTTAATAACAACAACATTTTTAACGTCGATACGATACTAAAACTGCGCTCTACATTTAGAGCGATTTAAAACGAACCTAGTCTGAATTTAAAATTGAATACGATCCACACACGACCAGAACATAAACTCAAACATCAAATATCAAATCTCAAATCTAAAACCGACCACGACGATTCGAGAAAACCGGTTGCTAGGAGCGTCGACAAATGTGCGCGAATTTCCACCGGCTGCGATAAAATTCTATTACGGCGCACAATGAAACGATTCCGCGGTAACGTATAGCCTCGATTATTGTATCGACATCGTCGAGAGCCTGATGGGAAAGCGCATATACGTATATGTACTGTTACAAATAAATATACTGGAAGTGGAAAAACTCGATTCGTTCGTCTCCCCGGAGCTCATTTGGGGAGCCCTAGGGGGTGGTTTTTGTGGGTGGTGGTTTTTCGCGACGGGGAGCATTTGTCATAAGGGCCGCGGAATCAATGCGGCGAAAAAATCCGTATAAATCTTTGCCCGGGGCAAATCTTGGCCGCAGGTCTCCTTTGATTGATAATCGTCCACTCGTGGTTTTTCCGGGGCTTGGGTTTTCCCGCCGCCAATTTGGACGTTGTGAGAGCGGACATTAGTCAAAATGTATATCGCGAATGATGTGTGTCGGCGGTACAGGGTGGTTTTGGAATCTATCGAGTTTTCCGATGAATTGAAATTCGATGTATGTTTCGTCGTGAATTCAGTTCATATTGGATATATTTATTTAAATCGATTTTAATGGGATCAGATTTTGACCTTTCTCTTGGACCGAGTCGTGCGTTTTAGCGTTTATGTCTTCTGTCGAAGTCAAAGCTTTTTCGTGGGGGGAAAAAAGTAATGAAATTAGTTTCGTTCGTGTAGATTTGCTTCAAATTTTAGAATAAATTTCTTCATCATTTAAATTTTATTTCTAAGATTTTTATGACTTTGGAAGTTTATATTAAAAAATCTTATGTCTCTTGAAAATATCTGCTGTCACTAAGGTGTTGTAATTATTTGAGGATCTTAGAAGCCAAATGACAAGTGAAAAATTCATAAAAAATTAAGAACAAGGTTTGTATTATTGGTTTGATTACCAGTAGATTGAAATCCAGAGTACTAAAGTTATCTTTGTGTGTATGCTCCTTATTTTGTTATCGAAAAGAATATAATCAATATCGGGATCAGTACATTCACTTTTTTATATTTACATATTTCTAAATGCAATATTGAATATTACTTTTCTAAAAATTTAAAAGTTTGCACTTATACCGCTTGAATTCTACATCCCCATACACGTGTATTGTACAAAAAAAAAATATTCCACAAAATACATAATATAAAACAGCAACTGATTAAATATAAACTACAATAAACAAACTCAACAATGAATCATTTAAATGACAAAAACATAAAAGTTAAATATTGGCAAAAATAATATACAAATAAATCTATCAAAAAATATATAAAACGAATTTTACAGCGATATGATCGGAAATTTCTCGTCAAGTTAAACGAAAGTTGAGTTCATCCTGTGGTGTTAAAATGATATAACACTTTGTGGTATAGATAGGTGTATGGATGCGTGGTGCGTTTATTTTTCGTCGATTTTTCCGGCACGCCGCGTCGTAATTTTATCACGTATCGCTTTCAATTACCCGCGAGTGGAAATGAAACGTCCGTCCGTTGGGGGGAAACTGAGGAAATGCCCACCGACAAATTTTTCGTCGTATTTTCCCCGATTTACAACATTTTTCACGTATTTATATAAATCGAACTCAAAACATCATCGAAAATCTTCGAAATAAATGTTCCGATACTGATATTATTTATTATACGGTTAATAAATAGGAGCGTTTCTCCGAAACGGAATCTTTTCACTTTCGTATCGGGTAACAAAACACAATAATTATCATTTCATTAATACGTCCGCGTGGGAGCGGATTAATTACGCGAGAAACCCCTTTCAGTACCGTAATCGAAACCCAACCGATGAGAGAATATTTTCGTAATTGGCTAATCGCGTCGGATTCCCCGTTTTTGGGTTTCGGTAATGAAAATCGGCCCTCAGACTCTCGATAATTTCTCATCCTCTGAATTTTCTTTTCCCAATACACTTCTAGGCACCACAATCAGAGATCTTCAACATTTCTACAAACTACACTAGATAAATAAAAATATTTTGTTAATTCTTATTAAAAGTTTAAATAAGGTATCAGAACGTCTTTTGAATAATTTATATTTTCAATAATTAATTTATTTTTTATTTATGAAATTAATTATGATCAATCCGTGGGATAAGGAAAACATATTACACAGTATATACTGCAGTACATGAATCCGTCTCTTATTAATTGGGATCGGTATATCTTTGGCATATTGGTATATCATGGGACAATTGTGTGAGTCTTCAATATTTTCGTCGATTTCTAAAATATTCTCAACTTCTGAACTTGTCTTATGTACCGCACTTGCTCTAGGAACCCCACCTGTTCTATGAACTACGTTGTCTCATTGAACTATTTTTGTTCCATAAACCACGCATACCTCATGATCAGTGCTGTAGTCGAGGGGGAGCGCACGGGAGCGCGCTCCCTTACCTCTTTCTGGTGGGGGAGCGCGCTCCTCCTTGATAATTTCAAATATTCAAAATAATAGCATCAACTAAAATAAAAATTTGCAAAAAAACATTGTAGAAAAAATCTATGGGGGGGAGGGGGTGGTGGTGAAAATCAAGCGCTCCCCCACCTCAAAATTTACCACTACACCACTGCTCATGATCTGTGTATGTTCCAAGACCTACAACTGCCTCAAAAACCACACATGCCCCAAAAGCCTCACAATCAGTATACGTTCCATGAGCCGCAATCACCTCAAGAACCACACTTGCCCCAAAAACCTAACTTCCCTATGAACCGAATTTCCCACAACTGACCTTACATTACACAAAATAACATTTTACTAACATCAATAAATCAATCGAATCCTAAGAAATATCAATATCGAATATCTCAAAACTATTACATGGAAGATTAAGGATCTTAGCAAGGCAGGTTCTTCGTCGAATTTTCCCGCTTTGGTGTAAAGCGAGAGCGTCTTCCGGCTGGAAAATTGAACCGACGGTGATCTCGACCATAATTTACCACCCACCCACCCCCAAGAGCTGTCGGAGCCGCCCACTCCGCCCACCGGGCCATGACTAGCGTGCCTAATGTGAAATTATTTCAAGTGCTTTCGAGTAAACACTTTTATGGTGAAAACGTGAGCGCGTCCTCCGCGCATAAACAAATACGAGCGGATCGCTACGAATTTACAAAATAATTAAACTTTCATACGAAATCGACTCACTTTCGTTTTGAATACATTTTGTATTACTATCGATTAGATTTTAATGCTATTGCGTTTCAAATTTATTCATTTTATCAACATTTTGAAATGTATCTAATCTTAAAAAATATTCATTTCTCTGAAGTTTTTAATTATTTACAATTTCTGAGAAAATACTATGTATTTGATAAATAAATGTTTTCTTGATTGAATTCGATTACTCTGTTTCTATTTAAGATACAATTTAAATCTTCAAAGAAATAGTTAAAACTTTCAAACTCGAACGACTCAGTGTAAGATCGACAAAAAAAACAACAACTCTAAGTAATTGAATTCGAACGAAACTTTGATCAAACAAATGTTTATAGATTTGCATATTGTAGACGAGGAACACGTCAATGATTCTAAACAATATAAAATAGAACAGTGGAATCTTCGAGTTGGTCCCTTTGTATTATTGTGGTCGACGAACAATGCTCAACAATTCGATTAGAATAAAATAATTATACGATCCTCCGTTTATAGTTGTTCCCCCGGTTTTACCCGAGCGAAGTTTCCTTAGAAATTATCATTTAAATGGCAACTGCTCCTGTCACCGAGATTTAACTTGCAGAAATCGTGGCGAAAGGACGCCACTGCAAAAAGTTGACGGAAACAACGCGACGACAAGAAATACGTTAAACACACTCGGGTCGTTCGTTCTTCGGCGGAGACCTGGACTTTTTACATGCAATTATAGCGGATAAAATTTGATTACGTGTCGTTAAACTGTACAGAATATTTCTCGGGCTTGAACTTTCATAATGTCATAATGAAGGTCGTCGAGAAAGTTTCCAATTCGATCGTAACTACTGAGAAATTTCAGCGGTCACGTACTTTAGAATTTTGCTTAAATATATTATATTTGTGTATATAAGAAATTTCAATTTAATCTATGTTTATAACTGAAAAGGCCAAGGGGTACAAGTGACATTTTTGCCAAAACTAAGTTATGTATTGGAATCGCTTCTATGTACGCTCATATTTGGTGGCAAAAGGATATAAACAAATTAAAAACGTGTGCCGAGATATATCATCAAATCACTCAATCTCCTCCTAATACATGTAGGTACATGCTAAACTTTGAGCGCACTTTTCGCGAAATCCCCGCAAAATCATTTGTACCCCTCGGCTTTTTCAGTCGTCATATGTATTTCGATAACATATTCGATGTGATTTAATTTACATTTCGAATCAAAGTTTGATTTGAATAATATAAATCGTACCTAAACTGCGATCAATAAAATGAATAAAGTTTCATTTTAAAGAATATACAATATATTTTATTTATCATATTAACAAATAAGCCGCTACTGAAATAAGATATCGGCACATAAAACGCAATAAAACAAAAACGAAACGCGGCATTCCCGCGTTTATGATAATAACACAGCAATACGGCCGATTCCAAGTTCGATTCACACGAGACTAAAGCAAACATATTTGAGAGGATATCGCAGATATTTGCCCTAGACACCTCTGCCATCGAGAATTCGATTCCGTCGAAGCCTTGCCATCAACCGCCCACCACCCAATCGTGCGATATAGCCTCGCTTGAGTTCCTCGACCAGTGCCGTAATCATAAATATTATATTACCCAACCCCTTTCCTCTAAATCCCAACAATATATTTATCATATAAAATGTAGTTATTAAAAATCAATATTAAATATAGTAGATAAATTGTGCAAAGGAAGTTAATGATAAGATGAATAACAGCAAATTATGTTTGAAGAAAATAAAAGAAAAGGAGAGTAAGATAAAGAAAAATATAACAAAGAAATGTAGGAGTATCTTCAAAATAACAATAAGAGTAAGCAATGTACTAAAAATACCTCAATATTGATATATCTATATTATAAATACGCTAACGATGCTCGAAATTTTCAGCCACAGCTGTGCCTTGAATCTGGGCATTCAGATTATTAGCCCGTCGCCTTAGCTCCGAGCTACACGTCGTAATTACGACATTGCAACTTTTAACGTATATGTGGGATATTTTTTTATTTCACACATAGATGGCAATACAAAGTTTCATAAAATTCCGAATAATATTATTTACACATTTGATTAATTCCGAACTGTGACACTACTAGTTTTCATAATTCAGTTGAAATTTTACAGATTTTTTAAATGGATTGTTACATAAACGATATGACCAAATTTTTCAAAGGGCACAAGTGACTTTTTTTATTGAATTTGTGTTAAGTACAGAAAATGGTTCTGTATCATATACTATAGAACCATTTTCTGTATTCAACTCAATATCGATAAAAAATTTCACTTGTGCCCTTTATAAAATTCAGTCATCATATAATATACCCTCAATTATGATAAGAATCGATTTTTTTTAAAAGTCCCCTTATCAAAGGTCAATATTTAAATTATTCGTTTACTTATTTAACCATTATTAAACGTTTTGAAAATAGTTCTACAGTTATTGCTGCTAATCAAAAGACTGGGATTAAATATTTCAAAACAAAATAATGACTTGTGTCTGTTGTAATTAAGACCAAAAATCAGCGGCATATTTGATTTTTAACTATTTCATAAAAATTAAAAATTCATATCAAAAGTTTAAAACACAAATATGAAGATCAATACCATTTTTCGTGAATAAATCGACGCCCAATATTTAAGTAAATTTCCCACTGAACTCTAAACGGCACTGTCTTCTATACACAAGCAGAGGATCTCGGGGCCGCGTGTGTACGTAGGGCAAATAATTATTTCGCCGTTTCGTGCGGTGTGGATATAACACGTCGAGGACTACGTGTAATTGGTAAGATAAACACGGGACCAAACAGGTCGCCGACACCTGAACGCTTTAATGAAGACGCTGTTTGCGCAGCAGTTTCCACTCGAACGACCCCACCGCGAACCGTTCACGGTTCGAATTTCCAGCTGGATGTTGAGGAATCGATTGCGAATTAGTCGAGTTTTGCCAGAAAGCCGAAAGAACTTGCCCAACGCCGAGTTTCGATGAGTTTTCGACGAGACTCTTACGTACGTTGTTGATGATTTCAATTTGGGTAGTTTTCAGTTCGATCTATACACTGTGCAATGAGTTTCTTTAAGATTGAATAGAAGTTTTGATACTTTTTTTTTTGTCAATCAATGTTTTTATTGAAATAAAGTCTCTCCAATGATATTACAATTCATCCATTTGGATGGCTTAGTGAGGTTTTTCATCGTACGCATAACTTTCCAAGAAAAATATTCATAGAAGAAAAATTTGCTTGAAAAATACTGTCATTGGAAGTCGATTATGTGAAAAATTCTGTGTGATTCAATATATCAAAATAATTTCGATATCCAATAAAAGAAGCAGTAAACAATAATCATAATAAAATAGTACGAAACGAAGCAAATCGATACGTGGAAAAATAGCGAAACTCGAGTGGGGAAAATAAGTTCGCAGTTTAGATAGGATACGACGAGCACTTTTCTCATTCAGAGTGCAATCGTGGATTTGAGCGAATCTCATGTATTTTTATCAGATTCGATTTTAGTTCTGCGACCCGCTAGTACTACACTAGTAGAGGGATGCTAGACGTCGCAAATAATATTGTGATACATTGGTTCTGTAATGAAATCGGACGCGCGAAGCTCCGTTTCGAAACTTTGCGTGTATTTTTCCACTTCTGCCTTTCAGACGTTCAAATTAATCAAAACCTTACGAAAACAAATCGACGTTTCGCCGTTCGACGAACTCGCTGCGCTTAAAATAATATTTTTATTCAATTAAGATCGATCGAAAGAGCGTTCGTGTCGGACAAGTGTCGATTGTACTGATTGGCACTGCAATACGAAATCTGATATGAAAATATTTGCTTGAGCGCTCTGCTTTATCGAAACTGATATAATTTTGTAACATATAAAGCAAAAAAAAAAATAAATGAATACATAGAAAATATTTTAAAATTGATATATTGTAGCTTAATTAAATATTTATAGTGTTTAAATTTGTATGATATTTGAAAATCTATTTCACATATGCAAGTGAAAGCTATTATGTAATCGTTCATTTGCTTTTACAAATTTAAAAATTTTGCGTTTTCAATAAAAAATGATCAAAATAATTAACAAAAATACTATAATAGACCAAAAATATTCATAGAAAACATGAAATCTATTTTTTTTATAAATGCGCAATTTCTTCCTGTACGTCCACCACTGCAACTTCATTAACCGAGTGCGCTCGTACATCGACGTACCTCTTGAGTTAAACATAATCTTCCCGAGACTCTACATCATATCATTTACCCTTGAATCTCATCTCATCTCATGAACCTCATCTTCATTAAAAAAAAAAACCACCGACTCGAATCAAGAACGACCAGATCCGCGAAACAGTCGCACGCGGTCCATCATGTCAAAGTCTCCATCGGCGACGTTCATCCTCCGGCATAACCCAAGCAGCAACCAGCACAGACACTAAATCCCGACACGCAGACGATCCAAATTTATAGTCGAGCCCGTTATTAGCCTCGGGATGTGCCGCGTCCCGGGATGTCCCGGGATGTGCCCGAAGAAAACCTGAGTTTTATGCGAAAATTCGTCTAAGCCGGGCCAAATCTTAAATTACACGCACGGAGAAGTCCTCGTTGGGGTGGCATCCGCTCACTGCGCATTCGCGGTTAGGGAAATTAGAGCTGGGGCTTCACATAAAGCCCAGGGATAATGAAGCGAGCGCGAGTTCGCCCTTTTTACGGGACGCGTGGCTTTGCGTCGGATTTGTAGCAGTTTAGTCAAATTTTCTGTTTATTTTGCGCGTTTTTACCTAATATCGGGGATCGGTTGCGTTTTAGAGATTCGCCCCGATTGACTTTGCGGGGATTTGTCGCGGTTTTTTTTTGTGCGTGAATGAAGGTGTTTGGATTATTATAACCTTATGTATGAAGATGATTAGTTTCATAAGCCAGCCGATAGCGCAGCGGTATAAAGCGTTTGTGCATGCCGTGTCGATTCAGCATACTTGGGATGCGTGAGTTCGAGTCCTATCTTGGCGAGTGTCAAAATGTCGTTTTTCTTAATTGATAAAAATTGATATGGAGACACGGTCGTTTCTTTCGAATGTTTGGATTCATTTGATTCGAAAAAAGTGTTAATTTAACGCTTTACGAAACGGCTCCGCAAATGATCACATCACCTACTCCTTTCATATGTTCGATTAATTTGAACTATTTAGTGACACCTATGTGTGCACTTCTCTACTCTTAGGAGTCTCGTCTTCACTATATAAAGTGAATGATACTAACTATTCGGGGTTATCTGTGTCACTTGTGACTGATTAAAAATACACAGTGTGTTGTATATAAAAAATTGGGTAGAAATTGCCTGTTTATAAAAATAATAATAATGCATTTTGAATGTATTTAAAAAAATAATGGAAAAATTGTATAATAAATCTGTGTTGGAATACGCGTATTGTTAGATGCATTTTAACTAGAGCTTCATGAATATCGTTTGTGGCTTCATTCATTCTTCAAATTCTGAATATAATGAGACGCGTTTCATAGAATTGAAACGCGAGAATACATTAAACAAACCGCAGTTTGCAGCACAATTATTCGGGAAATATACTTTAACAAACACTATAACGTGATATAATATCAGCATTATAAACATTTGTATAGCACTGAGCAGTTTTTTAAGCGCTCGCGTTTTAAACGTGTTTCAACTAAATATTGTATTAAATGAACACGTAACGTGAAATATAATTCTACTTCAAAGCACAGCCGCAAAACTGTAACAATTTGAACATAGAAACTCAATATTTAAACGAAACCACCTCTCCATTAAGCACCAAACACGGGCGCAGCATGCACTACGATTCAATAGAAACAACCGATCGACAAAACTAATCCCAGATCAATTTCGGTCCCCTGAATGAGAATTAATTTACTGAAACCACGCGTCCACAACAGAGCACCGACCAGGGACGTCGTTTGGGGGTGGGCAACAAGAATATTATCCCACCCCGAGAGATTGATTTAATTATTTATTAATAAGATAATTCTAAATCGTAAAATGATCGTAATTTTTTTTTAATGCGAAGTAGAATAAACATATTTCCCATGACGCAAAATGAGACGTTCCACATTTTTTGCATTCCCTTGTAATGTTTTATTTCTTTCATACATTTATATACAATGTTACAATTCAATTTTTCAACGTTTTCATAGCTGAAATTTGGTGAATCTGACAAATTATAGCCTGTATTGGGCAATTTGATTTATTTTAGCCCATTTTATGCTTTTATCGACAAAAAGATTAATGATTATATATTGTGCAAGTATGTATCAAGTAAACTTCTTACTTATTATCTATCGTAAACAGCTTTTTCGTTGGCATTGTATAAGATTTCGTCAGGTTATACTGAAATTTCATAAACCAGGCAATTCCGCATATGTTGATTATGTTTCTCGATATCGAAAAAAAATTAACCAACCCCTTGTTCATTTGGCATTTTGAACAAAAAAAATTGAATTTAACCAATTTATATAACACACGATAAACTTACACCCACAAAATTAATCTGACGAAGTTACAACCCTGCACCATAATTGTGATAATGATTAATGTAAAAAAAAAATACTATACAAACAGATACAGACAATTACACAACATTCTTATTTATCACATCGAAATATTTGAGCATTAACCTTAAATCATTCAGGAGGATTTTCCTTTCAATACCCACATACATTGAGACGATATAAACTATTCTCCAAAGAAAAACTCAAAATTTCACCCCTAAAATCGACCTCTCTATACCCCCGTTCGATCATAGTCTAAAATCCAGCAACGAGACTCCGATTAAAGCGGGACGTCGACGCAAATTAATCGTCGAAACTGCAAAATACCACACGTACACATGCAGCACGTATTAAATCGAGGGCCACATATGGCAAAGGGGGTTGAAATCGGGGGTTGAGCGAGTGCATCTTGCATCTCGACGTCGAGAGCAAAACGGAATTTATGTGTCCAATTTGACGAAGGTGAGGGCGCAAGATTGAGTGCCGACGACGACGTCAACAAAGTGTGCTTTTCGAAGTTGAATTGCGGCTCTCGGGTTATTTTTCTGCGAGATGTGGCGGTTATGGGGCTTTCGAATCGGGCATTTTTCATTTTTCACCTTTGCGTCTCTGAAATGGGGATGGAATGGCTTAAAATGTGTAAAAATGCGAGTTGATATTTCGTGTTTTGTATGGATGAAAATGCGTGATGAATTTTCATTTTGTGTGCGAGTCGGTTAAGTGCATAGCGTGAATAACTCTCCATGAGACAAAATGTAGAGAAATATCATGAAATATGTTTGATGTTTTTATTAAATTTTCCTTAATTTTCTTCATTGTTCAATTTGTCTGAAATTTAGTTTGTAAGCTACAGACGTGGTCAATTCGTATTGAAGTATAGGATTAATTAAAATGGCCTCTGAAATGAATGATTTATTATTCGGAGGCAAAATAGATTTTGTTATTTGATGGTATTTATATTATTTATTCAGAAAAGACTTTTCACAAATAAATTTGTAACTACACTAATTGTAAGTGCTTTGACATTTAAATCTCTTTTTTTTTTCATAAAGTGGATTTAATTACTTTATGCACTCAACGGTTCATATCTCATATTTACATTATTATAATTTATCTAAAATTATGATGATATTTAAAATATCAAATACTAATTTATTCATATCACATTAAATAATTGATTTAAAAGTCTTCTGATAGATTTAAATTCAAAGCGCATTAATATCTTCGAACATGATGAATTTCATTCGAGCAGCTTTACAAAGCATTAAAAGCTTCGGAGAGCAAAACGAAATGTTCGATTTCGAATTCGCCGCGATACATTCGATTTTTTTTAAGCGTTTCCGATTCCGGACCGAAAGCTTCAAACTGGCAAATCCGATATATTTACGGAAACAGCGTTTTTGCGTACTTTTGTTTCTGTTCTTGTCGCGGTTAAATTAACTCTATCGAACAAAAAGTTACCTAGCGCTCGCACAACGGAATGAAGTACGTGCTCCGAATTGCGCAATTTAATAATGATACTTCGCAATACGTATGTTCCGAACTTATCAGCGATGAAAATAAAAATATAAAATGTATTCACATTGTTTTGAAGAAATTAATTTGTTTGTTTACGTATTCGAATATAATTACATCTATCATCCTCTTAATAAAAGATGAATTATTAATTACGAAATTTTTATTTCATCTACCGTAATTTTTAATTTGTTAGTTTTCAGATGTTTCATTAAAAAATTTAAAATAAAAACACTCGCATTTTCAAACTTATATATCTACTAAAAGGTTGAAAATAAAAGAGAAATACAGCGCTTAACTGTCAAAGGGAAAACGCTCGGTTAACTTTTTAACTGAACCGTTGAACCAATCGCGCATTTTAAGCTCTACAAAGTGCACACAGACCCAACCTCTACTCTATTCGAGCTATTCAATTGTATAATATAACCGGTCGACACTTTGACTGCATATTTGAATTTTTCGAATACCTTTCCAATAATGTAAAAACATACATTGCATGATCATTTCGTAAAATTTCCGATACGCATAAAACTCATATAGGATTTTGCATTTTATTGAAAACATAATTACTTTTCCAATATAAAACAGGAATTCGATATTGTACAAAGTTATTATTAAATTGTAATTAATTCGGCTCAAAGTAAATTCATATGAAAATCAAACAATATCGTTTTATAATCACTTTTCATCGATGTACGCACGTCACGCTTGATACTTTCATGTATTCAATTATGAGGTTTCTTATGTTAAATTAATTCGAAAAATCAAATTAAGGTTTCATATGCGAAAATTTATTAAATTTCAAAATATTAAAGAATAAAAACGAGAATACTATAATAATGAAAAACATTCATCAATCCCGAATTGAAACACGCACAATCAGTCACAACTGAAACATTTCACATCCGAAATTTACAACCATCCCGATATCATCGAACACATATATTCGCGTTTAATTACCCCTGGTGTACTCGGTACTTGTACACGTAATACCCATTCCAGGGCTGTGGAGTTAATGGAAAAAAATGAAAACTCACTTTAACTTCGTTTTCAATATAAACTCTGATTCCTACCTCAATTACATTACAACGAATAGAATGTACCCACTTGTCTTTCGACTTGTTTCTATATTGAGAATTGCTATTTTTTGTTTTGAATTAAATTGAAAATTAATGAAAAACTTTTAGTATTTATTCAATATGTAATTTTAGAAATTTAAAGATCTATCTAAATGTTCGAAATAATTAATTGACTTAAAATAGACTGATGTTAGACTACAGATATTATAAGTTATAAATATAATATGTTGGCCATTCACCATAGCCGTATAGCAATCTCCTTAATTATAGCTATGTCTTTGAGTATGCAAAGGGTCTTTCTAAACATTTCAGATGTCGTTTTAATTGCAGCCGAAATGACAAATAACTATTTTCAATATCTACAAAATACACACACACGATTCACTTAATTATATAAATGTCATTTCATGTCAATCGTTGGTTTAATTTAAACTGAAAGCTTATTAAATTTTCTAATTAACAAATATTCTAAGAAAATCAATCAAGTGAGAATTCCCGCAGACTATAGACTTTCTATCGATTCAATAGTTAAGTCGGACTTTCAGATCATTATAGAGATGAAGAAAAGTATGCATATTACAGAAATTTCAAATCCGTACTGAAAAAGTGCTAGATTAAACTATCGGTCTACACTCAGCGTGAGTCCTAAATTAGTCACACGAACACGTTTTGACTTGTAATTTCGACAATTTTTTTTTTCTTCAAAAATTTAAAAATTAGAAACTTTTTTCACACATAATTGAACAATTCTCAAGTGTAATTTTCAAATTCACAACCCTGCAACACTTTCGGCGCTGGAAGGGACAAAAGGGCGCCCCGCGACGGCGCCTGCGGAGGCCCGCTATATTATCTCATTAGAGGTGTACGGTTGTTGGTCGTCAATCATCCAAAATGGTGACATTAAGTTGCCCGGCATGTTTACGACCCCCTAATAACTATGTATAAATAGAATACCTATACACACAATATAATACCTAGTCACTATCTCTCCGCAAAGGTGCCCCGTTCGCCGAGTTCAACGGAGCGAACGGGTATTTAGTGCCTGTGTAGCTTTTTGTTCGGTTCACTTCGGCTGAGTCGTGTTGTTTTAGTGGTTTGCTGTTCTGTGTTTGATGGTCGATGCCATGGGATGCTGGGTTTGATGTGTGGGTGAGGATTTTGATTGGTTTTCGACGATGGAAAAAGTGATGCGTTCGAAATGCTCTGTGCCGAAGCGCGTCGGTCAGTGCGATGATTGAAAATCTAATATTAGCTTGTCGATTGATCGAATGTTCATATCGACGTATGATGCGGTGTAATTGGAATATTTGTATTAATATCGAAAATTCTGTCGGTCGCAAAGTGAAATCGTGGAAAATTGCGTGGAGTATTTATTATAAATTCATATAAAATATATCGGTCATAACTGTAAAGCTTTGAAAATATTTCGGAAAGATATTCGGCTTTTGGTCAAAGGCCAAAACGTGCATTAACCTTTTGTATTTCAATAAAGTAAGTGCACTTATAAACGTGCGCTAACACAAAAAGTTTTGGCTTCGGACATGGGCATAACTGAAAATCGAAGAGCCGCACTAAAATGCTCAAAGTGCAGCTAATTTACACTCAAATACGTCGAATATATCAACTATTAAAAACGAAATATACTTGATTCTTCAATTTGAGCCGCTGAATATTCTATGCAGATTGATTTATTCCATGAATTTTCTATTGAAGACATCTCATAGATTCGCGACGCTTTCAATGGCTTTCAATGCCGAACGAGGCTATTTCCTGCTGAAATTTTATAAGGAAGAGATCAAACGAGAAACTCGTATAACATAATGTGGACTTAGTCTTCGTGTGTGTAGTATATTATCGGGCGCGGATTTTTATCCTTTCGTTTTTCTAATGGCGTATTCTTCCGCCGTAGATCAGCCCGAGCGAAGGATGGCAAAGCCGTGGAAATTTATGCAAATAACAAAGGGAACATCCTGCTGCAGTGTTGGTTTAGTGGAAAATTCCATTTTCTTCTACTTATCTGGGGATTTGCATGGATAAATCCGGGGGCGCCCCAGAAAAAAGTGCCAACTTCGGGACGTTCCGAAGTTTCTCTTGTATCCAGCCGAACCCGGTTCTGTATAGAGAAAGATACTTGTTTTCCATAAAAATACTGTTAAATAAAATTCCCAAAGAATCCGGCGTGTGCCACTGTGAAACAGACCTTTTTTTGTCTATTTCGAGTGTTTAAATTTGATGTATATTTTTAGCCCGATCTTCATGAAAAACGCATCAAACGAAACATATCATCATCGAGCTACAAAAAATTAAATTCTATTTTACATTACATAGATATGCTTGAATAATCAACTGATATATTGAACAAAAAATATCTAATTACGAAAATTGAGAGCACTCACGAATTTGAACCGTTAGCTTTGAAAATAAGTACGCACGATTCGACCGCGTCGTTATTTATTTATCCGTATGGCCGTTTAATCTCCAATAGCCTCGGATTGATTTATCAAGGGTTGTTTTCACAGCAGCGGGGGATGAAAACCCACAAACACATGGAAGAACGTCGGTTCGCTAAAGACCCAAACTTCATCCTCTCCTAAGGGTTGCTCCTTTGCGGGGTACATGTGTGCGCATGTGTCCCGCAAAAGTTCGTCTCTCTCTTTTTTTTACTTCATTTTCATTTTATCTAACCCCTCACCCCATGAAGGCTCGACGTATCCAAAGTTTTATCGTTTGACGATGTACGAATGTTTGTTAAATAAATCCGATAAAAGTTCGCGCCGCTTGGGGATCGAGGTTGTGTCCCGTGCGTGCAATATTCTCGACGGCTGCCGAAAAATGAAATGAAAATATAATAAAAACGAATATTTGGGTCTGTGGTATATTTGTGTAATTTCACATATGATACTATATCATCTGTATACGCAAAATTGTTTCACAAGGCGAAAATTTTGATTATTTTCATTAATCATAAAATCATTTTAATTCTAATTTGAATTTGATTCAGAATTCACAGCTTATCAAACAAAATTATCGAAATAACAATTCGAAAATAGAGTCTAATTTAAACAATAAAACAAACACGCAAAGCTCTGACTTTGCATATCGAAACTAAAAACTAGCATCGAAGCTAGTGTTCGTTCCACCCTGCGAACTAATTGGCACATCAACTGATTTATTTCCGTCTGAGGAAATGTTGCAGGCGGGCAATTTCGGGACTTTTCCGACGTTGTTTGCACCACACTCGTGTCCTGGGAGAGGGAATGTGGGGAGTCGGAAAAGCCGGAAAAGCGGGAAAATGGGGAGTCGATAAACAGTAGACGGGAAGCGGCCGAAACCCGATAATTTACCGCCAGAAAACACACGCTCGTAAGAAAAACAAGTGAAAACTCGCACACAACACTACCTATCTGGCGCGTTATTAACTGCGGTACAGTTGTATCGTGTATATGTATCTATGTGTGTATTTATATATATATGTGTGAGTGTTGTGTGTGTGTGGAACTAACGGTGTCGACCCAATTTTCCTAATTTTCCAAAAGGAGGAATTACATTTTTCGTTTCGTTCCGGGGTTGTTTGTGAAGTGTTTGTGTGGTGCAGTGGTTTAAATGGTTCCTTTGTGGAAGGAACATAAATCTGGAAGTTTCTTGTGTGAGCGTTGAGTTTTTCTTGAATATTATCGTTTTTGATACTAAATTTTTATGTTTGTGTATACTTTTGACTTTTTCATATTACAAGCAATTTTTTTTCATATTCGTAAACGAAACTATTGATTATTTCCATCAACAAACTCTCACGATTTTCAAGTTTGATATGCAATTAATTGAGATTCTAAAAGCGGGATTGAGCTCACAATAGAAATTAGAACCGAACGAACGTTTCCGTTTTAAATCAATATCAAAACAGCAGCAGCAACAACGAGCCAGTGTGCCAAAAGGCAAACTACAATAAATATTCGTATCGGGCTTAGCGTTTGCTTTGTGATCGCTCCCCGTTGAATTTAATCGTTGCGGTTAACTTTGAACCTGCATCGATAGCGCGATATGTAACAACAATAATAATAATAATAATACACGTTTATTACACGTTAACATACATATATCTAATACACTGTATATAAGACCGGGTGGATTCCGGGAGCTTGTAGTACGTAAGTTGCATTGTGTGTAGGTACACGTGTACCGTGCCCTGGTACACTTTGTGTTCGCGCAGTCTGCTCTGTCAAAATGAGCCCTTTTATCCGGGTCTTAACTTGTTTTTGTAAAAAGAAAATAAGGCTCCCGACCGGCAAATGCCGTCTTCGGTTATTTCAGACGTCGCAAACTTAAGAAACTTCAGCTTCGTAGTTACATTTTTATAAAAATAAAAACCTAGAGTAGGATTTCCCAAACTATTTTTTTCGATTCAATAAATTTAATATCGTGGATAACGTATGAAAAACACTTGTCATTTTCAAAATTTTCATTTAGTTTTTTGTTTTTTCTTTTACGTTAATCATAACATGAAACTAACTTAATGAAAAATCATTACATAAGATAGCGGAAAAAGCGCCGCAGGCGAATTTTTTTTAACAGTCTTTTTCAAGCTTTACTTTTACGAGGATATTTGGCAACATTTTATTTTCTCAATAGAGTTATTCTTATTACGATCAATTACTGGGTCACAACCCAGCATTTGAAAAACGCTGAACTAAAGGATTAGTATTGAAATTTGAAGCAGATTGACATTGATTTATATCTTCAAAAAAATAAATATCAATTAACTTGTATTAAAATGATTAATTAGAGTAATTAATTAAACTATACTACATATATAACAATATAAATATATAACAACAAACGAATATTTTTATAAAGTTACAGAGTTTTCCATCCCTGAATCTTCCAACCCCGTACCGTTGTTTCGTATAAGTGTCCTCAGTGGTTTTATTATGTTTACTCTGCTTTGCCGAGAAATAACCGTCGTTTCTCGTGCACTCCTCACAATAAATACTTTATTAGCTTCACGACTGATGCACACGTTTCGTGTTATCGCGTGTGCATTCTCGGCGTTATTTAAAAATAAGACGTCGAAGATAAAAAAACTGCGTGACTGTTGCGAAATGGAAAAATTTAGCAGCCTCCGGAACATTTCGTAATAGCCGAGTGTGTGCGGAAAATTTAATATGAGCCGAACGATAAGGGAGTGGAAAAAAGGAACGGAATCTTTGTCGCCTTTTTACTCTCTGTATAATATATTGCGGCAATGAAAAGGTTGAAAATAAATTATGTGTCGTAAAGCGATAAATTTCGCACTCGTACAAAGGAGTGAAATTTCGCACTCTTAAGAATCAATGCAGGAATTATCAAACAATTTACGCGTTTGCCATCGATTCTACGAAGCAAATTCGAATTATGAACGATAAATTGTATTGATTGAAAAATATAAATAAGCATTCATTAATATATTTCTTAACAAATCAAAAGTTCTGATTTATAATATTTATTTGTAAGCATAGTATAAATTTATTTTATTGGAATTCGATTTTAATACGACACTTTTAAAAGTAGGTCAATTATTTTCCAGTTAACTTTAACAGTTCTCGTGTTACTTTTATTGCAGTCTTAATGTAAAGCTAGACTTAGCTTAATGTCACTATTCTCTTGAACTAAGCTCAAGGATGGAAATATCATTTAAGTGCACGGAGATGAATAAAAATAAAAACAAATAGCATTTTAAGCACTTGAACTACCGAGCAACGCTTATTAATTTTTTCATTAAAAAAAAAATACTATTTTAAATTTTCTTTTATAATACATTTGATATGATTATACGTAATGAAATTTTAATTGTTTTATATGATGTTTATATAGAGAATGTGAGGAGAAGCACTCGAAAAAATATATTCATACCCTTTGAATAATGCTGTATTTTGAGCAAACATTAATTGGAAGCGATTTTGCTTTTTATTTTGACAAGAACGGAAAAGGAATAAGCAGAAGGCTGCGGAAAATCTGTTCGGAAGCGCGCCGCGGAGAAAAACGCTTTTCCGCACGGGGCGTCGAATGAACGCGCGCACGTAATAGACTGAAACGGCTGTAAAAACATTGCGTGCTGCGGAAAATTACACGGTAAAAGCTTTTATTAAGGGAAAACGATAAGAAAACCACCTGTTAGACGTCCTGAAACACTAAACCGACATAACTTGTTTATGGTGGCCGAATAAACTCGGCGATTAATTGCCGCACGTCCGCCCCGTTAACGAAAACTATACCGTAAATATCAACGGGCTTCAGTTCCGTTGTGTGGTGTGAGGTGTTGTTTGCCTTTAAAACTGCTATTTAAGGTCTGCGAACCGAATTAGTACTTCGGCGATGTGTGATGTTTTTGTGCTACGACCGAAGCTTAGTTATTATTGTGTACGAATTCGTTGTATATTGGTGAGTTTATAATTGAGCCGTTCGGAGTTAAACGTGACTAATTTTACAAATCTAGAATTCTGGAAAAACTGATATAACATGTTTGATGTTTTTTTTTTTTCTAAATTTGCTTCATTATTCTATTTTTTTTAATGTTAACATACAAATTATGTTTATGATAAGCTATGAATGTGGTCAGTTCAGGTTAAAGAAATTGTCTCTGAAAAAAACGATTTATTATTCAACGTCCTTATTTATTATAATTGTCATAAAAAATATTTTATATACTGAAAGATATGTCTTTTAGTGGTTTGAAATTTAAATCTCATTTTTAAGTGGAGTTAATCATGTTTAGCTTTGAACATCTCAATTGTTATCTCTATGTGTGTCAATACGAATATTATGTACAATATTAGTGGTTAAGGTTTGTTGTCTCTCAGTCGTAATGTTTTATGCTTAATGGTTTGTTTATTTATAAGTGTGATGTTTCAGTTCGTGTTGCTTCGTCTGAATTATTCATTTTTTCCGTCGGTTTTTTTTTCGTGAACCTGTTATTCGTATTTAATGTGTGTTCGATATCGTTTTATTCCCTGATGAAAATCCATTTATTCTATTTAAAGAGATGTGTTTATTGATCCATTTACTGGTTACATAAATGTGCTCAATACAAACGGTGTAATTAGAGAACGTATTAATCAAAATGTTTTTCGGAAATCATAAAAATTATTTTCCATGAGATGGATGTACATATTTGTGTGCGTTTTTATTTTAATGTAATAAAATTGAAATTCAACAAAAATTATGCATTGTATAGTATTACTACAACTTATTTTCTTATTAAAAATATTATTTTGTGAAAATAATCAATTTATTTGGTTTATAAATTTAAAATTTCTCTGAAAATTAATTAAAAACGTTTCGTACAATAAATAATATTTTCATGTAAATGAATTGAAATTTCATACGAAAAATATTTCTGTACGTTGTTTACGCATTTAAAATCAAATTGATTTTAATAATAGACGAGAAAAAAATACCTATTATAAATTCCACATGTTCTTGGAAAAGCAAATTGCACTAAAATTTGATAAAATTTAAATTAATAATTAAGCGCAAATTGAAACATTTTCAGAATGAAATACCTTTGGAGCCGACTCCGAGCTGAATCTAGACTTATTAAATTTTGAATTCTGAAAGGGATTAAATTTAAGACGCCTAGGGTCGAAACTACGCTCGAATCGTCCTAAACAACATCGTTTAACCGTTATAACATTACAAAACGAAAAATGTTCAAACTCTCAACCGTCAAACGAAATCCTTTAAAAGCACAACAATGTCTTCCAAGGCACTTAGCTTTGAGAATCCATGTATTATGTATATTTACTGTATGTACATATATGTATGTAAGTATTGTAAGTAAACTCAATGTTTCTCAATAAGTGAAGCGAATAAAATCACTTTCATATTTAAATTATTTCATTATACGATTTGGTTATTATTTTCTAATTATAAGGATTTGAATGATAAAATGGAACTTTTTTAAGAAATCATCTGAATCATACTCTTTATTGATTCCGATACAAAAAGAAATCTTACATTATCTTTTGTGACTCAGTTTAGATAAAGACTATATAAACTTTAAGTTAATTTTGAACTGTTCTGTTTTATTACAAATACAATACAAACGAAAAGATAAACATTTGCAACATATATAAAATTAAATTGTTTGTGTAAGCTGTATGTAAATTATGATTGCTACGACTTGACTGCAGCAAAAGCTACTCAAAGTAAAACGTTAGAAATTCCGTCCTGTTAGGAATAGTTCAGGTTCATGAATCCAGTCTAGTGATTAAAGAGACAGACCTATATACGGGCTCATGATGGCTATACATCTCACTTACGTATGTAGGTATATATCTTAAATCACTAGACTGAACACATGCGTATGAACTATCCCTTAAAAACCCTTTTAGATGTCACACAATGACTCTGAAAAGTTTCATCGTGATATCTAAAGCGGCTAAGGAGTCTGTAAAACACGAAAATACTCATATATTCATTTTAATTTATATGAAAGAAAAATTAAAAAAAATCACAAGCACAAATTCGAACTACGTAAGTGCGATAGGACTGGGATGCCAATAGTTAACCGTTCGGCACAAAGCGGACTCAAAGTGGCCATGGGCCGGTCTCCGTCGGTCAGATTGAGATAATTCGGTTAAATTTCGTGTTAAATATCTGTGCGGTCAAGACGTCTACCCCTTTCGGTTATTCGAGCCTCCCCCGTTGAAGCCTCCGGGGGTCGGTCAGTTAAATTTAACTGCGCCGTAAGTACGCATTAGCGTTAATCCTTCGGCGGGGGCGTTTAGATGCGGAATTAAAACCGCACGCTTTCGTGTGTTTTCCCTGATATTATTGTATGGGAACGTTGTGCGAAATTGAATTTGATCGTTTTATTCAGGTGTTTTTGATTTGAAATTAAATTTGGAGTTGAACGTGTTAAGTGTGCTTGGATTTTTTTATTGGTGCGAATGATGATTTTTTCGAATTTGGAAATGTTTCATAGAATATACTACAGCACATTTCACTCATGTGATGTAAATAACACAGAGGTCGAAATTTATGGTAGAACAATTTCATTCCTACTATTTTTAAAAGACTTGTGCTTGAGTCGCAAAAAATAGATGAAAGAAAGGTATAAGCTATTTCTAGGAAAATCTACGTCTGCTTTTAATACTTCAACCTCCAACCACTTCAATCTTACGTCACGATCACAATTTAAATGAACCCCAATTCAAACTTGCGCCACCGAAGAGAGAAAAAGCCATCCGCAAAAACAGCGAGCTAATTAACGTGCACGTAATCGAAAAGTTGTCCGGGGATCAAGTCTCAGACGGAGTTCCGCGTCGTTTTTGAATTTCCCGCGTCGCGTAACAAATCAAATGCCATAACTTCCATAATAATAGTTCCAGCAGTCGGAGAACTAACTGCACTCGGTCCCGACAGACCATAGAGAAATTCGACGAACGCAACGAAACTCCCCACGAACGAAACTATGCAACGACTGTGAAGTGCAGCCCGGATTTATGCGCGGAACGAGTGAGGTGGGCCTTGGCCTGGGTTGAGTTGGCTCGGGTGGGCTGTGATTCGAATGCAAACTCGCTAAAGTGTTTGCCAATAAAGCTGCGCCACTTGTGCGAATTACAGATACGTGATCTTACCCTCGGAATATTATTCGAGCTCTCGGTACGTCATGTTCGCCGTAAAGTGTGATTGTTGTGTTGCGGTCGTCTGAGTGTTCGTGTCTCTGTGGATGTCGAGGGTGTCTTCGTGAGGGCAGTGGTGCATCTTCTGTTAGCTGAATGGATGGTTGTTCCGATGCCTTCTCGTGTCAGTGGTTTCTGATGTATTCACTATTCATTCGATCGTTTTGTCTGTGTGCTGTTGCATTTCTGAGAATTTTCAGCTGCATTGGGAAGATGTGCGTCGTTAGCATGATGGTTAAACTATACGGGAATAGATGATGAATTAACCGGAATTCGAATTTTTATGCAAAATGAATGATTCATTCGATCGTTTTGTCTGTGTGCTGTTGCATTTCTGAGAATTTTCAGCTGCATTGGGAAGATGTGCGTCGTTAGCATTATGGTCAAACTAGACGGGAATAGATGATGAATTAACCGGAATTCGAATTTTTATGCAAAATGAATGATTCATTCATAAACAAAAGTTTTTAATATAATATGAATTCAAAACAATTATTATTAAATTATAACACTGTAATCCCACCAAGTATGCGATCATTGTCTTTCAAACATATTTACCACACGCGTATCGAAAATACTTGTATAAATTAATCGCACACTAAAAGAGATTATTGTATTGTATTATAATTACTATATAAAAAAAATACTTGACTCAAATAAGCCCTTCACAAAACGATCGTACATCGCTGTAAAATACATATATTCGAAGTGATCAAAATCGAATTAATTCAGCGACACTTATCGAATATCTACATCGGCATGCTCAAACAGCCCCCCTCGAATCCGCCACTGCATTAATATATATAATATGATAAATCTATGTGTGAGGGTCGTTCGTATGGTTATGGGTTGAATTCGTGCGAGTGAATTCCCGCGTTCGAACGCGAAACTTTGTTCGGAAACCAACTTGGATTGCTCCGCTCGCGATTCTAAATAATTTCGCGTAAATTGTGTATTAATTTGCATGTAAATTTACGTTTGCATCTCTTGAACTGTATTGGTGTGAGTGTTTTGCAAGTTTGCAAGTTTGTGAGTCGACGACAAACTGTATTTTTATTTTCAAACTTCCAACTTCAACTGTTAGCACTTGGCATTGCTCTCGAGTTTGATTACGCTATATTTTTAGCTTATATAACACTGCTACGAAGTTATCTTAGATTTTATCTGAAATAATTAGTTTCTTTGATTAAATGAAACTCTTTCATACATGCGATTTGATATATAACGATATTATATCGTAGTGAATAATTAAATTTCACATGTATACGGAGCTTTCACGAAATAAATCAAAACGGCATGACTCTGATTTAACATAGTAGAGAACAAAAGAAAATATACTTTCGCGTTTGTGCTCTTTAAACTTCGTTTTTCTGCTTTTTTTTGCTTCGCTTTCATAACATAAAGGATGAATCATTCCTTCAAGTCTTTGAAAAGGCTTTCGCGCTGCGAAAACTCTTGGTCTCGGTGTAATCCTTGGTCGGAAGTCGTCGCACAGGATGCGAGAGACATTTCCACCGGAGGAAACTCTAACGGCGAAATTATCCCGAGATTTCCCGAGAATCGGGAAAGCGATCATTGCCGTGGGCGCTCGTTGAATACTAGCTAGCGAGAAAAGAAAACGCACATTTTACGTCTGAATGCGTTTCATAATACGCATTCAACTAGTGATAATATCCGGCGTATCGTAATATTCCACCACCTGCGTAAGATTGAAGACTTTTTTCATACAAACACAGCCGAAGAATACTGCGCACAAACTATTTTTTAATCAAACAAATGAACTAATAAATGCTCGAACCTTATGGAGCGTAAAAAGACAAAAGATGTCTTACTCTTTCGTGGAAAAAAAATATGTTACAGCTTTTCCAATTGCCTAAAAACAAATTATCAGGTATTGCATTTTATTCGGGTCTTTTTACGATCGATATACCGACTGGCCGTAGCGATGTACCTATAAGCGAGTCCCGAAACTTCACGTATAAAAATAGAGCAAATATAGGAACGTAGTCGTAAATGAGCCCCTCCGTCACCAAATCGATCACACTAATAGAAAAACATATAAAACGAAACGTACGAACGAACGAATCCTCCCATTTCTGTACGAGTACCGTACACCACTCTAATAAACTAATGGTGCACATGGTGAAGGAAAACGTACGTATATGGGTCGTTCCAGGGGCTTCCAGTTAAAGAAATGCTTTCAAGTATCTGTAAGTTTCGCTAGAATTGTGATTGAAATTGGAGTCATGTGTTGTGTCGCATTTAATGATTCGGAGAAATTCAATATCAATGTCGATCGACAGTGTTCATTGAAATACATCAGAGAGCTGCATGTCCAATCGTGAGTAATTAAATTCTCAGAAATTTCAGTTCATGTTAATTGATTTCAAATTTAATATGGTTATTGAGAAAATTATTGAAAAGACGTCTACAGAATTTACAAAGGATATCAATCAATAATACAGATTAATGAAAAAAAAAGAATATGCAATTAAAGCTACAACAATCAAACTTCCGAAATTCGTTACAGATTACCTAATCATTTAGACCCAATTTTTTAATCGTAATCTAGCAACATATAAATAAACACTCTTGTCGAATTGTATAAAAAAAACATAAACACTTAACATAGTAGTTTGACAACATATGATTGAAATTTAGAACCTTATACGTTTCTCCCAAAGCTCTTATGACTTGCACGAATTTTCAATATGCACCCACATCGAACGAGCACAGCATCTACCCACAAGCACAACACACATCAATATCATGAAAAATCGCTTCGAATCCAGATCCAATCTAATCACAGCGTCAACCAGGATTCCATCACGACTCATAAGCATCCCCATTATCCAAACCGCCCCAACGCAACCTTTTCAATTCGACCCTCGATCCGCACACACTCTTCGGCCTGGAATGCGGCGACACTCAACCTTTTCACGGCCGACGAGGGCGCAGCCCCACGAGGGGGCGCAGGCTCCACGGACGGGGGGCGCAGCGCCCGTCTCGCAAGGAGCAAGTTTTAATTGGATGGCTTTTGGCGTCGCCCGCTTTCTGGTCGAGTTGTGATTAGCCGACGCCCGTTCGAGGATCAGTCCCGTAAGATGTCCCGTAAATTGAAATGAAGGATGGTCCGTGTTGCAGAATTGTATGAGTTCGATATAACGTGGTTTATGGTCAGTTTCGTGTTTAGAAATCGGATTTGAGGCGAATGAGATGGGTCTCGTTGGGGGAGCAGCTTTAATGTTTGGGGATTTCGCTCATTTGAGGAGCGAACGTTTTGAGTGAGCCTGTTCTTAATGATATTATGAATGTGCTATGTGGTGAATTATAGAATCGATGTAACAGAAATGGTAAATCCAAGTTACAAAGAATTTCATTTGACATCAAAGTGAGGACTCGCCAGACAACATGTTTTCTATTGGTCAACAGAATATATTTGAAAAATTTTCAAATTAGTGAAATTTAAATTTGAATACTTGAAAAATTCAATCGAAATCTGTAGTTATTATTAGAACCAAAATATAAATTTTGTGTGTAGTAATACTAGTCGCTTTAAGTCTAAAGAATTTCGAGTAGCTCAGGTCACAGCAGCAAGCATTCGTTAAAAAATTGAAGTGATTATGAAAATTGAATGCTTTTAAATTCAAATGAAATTATAGGTTATAAAAAATCGGAACATATTCTCGTATAAATTTCCGCCAGAGTACGCCCAGCTTTCGAAAAATCGCTCACATGTAAATGTTAAATTTCATTACACGCTCAAATAAAAAAAGGTTCAAACACTCCGTATCGATTTTCAAATAATATAAGTGGAGAATGTCTCCGCTCTATATGCGATCATTACGCTCAATTTGTATGGCTAATTCTATGAAACTTTTCTAGCGTATAAAACAGATGTCGAGAACGCTCGAACGTACTGCACGTAAGAGAGAATCCATAATAACTTTTCTCAGAACTGTTTATACTCACGTAAAATATATCGCGACATAAATTAGCCGCATCGTAAGTATTTTCGAGCGCGTTTCGGAATTTAAAATAGGCGACTTTCGATGGAAAATCTCGGATTTTCCTCTTATGAGTCGGCACTTTTGCACCGAAGTGCTTCCCGCCTCCGAGGCTCGAGAGGACCTAAAATTTCTTTGAATTTCACAAAGGCCCGCTGTGCTTGAGGACGGCATCGATTTTCGAAAACTTTCAGCGACCCCTAAACAATTCGATGTTGCGTCGAAAGCTCTGAAAAATACGACCGCACAATGGATGTCGTAACGGCCATTTTAGGAAACGGGCCGCGCGTATAATTCAGCACACGTCCTCCTTTTCTTTTTGGCACAACACTTACGTTGAAATCCTGAAAGTTTCAAAGAAACATTACGCAAGTTCGTGAACCGACTTCAAAAGTTAACACATACCCGTTCCTTGTACACGTACGTTGGGCGCTCATTATTTATACCCGGAGCCGATTGCTTCATTTAACAATACGATCCGACAGTTATATTGACTTATATACGAGGTCGACGTTATTAATATAGTTTTAGTTTGTGTTCTGACACGCTTTGATCCGTTGTGTAAGGGGGATTTCGACGTCGAGGATCTGGCGGAATCGTTTTATGGTTTTTCGTCGGATGTAAACATTATTGAAATTTTCGGGTTTCGTTTGGTGATTTTCGTGCGAAGTTTGAGATTCGTGACAAAATTGATGAATGCTGCTCAAAATATACGACAATATAATTTGTAAAGAAATTTTTTTTTTAACTCACCGGTTATATTTTTTATACGTTATTCGAACACGCACAAATTGCAATCAGAATAAAGTAACGTTACGTTGACGAAATATGAAAATAAAAACTTTCAAATCGGTTCCAAATTCTAAACTGAATTCTAAATTGAAATTATTTCAAAGGAATTGCAATAAAACTGAAAACTGTACTGATAAATTGAAATACGCCGTATCTACACTTTAACAATGAAATCGATTTCGAACCGCATACAATAAGTATTATTTCATGTCACTTGCAAGACTTGGTAATAACATAATTTCGTAGAATCTATCGATGTGAATATTATGTGACCTTTATTGTAACAGTGGTGAAGCTTTACTCAATTTCATTCCAAGATATTTAAATATCTATAAATATCACAACCATAAATGTTGCTAATTAAATACCATTAATACTTCACGTTTATCTTTGTTTGGCACAGAGTAAAAAAGTTTTAATATCGCATTGATTGCGAAATAATTCTACCGATTTTACAAATATTTGAAATTCAAAATTTATTATAATAGTATAAATACATCAAAAACGATTAACTCACTTTTAAAACATATGATGATCGAAAAGGCCAAAAGGTATAAGTGACATTTTTGCCAAAATTGAATTATGCACAGGAATCGCTTCTATGCACGCTCATTTATTTAGTGGCAAAAGGATATAAACGGATTCGGAACGTGTGCCGAGATATATAATATCATCAAATCACTCGACCTCCTCCTAATACATGTAAGTACATGATCAACTTTGAACGCACTTTTCTCGAAATCACCTCAAATTCACTTGTACCCCTTAACCTAAAAAGTCGTCATATAGACTTAAACTACTTCTATTGTACAATAAAGGTCAGATACACGTATGTTTACTTGCATAAAACATTCAATCTCAATCAACTCTACAATATAATGACTTTTCAAGTAACTTAAAAAACACAATTATCAATACAAAACCACATATAACTCTACCCAGATCATCCTCAAAACACATCTACTATTCAAACAACTTAAAAATCACAAAATTATCAATTCACACACACATCACTCCACACAGATCATCCTCAAACCGCCCAAAATCACCGCGATCGAAAAACGAGCACGGAGCCTTTCGTCGTCTCCCAGAAACGGCCGCATCTGAAACCGCAGCATCAGATCCTAACCCAGAGACCGATCCTCGTCTTCGGACCCCAGGTCACGGACGTCGCAATAATCAAACGAATAAATAACGACCGCCGTCGTTCCCAAGGGGGTGGCGGAATCTCCCTCCCAAGGGAAGCTCCGGTCCGCGATAAGCGAGATTACAACCGCCGAGATTCCCGGATGGTGTAGCACCGGCTTCATTAATGCCGGAGGATCTCTCTCCCTCGGACCCGCGATCCCTCCGAGGGTCGATCGATTCCGTTTTATAGGCGAACTCGAAGGCAACCCTAATAAAATATGTAGCGCGATTTCCGGCGAGGCCGATTTTGCATATTGTATTGTTATGTCTGTCTTCGGATCTGCCGGAGCTTCGAGCGCCTCTTCGACGTCGCTATCGATGTTTGGGAAATGTTTCGTTTTGTGAATGTATTCGATTTTTTTTTAGAGAGGGTCGGAGGTTGCGTTTGTATATTTAGTGTCCTTTATGTTGGCGCTTTTCGCTCGCTCGATGAGATCGAAGTGGTGCTTCCTTTGTGCTGAGGCTATCGAGTCGGTTGTGTTCTTTGTATTGCGCGAAATTAGGATTTTGCATGTTTCACACTTTTATCAATGTCGATTGATAAATTTTCTATCAATAGAAAGTTTTTGTGATTAATTTATTGATAAAATTTATTATAAAATGATTTTAGTTGAATGAAGGAAGATATTTTAACCTTACATGTATCAATAAGCAGATAAAGAATAGAATAGCAGAATCATATTCAGATCTGAACGAATTTCAAATATTATAATTGTGAGCAACTAAGTCACTATTTTTTTAATAAATATCAATAAATGAGCTTGAAAATATTACAATTTTTATATAAATGTTCAGCCAATTGATTAATATATAAGATATGCTAAAATAATAATCAGATTTACTGGATAACTTTTAATTATTACAAATCTTAAGTAATTAATTCAAATCTTGATTCATTTGGTTTGAAAAAATCACAACTTTGTGTATGAAACGCAAACCTCGTTATTTAGTACTTGCGACTCGATTTTTGAAGGGGTTAAATTTATTGGCACGACAGTAAAAATGATTTTCACGACAAATGTCCAACGACCATAAAAATCAAAATTCACTACAAGATCGTCAATGTCACGACAAGTCGAGTTGCCAGTAACAAAAATGCAATAAATTGTTCTTATGACTTATTAACTGTTTATTTCATGCCAAAATAAAATAAAAACCTTTTTTAATCGAACATGATTAAAATAATTGCTCGCAATATTAAAAAAAGGGACTAATACTTATTAATAAACTTTTTCGAAATTGTAGGTTAGGTTAGGTTAGGTTAGGTTAGGTTAATATTGCGAGCAATTATTTTAATCATGTTCGATTAAAAAAGGTTTTTATTTTATTTTGGCATGAAATAAACAGTTAATAAGTCATAAGAACAATTTATTGCATTTTTGTTACTGGCAGCCCGATTTGTAGTGACAGCGACGATTGTGTAGGGTAAATGATTTTATCAATGGGTATTCCATTTTACTGTCGCTGTCAAACATTAAAAGTTGTGCATATGATTATATTGTCTTGATGAGTACCTATTTTGTCTGGAAAAATGACTATTTTGTCGGGCCGATAAACCCCACCCTTTTTGAAGTACAGACATGCTTTGTATATTTCAAAAAGGGGTTGTTCAAAAATTTTGCCTTTTAACGCACCCTCTTCTATGTTTCATGTTGTACTGTGGGACGTTGCTAACAAAAATTAATTGAAAGAAGGGTTCATCCGAATTAACGAAGTGTAAAATAATTTCAGACGTACGAAAAAAATCGTACCATGAAAAAAATAATAATCTGATAATTCTCTCGTTTTCTTCTTTCATTAACCCGAAACGAACTCAATTTCCCATTTAAATAATCATATTAATCTCATACAAATGAGATTTCCGACTGTAAACACATTCGTATATATTATATAATCTTATATTTTAACTTGTATCTTAGGTAATTATAGAAAGAGTTGCATGTGGACCAGTGACGACCGGAAATCTCACTCAGACCAATTCGCATTTAACATGATGATAAGTATTCATATCCGTTCGGTTGCGTCTCCTGGAAATGCTGAAATGATGCCAAGAGTGACCTGGTCACGTGTTTTCTGATTTTAATATAGATCTGTCATAAAATTTTTGATTTATGATTATTGGGAAACTTTGAGATTTCAACGAATTTTTACAAATAACAATTTTTTTTGGGAAAAATCATCACATTTGCGATTTCATTTAAATAGCACATAGGTCAAAACGTATCGACATGTTTTTATTGCATTATATTGATAAACGTAAATTTATTTCTGTTGATAAACACCGACGTCGTCAACAATTACGTCGTTGGCTAGTTGCAATCGTTCAATGGTCTACTTATTCAATTTCATTTTTTTTTCTTTAATAAAATGCGTTTGAATTTTCACACGCAACACTTTGTTAATTCAAAAAATGACAGATCAGTGTTACGATCTGAGGTCAAGGCACGATTCAATAAGCTGACCTCGGAAAGAACAAAGACATTATATGGCACGAAAACGTAAGATAAATACGATAATGAGGATGGTTAAGCACTTACTTACACGTTCGTGTTTGAAAAATTGACAAATTCAATGATTGAAAAGAAGCTTTCAAAATAAAAACCTCGAAATTCGACAACATTTCGAAAAAAGAAACGAAAGACCTTGGAGTGAATAAAATTCGGGCACAAAACAGAAAATTTTCAGATTTAGCGACAGTTTTTCTCAAAAGAAAACGCCGTTGATTAATTAACTGAAAAACCAAATCGACCAATTAGACGATTTCACCCAGACGAGACTGAAATTTAAACGCGAAAAAAAAGATCGATATAAAAAGACCATTCATTAAGCACATCTTATTTTTTACCAAAATTAATTAACTAATTAACGGATCGGTCTAGTTATGAGAGGTAATTAATATATTTTTTCGCTTAATGTTGTATATTATTTAACATATTTTCCTTTAATTATTTATTTTTTCTTTATATTATTCGATAACGTATGATTATTCAATTAATTATGACAAATTGTAAGTCCATCATATTTTTTTTTATATTTATGATTAACTTTGTTAAATAGGTACACAGTTGAGAATAATAATCATACTCAAATAATTATTTTTAATTTTAAATTAATTATGATTAAGTACAACAATGTATATCGTAAAAATGTTCGTTAATATTTTCAATTTTCTGACTTATGCCATATCATAATTAAAAATACAATCAGAAATATAGTGCTTATATTTTCTAGCTAGAAACGATCGTCTTTCACACTCTAAATGCAAACACTTAAGATAATAATTTCTAACTAGCAGTGCCACGGATGTGTATCAAAATTGTTCGGAATTAATCAAATTTCGTATTGCCACGGATGTGTTTATTGCCAACTATGTGTGAAATAAAAAAGTCGAACCCGGGATTTTACGCCTTATATACGTTAAACGGTGCAGTTTCGGAATAAGTATGGTAGCCGAGCGGTCAACACGCGTGTACGCGCACTCGACGATCCGGGTTCGAGGCACGTCTGAAAATTTCGAGCATCGTTAACGTATTTATAATATAGATTAGAAAAATGATAAACATTCCATTTCTCACTAAATCTATGGACACAGAATGACAAAATTTCAAACGCACCTTTGTTTCACCTTCGAAAAAAATTTCACAAGAAACAAACTCGCCAAGTCCTAGTAAAGATTCGAGAAAACAAAAAAAAAACAAATAAGAAAGAAAACATAGATTACAATAATCCAGAATGGAGCGGGACAGTCCGGGACTCGAAGCGGGACAAGCGCGGGACAGCGAGGGGCAAGGGCGCCCCTCGGATTCCGACGCACGCCACTGGCACCGGGACCAGTGGCGTCTGGGACGCGGCGAATTGCGGTCGCGCACGCCCCTTCGATCCCGGGATTCGACTCCTCTCGTCTCGTCTCGTCTCGTCTCGGCCAGGTCGGGAAAAGTGATTCAATAGTTTGTGTCGAGATCTTTTTACGGTCTTATATGGTGATTTTAGTGTTTTATTTGTGTCAAAAATCGACTTTTTTTTTATAAGTTGAAAAGTTTGATTGAGTATGATTTAATGTTAATTTAAAGTTTATTTTGTTTTTGTTTAATTTTATATTTTTAGCATTGATTTTTATATCGTTCGATTATTTTTTATAGACAGTCATCATATTTTAAATGTCGGAATAATTAAAAAAAAAAAAAAAAATTTTTTCATAATATTTTTTAATTTAAATTTTTAAAAATACATTCAAATGTTTTTTACGAGGCATTGATATATAGGCAACAATTTGTATTTTTAATTAGAATACTTATTTAATTTTCAGCATAAAAAATTACAAATGTGAACCATTAATAAGACGATATTTCATTGTGACAAAGATGTGAATGTATAGGTGTTTTTATTGAAAAAAAAAGTGACATCTTAAAAGTGGAAATACATAGTGAATATATGGAATATACGCTAAAAATATCAAATGTGGCCGCACGGCGATAAGAACATATACGAACTTGAAGCATTTTCTTCGAGAATATAGCGTTTTTAGAAGTTCACCATAAATGGGGAGAATGGTGACCGTAGACGACAACAAAGGATTAAGTCCTACCAAAGACTTTTTCTTGTGGAGGATCTTTCAGCCCTTACTCTTGGTCCTAATGGTTGCCAGTGAGTATACATTTTTCTTTCATACATTTTCTAGGTATATTATAATAGATGAAAATAAATACTAGAAAATATACTTCAACATTTCGGAAATATATTTTCATTTTTTTTTTAATCCATTCAAATACTAGCATCATTTATAAGAAGGTTCATAATATTAATTATGCTGAGATTGACATTAATTAATGTTATCGATTTATGTAAATTTTTAATTAAAGCAAGCAAAAATGACAAGACGATTTTGATGAAGAAGACGATGGAAATAATAAATAATTTTTTTCCCGCATTTTGCTAAAACAAATTACGTGGAAGGAAATCGCCCCTTTTGAATTTTGTTTTAATGGCGGCTGTTTATTTTGAATTTCTCTCGCATTAGCGTTCGTTCCGCTTTATTAATTAGGTCACCCAATACAAAACACCGGTATCCATCCATTTCTTATACACAATGCTTGAGAAGAATCCATTTACTAAAAACTTTACCATTAACATTCTGCGCAGAAGAAGTATTATACAGCGAACAAACGATAATTTCGTCCGTTCCATCAAAAAATTTCTTAAAATATTCACAAAAATCTTGTATTTTACTTTTAGCTTTATTTTTGTACAGTAATTCTTCCGGAAGTTTTTTATATCGTAAAATAATTATAGATTTTTATTATTTGATAAAATTTATAATGTAAAACAATATTTTTTCCTTTCAACTAAATAATTTGTCATAATTTAGAAAAAGAATCAAAACTACATAAACACACGTGTTTTATATACGGCCACTATATTAGCGAATTTTTCCGACTGTGGATTACAGTAATTTTACCTTTTCAACCCTCTTTAGGTTCTCTAAAGTGGCTGACCCTTAAGTACTACTTAAGTAAACTAAGTGGTAGTTATTCTAACTAAAGAAGAACGAATATGTAAATCACGAAATTGCAACTTTCGTTATTTGCAGATTTCCTTGAAAACGCAATTTTCTCCTTTCTAATAAAATGAGAAACGCAATAATTTTCATATCAGCAGTTTTCCATTTCGTTCAACATACGTATAGGTACTTGATATTGAATTCGATATCCGTACATTTGACCGACTTACATATTCGGAAGAACATTAATATTGCATTTCTTTTGCCTTAAAAAAATATGAATTCATGATTTTAAGAATAAAATCAAATACATTATTCTGAAAAAACATTTTTTGTATTACATTATACAAAATCATATCCAAAAATATTTTTCATGAATATTTGGAAAAAATCAGTTTTTAATACTATCAATACCTGCGTCGGAAGTACATTTTGAACTTCGGTCGCAAGTAGAGTAGATTATTAGTCGAATATGAATAATTTCAGTTATCAAATCAATAATAAAATACGAAGAAAATTGTCATTACTTAAAAAAATTAGAACTAAAGATTTCTGTAAAATAAAATGGTATTCTCATCCATCATAAATTCGAATCGACGTAAGTCGGACCCATGTAAGTCGAACAGTATTAGTACATCAGATAAGACCTTTTCTGTTCATATTAGCGAATTCATTTTAATTTCAATGAACATTCAATATATCAATAAAACCTTTCAAAATCACGAAACCATTTAAATTTTCATTGAAATCAAACTACCACAAATAAAAAACTAGCTCCTACTTCGCGCAGCATCAATTCGTCCCGCCGCGAACTAAACCCACAAAAACCGACTTTTCCTCGACTTTCTTCATCCGCACCACAAAACACACGAACGACCGTGTATTTTTTAACACGTATAAGCCTCCCACGGATATTGCCGATTTCATTTCCACATATATTGAGTCGAATCCCGCCTGTTGACCTGACGCCATTAACTCGCCTCTCCATCACGGCTTTTCCAGCTTTATCCTTCGTGTAATATACCCCCCGAAAAGCTCGCATACATACGAAGCACGTATAGTATAATACGCGTATGTTTAACGTGTATAAAATACGATTTTTTTCCCTTTTTGCTTTACTGGGCGCCATCATTTCTCCGACAATAGCGTCTTTCGGCGCGCACCGTGCCCATGGCTTGCATTTATCATATTATTATTTTCAGAGTATTCTGCCAGTGGAATATGTGAAGATGGAGAGAGAAAGCTGGAAGATGAAAAAAAAAACCGTAGAGAAACTTTCGAATCGCGCCGTGGGAGAGGAACTAATGCGTAGTTGACGTTAATCTCGCATGATTTATGTGTTTTTATTCGAAATATCGTATTAGCCGCGCGTTTTCATAGCCGTGGCTTCAACGTCTACCACTCTACATGGGGAAAAAGCGAAAGCAAAGAAAGCCACCCCGAAATATGATGGGAATGGTGAAATAAGTGGGAGTACGAAAAAACTATCCGAAAATGCGAGGTTGTTTTTTGTGCGGTTGATTTATTCCGTTTCTGGACGATGCGGTATAAAACCGCACTATGAAAGGGAGTGCTAAAAGCTTTTGCATATTATTAATATTGTATGCGCTCGTTTCGGAGGAAATCAGCTTTCTCTTGGTCGCGTTGAGAAAATTGCTCGAAAGTAATTCGCGTGTCGTGTGTCGGTTGAAACTTGCTCGTGATCGATGATTCCGGATTTAAAGTTTCGAGATCGCTTAGGAGAAAGATGAATTTATTAAGAAATTTTTATATTTAGTATGAAAATTTTTCAGCTTAGTAAAAATATAGAATTTTAATATTCGAGAGCAACAGTGGAACGAAAATCAATTTCATATTCATATTTTTGCTCCCTCGGCACATCTCATGTTGACAAAGAGAATATGAAGTGCATTCTTAAAACTGCCATCTTAGAAATAAAATTCCTTCAAAAACCCAATTTATATTCACCGAGATCGTCTTGAGAATTAATCAGAATAAATTTAACATTAAAACTTAACAATTAACGAACAACCAGATTTAAATGTACATTTCTATCCCTTGAAATTAATTCAGCTTTAACTCTGCCCAACCTCGACTCTATTTAATCCGATTACGTCCGAATCGAATCCAACTATGACCCTTATTTCAATCTGAACTAACCGATATGAAATCATTAAAATTTCACTGAAGTTAGAATATTACAACTTGTATAAATTACTAACATATAAAGCAATCATACTGAATTTCATTTATTTATACTAGTTATGCCAGGGACACAGCTTGGTCCCAGTGGAAGGACTGAGAGAGATGCCCTATTTACGATTTTGACTTGAAATTTGACGATTTTAAAATATAATATCAGAGTGGAAATAAGATTCATATTTTTATTCAAAAAAATAGTAATTTTTGAATAATATTATATGTGTAATATATTAGAACACCGATTCAATAAGTCAATAATGACAATTTGATTCGAGTATTCGTTGACACATAAGCGGATTCAAATTGAAAAAAAAATGTTTCACTATCATTTATATTACGAGTGAAAGACCGATTCATCAAATCAAAGAAAATACATTTTTTTTTCAAATTTCAAATTAATTGGTTCAATACTCGTCTATTTGGTGTAAAAAATCGAAACAAATTTTTTAAACGAATTTCGATTTTTTTTCAATTTATTAATACTTAAAAACGATCGACGATTTCCTATAGATAGTAAACCATAAACAACATACACAAATTAGCGTATAAATACGATCGACACGAATTCGACCATCGATTCCGATCGCATGTAAAAATGATCTAGAGACCAAACCGCGGCTCGTTTTCAAGCCCACAACACGTCCAATCAAAAAGCTAAAACAAACCAGATTTCGCACGACAAACAAGACAAACACTCGAAACGACAAACTCGCTTAAAATTCATATTCGCCGACACAATCCAATACATAACACACCCACTCGTTTAACACGACGCGTGCATTGTACGGAATAATATTTCGCCCGACGAAACAAACGTATCGCACGATCTGTCAGCGATCGTAAACGGAAAATTAAGCCCGAGGCGCGAAATTCGCCCTTAGGCCGAATTTTGATATCAAGTGTAACACTTCGAGCTGAAAACATGCGAATAAGGGTCGGTTTTCTCTGTTCGAATAAACGCTCGGCGGAGGATTGTGGCTGCGGTTTAATTTAAATTAAAATTCGCGCCGTTCGTCAATGGAAATTTCTAATTGTAAGTGGATTTTGTCGAGGATTTGTTTGGAACTATTCACTCGTTTGAGTGATTTAATTTTCGATTTATTATTTATTTTTGTTTGATGTTGGTTTTATTATTTTTTAGAATAAAATTTGATTTATTAGTGTCGATGAAAAGTTTGTTATGAATAATTGGTTACAAAAAAAAAACTTATAAACGTTCAACATATATCATTATGTGCATTCGATACTTTCTTAGAAATAACAAGATCGTTAAAATTGTATTAGTAACATTTTAAAAGCGGATTGAAGTTGTTAAAAGGTTTTCTTTATCTTTTCATTTATTATTAGACTTTTTTAGATCTACATATATGAATAAATCATATGATCAAAAATATTTCCTATGAATATTGACAAGCATTATTATTTTATTTATCGAATTCTTGTCTTATCGAAAAAAAAATCTTGTAAAATTGATACATACTTGTAAACATAACCTCTTGAATAATTCATAATACAATATACCATACCGTATAAACCTAACTTAATAAAAAGACTTCAAGTGTAAAATAACATGTGTACAAAACATATAATGACACTTTAAAAATGTCAGATTATTTTCCAAAATATCCGCCTATTAAAAGCGAAAAAAAATTAAAAATTTAATTTAAATGTTGTAGCAATTAACTCTGAAGTTCGAAGCAAATATTTACAAGCGAAACTAATTCATTCCAATTTAATATGTGACATTTTTACTGAAAAATTAGTTTGACAGGAGATAAAACACAAAAATGCGAAATCCAAACCACGCGTTCAGTCAAAACTGACACGGGATCCTTTCACAACAACATAAAAAAAAACTAATTGATGACTGAAAAACTCAAGGGATACAAGTGACATTTTTGCCGAAATTCAGTTATGTACAAGAATCGCTTCTATGCACGCTCATATATTCGGTGGCAAAAGGATATAAACGAACGTGTACCGAGATATATCAAAAAAATCATTCGACCTCCTCCTAATAAATATAGGCACATGCAAAACTTTGAGCGCGCTTTTCTCGAAATCACTTGTACCCTTAGCCTTTTCAGTCGTCAATTAAAATGCGGAAATTGAAAAAGAATACAATTTTCATTAATTAAAAAAAAAAATCAAACACAAAGAAACCGCAACCCCATCGAAAGCCCAGTGCACACGTTACCTTCGGCGTATCGGTGTTGCCAACGTTGCGCGCGTTTAATCAATCCCCTCCGCGACGTCTCCATAATAAATCAGTGTTGCCAGCACGCGTCGCGCGCGGCTCCCGCTACATTAGCGCCATCTGCCGGCGACTGTAATTATAATTAAGACGTACCGCTCGTCCTTGGGCTCGGCGTTCCACTCGCTAAAAACTCGATAATAAATTCTCGTGCGCGCTATGGCAACACATGTGTGCCGTGTTGCGGCGGTGGGGGTCCGACTTTATACCGAGCGCGTGTGTGCGTTTTGGCGGGAAATTATAGTTTCGTGTTTTGAGGGCTGTTCTTTCTTTTTGCCGTTTGTTCTGTTACTATCAATGTCTTCACTCGAGAAAATTCATGATTTTCGAATAAAAATGAAATCCTCTAGTTGAATTATTGCTAAACTCTAATCAATAGTAAAAACAACTCTAAGTGATTCGAAATAATTTTAAACTAGCATTCATCCCGTTCAATATATCAGCGCATTTTTGGAGCGTTACACGGAAACACAAATAAATAGATACACAGTTACATATACACAGATTAGCGCTATTATATAGTTAGATCATTTTCATCTAATTAGGACTTGTGTTGAGTATGCAATATATTAAGAAATAATGAAAAATTTTCGCATTTTTCCAGAACAAAATTGGTTTATAGAAATATTTTCTTTACGAATAAATATGTGTCTCTGTTTGAACTATAAAAATAATAATTGGGCTACATATTTTAAGATCCCATTTTTTCAATTTAATTTACATAAAACAAGTAAGTTGTTTAATTTCGATACGTCGAAGAAGATTTATTGAATTTACAAAAAAAAAACTTTATTGCTAATTCATGTTATTGAAATTTTATGAATGCTCTTTAATAGCAAAGATTTTCATTCAAAGCGCTGCTCCTTTGTAAAATAAATAAAAAAAAAACCACTTCTTACATTTTTAGAACTCATGAATTCATTTCGTGAAACGTTTTCAATCATTTGTATTCAAATATATGTGCATTTATAAAATTTTAAATTAACATTATATCGAAAAATATTTATCTGCCCACACCTATGTATTTTTATTATTTCTATCATGAGAGCAAAGCCAAAAAATATTAAGTTTTTTGTGTCTGAGTTTTCGGTTAGTTGTTGAATTTTTCTAATATATTGTAAACTCCTATTTTTATCAACACAATAGCTTGTAGCTCTAGTGGGATTTGCGAGTACGTAAGTTTGAAAAATACTACATACGATGAAATAAAGATACGTAATCCTTCTTCGGTGAAATTTTATATGAGCTTTAAGTGTTGAAAAGCAAATAAAATTCTCCATATTTCAAAAAGATAGCAGAAAGTTTTTGAGGATCAACTTTATTTTTTCGTTCTATTTACGTGGATAAGTTATTATGTCATCCATTTATGTGAAAAACATTCAACATACACTAAGTTATCGTGTGAATAAGTTTTACAATAAATAGCTGAAGATACTAATATACATACTCATAAAAAATCACCATAATACGTATGCTGAAAATCGGAACGTTTGTTTATCTATGTAGATGTATAAAATAGTTTAAAAATACTAAAAAAGATAGTTTTCATAATCAATACTAGCAATTTTATAGTTACACATGCCACTAAATAAAATAGTTAACTAAAATAGTAACAAATCGTTATTTTTAGTACCTATATGTATTTTGGATATAATGTTAATCAACGTTTTGGTATAAAATTTTACACAATAATACTCCTTTCGGGCCTTAATTCACATAGAATCAAAATCATCAAATAAATTGCGACAAAAACAAACAAATCAAACGAATAAATATAATATAACTCGACCCGATATTCCATTTAATGACAAAAGACAAACTAAACTATTATACCAACCATATCAAACTATGTTACTTAACCATAGTCATATCACCATGATGGTAATCAGAATGGTACTATAGCAATATACAAAACATCGACTCCCAATATCTCGTGAATCATCTAGTTACATTCTTTTATACCATTATTAATTTTCATACTCACACCATTAATTCATTTTCAATAGTTTCATCGAAATTGGTTACCTGATTTGCACAAAGCGTCCTCGTAAGAACTAACTCACACTAGGCGACCAGAACCAAAACCAAAGACCTAGAGACAAAGACAGACTTGTCACAGTCCACCAACAGTCAGGTTTTGTTTCTAAACCTTTGATTTTGATTCTGGCCACCTAATATGAACTAGACTTCAAAACGCCCCAATACGAAACCCTTCAACTGAAATAACCCAAAACCGATGTATTATTGTCCACCAGGTGCTTCTGGTCTCCGAGACGTGCAGGTGTCGGTGCCAGAAGCAGCAGCAGCCGGAGACACGGTGGCGCTGCATTGTCGCTTCGACCTGGAATCGGAAATTCTGTACAGCGTCAAGTGGTACAGGGGCAAGTCCGAGTTCTTCAGGTACATCCCGAAGGAGTTGCCCCACACGAGGGTGTTCCCGCTGGACGACATCGACGTCGACGTAAGTGGACCACGATTTTACGATCGAACCGGGATTTGAGAATATATGTATAAAGATTTGAGATTTTCTCGGATGCTTGGTCGAGTTCGTTTCATGTTATAATTTGATATATTTTAAATTTAATTTCGAATTTTATTATCATTCACTGATAAATATCTAACAATATATATAACGACTGAAAATACCAAGGAGTACAAGTGACATTGGGGTGATTTCGAGAAAAGCGCGCTCAAAGTTAAACATGTGCCTACATGTAATAGGAGGAGGTCGAGTGATTTGATGATATATCTCGGCACACTTTCCGAATTCGTTTATATCCTTTTGCCACCAAATAAATGAGCATAAAATTTCTGAGCATAACTCAATTTCGGCGAAAATGTTACTTGTGCCCTTTGTGAAATTCAGTCGACATTTGTCTTGTGCGGTGGCAAAAATTTTTATTGATTAATATTATAAGGTACAGACCATAAAAATGAATATTGTATTAAATGAAAAAAATAATAATTATGATACTTAAATCTAATATAGCGTGATTTGTTTTTGGGATTATAAAAACGAGTTGTATAAATAAAGGAGTTTATACGAGATTTGGGTTTATGATCATTCGTTTTATGTATTCAAATTAGGCAGAATAGAGTTAGTAATAGTTTTAGTTGAAAATTCAATTTCAAAATAATAATAGTTTTTCTCACCAAAAAATTATAAAATAGATATTATACTATATCATAGAAGGGTTAGTATATCATAAAAAACAAAAGCCTTTCACTTCTATTCAATTTTCTTCACAAATTATGTGAGAAATATTATTTTTCGATAAACATATTGATGAAGTTCATGAAGTAAACAAAACAATAAAGATATCAAGATAATGTATTCCCTTATGAATCTAAATTGTTTAACTTTAATGTGAAGTTATTTCCCGGTATACAAAGTTAACTCATACTTCATTAATTTTCTTAGCATACGTGTAAGTTATGACATCATTACAAACTCGTACTATAAAACACAATTACGAACCGTGGGATCGCACAGAAATAACAATATTTCCTATTTTTATTTCGCTCTGTCACTTCTGATTTTCGACACCGTCGAATTCGAAACATTATCCACTTATCGAGTGGATTCGGGAAAAGTGCCTGCAATAAAAATGGAATCCAATTCGGATTGAACTCTAGTTGATACTGTAACGCTACATATGCGATTTTACTCAAATATAATAACATCATACTATGTATAAATCTAAATAAAGGCTTTCGCCGTGAATGTGGGATTTGGGGGAGTTTATTCAAACTGTACACAATAAATATGAGCGTATAGAAATTTCGACCCAATTCCGTCGAAATCCATTTCATTTATAAAAAACGGGAAATTTTCAAAAACTGTCACTTTTCTTATGGGTTTATGCCGCGCTCACCACATCCTCCGTACTCTCCAATATCCACGGTATAGAATGTAGGATATGAGCTCATAAAAGTCCGTTCGAGTGCCCGAAACCGTAAATAAACGGTTTAAACGTTATTTAAACTGTCGGCTGACATATGAAACGTATTATCGATTTTCCATTCGCGCGTTTACGGTTTATCTTCGAGCCCGTACAGTTAATACAATAACCGTAACACTTTATATTTACGGCACGGCCTGTTTGCGAAAAACCCTTTTTTCCCGCCAATTTTTCTTCGGCGCCCTTTTCCCCGGGAAGCCCTGTAAATTTTTAGAGGCCTGCGCTGTGAAATCCGGCGGAAATAAATAAATAAACGAAATGAAAACGCCCAGAAAAAACAGGGACGTTGAGCCGCCGAAAAAACTCGAATCAAAATCTCACTATAGAAACAATTGAATTTCTCCGAAACCTTTGATCTGAACTTTATATTTTTTTCATTTCAATATATGAAGATTGAAAAGGGCAAAGGGTACAAGTGACTTCACAGTGATTTCGATAAAAACACGCTCAAAGTTAGGCATGTATAAGGAGGGGGTTGAGTGATTTGATGATATATCTCGGCACACGTTACGAGATTTGTTTTCGATTTAAAATACAGCTTAATCTCGCTGAAATCACTAGTTATTAACCGCCCTTCAGACTCTTGATTGCATTTAATCATCATAAATATTATCGATTGGAATCGAAACCGCATTAATCGAATTTAATTGGGATTGACAAAGGATTTTGCAGAGCAATCTCTGCGATGATCTCGAAGGCTAAGCTCAGCAGCCCTGGTTGGAAAAAAATGGATATTTCGTCGTTTCTAAATTTCGGCGTAGCACTTAGCAGCTGCGGGTGGGAGTTTTTGACAAATGTTACTCAATTTGCGAGTGAGCTTTTTGTTGAACTTTCGCGAGACGGACAATTAAGCCGGCGGCGCTCGAATTGGAAACGTTTCGCACTGCGAAGAAGTGAACGCGAATTCATTTTAGCCGAACGCGCTTATATTTATGTACGAATCCGAAGGGAAAAGCCCCCGGGGCCAACTTATTTTATTTCGACAATAAAATTCATATTTACTTTCGGCGGAAATTTCGCGTTTCTATAATTATAAAGCCCGTTCCTGTTATTGGAAAGTCCGAAGGAAATAGCGCCGAGCTAAGCTTATCGATTGAGATTTTGATTGAACTTTGTGTTGTGTCTATTTAATTTCGATTTTGTGTACGTTTCGTTTATATATTTTTTGATATGATTAATTAATTTTCATATGAATAAAATTTCCATGTTGAATCAGATCGGTGAAAAGTTTAAATTGAGAAAATTTTCAAATATATTATTTTACAGCTGGGGAGGTCAGGACCTTCGACGATAGTCCTGAGAGACGTCTCACCATCACTATCTGGAAGGTACAGGTGTGAAGTGTCCGCAGATGCACCTTCTTTTCACACTGCAATGAAAACCAGCTATATGCACGTCGTCGGTGAGTTTATTGCGGGAGATAAAAACTTATATGAGATGTCGTCAAAAAGTTTTCAGAATTTATTTTCGCAAAAGTATAATAAAACTATTTGACGTCACGTAAAATTTTCACTCGTCTTTTTGTCGCGAATCGACTTGAAAAACATTCGAAAAATACACTTAACATTGTCATTTCTGTGCAGAGCTTCCAGAATCGGCGCCGATAATTTATTCGGACAAAACGAAAGTTTCCATCGGAGACTCGTTAAAAGTGAGATGCATTGCACCCCCGGCTCATCCACCGGCCAATTTGACGTGGACAGTCAATGGAAAAATCGTAATGATCCTTCTGAAAATAATTGTGATAAATGTACGTTCGAATTCGCCATTAATTTTCTCCGACATTCTCATTCGCAGATAAAGGGGTCGCCGGTAATAGTAGACCAGAACGAATCGAAATCTCTTAAACTATACCAATTGAACTTCACAGAAAACTCTCATATCGATAAAATAGAAGAGTCTAGAAAGGGTAACGACCACTCTTATCCGTTCATGTATCCGAACGAGAACGATCAACGGTGGATCTCGAGCGAGTTCACTAACAACCTATCGAAAATGTCTGAAACTCCACCCACCAAATCTAAGCCGGACAACGAAATTATCAAGAAGAAGAGCGGTTCAGTACTCATCATTCCGATAATCCAAGGTGTATTTATTCAGAACCAACTGAGAATAGTCTGCAGAGCTACGGTGTTTACGTTGTATGCTGCGGAAGCTCAACTGATATTGGACGAGGATAAGCCTCAGATAGCGCAAATTTTGGGAAATACTCAAACGCCAAATCGTGAGTATTCCTAAATTAAGGTCTTATATAGTTTATGAAATATATCTATTTATGGAAATTCGATTGTTTCAGGAGCGACTTTCGTTTATGTGAGTTGTTCAACACTCATACTATGTATACTCGCCAATCTCACAAGGTATCGCATAAGCTAACAAAATTTACGACTTAACTAAATTAATGATAGGTGTAAGGATTTTTTTTTGGAAATTTAACTGTGATGATGATCTATGAGAATTATAGATAACTGAATGGAATGATAATAAATTTGAAAAAAAAAAACTTATACATGTAACTATAAATGTGATGCATAATCAAAAATATTCGTTGGTATCTACTACTATAATTGAATGTAAATTTGTTTTCGTTTCATTGATCAATTTCATTAAATGGAACGACTTCCTAAAAAAAGAATAAATATTAAAAAGGCAATCATTAGTTGTCTAGAAAATTGTATTATATTATAAATTGATTTTTTAATTTTGTCAAATACAAAAAAAAAATATTATGAATGTAAATAAATGTTTTGTAAGTAAATAATAATTGTGATACTCTATTATAAAACATGTGTATTTAATTAATAAAAAAAACTGATAATTATTTTGTACTTCATTTTTACACCGAACACTTTTCATACGACACAATATAGATTTCGAAGCTGGAAAAAAATCTGTCAAAACTTCCCGGGATTATTTTTCAGAACTTTCTCCTGCCTGTAATAGATAGTAACGTTTCGCGATCGATAAGCCCATCACAGAGAACCGTCAGAACTTTAACAATAACATGATCAACTTTTAATACGCTCTGTATAATTATGATAATAATATTAAGGCAATATAAACGAATCGCATTACCCGAAAGTTAATTTACAAAACACGACCACATTATTGAGTTCCTTCCGAGGCAGCAACTTTCCCGTAAGCCGGCTTTTCAATTTAGTTTATTATTATAAACGAACACACTTGTGCGTCGTTTTATAGATTTTACAACATTGTATACGTTGAATACGAACTTTTAACCAGATTCAATTTAGTTTTTTTTTTCTTATATACACCTGAGTTACAAAGTTCAACCTATTAACCCTTTGAAAGTCGCTCGATATTAACCGAACAACCCTTTGAGACCGACTAATGACATTATGATTATCAAAACGAAAGATAACCGCTAATTAATCGATCCTTGCAGTATACTCGCTTCTCGGAATTTGATCAAATTCATCGTGTAATATGAAAATATAGGAATTTTCCACCTTTATATTGGATCCTATTAAATTTCCATATTTTATATGAGTTAAATTTAAATTTATTTCATATTTATATAATTAAATTAGCGTTTATAGCTTCTAATATAATCATATTATCAAATTCATATAAGTGTTGAATTTTAAAATAATATTATTGGAAATTGTAGAAAAAGACTTTCATCTGAAAATTAGTTGAATTAATGTGTATATTATGAAAAATAAATATATAAAATCACACAATTACTTAAGAAACTTTTCAATCAACCTCAACATACTTTCCATTTACGCTTTTCCGACGAGAAGCAGAAAACATACATCAACACGTCGAATAATCGCGTAATTCAATTAACTCCGAATCCGCCGCGCACAAAGAAACCGAAGCCGAAAAGCCTACAAGACGCACTCTAACCATAAGGAAATAAATAAAAATAAATACAAAAATAAAAATAAATAAAGGAGAAGCCCATGTGTCAATTAAGTCTGACACGCGGCGGTGTCTTTTTGCGACATTTTTTCCGGCTCGTTCTATTATCCCGCGGCACTCCATCTTCATTGGGCATTATATTCTGAGCCTTCTTTTTTTTTTCATATAATACACGTATCCTCCGGATACGGAGATCCCGGACCCCGGGGCCCGGACCCTTTTTTAGTGCCGGGCCCTATTTTGTGACCGGGCCCTACTTTTTCCCGTCGCTAAAGCATCGCTCTCACGTGAACGCGGCCTAATAAGAAATTGGGGGGACCTGAATGGTGGAAAAAAAAAATAGCGAGAGGGTATAATACGTCACTGGGTGTGCCAAATCGACTAGGACAAATCCTTTCGTATATTAGAAGTCGTGAAATATGACGTTTTTCGGCCGCTAATGTTTTTGCTCGGGTCGGTGTGTGGGGTTGTTGGAAAATTGTTTCCGAAGAGACGGAATGTTTTCCAATTCGATTTGGTGAAGTTTCAAGTTTTAAGTAGGTTTCGGATTGGAAATTGTTATAAATGTTTCGTTTTCAATGTAAATAAATGAGATTCGTCGTTGAATAGGATATATTTTCGGCTTGCATTTTTTCAAATTATTTTTGAGATTTTATTATTTCAATATAAATTGTGTACATTTTAAATCGAGTTTAATTATATCTAAAAATAATAAAATAATTTTAAAATTCAATTTACATATATTCTATTTAAGTTTAAATTAATTCAAAATACTTTCATGAGATATATTCCATTTCACATTGTTGAATGAAAAAAAAAACTACAAAATGGTACACGTCGCTTTTGTCTTCTCATATTAAATGAAATTTTCCGAATATCTCTAAAGGAAACCGCAAATATTTATTTGACAAAATCCACAACACATTTTCCATTATTAAAACAAGCCAATTTAACGCAAAATTCTTTGAATACTCCTTTTAATGAAGCGCGCATCTCATTCACTCCATAAATTCAAACACGATCAATACATCATGACATTTTTTCATACCAAAACAACTCCTGTAATCCGACATCACTCAGGTTTTTTTGACTGTAAGCCGATTGTAAACTATCGTTATTGTATGATATTTTTCAATTTCGTTACGTGTATAACATTTGCTACAAAAAGTCGTTTGAAATCTGTCAAAAATAGAAATCATATTGTTTGTAAAATAATATGGTGAAGAATTATTTCCAAATGGACATACAATAACTCTGATAAGTTTCACTGACAAAATATCAGTATATGAAGGAGTCAATCGATAAAATACATTAATTTTAATTTATACAGATCAAAAATTAAAAATACATTCAAACAGGCAAAAATCTAAATCGAAACATACAAAATTCACGAAGCGCAAAACTCGAGACCGCACAACGCCAGCGACTCGCAACACTATGCAGCGGACCTATAATAGGTAAAATCCCCAGTACGGAGAATTTACGGTTTCTAGGCCCAAAGTTGGTCCAGCCAGGGCAAATATTGGCCCCGTAATCGATCGGATAAATAATTGCGAATGGGGGAGGTTCGACCGGCGTGTGTCCAACGTCCGCAGCAGATGTTTTGCGGCCACGGACCAGAAGAAAACTAATTAACCTTTCGCGTGGGACGAGGCGAAATGGGGCTGGAGGGTTTCGTTGTAGTGCGAAGGTCGCCAACGACTGCCAGAACTTGGGAACTGTAGTGCAGTGTACAGTGGGAGCTCGTTTTATTTGTATTTGTACCAAATTTTAAATTTTTCGATTCACTCACTTTGAAAATGATAGATTTTTTAAGAAAAAAAATTCGTTATATTCGATCGAATTTAATCTACATAGGTTTGATGGGATTCATTTTTAGGATTCGTTTTGTTAAGTGTCATATTAATACGTTTTTCGAATCAAATATGCGAAAGAGATGATCGAGCTATCATATAAATGTATGTTTAGGTATGTATCAAATTGATTGAGAAAGGCGATATGTGATTCTAGAAAGGATCTGACAGGATTGAAAACCCTGTGTCACAATACATAACATTAAAATACAACCCGACACGCACAAACGTTTTATATAGCGCTTTGCTATCGACTAGCTAAACAAGGAATTGATGGGAGGAAGAATTAATATGTTTTTTTCAAATTCCACTAGAATGAGATTATTAATTTCGTAGTAATATCTGAAATATTCGTATTATAGTAAATTATATAGGTATAATTCCTATAAAAAAATGAAGATTCCAAACCTTATTACCCTATAAACTTTAAGATAAAAGTCAAATAACCGCTGACCATAAATAAGCACTAATGTGCTAATAACATTTTTTTTCATATTCAATTCAGGAGTTGTGAAACTAGAAATCAATTTAATACTGTTTTTAGAATTAATTTGAAAAGAAATTGCATATTCTTTTTATTAAAATTTAAGGAATAAACATATATTGAACTATTCGATAAAATGAACATCATATTGTTTGATAATGATAATAATTTTTATTACAATATTATATTTACTGTCGATAATTGCCATGTTTTCCTAAAAATCACTTCACCCTTATTCGTGTAAAAATGCATCTATTCAAACTAAATATTTTTGAAATCTAGCAAAATCTTATTATCAATATGCAAGAAAGTATGACTCCTTACATCGAGTGTTTACTGTAGTTATATAATGTATAGTAGGGCAGAGTTAAACGAGCACGGCCCTTTCGCGGCCTTCTAAATCTATGTGCCGAACTGTATTAGTGTTACACGTTGCGGTGAAACTTGTCGAAATATATACATACAACGTAATATTATGCATAGACATATATTGTATTTATGTGCTCGGTGTACAAAGGGCGAAGCCAGTTGTTTCGTTTCATGTTCAGAATATTGTTCGAGATACATTGTAAATATTTTATACAAGTTTCCGTTTAGATTGTTTCGATTTACGTGTGACAAATTCCATATTATTCGACACTCTATGAACTACACATATTCGTTGAATGCGTATATTAATATCCACCTGCATTGAATTCGTACTAAATACTGAAAATAATAATAGAACTGTTTCGAAACCTGTTCTCATGGCTTTGCGAAAATAATTCCTTTGTTGAATTTGTATGTTTCCTGGAAATAATTTCGCATTATTCTCTCGGAAAATTTTCATTTGTGTTTCTGAAAACTGAAAAATCATTTTTTTTCATTCATTGCATTTCGAATGCACACGGAAAATATTCAAATTGTTTTAAGCATTTGAATGCTGATATATTTATTAAAACAAAAATAAATTCCCGCGAATATAAAATGCACAATATACATACAGAAATGTGCAAAATTCCCAGTCCGAATCGATCGAAAAATGTTCAGCAATTCATAAATACACATTCCTTTTTTCGAATTTGCATCGATACTATGAAAATATTCAACGTGCCCGACAAAATAGATAACCATTTCGCAGCCACAGCTGAAACACGATACAGGCGAATCTCCATAAAACGGAACCAGAAGATATATTTGCATTGCGATCTTTGCTGAAAATTGAAAATAAAGGAATAAAATAGCGATCGCAACTTTTTTATAATTTTTCATACATCCATATTTTTCTTTAGATATTGCAAAAGACGATTCTAATTTGAACAACGAACGTATACCTATGCATAATACACACAAGGCCGGAACCTAAGATGGATAATCCAGCAAACATAGTAGATATTAAACCACAAACGTAACATCTTAAGAACATCAAAAAAAAAAAAAAAACATGTTTCGTCAAAGACAAGTCTCAAAGACAATTCTTCGTCATATAAGTATATTTTTTTGCAGGAGCTTTCAAGTCGAGTCCGCGGAGACGCGTTATTTCGATTAACTCTTTCGGAGCTGTACCGCGGGACCTTCAATACGAAGCCGCTTGTTTTGTTAAGCCATTGTTTTTCCATTATCTATGTAAAAAGCCTTTTTACCCACGGACGCGGAAAAAGACTGCTCGCTTTAATAGATTTCTTGTTTCCCGTTATCGCGCAAACGAAGGTGGGCGTCGGCTTTCGACGCACAAAACTGCCTTTTTTTCCCCCAGTCGCACTACGCTTTTATTTATTTTGTTTTTGTCTATTTTCGTTTGTGTTCGAAGGTTTTCCTCTAGCCTCTTTCGGAGTCTCTCTTCCTATTTTTTTTTTCCCTCCTCCGGTCGTTTTTTTTCCCCTTTCTTTTCGGTATTTTGGCCGCTTTTCGAAGCTTTCGAATTGTTTTTGCGTTCGCGTCGTTGACGCCCGGTAAAGTTAAATTAAGAGTCGACCTTAGAAAAAAATACACACGTAATCCTCTGATTAAACTCGAACGCATTAGATGACAATACAAATCCTGTATAGAAGATTGGAGTAAAATATATAGCTACATTATACGGTGAGCAAACGTAAAAGTGAATTAAACTTTTTCGCTTCGAGTGCGAATAACCCGGACTAAAAACTTCTACAACCGTTGAAAATTTCTAAGCATCGTATTTGTTTTGAGATTTTTCTGTTAATTGCACGAAATAGTTTTGTACCGTTTATTAGGTTTCAATTTTGATTGTAACATTTCAATTATTGAAAATTGAACGAATATAACTTTATAATTAATGCTTCGATATTATATTTGTAAGTAATTCATAATGCAATATATATTAAGGAAACTTCAAATACTCATTTAATAAGATTTTACTCAAAAAAATATTGGAAAATAAAACATTCCTTTAATGCTTACGATACCATCAGAGCTTTTGGCGCTTACTTAAACATTCAAAAATCCGCTCTATATCGACGAAAAAATATATAATTCAGCACATTTTAATTGGAAATAATGTAATGAGAAAACACACTTTCGCGCCGGATAGCGTCAAAGTACCGACGTTAAGAAGGTTAATCAAAATTAATGCCTTGTTTACCCGGCCGCTTTATCTCGACGCGGGAAAAAAAAACTCACTCAAAAAGCGAAAACGGCCAAACATCGACTGGGAAAAAAAGCACCAAATCAACACTCATACTTCGCATCGAAAAAAAAAAACACATCCGACAGATAAATATCCTCAAAGAACTCGGAAAAAAAGTATGTATACGTACGTATAAAAATCCTGTCCAAACTCCGACATGCGGAGGTCGCGTGTCGAACAATGCGGCCGACACGTGCCGTCATCGGGCTCCGCGGAAAAAGTTGACATCTGTCAACTCGTTTGATGTAGATTTTGGATCCTGCTCTTTATGTGTTATCTATATGTATATACGTATATATTTTATGTGTTGTATAGGTGCCTATTTTCCTGCCCCGAGGAGGAGCCGGAACCTTTTTGCGCCCTCGACTTTGCGCAAGTGGAGGACCTCTTGTTTCGTGCTTTGGCGCGACCTGCATATTTATGCGGAGCGAACGCGAGAAAGCATGCATAATCCATTAACGTGCTAATTCCTTTCGTTTTCAATGGTTTTTTTTTTCTTTACTATTTTTTATTTATTTCGTTTTTCATTTCGGATGAAAAAAAATCGAAAGTGGCTTTCAGATTCGGACGGTGGGCGTCTGAAAGGATTCGCGGATTCAAATTTTGAGGTTTTACGATTCTGTATTCATGAATTTGTATGCGATACATACGTGTTTATTTTTATAAATATTCATATGTCTGATGTAAAATAAATTTTACTTCAAAAATACTAAAATAAACATCATTGAAACGATATAATTTACATTCGATCGAACTGAAAATTGGATTTGATAAAACTTTGATACCTATGAAAATACATATTTATGAAATTAACAATTTTATCGAAAAATTTCAATATTTATCTACAAAATTTTATTCAATGTTATACGATCTGATGAAAGTCGATTGCACATCAAGGGCTTCTATTTACCGAAATAATGAAAATAAATCATTCCTTATCCACGCATGTTTATTCAGAAGGAACGGTACCGAGCATTAAAAATGGAAACGCGCCGTTTTAAGGCCATCAATCACCGAGTTTACACGGACTCGGTGAGCTATTTTAGAAATGACCGTGTCTTGAAATAATACAGGATGTTAAAAGTAAAAACAGAACCGAAACCGTCTTTCGAATCTTCGAAATTGATTCGATATACAAATTCACGATCTCGTTAATAATTTCGGCGACTTCCTACGCTCCGGAGTCGAGAAATTATTTCACAAACTGCCTACACGCGGAACTTTTCATTTCGACATATATTTCAAGATTTTTCCGTTCGAGATTTATTTCAATTTATTTATACACGCTGAACCGTTGAATTACATCAAAAAGGCACAAATCCAAAAAAATGTCCGATCTGAGGGATCTATTATTCAGAAATATGATGAAACGCACGTGTCGTCGTTTGCGGCTAATGCGGTCGCTTCTAAATGCGAACATCCACAAATAAATCATAAATGATATCTGAAAAATAAAGGAAATGCATAGAGAAACTCGTCCTATGTGGTCTGAAGGCATTCGGAAGCATATTTCGAGATGTGCTCATAATTCCTATGACGAATCCGTTCTGCGGTTATTATACGCATTTATAATGTTTTACGACGCGTGTTTTCTGTTTTCTCCCAGAGAGAAACAAGCATTTTATGAAGATCTATTTAGGGGGAGTTTATTGCAAGGTAAGTTATGAATTCTCAGAAGGCGATTACCTGAAAAGTTGGTCTCGTAATAACGAATTTAGCTTCGCTAACGAACTTCGTTAACAACCGTAACGGCGAATTACCCCGTATTTAGCTTTCAAAGGTGCATTTTTATTAATGTACTGAGAACTTTCTACTTAACATCCTGACCGCATTCAGGGAAAATTTTCAACTGAATGAATTATTGATGGAACACCTTGTTAGTATCAATACTGGATTCAATTAAGTTTTTCAATCGAAATAAGTATATAACTTTTTAAATGTGTTCTCGGAAAGTAAATAGCTGTTTTGCTATGATAAAGTAGTACTTATGTTTTATCGATAAAAATAATTATATCAATTCATTGAAAATTATTCCATATCGCAAATAGTTACCGAGAAGATATTAGATATGTTATTCCGAGTAATATTACAAATTGTTCTTTTTTTTTAGAAATCCAATGAAAATAACTCGTTAAAAGTTCACTTCTGTACAGCGAGCGAACTGAAAATAACAACATACATTTCTCTATGAACGAAAATAGAACATAGTCGCTTATCCTCCGATACTTGTAATATATTTCTCGACAACAATTAGGCGAAAATAATATTTAGCTTCGCTTATTTTCGCATACGCTTTTCCCGCCCAAACTATGCATGTCCTCGACTTTATGGCACGGTCCACGTTAACAATAAAGGTGCTCTAGCACACATTACCCAACGTAAATATTCACGGTGCGAGCTATTGTATCACGTCTCGCCGCCATGTAATTTAAATGATAGCCAAAATGAGACCGACGTACAAAGAGAACACACAGAAAATACGAATTTCCACATACGTAAATGTATGAATACGTACATTCGAACGTGTATGCGAAAATTCCAAAAAAAGCAATCTAAAATACCTCCGATCCCCTGCGGAATCGCATAATGCGTATTTTATGCGTAGTTTAATATGAAAATCCTCTTCAGACAATGTAGAACATGTGCCGTTATATTCGATAGTGGTGTACGTCCACTTACGTTCGTTTCGGTATTGTAAAGGTTTGGCGTCCACATTTGAAAGTATTGGAAAACTCGATATAAATCTATTCTGGTTTTCCGAGATTAATATTCAGTATAAAGGCACATTAGTATAATTATATTGTGATGTTATTAGACAAATAAAAATGATGAAATTATTCGAAAGTAGTGATTATTTTACTGAAAATTTAGACATTTTCTACATTTTTCCTTCAAAGCTGTTATTTTAAATCATTTTCTTTGAGAGTGACATAAATCTAATAAAACTCACTATTTTCATAAAACATTATTAGAGAACAATATAATGAAATTCTACGTAGTGACCCATCCAAACAAATGTCTACCCCAATAAGATTTAGCATTGAATGCATTACAATTATCATTTTTTTGGTAATATTAAAAAGCTAATTCGTTTACATACAAATCTAGAATCAACTAATGAATTTAATGAAACTGCCTATTACCTCGTCACTGTATGTAAAATTTCAATGTTTTCTTAAAATCAAATAAATTAAGCAACCTCGAGTATGTTAGTGATATTATATTTCTTGATTTGAAACAATTTAAGCACTATTCATCGTCTAAGGACTGACTTTTTGAACGGAACGTCATTGATGAATTACTAAATTCATTCAATTTTAAGAAAGTATAAAGAGGTTACATCCACAAAATCAACCCAACGAAGTTACAACCATTCACCTTACACCACATTCGAATAAAACAGCTCAAGTAGATACCGTACATATAAGTCGGCGCACACCACGACGTAATGCTCTCAGACTAATCCTCGCGAATATAAACGGAACAGTTTCAATTATTTATCGCATTTGCATAAATGGAAACGTGCACACGTTGGCACTCGGCTCTCTTTTTCTCCACTCGACAACGATTCTCGTTACTACATACAACTGCGACTTATTAATCGAACGCATATAAGCTCTTTTGTGCCCCGGTCCGATTCGGTCCATTATCGGAGGCCAGTGTTTAAAAGCCTTGGCCATAACGGAGGCGGACACATTATCGAAAAACCGCACACAATGGCCGATTCGGTCGGCAATAATGTTAATAATTTATTCCGCTCGGTAATTCGTTTTTGTGTGTATCGCGTATAATACGGCAATAATGCGAGGGAGCCGAGTTTTACAGTCGAACGTGTTTGTGTGTATAAATCTGTCAATATTCGTATGTCGCAGAACATAAAAATAAATCAAGCGAATAGAGCCACCTACCGATGGAAGCAATAAAACAAAAATAACAGAAAAAAACATCACTTCCACACAAGCGTGTTCGCCTTTTGTACGGGGAGAAGAAATTTAAGGCTGTGTGCTGTGTACCAAACTTTTTTTTTATACGGAAAGACATTTACGTACGTCTCTGAGTAATTTTTTATATTATATTATATTTATCTCAATCGAAAATGTATTCGTCGAATAATTTTATTGTAGATACTCACGATGAATACATTTGTTATTTACATCAAACTTTTAATGCTGCTTTTTCACATCGAAATTTACTGCCGAATGTATCATTAGTATTTTTACGAGCTTTGATATCGAATAAATATTATTGAACCAATATCGACTTTACTTGAAGGTATTAAAAGATTTTCATCGCTTCGAACATAACACTAAACAATGAAAATATCTAACACAACAAACATCCATATATATTTTTATATAAAATGAAACAGCACAAAGCGCGAGAATGCAGCGCACATTCTATACGAAAGCTCCTAATCGATACTTTATAAGCTTAATGTTTTAACATCGAATCGTAGAGCGGAATTACTACTGCCTGCGGAGGAGCATACCGCATTTTCCAAAAGATTAAATTTTACCGTCCCCTCCCCCTCGCCCTTCGCCCACACTTTTCCCCACTTCTCGGCTTTTCCTTGGAATTTTCCTCACGGGGGCAGGAAAGGGGGTGACATTTTCCTACCCCCCATCCACAGCCCCGGGGACGAAATTCACTTTAAATTGTGCTCAGTGCTTCGGGAATCTCTTAAATGTTTTTCAGAGTGTATGAAAAATGGAAGGCCCTTAAGTGCGATCCAGTAAACTTTTTAATGCTCGCCACTCGAATTGGATGTGATTTATGCGGACGGCGGGTCGCGTGTGAAACAATATTTGAGATTTATTCTCGAAGGTTTCGCTGTTCGCGATTAAACGTGATATACACTCGTTTTTGCATCGAATATTTGATTATTTATCGCGAACTTCGTCTTATTAAGCGTTCGGATAGATATAAATTCGCTCCCCTTCGAGTCGATGCTCTGACGTTTTATATAAATGAACGCTCATTGCATGAAAAATATTTTTCCATTATGCATCAACTATAAATGAAAAGACTTAAGTTTGACTAAAGACTAAAGACCTAAGACTAAATTGAATTTATTTTTTTTTTTTCAAATTGACTCTTTTTCTTCGCAATTGATTCCATTTTGCTTTCAACTAAATTAAAAACGAAATCGATGAGATATAAAAATGGGTATATTTTATACGAAAAAGATACGATTTCGAATAGAAAATCTAAATTGAAATAATATTTTCGTATTACAGTCATAAGTATGAATTTGTAAATTGAAATTTTTCTCCAATCAATTGATAAGCTAAATTTTAATAATATACACAAATTGATAGATCTGAATAAAAAAAATAATTGTATATAACCGAGAAAAACGTCTTAAAACCCATCAATCAAAATTAATTATTTCCTGGGCCCTGAGAGAAACGAGAGTTACGATATTGTCTATGTACGGAGCGTCGTCGTCCTTTGATTCGGCGCCGCACACAAGACGTCTAATTGAACTTTAGGAGCTGACTTGGCTAATTTCCCATGAAGAGACCGTCGCAAGATCACCATAAATACCCCTGCAAGGGTCCCAACTCACCCCACAATACCCCCAATCATCCCCCGGGGAGGTCCTTAATGCCGATCGAAAGGCTCGGGTCAGACGAAATAATACAACCCGAAAACGGTATATGTCGTATGTATAGCAGTATGTCTGCTCTTAAACCGTTATCCAATCAAACGTTGCAGTAAATCTCAAACGTTGTTTATTCGTTTTTTAATTTTTCTGTTACGAATTTTGTTCGATGTAGGTCGGATTGAATTGTTTGGAAGGCGTTCGAATTGAATTCGTTTAAATTTCAGTTGTACAAAGCGAATTGGTTCGAATTCCTATCGAGCTCTAATTGCTTCAATTTGCAATACAAATGAATTGCATGTATGCTAACGTCGTCGGCGTTACATTTTCGAAAGCTGCTAAACTACTAAGTGTCTTCCGATAATAATTCGTGCTAAATACCTCAGTTGTATTGTAAGCGTAATAGCTTAATCATTCGAAAGTTTTGTAATATAATAATTAGTCATAAATCAAAATTTAATGAGCCAAAGTAAAACTATGTTTAATGACACGTCATTCATATTTCATCTAGTGTACTGAAAATAATCTCGTAAGAAAGTTTCTACCGAAATAACTTGATGAGGGGAGTTTTTTCTCGCACAACTTTTTACATTCAACAATACCGACGTTCTTTAATCCGATCATAACTGACTTTTTCATATATATTCTAAACGAGATAATCAATTTTATAATTCAGCAAGTCGAACGTAACATAAATCTTACAGTTTGACAGGCGCTCAAATACTCTGGATATCTCATATATTTAACCTGTTAATTGGCGCCATACGTCGAATGCTCCGAGAATTATATCGCTCAGGATTAGCCAGGCGTGTCTTAATGAAATATCCGAGATTCAAATCCGCGGAAAATTGCACGGGATTTACAGTACTAGAACACATACGTACATTTTATAAATATATATATATGTGTACACACGAAACGCGTATAAATATGTCATCGCTCCTTTAATACTATCAAACGGTATCTGGCTCGAAGAGTCCTCTGGGGAAATCACGTCGCGGGATATTTCTGCCGCATTTTTTAACGTCGCGTATAATATTTAGCAAGATGGAAAATTAAATGTTCCCCCCCCGCCTCACTTCCGAAACGTATTGTGAAATTTTCATTTCTTTTATTTAAAAAATAATAATTTCCCGCGGAAATCCGAACGAGCAAATAGAGACGTTGCCTTTGATCCGTCCGTCGTCGTCTTCTTCTCTCGGCGATACCTGAAATTCGATTCGACTGCGGAGCGAAAATTAATGTGGATGAGGAAAAAATGTATAATATTTCTTGGAACGAGCGGTGGTTGAAGCTTTTTTATTTATTCCGCTCAAATTGTGTTTTTTAATTCCGTACGGTAGAGTGACGGTTCAACGAGCCGTTGCTTAAATCGTTTTTTGATTATGTTCGCGCTTTTGAATACTCGTTTAAACTAAATTCATTACAATAAACGATTCGTTTTAATTGTATTCGAAATGAATTATATAGATATGTACGTATATAATTTCACAAGAAAATATATTATTTCATGTTAGAATTGAATTTGCTTTGATTGTAAATACATCATTTGAATTATTATGTCAGTCACTCAAAATTAAATGAATGTAATAATACGAATTTGATTAAAGATTTATATAATACTATGATCAAATTATTAAATATGAATCGGGAATTCTCTGAAATTCGACTCGAATTTAATAGCAAATTATCAAACGTATTTGCTCCGACTCACATCCAAACGTTTTACAAAATAGCATATTAACCCGATTAAAATATTCATATCAATTTATTTCATGTTAATATTGTACTGTCAAAGGATTAATTAATTGATTTCGAAGAAATGGAGAAAATGTGTAAACAATTTATATTTATTTAGCGAAACGTATTTTAAATGGATTTAAAAACCTGCACAACTGCAAAAGCTTCTGTTAAATTATTTAACGAAATCAACTTAAAAGGTAAATAAATCGCTATTATTTTATCAGGTTATCTATATAGATCATTGTCAAATTTTTTCAACTTAAATAAATTGAGCAGTCTCATAATTTTGTTCGGTTTAAAATTTTAGTACTGAGCGAAACTATTACTCAATGTAATTTTATAAAAGAAAACTGATAAAATTGCATACAATGACGAGGCTAAACAATTTACATTTCAATACGAATAATTAAAAGATTACAAACTCAGTATTCAATCGAATACGAATAATCTATCAGAAAATCCGAACAAATAAAAAATTCACAACAGATCGTAAATCCGCAGCTTCTACGACAACTCATAACACTCTAGAGCAGCACAAAAACACACACAAACACACGAAAAAAAAAATCAACGAGACATAGACCCGTTAAAAATTCACGCAACTTCGACAAACTATTGTGTTCCGTCGATTTGACGAGGGTCGAGTCGGAGGACGAAGGCTTTCACTGGAAGAGAGAAAAAAATGGAAATAGAGGCGCGTGCACACGACCCTTTTATTTCGTGAATACCATTAACGAGCGATCGTCTCGAGGCCCTCGAGACGCTATACGGGGGTGGAGGGTTCTCGGGATTTGCTTTTCCGCGTTGTACGAATCCGGAACAGCGCTGTAGGGGGTCGGCTTGTCGTGCGCTGAAAAACAATGGAAATCCGGCTGGAGGTCGAGTGCTTTTACTGCCGGGCCGTTCGTTCTATCGGCCGTGAGGGAAAGTGTTTTTGTCGGCGTTGTTTGCGTTTCTGGAACGGTTGATAGTTATTTTTGCTAAGGACGTGTGTATTTTTCTGGCGTTGAAAGATTGTTTGGTAATTTTGCACTTTGAAATACATATATTCGATGAAATTTGTAAAATGTAAAGCGTTGGTATGGTTTTTGTGTACTCGATCATTGATAACATATGTATACGTGCATGCGTTTAGAATTTTCAGCAATTTTTCTTGCTATGAAAAAACTCAGCACGATTGTAAATTAAAACCTCTTTCAAGCAACTGAAACATCTAATGTCCTTTAATATTTTATTCTAATACTTCACTACACATCACTGTAAAAAGAAAATTTTAATACTAGCCTAAATTTGGTTTCTTTTTCAGGCAGTTCAAAATTCAAATTACCCATGGGCATTTTCAGTATTATATGAATTCAGCTTGGATAGGGTTGCTCACGATTAGAGCGAGAGTGGGAGGCGAATTTCGTATAACTAGCAACTAAATTCGATTTCAGACAAACAGAAATTCCAGTATGCAACATTTTTAAGATTTACTTTTTATAGTGATAGGTAAAACCGATTTTTTAATTTTCAGTTAAATAGTTTAATTGAAATTATTTATTTTTATAGAATTTCACAACACATTTTAGCCTATGATTTCTGGGTGAAAATCAAAAGAGCTAGTCTCAATGTTAATATTTCTATAAATGAAAAAAAAACATTTTTCCGATATTTATAAATGAATAAATATCATAAACGTAAAAAATATCCATTGAATTGAACATCAATAATATCCAACATTGAACCGTTTCATTATCATGATTATTTTTTATCTCAATGAATTTGTATGGATGAGGGATCGAGTATATTTTTCGTCACGTATGTAGTGTATTTTTGCCGGATGATTATACGGGTTGTTAAGAGAATATTTATGGAAAGCATAACGAACAATCAGTACAATATTCTACCTATTGTATAATATGTGTTTTCCTGAATACTGCAAAGTGTTTTCCTCACTTAACGATAAATATGAATTCGGAAATATTGTAAAAGAATTAAGAATATACGAGTTAATAAATTCGGTGAATTATTCACAAAGCGTTCGAAATATTATAAATTCATCCGAATAGAGATTCGAAAATAATTATTGTTTTTCGATTCTAGGAATATTGTTCGCTTCATGTCATATTTCAATTTATGATGAATTGAATAAAAATAGAATAATCTCATATAACAAAATTAGAAATTTATTTTCCGAAATATTTTCCGACAGCAACAAAACACACATTCCAAATAAAATGACGATAACAATAAAACAAAACGACAACTTCATAGAGAACCTCAAATATCAACAGCCTTTTATGAAGGAGCGAAATAAAATAAAAACAAGCCCGAAAACAATTTAGCAAATCCAAAAATACTTTGTACCCCTATGCGATGATAACGTCGAATATAATATTTGAAACGACTCTTTTAACAAATCGTCAGATAAAAGCTATTTTCGCACACGACCATATAAGGCCACGTTCACACACGACTATACCAGATGAGTGTTAAAAGATAGAAAAACAAAACCATGTAATAATGAGACTTTAAAGTGAAATTAAATATAATAATTCAGCGTTTCTTTTACTACAAGTTACAACCCTAAATAGAGTCGCGACTATAAGTGATAAGCAACTAGCGATTGAAAGATCGGGCTTATAATTTAAACAAAAATTCAAAAACTCACCCAAAATTCTGCTAATCTGTAAAATCACACGTTGCCATGTATGTACACAATTTTAAATTAACAACATTATTATTACAACGACAAACATAACAACGTTATGTTTATTCTATTTTTATTATTGTATTCGATTTTTAATCAGTTGATAAGAGTCAATTGACGCGACCGGCCGTTCAATTAGTTGTCATACAAAATTTTAACAAAAATATCGAGTGAAAATATTATTTATTTTTCAATTAGGAAAGTGTAAGAATGAAACAAGAAAAAACCTTCATCATTACAGCATACAAGGTAGGATTTTATATAATTTTTAAAACACTGCTTTATTTACCGAGAACACGATTTTGTTATTATGAGATTCACTTTGATCAAGAAATTAATTTTGACTTAATTCGAAAAACGCGTGGAATTCGAAAACGACGCGTCTTTATTCGAAAGATCAATGACTGTTACTGAATTGATGTTTAGTTAATTTCACAACAATAATTTAAGTGGTGAAATACATAATTGCTCCGATTATCATCGATAGTGTGTTATGTGTATGCGTTCTATCCGGTAGCCGGAACACGATTTGTGATAATTATTTTTTTATAGTTATAAACATTTTATTTATATCGATCGTGTTTCTAAAAATACGTAAAACACCTTTATAAATTTTATACATTTATCGTTTAATATAATATTTTATGTCCATTATCATCACAGGAAGTAAAAGTTATTCTCAATATATCTAAAAATCGTCACAATTACACATACTAACAATGTATTTTTTTAGTAAAATTACATTTTTGAATTGATTAAATAAACAATATGACTTCTAAACTCGAGCTGCAGGTAAGAATTTCTCATTATATCTAGAATATTTTACAATCTAACCACATTAAAAATTATATGAGCAAACGAAACAAATCGATCAATTTAACGTAAACGACGAAACGATCACTCGGCTCGATAAAAACGAAACTGTTTCGACGAAAACGAAACACACGGAAATTCCATACATATACGAGACCGGAGTTAATCGAAAACCGGGCGAGATTTCCATAACAACCGGGCGACAAACCGCGCATAACGCAATAAGAGTGCACACGCGCCCCAGTTTGAATGTGACGAAATTAGCATAAAAAATCGCGGGAAAAGGGCGACCGAAAAGAAAATTCGTAATGCGAAAAGGCGGCCGGGGTCGGGAAAAAAGCGCGGAGGCGGCGCCGGAAAGAAAATTGAAAATTGCGACAAGATGATATATCTGCGACCGGAAAATTTGCATGGGCGAAATTTCATCACGCCATTTCGTCCGGAATCCGCGATTATTACGGGGAAAAACGCAGGATGTGGCCGCAGGGTTTGAGAACGGCTATAAGGGATGTTCCCTTATGGAGAACATGTTTCGACTCACTATATAAATGTATGATTTTTCATTTTCCATTAACTCTTTATGACTGTTAGCTATCTTCATTTGACATTCAAATTAAATTATATACCTAAATAACTTTCTATATTGTGACATTATCAGTTTTTTTCATTGCATCATAGTAGTATTAGCAGCTTGAACATTCAAAACAACTTAAAATTTGAGTCGAATTGTGAATGTAAAGATTGAATTCAATCATGATCATTTTCACATTGAAATCTTTTAACGATGTTAAAAATTATTTTTACTTAATATTGAAAAAAATATTTGATGACTGAAAAGGCCAAGGGGTACAAGTAACTTTACGGTGATTTCGAGAAAAGTGAGTTCAAAGTTGACCACGTATTAGGAGCATGTGGAGTGATTTGATGATATATCTCGGCACACGTTCCGAATTCGTTTATATCCTTTTGCCACCAAATAAATGAGCGTGCATAGAAGCAATTCCTGTGCATAATTCAAATTCCAATTGTACCCCTCGGCCTTTTCGATCGTCATTTTAGATCTGTTAATTCAAAACAACTTTCGATAGACTAATTCATGGTCGATTTATTAAATTGAAATTTTACCTGAAAAGTTAAACTGAAAAATAATTTCCGAAAATATTACACTCTCGATGTGATTTAGTCTGAATGCATTCATCTACATTTTTCCGTTTTTATTCATTGAAATATCCGAGAATACGTACGCGTGTAAAAAAAAGCGAGAATACCAAGGCGAGGGAGCGTAGAGAGCAAGAGAGAGTGGAACAACTCAAGAAAATCTGACGCGTGAGAGGAATAATGGGCGCTAAACACACTCCCGAGTCTAGTTGTTATTCAAACCTCATATACATTCAATATAACCAATTTGCGTTTTTTTTTTCATCACATATTTCAACATTAAATTCGTCTCACACTTCGCGAATATGGGCGTACCTTTATTGGTTCGCCGCCTCGTTTCTTTGCCATTTCTTTCCGGAAAACTCTCTGCTTCCTATGTATGGCGAATATGAATAACTTAATTTATGCCCTATACGAGCACTATTTTTATCTTTTTCGAATTTATTGATTTTAATTTGAATGAATATATAATAAACGTGTATAAAATTACTTTTTTCAATGCAATTGAAAGATAAATTCAAGTTTTATTCGAAGCAAGCGTAATCGTTTTGCCATCAGTGAATATTAAAAATGATTTAATAATGCCTACGTTTAATATAACTCGGAAGCATAATTGAATGTACATACAATCTACTCAAAATTTCATATTAATATTGGAAAAAAAAAGTCAATAAAGCTCTTTTATTCTTCTTTAAAAACCTAAGGGTCGTCTTTTCAATTGTTAGCTAATAATTAATTGATTCAATGCTGCTATTGTATCTGTAGAAATTAAAGGTAAATCGAACGAACGAAATGCTATTTAATGATAGAAATATTGTAAATCATACAATATTTTGGTGTTAATAAAGATTTTCCATTTCGAAAAAAATTTTTCAAACAACGGATTAAAACATTTTATACTAATATATAGGTAATATCATTTAAAAAAAAATATTTGAATTGAAATCTAAAATCTCTTTCATAATAAAGTATGTAAATTAAATTGTGTTTTGAAAATAAACAATTCGAGATAATCAAGCAATATTTACAATCCAAAAAAATTACATTAACACTCAAATTAAATCAACAACGAAATTCCAAAATCAAGCCTTAATTTTCAACAGCCTCGATTTTCCGCGCAGAATTCTAACCGACCGCTGTTTACGCTAACACTAACCAACGTCAACCCCACGAAGCTACATACACCTCGCACGCAAAATACACAAAAACAAACATACAAATATACATACATACATCTATATGTAGATGCCCAAAACGAATAATACAAAACGGAGGCGTTATACAAACGAGGCGTTCATTAGGCGTCCGAGGGCGGCGACAAATCACGACACCCGCGGACCGTGAAAAAGCGGGCGGCGAAAAACCGACCCGAACCGCCCACTTTTCAACCAAATCTCGGCTATATGTCTACATCGGTCAGTACATGAAAATGGCCAAGAATTATACCGAGGGTTGAAGGTTTTTTCCTGTTTTAGATTTTATTTGAAAAAATATTTTTTTCGCCTCAGAAATAGTGCTCAATAAAAGTTGATACTCGTATTTGAACCGATATGATTGTGTATTTCAAATGTGATTCTAATTTAATTAATGTAATTATTTTTTTATGTGTTCGACCGACTCATTACATAATAAGATAAAATGTATGAATTCTACAAATGATATAACATTTTCAAATGTGTATAAACAACATACTAATCGTAAATGAAAACCATTCGTACGCGTTAAAAAAACTGTTTTTTCTGAAGTATTAGAAGATTTCATTTGAACACAAACTAACTAGACTACTGTTATTTCTTATTCAATATACATTAAGTGCGTTTAAACTAATTTTTAGAGAATATAAAAAAAATCATATATTGATTAATAAGCAAAATCATCTCACATCGTTTCGAATAAATACTCGATAATATACAAATATAGGAAATTGATTAAATCATATAAATTTTCAAATATCGATTCAATATCATTAAATATTCGGAATAAAAGATATTCGATATTTGAATGCACTTAAATTTTTTTCAAATTATATCGATAACCGTTAAACAAAAAAATCACCTACTTGAAACTCGGCGAATCTGCCAAATCCCTCGTTGCTTTGCAGTTGTATTGTAAAATTCCACAAAATGCATTTGCGGAATTTGATAAATTGTGTTGATTTTGCGTAGAAACACTGAAACACTTTTTTATTATCACATTTTCACTGCATTTCTATACACATCACTTTTGCTCTGCTTTAAATTATATAAAACACTCACAAGTTTATTTTATTCCACGCCGATTATATGTATTTATCATTCGATATTATTATATTATATGCAATTTATCATGAATATTGAAATGAAATCTAACTGTGAAATGAAAAATTTTGAAACAGAGAAAAAAATTAACGGTCACACGTGTAATCGAAATCGCGAACTGAAAAAATAAATGAAATCACGCAAATATAATTTCAAATTATTTTCAAAAAGTTTAAATAATATTAAATCATTATTTCGATTCATTTGTCAATACGCAAATTACTGAAAAATTACATTGTTGAACAAACGCATAGAAATTTAATCTGATTTCATTTCTATATAATAAATATAATAAAGCTATTCAATCTGGGTTTCTGTACGGCACAACACTCCGATACTGTGACAATTTCAAACAATTTCAAAACGAATTCTCTTACGAAAACGCGGTTTCACGGTGGGCAGTGTGATCGAGAACTGTCACACCACGTTTGACAGTTGAGCGTGAAATTCTTAACCAACTCGGATTGACTCTTATTGTTGACATAAAACGGTCACTTTTTGCACAAATGGTATTTATCGAAATCACATATTACGATTTCGACCCTTACGGTTGATGTGATACGATCTATAATATTGATGCATTAATTACGTCCGAATAACTCAGCGCGTCATTAGACCGCGTATTGCCAACTGATTAACAAATTACGGTGCAAGTTTACGCTAGCTCTACACTACAAAAATACTTTCAATTATAATAATGTTTTTTTGAGTATGAATTGAGTTTTTTAATAGATTTATCTCTATTAATTTAACATTGCTTATTTATATGTGTATTATTAAAACAATTTCGATGAATATTTTGATTCATTACACATTCACATAACGATCGAAAAGGCTAAGTGGTACAAGTGATGCTTTTGCCGAAATTGAGATATGCACAGTAATCGCTTCTATGCACACTCATTTATTTGATGGCAAAAGGATATATTTTGAATTAGTTAAATATATCGACTGTCAAATTTCACAGAAAAAAGCTGATAAGGTGCTTAATATAATAGCTTAACATATGATTTAAAGATTAGTTCTCAATATTTCGAATTAAATTAGCAGTACTCGCTTCACAGTTATGATTGAAGGAATAATTGACGATTGAAGAGGCCAAGGGGTACAAGTGACATTTTTGCCGAAATTGTGCTATGCTCAGGAATCGCTTCTATGTACGCTCATTTATTTGGTGGCAAAAGGATATAAACGAATTCGGAACGTGTGCCAAGATATATCATCAAATCAGTCAACCTCCTCCTAATAGATTTAAGTAGCGCAAAATTACTTGTACCCCTTGGCCTTTTCAGTCCTTATATCATATTTTCTCAAAAAAAAAAAAACGAAAAAACACCCCTAGAACATTTTTCGCATCCGAAATCAATAACCAAAACCGAATCCCATTCTCAAGAAAACAGGTTAACTACACGAATCGAACCGATCCCAGCGCCGAAAAAAAACCTCTAAAATTCCCGAAATTTTTCCTCGAAAACTCATAATACCCACTTTCGACTCAGGTTTCATTCGAAAACCGAGCGGCTCAATAAGTCCAGCGGGCTTTGTGCGCCCTGATTGCATTACGTACGCAGCGGGACAGTGCGGCCGCTTTTTCGCAACGGGACGGGACAGAGCGCGTCCCGGGGTGGGACGCAGTTCGACCCACGGGCTGGGACGCGGGATTGGGACGCGGGACTGGGACGCGGGACTGGGACGCGGGACTGGGACGCGGGACTGGGACGCGGGACTGGGACGCGGGACTGGGACGCGGGACTGGGACGGGACAGAGTGGCATGGGTTGAGTTCTGTGGGGGAACGGGACGGCTTCCGGATCGGTGAGTCTTCCGGTTGAAATGCGATTTGACTTTCGGCTGTGCGTCGTCGCGACGAATGCGATATTTTGATGCTTTCTTTGTAAATATTTTTTATGCTCGTATGTATGACGCGTGCGTGTGTGTTTTTTTTTTCATCGTTCGATGTTTGCGCTGTTCGGATGTGTTTTTTGATTTTTGTGTGTGTGTGTTTTTTTTTTTTTGGCGTTTTTTGGGTCGGTGATTTTTCGACTGTGTGATGTGAGCTTTGAAATATGCCGCGATAAAGTCGAGAGAGTGGGTTCTGTGTTTTTCGTTTTTGTTTCGTAATGAACTCGATTGTGGAAAGGAAAACTGTATTTTGTGAATACGATCTGGGAAATTTTCGTTTTATTAAATTCAAAAAACAATAATAAATTTTATATTATATATTTAACAATTTCATTTTTTTTCTACAATTTTTTGGACGCTTACTTAACTTCCTTTGCTTTGTATGTATATATTATTATCAGTGAGTAAATAGAAAAATAAAAAAATATTAAAAAAAAAAGTAAAATACCCACGGTTTTGTCCTCATCGATAAACTGTCCAGTATGTATTGTTCTTCGTCTCATGTGCTATATTTGTATATCAATCTAACTTGCTCCATCTATCAATTGCATGTCTACAAGATTTCACCCAATTGACATTCAAAAATCGTCCTTTTTGTTGAAAGAACATTTTGTTTTGTTTTAAAAAACGTCAATATTATGTAAATCCAATCCGTTTCTCCCTCAGTTGATATTATTGTAAAAACAAACGATAACGTCAACTAAACCCTCAAATATCTCAAAACTAATTAAGCGATATTTACAAAGACACTTTCCAAAATCAACCGCCTAAGCATCGAAGACATCCGCCAAATTCGACCACCCTAAAATCCCCGTCGAAACAACAACACCCCAAACTCGAACACGGTCCAAAAAGCGGGCAGCAAAACCAACAACCAACAACCCTCGACTCTGCAGAGTTGCGACACACTCGGCCGCGAACGGGTTAACTCTGCGAGTTTTTTCCATATTTTTTTCCCCCGAAGTTCTCGGCGGTATAAAGTTTTTATGGCGTGTGTCGAGCCGGCCGTAAAAGCGAGGCCTTCCCCTTCGGAGAGGAAGGCTTCGAGGAGGAAGGCCTCGAGGAGGAAGGCTTCGAGGAGGAAGGCTTCGAAGGACGATGTTTCACCTCGACGGGGATGGAGGCCCTAACGACCTGCAAATGTGCCCGCGTAATTTATGTCCGCCAAACTTGACTGTTCGAGTGGATAATACATTTCTTCGCGCAGAAGCACGATATTTATTGCCCACCCGCGTCTACGGCGCGTCCGTCCGTCCGTGCGGAGGCTGCGACGCCTCGGAGAACGTGTGTAATTGGGTGGATAAGGCCGTTCGAGCTGAGGATTCTGTGGTCTCTCTTGTGTGGTGGGTGTTTTGATGTTGTTGTTGTTGTTGTTGTTTGGATGGTTGTGGTGTTCGAGATGGATTTGATTAAGATTTTCTTTTTCGTCTGTGGGTTCGCTAGATGAGTTGTTATGTCTATGGGTGAGTCCGGAATTCAAGTATAGAAAAAAATTAAGTCCATCGTTTTATTTCAATTTACATTACTATAAACTATCGTATTATATTTAAAATTTTGCAAAAATGAAAGAATTATTTCAATTTTTTTTTGTTTTCAATTATCTACGTAACGAATTCAAATCAATACGGTACAAACGAATAACTAATTTCAAAGCATTACAGCATAATTTTCAATCGTATATTTTTGATTAATTAACGATATCAATAGTCAAATTTTACAGAAAAAAAGCTAATAAGTTGCTTAATATATTAGCTTAACTAATGATATAAAGAATAAGTCTCAATATTTCAAATAAAAAAAAGCAGTATTCGCTTCAAAGTTATGATTGAAGGAATAATTGTGGTTTCGATATGGGATTGGTTCAAAGTTTCTTTATTTTTTTGTATAATGTGAATTGTTGATATACATATGTTATAAGGCTGTTGAATTATTGAATTGATTTGTTTTATATTAAGTCTTATTGAATTTGCATACTCGTATTAGATATATTAAAAATATCAATGCGTTGATAAATATTAAATTAGTATTTTTAATAGTCAAAACATCGTTATATTAAAATAAAATGATGTGTTTTTTTATAAACAAAAAATACTTATAATATTTAATGATCATTTCCTTACATTCTAGATTTCATTTTTTCGCATTTTTTATGGTAATGAATACAAAGTTCTCTGAAAAGCGAACGTACTTCAGAGAAGCTTTTACCGGTGAAATTAAAATCGTGTACTTGTGTACATATTTTAATTCAATATTCAGTTTATTTTCATTCTGCAAAAATTGAAATGTGAAAATTTTATTGAAGTAGCTTATTTTTAATATGATTCAAATAAATATGCATTAATAACCAATTCCGTTGTTTACTTTATATCTAACATGTTTATTTGCTGTCACTTATATATTCATTTTTAATTTGATTATTTTTTATCAAGTTTTATATGTGTATGTATATTTGTAGTTTTATGCTTTTTATATGAGTGAGTCTCTTCATAAACCGATTATGTAAATGATGTACACGTAAACGTTAGAAACAACTCGATTCAAAGCTACTTATAAATGCAAGAAGAGACTTGTTGCGCGATGCACATTGTGCATACTCATTAAAAAAAGATCGAAATTCAAACATTTATACGCAGATGGTTCTCTTGAGCTTCCAAGCTAAATATAGTTTCTCAATAAGGATTAACTGTAAACGTAGTAGAATTTGTGTAAATATAATATTTCAAGTTATAGTATACTTTGATGAAATGAAAATTCGATTCGTGTCACCTTGTGACGTGGGTTGGCTGAAATTACAAAGGAAAATCGCACTATGATTTGTCACGTAGATTGAAATATTGATAATTACAACTTTAGTCATCTCAGAATATAAATTATATGAATAAATTATATTTTTTCTTATATATTATACAAATTCGGCTTGAGTTTTTACATTGTTAAAAATTCAAAATTTTGTCATTCGAACATTTTACTCAAATATGTATAATTGATGTTCAAAAAGAGCCTTTAAATGATAAACTGAACAGCGATAAGGGTTTTGAAATATCGACACATTTCGCACGAAAACGAACAATCCTCGATAATTGCACAACATATGAAACCATCGACACAAAAACAACAACACACGAACTCGATTAACCAAATCAGCGAATACGACCATCTCACGCATTATTATAATACATCGACTGTGTTTCCTACGACGAAAATCGTTACGTGTAACTCGCACGTCTTTGTTTTCCACCTGAGGATACATTCGCCCTTTGATATCGACGAAATCGAATGAAAATCGACGGTCCTTTGTGAACTATTAACGCGCGGAACATATCGAATGACGTTTCAGCAGCTTTGTTAAGATTCGTCGAGTGCACCTGAGTCGCGTAACACAAAAGGAGTACGTATCGGTTTTCTATGAAGTGATCGCTTACAAGCGAGGCGAACACGTAAAATATCTTATTTCGACAATAAGGATAGCTCTCCCTCCATATAAAGGATTTTCAATCCGCGCCGTTCCCCTCCTCTTTTGTATTACGCGCGCTCACAACACCGCGAACAATCGAGTTACAATTGTATTGTGTTGCCGACGCTCTGGGTACATAAATCCGTCGGTGTGTATTGAAAAAACTATTAATAGATGATTGATATTTGGCGCTTTTTGCGTACGTTTTTAAAATTCGCATCGCACGCTTTTGAATGGCGCTAAATTGTAAAGAATCGCGTGCGCGTTTCGATCGCGCGCATTTCCATATTAGATTTACTTTTTCAGCGCGTAATCAAGGGGCAAATGCGATTTTCGGATGGATTGTGATGATGTGCGAATTTTCAGCGTATTCAACGTGTTTCATTCCCGTAGTTGGGCCGAAAGCGAATGATAATAATAATAAATTTGGCCAAATCGCGTGCGGTTTTATTATTTGAATTTTATCGCGTCGTTTCATGTGTTGTTATGGCGTTTTCGTCGAATTAATCCGATTTGCGTCAGCTCTGGATTCGATTAGGCAGTCTGCTTTTTATTTGTCAGCAATGAAATCTTATTAAGAGCAACCTTTTACGCCTAAGTATCGTTGATAGTTTCAGACTTTTCAGACGATGTTAATTAACTTAACAAACAAATCCGAACACCTTAAAATCTTCGCTATCCCATTAGTCCGAGCTTTTATTTGCGCAGTCCTTCAAAAATTCTTATTTACAATCTCAAACACTTTAAAACTAATCACATTAAAACATCAACTTCTAATAATGTTGCCAACATTGAGATAACATTCTCGACATTAAATCGAATCAAACGAATTTTATTTATGTAGCTACCAACGACTATCAAAACCACATTGCTCACATGTAGAATTCTATCTCAACACAACAAAAACGACAACCTTGAACCACACACCCCTTAACAAGAAACAAATCCTATTTGCCGAGTTAGATCCATCCTCTCAGCGAAGCACTAACTTTCGCGGCAAACAAATTACAGCGAAACTCGCAGCAGTCTCTTCACCTTCCAGCTGAAAAAAGGGAACTCCTCACCATCACCACCACCTCCAGCACACATCATCACCCCGAGGATCTCCTCGTATCTAGCGTTTTTTTGCCGAGGGATTGACAAGCGACGGAAGCACCCTCACTTGATAAGGGTCGACCGAGAGGACCCGCCTTCTGTTGCCTTCTGTCCTCCACCACACTTCGGCCCAGGACTCGGAGGAAGCCGTGGAAATGGATCAGGTCGCCGATCGTGATAAATAGCCCATAAATACTCGTCTGTCGTCTGAGCTTATTGAATGCGTCGAAATGCACCCACCCCTAACATTTGGGGGGCGAACGTTACATATTATGTATGTGTTCCGAAAGGTGTTCTTTGTTCGTTGGATTTATGTCTAATCAGTTGGAAAATGTTGTATTCAGACGCTAGTATTATTTCAGATGAAGGGTTCGCCTCGATTCGGTTTTGTGTTTATCAAGTGTCCGATGTGTGTATCTGGGATTATGTATTAAAATCGTATTAATCAATTATGTTAAATTATTTATTGTTGAAATATGATGTACATTATGTGTATTAAATATAAATGTCTTTCAATTTTGAAGATTATAAATAGTTATTTTGGCTCAGCACACAGCACACTTTAATCCATTTTATGAACTTTCTAGAAACAATCAAAATGTACACACATATATGAATTTCAAACAAAACAATTACACTATAAAATTAATTATTGTAAAGGTTTAGCTACTCACCTCAGAATTATTTCAGAATTCGGATTCCTTGATAAGAGACTGAACTTCTTTGTAGAATAGGATATAGCTAATTGTGATCGCAGTCGATACCATTATTACTAAACACAAATATTTTATGACCATTTTAGCGATCTGAATAAAACAATGATAGTCAACAAATGAATATGAATGTTCTTGAATGATTTGCTATTAATTGTGAGAGCAATCAAAATATCATACAATTTAATGCAACAATACTTAGCAATTTATACCTACAAATACTTACATATGTATATGTAAATGTAATACACTAATTGGTATAATTGTTAATTGTGTGTGTTTTAAATTATAGATCATAGTGAAATAAAAGATAAATTTATGTATTGCATATTATTTTATTGATTGAAATATTATTGACATTGAATTAAAAATTTGAAAAAATATTATTAATGTGAATTGAAACATAAAATATAAAATGAAGATTATTATAAAATCAAAAGGAATTATTAATTATTAGTCACATTATCAAAATTTTCTAGAAAGGATAATATTTATGAGAACTCCAATCAGATGAATTGTAAGTTCGATAATTTGTATTAAAATTGCTTATTGTTTCTATTTCGTCAGAAGTTAAAGAAAAGTCAAATACGTTAAAATTGTTTACAATGTGTGTCGCATTAGTAGATCGAGGAATAGGCACCACTCCTCTGTCGATCTGTAAAATAAGTGTAATAATGAATACCTAAAATAAGTCGGTACCTAAATATTTAAAAATGAAAAAATATTACCAAATATCGCAGAACGACTTGAACGGTGTCCTTATTATATTTCTCTGCTATATCTTTCAATATAGGATTGTCAATGTGAGGTTCAGGAGATCCTTCTACACTTTTCGATTTTGGTATGGAACCCAAAGGAGAATATGCCATAACAGTAATTTTGTTTTCTTTGCAGTATTTTATAAGTTTATCTTGAATCAAATTTGGATTTACCTAAAATAAATCATAGTTTCAATTATGTTTTTTTTTTTGCTAAAAAGTAATTGTTTTTATTAATTACCTCGACTTGGTTAACTACTGGTTGTATTATAGACATATTCAAAACTCTGTCAATTTGTTCTTCGTTAAAATTAGAAAGACCAATAGATTTCGACAAACCTAGATTGACACATTCCTCCATTCCTCGCCATGTATCCAAATAATCAGTTTCTCCTAAAGTTCCATTTTCCTACGAATCATTAAAGTTTTATGAAAAAAATGTTTCTTATTATACATGCAACAATTGGATAATTTTCAATACTCTTGAATTCATTATAAGTACTTACAAATTGTTCAAATGGCCAATGAATCAAGAAAAGATCCACGTAAGCAAGTCCAAGTCTTTTCAACGATTCTTGAAGTCCCGGGACCACTAACGTTTTAATATGCTTATCGTTTCCTAACTGTAACACAATACGTATTTATTCACATGTCAATATATAAATATTAAATAAATTTAAATTCATACTTTAGTAACAACAAATATGTCGTTTCTTTTGATGGTACCATCTGCTATTTTATTTTGAATAGCTTGACCAACGAATTGTTCATTTTTATAATACTCAGCAGTGTCAAACAATCTGTATCCAGCATCTATAGCAAGCAGTTTCTACTGCAGCACGGACCAACTTTCCTTCTGGATCTATATCCTTTTAAATAAAAAAAATACACGTTGATTTCAAAAATTGAAAAAAAATAATGATATTTGAATTTATCTAACCTGACTGGTGCCCAATCCGAATGGTGGTATTAATTTTCCATCTTTCAAAGTGATCTTCCTGTAAGATGTTGAATTCTATACGGTATTAAAGTTGTATTAATAACTAACGAAATTAATCATTATCGTATATACATATATGAACTTAATATATGTAAATAAAAAGAAGTGAGAACTTACAGCAAACACATAAGTTATTAAAAAAATAAGTTTTATAGATTTGATGACCATTCTTGACGATTTTGCAAATATTTCACAAAAAATGTAAGAAAAAAATAATTTAAATAATTTAAAATGTATTAAAAAAATGACAAAAAAATATTAATATTTATTAAAATAAAATATCAATAATAATAAAGAAAAACCATAACATTTTTAGTAAATCAGTGAATTTATATAGTTGACACACGACCAAATTATATTTGAACTTTAAACAAATTGAATTCTCAGAAACGAAAATACTAATACACTACACTAATTACATATTATACAGTCGCGGTAAAAAAAATGAAACGCACTTAAATGTTAATATGCAAATACAAAATCTGATTTTCAATTTTAGTTTCCGCAATTGAACATCTGAAAAGACAATTTCATCATTTCGGTAAGGAATGATCCTAACAAAAACCTTTAGAAGCTACCAAGTTAAAATTTGCTTCATAGACTTATTGAGTTAGATTTGAATTTGTTCACCCCAACATTCAAGTTAAAGTTGAAGTCGAGTAAAAGATGAACCACGGGCTGCAAAAAGATTAAAATTTTGGAGAAAGTATGAAATTTTAAGCTGCATGTAAATCCCTTTAAACAAATCTTCAACTCGTGGGATTTTGGGCTGAGCTTTAAATTTAATTTATCCAACAGTCATTTTTTTATAATTTATCCAAACTTTCATAAATCGTAAAAATATTTCGAGTATATTTTTTTTGCGACCACTGTACTCGTACATTAATCATCACATGACATCAATAATCGTGACAATTAAATTTCAATCGAAATACAGTAATTCCTCCAACTATGAACTATCAAAACAAGCGCGGAACATACACAAACATTACAATACACATTCATCTCTATTCCTATAATTTTTGACAGTTCACATTCGTAAAAATAAATGAATAAAACTCCACCATTCCTCAAACTAAACAATCCCACATACATAAAAAAAAAAAATAAACTCGAACAGCTTCGAGGAAAACTCTCGAAACCGAAAAACGTACGAAGTTCGAAATTAAACGGCGGCCACTCGAAAAACGAAAAACGACCCAGAACCGGAGCCGGGCAAAAAGCGAGGAGGAGAGGAGAAGAGAAGCCTCCTCACACCCTCGCAGCCCAAGGGGTATAAATCATTTTCGCTGAATAAAAGTGGTCGCAGCGCCGGGCCGTTCCGGTGTTTTTGCGGAGCCACCTTCCGGCACTCGGAGGTGTAGCGTTTCCGGTTTCCGGATCCGCGTTGCCCGATAACGCCGAGGCTTTGTTCCCCTTTTTCTGGTCGGGGTTTTCCTTTTTTTTTTCAAGGGGTGTGTGTGTGTATTTTCGCGCTTCGAACGGGTGTTGAAGGTGTCGTCGGTGCGGTCTTTTGTCGGGTTTCGGTTCGGGTTTTTATTTGAGGAATTTCGTTGAAATGATTGAAGATTTGTTCGGCTAAGATTTAAATCGTTTAAGGAATGTTTTTTTCGCTGCCTTAGTTGACTAAATTGAGAGTTACGGTCAGTTTTATGTTAAAAATTCATCTAATCGTCTTTACATTTGTTAAACTCAATGTAAAAAAATCAATACGTACTTTATTTAAGTGAAATTATCGGTCATGAATCTGAATCGTTTTAATTTTTGTCGAATATGTATATTGCAGTTAGTCAGATAAATACTCATAAAATATATTACTGTAAATCCATTATTTTCAAATAATGATACTGATAATGTAGAGCAATTTGTGTAATTGATATGCACTCCGACATAATCGGTAATAATTATCATCAGACAATTTCTGTATCTGTTTAATGAATTGTGAATGTAATTTTAAACTAAATGCTAAATATAACAGTATATCGATAATAATTACCATTGAGTTATTTAAATAAAGAATAGTATAAATATAAATAAAATAAATCATCTTAAGCATTAAAAAAAAATACAGAATATTTTCAATTGTTTTGTCATCGGGTTTATCAAAGCTTTCACAATGAAACATATAATATTCAAGGAAAATATTTATTTCAAAAACAAATATCATTTTCCCCAAAAATCACAAGTACCTACTCTTTCTCAGAAACGCTATTCACCCTCTAACACAACCCAGCGATCACGCCTTATACGTATACCTAAAACAACTTTATTTTATTTTCATTCCACGAAAAAAAAAATCGAGAACGTAAAAACATCGAAAAATAGCTATTACTTCGGAAAGCATTTGCATCGTGTGTAAAAGGGAAAAAAAGTCACGAGCGTAACGAACGCGATTTAACATTCACCTCGGCCGGTGCTACACTCGCCTGCAGCTCGCTCGAAACTCGCACAAAGCGTTTGATTTACACTTTTTAATATTCTCAAAAGTCCAAACCTTCGGGAGAGCTTTAGCTTGAGACCTTGGTGAGCGAGCCTCGTCGTAAATTCAGCCACCATCCGACTCCAACCCCTAGAATTTTCGACGAAAACTCAAAAAGAAATCGCAATAGTTCCACCGACGGCATTTTCCACTTTCGCGATTCTGAAATGTACCCGTTCACAAGTATATGCCATTTTCTGGTGTTCAAAACCAAAATTCTCATTATATCCAGGTTTTATACTCTCAAATTTAAAGTTTTTAAGATCCCGAAAATGAAACATTTTCGAATTAGCGTGAGTATCGAGAAAAGCAAAGTTTTCTTATTTTTAAATAAATGTATGTATTTTCATTATATTACATTTAGAATTCTATTTAATTAATGTAAAGTTTTGTGATTTGTTTGTTTAATACAATTAACACAAAGTACAATATTCTAAATCTGTAGTCTGATAGGAGTTTCTTTATTATGCATTGTTTAAATTTGTCAGAACTTTTAATAAATGTGAAATAGACAAATTGTAGTTTTCTATTTATTTGTCGAAATAATGTCATTATTTGCCCTCAATTTATTAAATTATAGTTTGTATAATCGAATCTTTAATATCGCAATAAATTCCTTTGTCATATTGAACGATTCGAAACTTTCAATCTAGATAAAAGAAACAAGCCATAATCCATTCTTGAATTGATTATCTTAAGTATTTCGCTTAAAATTCGATCCAAATGATTAAGATAAAATATTCACAATATAATTTATGTAAAATGAACTGTATCTGATTAACAATATATAACAAAAAATAAATACATATATAGAACAACTTCTTTTGAATCTGCACCCTATTTCACATATTTTCTAGTGCAGCAATTCTCGAAAAACACACAACGCTACACCGATTCGCAACACTCGTTACATTCACATCTCCATCTTCAAACAAATGATTGTATTATCCACAACAGCACTGCATTCAAAACGCATCAATGAATTCAGTTAAGTTAGTTCCACACAACTTCTGCAACACGTAAGCATCAACCTAAGCATAAACTCACAATTTTCGCTCATACTTCATTTAAAATTTATTCAATCACCAAAAACATCGCTCGAGCGAATTCGCCCCCTCGAACGTTTCAAGAAGCCGAACCTTAGCGAGCCCCTAGCACGCGAATAAGAGAGTTTATATATGATATTTTTCTACCTTTTTCCATAGACGTCCTTGCATTATTTACTGTTCGTTTATATATACGTTACGTTTGATTTCCGTTTGCGCTCGTGCGAGCGCGTGATTCAGTGCGTTCAGCTGGAAAAAAGTTAACGTGTGCTGCGCGAGCCCTTTGCTCGTTCGCCCTTTATGCATTTCGCTCTATTTTCGCATCTCTAAATCTTCGTGTGTTCTCCTTTTGCTCCTCTGTGCTCTTCTTTTGCTCCTCTGTGCTCGGGCTGTCGTCTCCTTGGCCTGCGAAGGAAAGGGCGACTGTTTCTCGGTTCGCTATGATGTGATTTCGAAACTCATCTTTAGTCAAATGTAGGAAATATTCCGTCATTTTATGTTTCTATTTGATTTCATATGACGACTGAAAATGCCAAGGAGTACAAGTGACTACAGTGATTTCGAGAAAAGTGCGTTTAAAGTTGACTATGTACCTACATGTATTAGGAGGAGGTCGAGTGATTTGATGATGTATTGAGGCACACGTTCCGAATTCGTTTATATCCTTTTGCCTCCAAATATATGAGCGTACATAGAAGCGATTCCTGTACGTAACTCAATTTAGGCATAAATTTCACTTGTACTCCTTGGTCTTTTCGTTCGTCAAATAATTTCTAGACTAGTGTTGTAATTGAGGTATGATACATAATAATTTGAAATACTTTAACTGTTGTTTTTATAAAAGAAAGTCAAGTGCACCTGTACTCTTTATTATCTAGATTGATCATTAAAAAAAAAATCTTTCTATACGATATACTAATTATATAATAGGTACACAATTATTATCAGGCCTTTCTATTTTCAATTCTGATATTATTGAATTCGTTCAAAAAATAGAATATCGATGAATTACAGGGTATAAGTAGCCCTTTGACGTAGCTTGCACAGCGAAATCCGCTTGTCTTTGAATCGCCGAAATTCTCGGAATAATCGCGAAAATTCCCCTCTGAAAATTTCGACCTCCGATTTATGTCGCGGACAATTTTCCCAGCTCCGTTTCCCCTTCGACTTAATTGAACTAGCTAATTGCTTATTGTCCGACAGGGTGCCTAATAACTCGACGTTTCACTCGTTTAAACAGAATTAACTATGGCACAATGGACAGGCAATTAACTGAGCACGTGTATTGGATATTCTAAGAAAGCGTTAATTGCGCCACCGAGTTACACAAGAAGCCGATCTCCTCGGATGCTGCTTCCGGACAAATGTACGTGGGACGCTCGTTATCCGCAAGCGATGGATAAACGCTCCTTGTTAATTTCGGTGAATGTGATTTTCTGGTTCTTGTCTCTCGAGGGTTGGGATGTGTTTTTTGGTGAATCGGGCACCGTTTGACCGGAGGGTATCGCTCGTTAATGACAACAGATCTTAAATATGTAATATTGTCTCGGACGATTTTATGTTTTTCGTTCATGGAAATGTTCAGTGTCCTTTGTCTTTGTATGACTCGTATTTTTTATTAATCTACGTCATAAATGAAATCTACTTATATGTTGCATAGTTAAAGCACTTAAATGTATAGTTTGTCTAGTTGAAGTGTATATTATCCATACATACATTTCATTGCTATGCCTCTATTGACTGTGTACGATTCTGAACTTTGACAGAATTTTCAACGAGATTGCCACACTAATTATTTTCTTCAGTAACTAAAGACTTAAAAAACTTAAGACGAAACTAGGCATATAATTTATTATATTTTAGCTTTTTGAAACGCCATCTTTACTTTTTGAAATAAAAAAAAAATTAGACCGGAATTAAAAAAATCGCATAATAATCCGAGGCATAAACATGCAATGTGAACTTTGATTGATTAAAGTATTCACTGATGCATGTTTTACTTAACACACATCTTCATTGTGTTATTAAGAACTCGTTTTTCTATCATAATTTAGCAATTAGAAATTTGTAGCTGATTCTATAGAATTGAAATTTTAATTAAACTAATAAATGATAGTTATAATATACAAGCTCTAATTCAAATCTAAAAAAAAAACATTCATAAACGACAAACAAATTTCGCGAACGACACAACAACAACAACACGATTCCGACAACACGCAAACATTAAATATTTTTCAATCGCGTCTACAAAAAGAAAAAATCCGAAAAATTCCAATATCAACACCCGAATAAATAACGACACAATTATTCCACAGTTACACGAACAAAAGCGACGCACTTACGTACCTTCGGCGGCGCGCGGAAATTACCACGGAAAACTCGGAAATTCAAATCCGCACCGCCGGAAAAAACATAAAAAACCCCGATTACAGAGAGGGGCGAACCCTAATCGGAATAATTTTCGTAATTTCGGTGGGTGGAAGGGTTTCGAAAATAAGGGATTCCGTGACGCTGCAGCCGTCGGCCGCATTAGGAGTCGCGATAATTAAGCGATACAGGTGGAGCGGCCGCGTGACGCAGGCCACGCTTTCGGGATTATGTAGTTGTGTACTTAAACCGGTTTTGCACCGACTTTTTATTGCAGGGTGTGCTTCGGCTCTCGAATTTTCATATTGGGGAAAATTCGGTCGGAAAAGTTCGCCGCAAGGTCGGAAAATTCGAGGAAAAGCCGCGCCTGATCGATGGGGGGTTTCATCGCGCGTTTTTTATGTTTATCGGTCGTTATCAATCAAATTGTTTATTTTACTCGTCTCGATTGATATGTGGTTTATTATTTTTCATTCGCGTTAACTGCGAGCGCTTTTCAATCAAAACGTCGAGAAGAGTGCGACGGTGATGAAATTTATTTCATAACGTATTTCGGTTCGGTGGGCTGTTCTAATTTTTTAAATTACAATTTTGTTCTTGTTCTCGGAATGTAAGCATAATTAAAATGCCGCATGTATGGAAAACAAACATTAACGAAATAATTTCGCTCGAGGCGTTCCAATTTTTTCCGCAGAGCACTCTTCGAATAGAGCAACCGTGAAACGCGCTCACACTAAAAATGTCGCTAAAAGCACATATCAACGAACCAATATAAAGCAAACACAAACGAATCATCAGCAAACAAACATTCGCCCGTCAAGCATCAATTTATACTTATAAATCATTAACGACAACCGCCGGAACGACAACCCACAACACTTGACCCAATTCCCCGACCGGCGGTCCTCGAGTGCCACTTACTTACTACCATCCCCTCGTCTCGAAAACATCAACTTTTATACCGAACGTGCATAATGTCTATTAATATTATATTTCCGACACGAAACGAGTTCAGACGGCGAGTCAGACTCGGGCAGTTAAAACTATGGCAGATGTTCGTCACTTTAACGGTGCAACAGACTTCCGAGCACTTTCCGAATAATCGCAAGCTTAACGACACCCTGCATACGGCCAACAAAGAACTTAATACCCCCGTGCTAATAAACTTCGTATATATTCAACGAGTTTATAAGAAACTCGCTAGACTCCACCGTTTAGCCCTTTGAGCCGAGTTATCTCAATTTGCTCGTGCAAACAACACATGCAGCGTCGTTCAGTTTCGAAAACCTACATTCATTATTAAGAAATTGTATCGCTTTTTGGGACTGGTTTGCCTATTTATGGGATAAGTTGCAACTCTGTGACGGCTTTGGTGATTTTTGAATAATTAATTTAAATATGCTAAAGGTTCGGAAACGTATCGTGAATTAACAATGCAAGAGAGACCGCAATCTCGTCCGGCCGCGTGACGGATTCGCAAATTATTCACAAAAGGCTTTCGAGGATGGGTGCTCAACAAGCCCTTTCGATAAATGTACAATTTTCCAATATTCCCTATGGCTTCTATAAATTGCCATCAAGTATTCATCGGTTCGTTCCATGTTTTCGCCTTTAATGGCGCTTTTGTGACCCGCATTTATGTATTTGTTTGGAATTTTATCGACGAAATTATCTCCTAATAACGCTTTGAGTATTATGAAACGTGACCGTTTGTTTTTTTTTTCTTTCTTAACAAGACATTTTCTAGTATTTGAACATAGTTTTCTTGCTAAAGAAAACATATTTTTTCGTTAGTTTTTGTTGATCAATGTAGAAATCGTTTAACAAAATGTAATAATGAACGAGTTTTTAAGAAATATACTCGAACTTTGACAATGATCTATGGTTATATTGTTAAATCAACAGCTAATCTGCATATATTATAATCACATTAAAACTTTTAACTATATCTCAATCGTATTCGTGAATGAATAAAAAAATGTGGGGCTATATTACTTATACAACCTGTTTTATTTCATTTCAAAAAATGTATTCTATTAACGAAAAACCCTACATAACTCAAAATTGTGATTGAAAATACTAGAATACAATTGATGACTGAAAAGGCCAAGAGGTACAAGTGATTTCGAGAAAAGCGCGTTCAAAATTGACCATGTACTTACATGTATTAGGGGGAGGTCGAATAATTTGATGATATATTTTAGCACACGTTCCGTATTCGTTTATGTCATTTTGCCACCAAATAAATGAGCGTGCATAGAAGCGATTCCTGTGTATAACTCAATTTTGGCAAAAATGTCACATGTACCCCTCGGCCTTTTCGGTCGTCAATTAAAACTAATCTAGTAATCACATTAATCGTGTGATGCATCCAAAAAATGATTGAAATACTCGAATGAACATATGAATACCCAAAGCCAGTCGAATTTATATTTCGACACGTACAAAAAAAACGTATCGAATAACCCATCAAATCTGAATCAAAACGCAATCAAGCGTCAACCCAATAATCCGAAATCACCACACTATTCACAATCAATGCCGAAATCCATCGTAACACCGACTAATCTATCATTAATCAAATCGTCTCTCGACACCGCTCATTTCCCCGAGCAATGCGTCGCAACAACGTGTTACATGCGATCAATCATCAAGCACACAAACATACACAATACAAACAATGGCGACGACGAAAGCACTAATTCCACCAGAACCGTGGTCGGTTTTCCGGCCAAGAGTTCTCCAGGTATCCGGTGGTGTAAGTCGAGCCGAACACTCGAACTGTCGGCTAATGGAAAAACTTTTCCGGATGCAATTCGGCTTCGGTCGGTGCGCAATTTCGCCGAGGCGATTTTTCTCGTCTCTATCTTTAATAGAGGTGGCCGAATTTTCCGCTTTTCCGACGGTTTTTCGTCGCGTGTTGTTGTCGTCGGGCGAAAGTTTTCTCCGTGCCAAGAGTTGGATTTTGTATGAGGTGTAATTGTGGTGATGTTGTTGAAATTTTTAGTACGATTGGGAAAATTGTGTAGTTTTATTTAAATTGAAAAAATATTTTTGTTTTAAAAAAAAATGAATTGAATTTTTATAAAAGCATTCAATTCGTCTTATTATGAAAGCAATCGAATTATTTAATATGAATCGTGTTAAATTTTATTTAAAATGCAGAAAATACAGCCTATGAAACATGATAAATCAAAAAGATGTGGTTTTCATATAAAAGACATCTGGCGACCAAATTTTATACTATAGTGGGAAAATTATTTTCCTTTTAAAGACATCTTTCGATCTATTGTAAAAGTATTTTACGTTCAAAATAGTTTTCGCTGACGATTTTCATTATTTTCTTTTTTATTATGTTCTCGCAGAATATTGTTAAATTGATTCAATCTTAATTAATCGAAGAAGTCAAATAAACAACAGTCAATATTTTTATAAATACATATATTTTCAAAATTACATACATATGTATAATTTTCATTCGTCTTCATTCAAACACAAAATACAATTTCAGTTTCTTTTTATTAATAAATAAAAAAATAATAAACTTATAACAATTTTCTTTCTTTTTCACATTGCGTAAATAGCGAATATTACGGTTCAATTGTCAAATTAAAAATTACAATGTGAGCGCATGCATTATTCATCAAATTTGTACTTAAATTCATGGACAACGTTAATTTTTTTTTCGGGTAAATAAACGAGTAAAGAGTATTTATAAAAAAGCACACATATTTGACTGTCTGTCCACATTGGTGGTATTTAAAAAATCACCTAAAATTACATAACTAAAAAATGGTAATCCCTCACTGTCTCTTCGACGTTCTTCCGAATTCTTCTATGTTTTCATATTCGCTATAGTGATCGGAGTTGTCATAGTACGCATAGTCGTAACTGACGTCTTTCCCCTTCGAGGACTTCGGCTTCGGAGCCTCAGCCTTGTGCACTGGTTTTTGGCTGGGTGCTACTTGTTTGACTTGTGAAGCTTTCGCAGCTGGTGCTGGAGTAGCTTTTTCCACTGGCCTGGCTGAAAACGGCCTTGGAGCTGCACTTGTTACTGCTGCAAAACTGGAATAGACATTTCTTGGAGTGGTGCTTGTGTAAGTTGCTTGTGAAGTCGGTGAGTAGACGTTCCTTTGGGTTGTGATGGGAACTGAAGGACTTTGCTGCTTGTTTTCTCTAGCGAATTGATTTCCACTTGCTGCGATATTAATCGAGTGTGCTGCTTTTAACAATTCTGGTTCTGGAGTTTTCTGAGTTGGAGTTTCAATTCTGCTGTTTTGACGAACAGTTGGATCGTATTGTCCTCCGGCTTCGCGTTCGTACAATTCTGGACGGTACTGGCCATCATCATAGTCTTCTGGTTTGCTCGATTTGTATGTTGTGGTTGAATATCTTTGTTCGAATTGCCTATTGTTTGTGTTGGCTACGGATGGGGAGTTTGTTGAATAATTGATTTGAGCTGCTTTTTGATCTTTAGGTTGTTGATAATCTGAGGCTGTTGGCTGTTGGCGGTATTGTTGATTGTAATTTCCTCCTCGTGATGTCGTTGGTTGTTGTGTTGAGTACTGCTGATTGTTGTATGTTGTTGGTGCTTGATTGTTTTTGTATTGAGAGCTTTGATCATTATTATAATTGTACAGCGGGGTTGATTGTTGATTGTTATCGTACTGCAAATTCGTGTTGTATTTTGGTTTAGGTGTTTGTTGAATAGGTTGGATGTTTTTCTGATTATCATTGTAGTTGTACTGAGGTGTTGATTGCTTTGCATTATACTGCTGTTTCTTCTCAACATTTTTAGTTGTTGACTTTATCTTTTCGAATTCTTCATTATTGTAATACTGAGTTGATGGCTGTTGGTTGTTATTATTGTACTGAGTAGATTGTTGCTGGTTGTTGTATTGTGTAGATGGTTGTTGACTATTATATTGGGCAGATGATTGTTGGCTACTATACTGGTTATATTGTGGAGTCGTTTGTTGAGTAGATTTCGTGTTGTAATATGTTGATTCTTGCTTCTTATATGTTTCACTGTTGTAGTTGTAATTTGGAGTCGTTTGCTGAGTAGCGCTTACATATTGCTGATTGTAGTTATTTTGGGTTGAGGGTTGCTTTTGATAAGTCGGTTCAGTATTATAATCCACTTTAGATGAGTATTGTTGATTATCATATGATGGTTTCTTTTCTTTGACATTATATTTTGGTGTTGTTGGTTGGCTCGAATAATAATTACTAGCAGTAGCAGTGTTATAATTATTATTATCATAAGTGGATTTAGCTTCTTTGTTGTAATATTGAGTCCCTCTATTGCTATTTGCTGTAGATTGTTTATTTTCCGTATTGTAGTTATATTCGGGAGTAGATTGTTGCCTACCTCTAAAAGGCCTATTGTTGAATCTGCTTGCCGGTGTGCTATTTTGAACAACTTGTTCAGTTTTCTGAGTATTTTTATTTTCTTGCTCTGTTTTGTAATAATTTTTGACATCATATGTGGATGCAGTTGTAGATGGCTGTTGTCTGAACGATTGATAATTATTTGATCTCTGATTATAATTCGCATTGTTGTTGTTATTGTTGTTGTAGTTGTTGTTATTATTATTGTTGTTATTGTTGTAGTTATTGTTGTTATTTTGAGCAAGGGTGCTTGTTCTATAAGTTGTTGAAGTAGTTCTCGAAGTTGTAGGTGAATAAGAACCGGCGAAGTTATTCGTGAACGGTTTCGGTTGCGGAGGAGTAGGCTGTGCAGCACTTTCAGTTGGACGCCTTTGCAACTTTTTAACAACTTTCTTTCTCTGAGGATTTTCCACTTGATTCTTTCTTTGTCCACCGGCATCAGAAGCATCTTGATTATCCTTTCCTTCGCGGTTGTTGAAGAAATTCGACGAATGCGCACCGCTGAATATGTCTGGCTCGGCACGTTGCAAATGGAAGTCTTGCTCATCTTCAAAGGTCACCGGAGCTTTTTTGCTTTCGAAACCTAAATTTGTAATAAAATAATTTATTACACGCATTTTCTTACAAAAAATAATATTTTAGATTAATTACCTGATCCAATGCGATAAAGATCGAAATTATCACTGGAGTAATAGAGAGCGGCGGGTTCACACGCAACGTCAGCCCAACCTGCGCAGATTTGTGCTTCTTGGTCAAAAGCAGTTCCATTCGGACACAAGAAACGGAAGTCTTGGATCTATAAACACAAAAAAATTACAATACTATCCTTATTTATCAATTTTAATTTAATAGCTATATTATATTTACTCCAACTCCTGCGACTTTCACGCAAACATGAAACATTTGACATTGTGCATCAGGATCTGCATAATAACCACCAAGCACTTTATCTCTGCATGAAAACTCAGTATCAGGCAAATGGTCTGCACTATGATGCGGTGCAGCCGGCTGCCTTGCAGCAGCCGTTCCTATAATAAAGAAAATCAATTAAATTTGAATCTCAATTAATTAAAAAATGAAATTAATTAGCCCAGAATATTCATAAACACTTTTTTCAAAACATTAACTCTCATGCTTAGTATAAATCTATTCAATTCGATTGCTCAAATCAGCATCTAATTATTGATTCGATTAATCAACATCGCATATACGACACGCATGCAAAATTTCAATCGGAAAAAAAACGTATTATTCATGAAAACATACACACACATGTCTTCAGAGCGACGAAACAATCGCTGCAATTGCGTGCAATTCGAAAATCGACTCACAAAGCTCGACTCCGGGGAAATAGAACACAATTTTCTACACGATTATAACTCATTGTTGCCTTTTTGTTTTTCAACTCCACATATTTTTTTCCACATTTTTTGCATTATTTTGATCGGTTCCCACGGTGTCACAACGGATTGCATCACCTTGTTTTTCAAACGAGCCGCAATCCGCCCGTTGATAATTTCGAGACATTTAGCAATTAACCGTACGAAAGAACTAGATGTAATGTTCTAGAAAAATTCAGATCGCTCTTCCTAAATTTTAATCTTGTAATTAAATCGGGATCGGATTTTCTCGAGTGCGTTTATGCGGATGCAACTCTTCTATGTGTAGGGAAGTTGTATTGCAGTGTTTGTTCATTGAAATCGAAGATGCACAAAACGCTCGTGAGAAAATTGCAACAGTGAGAAAATCGAAGGTGGAAAGCGGATTTCCTTTTTCCATTATCGATAGATCTTTTTGTAGAGATCTAGGAAATTCTGCATGTATAATTAAACAGATAAGATTTTAATTTATAATTGCATACAAAATTTGCATGTATAAAATCAAAATTTTGATACTAATTAATGCAAAAATGATCATCTAATCAGCTTGATTGTTGAAAACAATCGAATTTTAATCAGTCTACTTTCTATATTACAAATTGACGTTTTCCGATCGAGCTTTCGATTATGTTTTTGTATAATATTAACCGGACGTAATTAGTATGACATCTGCTTATCATATTTTTATGTCATGTCGAAAAAAAAGAGTGATTTGTTAATTGAATATTTTCGATGTAAAACTAGTTTAATTTATTCGAAACTTGTTATTTTTTTTAAACAACCTTTCAAAAGCTCATTAACGTCAAAATTTCTGTTATCGAAATATTATGAAAAGCTGCTCGATAACTATTCATTTGTTTAAAAAATATTTGAACTTTTTTTATCAATTCTTAAAAGTGAAAATATGTTTTTCAAAGATTGATTTATTTCAATCAAATTTTCATATTTTTTCAAACTTTAAATTTTATAAAAAAAATAGCAAATATACATTTATTTTATTTCATAAATCACATCCTTAAATAAAACCACATAATAGTTCACTGCACCAACTTTCACAATATCCTAAAAAATCACTAGAAAAACACAATCGACCATAAAAAATCAAACAAAAACGAACACCCCTAAAACCACCAAACTCACCTAAATTCAAAAACGAATTGAAAAATACAAAAGTAAATCCAAAAAAGTAAAAATTTCCAACCAAACACTTAAAAATCAAATCACAATCCAAAACCGACCCCTATCTCGTACAACGACGTCTAAGTTTACTCACCGAGCAAACACAGTGCGATCAGAAGGTACATGTCGCACACGTCGCGATCACCACAATCGACTGAAGCACCACAATCTCGAGATGATGATGGACTCGGATGGAGAGGCTCTCGGCCACAATCTTGGGGTGGTGGGGCTTTATTCCCCCACCGCATTCTCTCTCTCGACTCCGCCATTCATTCACATTCGCTATTTTATTTGACGATCGAAAATTCCAAAGGGAATAAGTGACATTTTTGCCAAAATTCAATTATACCCAAGAATCACTTCTATTTGCGCTCATTTATTTGGTGGCAAAAGGATATAAACGAATTCGATGCGAGTGCTGAGATATATCATCAAATCACTCGACCTTCTCCTAATACATGTAGGTACATAGTCAACTTTGTACGCGCTTTTCTCGAAATCATCGCAGAGTCACTGTACCCCTTGGCCTTTTCAGTCGTCGTTTTTTTAATACGTATCAAATAGTTTTTTGTATTTTTTTTTTTGCATTTTGGTCGTGAATTCCGTTCGATTTTGCGTGGTGTGTTAGATCCTGCAATGTGAGATTGGAATCTTCGCTAGATCCTGAACGGTGGTTGTTATCTTTAATTTGCCAATAAATCGTTTTTAGGAGATTGGGCTTTCGTTTTCGTTTTTCGGTTCTGAGTCATTTGGTATTTAATGTTTGTGAGAAAATTCTTTTATCTAGCTATGATTTGATGTATTATTTAAAGATAGAATCATCAAATTTATATTGCAGCTAGTCAAAACAAGAAAACTTTGCATAATTACATTCATTTGGATATTGAATAAATCAATAGATATAATATTTTATTATATGCAAAAATTCGGTGTACATAAGCCATGTAAAATGGTTTAGGGTGAAAAGTATATGCATTTTAAATGTCTTTTTAAAGTCGAATTTAAGTATCGTAAATAAATTATATTTAAATCCTAATCTCGTTTGATGCGGTCATTGACCACAATTTTCCACAATCACGTCTATTCGAAGCTCGTAAAAAAATCAAATTCTCGGAAAAGCGTGCAAATTAATAGAGTACGTGCAAGTTTTTAGTAATTTGTTTAGAACGAAACAATGCTCATTCTCATTCAGAACGAGCACGATTCGTGTACTAGAGCGAATATAAAAAAGTGCCATTATTTTATGACGATATCACGAATTTTCGTACTTGACATTACGCGGAAACACGCTTTTCTGCTTCGACATGAAAATAACAACGGAAAGTCGCCGTTTTGTTTCGTCTCTCTGCGATTGATAGAAATCTCGAAAAAATCATCAAAACAAACACTGGTAACATCTCGATCTCGAAAGAACACATAATGGCTTCCTCCGTTGAAATGTTTAATTACATAAAAAATATTATATGTAAGAACAACCTTGTGTCAGACGTGTCCAAGGAAATTCGATTTCGGTCGTTTCCACAGAAAAATCGTAATCGAATATAACAATGGAGGCAATGTTCTTTTTCATATTATTATTAATAACAGTGAAAATTCACACACACGTTAGGTTAGAGCGCGAGGCATATCCGTTCTTGATTTGTAACGTTATATGCAATACTTATTGAAAAAAAAAAATGATAATGCAAAGTTTCAAACACGTACTAATACGTTCGCTCATAATTATCGTTTGTATGAAAAAAAATTAGACAACTTACACAACTCTAAAATTGAAATGCTAATAAAAAAATAAAACAAGATTTTGTATCGTGCATAAATCACGAATCTCCGCCTTTGATATGTTGAGATGCTTTTGACTATGAGTATAAAGGTGAGGTTGCAATGCGTCAATTGTAAATTCTTTACGATTCTCAGATCGAATATTATTTACATAACATTCGAGAAGATTTTGTTCATTCAAAGGTTACTTGTAGTTTAAAATCCTGATTTTGTATAAAAATAGTTTTTTTTATTTAACATTATATTGCAAATTTTTATTGTCTTTTTTTTATACATTTTCAAATCGTTATAAATTCACTTTATCCTCTTGCTTATTTTAGCACATCTAATTAATATCATAAAATATATTTTTTTATTAAAAAACTTTTTAATATTATAAAAAAATAGAAAATTCATTAAGATGTCACAACGTCTATACAGCTTCCTGTATTAATCGAACGCAACTTTATATAATTTTCACAAATTGATGCAAAATCGAAATCAAACGTAACCGGATGCACGCGTATTCCATCATTATGTCATCTTCGATTAAAAAATTAAATAACGCCCATTACCTAAATATCTAATAAACATAACAATCTCGAAAACATGCATAATTCATAGGTGAAAAAAAATATATTAATTAAATTCAAAGACCGCGTGTAAGCGCAGCCTTAACGATGCTCCTAAGCAGAAAGCGAAAGTGACCTCGGCCCGAGACCCGACCCGGTTCTCAAACCGTGGGACAAAACATGCGGAACACCGGTACATCACATTTTTTGTCGATTTATTTTTTTGTGTATTCGTTTTAATTCGCTTGTGTATCGTTAAGGCATTGATGCTAAATACGTACGAATCGTTAAACGGCAGTCGAAGCGTTTTAATTGATGTATTTGTAAAATTGATGTCGATGTATGAAAAAATTGATTTTCTTGGCTTGATTTGAATGTTAAGATAGACCTTTGACGTTTTTGTAATTGATATAATTGCATAAGTAAACGTGAGTTAATAAATATTTAAAAAAAAATTGATCATATTAATATATTTGGAGTTCTACTTCACGAAATATTTTCCGAATTTGGTTCAAATCTCATTTCCATTCGACGTTTATAAATGAAAATCTAATTAAAAATGTGTGTGGATATAAATATAAAAAAATCTAATCTAACTCAACTACACACAATTTTCTATTTGTACACAGAGATATGCTGTTGTATGATTGTACCGATTGTCAAATAGAAAACTTGCTAATAAAAATCGTTTAGAAATGTTTCACTAATAAAAATAGTTTCATTTTAAATGCAACTATAATTTCATTGCATTATATCTGACAATAATCATACGAACGATCTTGGTTAGAAAACAATTTGCAAAGAAAAGTTTCATCATTTGTGTGTGTGAGAGGATTTTTTTCGTTTATGAACCGACATCGCATTGCTTTCATATGCAATGCGGAAAATTATTTAAAAAAATGTTTTCATACAGAGAGTGGAAATGAGATTCTATCCGACCTTCGACACTTCATTTTTTCCAGACGATTCGTTCTGCAGAACATTTCCTGATGCATCACGATTGCAATCTGAAGAACGGTCGTGCCGATGTGAACCGACGTGTACCCATATCCGATACACCGAATACACGTATACAATTTGAAAGTTTATTTGTCGAATGTTTTCTTACGGTGCAGAGAAGTCGTGGTTTTCGTCAGAATCGTAGAGAAAATTCAGTGATGTAACGAAAATCGCTTAGATCCAGAAAAAACGATCTTTGGCGCTTTCATGTTGTGGATATTCGATAATTTAATTTTATGAAAACGAAATTATGAAATTTTATATTCAATGTGTAAATAACTTATCTAAATTACCACTTACCGTGGGATAGTTTCGTTCTATTGAGTTCGATCTAATCGTAACTCTCGTTAATCTCATGATTGATTTATTAATTATTGCATCAAAAATTTTAATGTTTCGATAATAAAAATAAATTCTTAAAATATTACGATTCTTTCAACACATACAAATTAGTTAAAGTTTCAATTTCAACCCATCAATTGTGTCGATTTTATAACCTCATTTAACACATATTATATTAACTAAACTAGAATTCGAATTAGGCAACACATCGATTTCTCATCTTTTACCACATCTCGTAAAAAAAGCGATCGCAACACGCATCTAAACGGCGATAAAAATCGTAATATTAACACGTCAAATAACCGTCGGTCATTTATTTTGTACAAGGCTGATTTTATGGACCGAGATTTCGGCAACTGACTCAAGTATCTTCATATAATATTTTTTCAGTGGAAAAATTGCGCTTTTGTTTCGCAAAATTGTGTTTAACTTTCTCCGTCGGTCCACGGTGTGGAATCTTTCATAAAATTTTACGAGCGTAATAAACAACCTACTGGTTAGTGATGATTAGACAATTGCGTCATATTTAAGCTGAATCAGTGGTGTATCTTAAAAAGATATATGATGATACTTAAAAACATAATTATTATGAATTTTAAAACAGACCAATGATAAGTCACTTGATGGATCAGGTTATATTTGTTTACATTTCAGGTCAGTTTGGTTTAGATCTATTATCGTGCTTAAAGTCTGCTCCACAAGTAGGATATTTTAAAGCTAATTCAGAATAATTTATTAAAATATCAATAAATATTCTTAAACATCTTAACCACTAACTGTTACATTATATCATCTTATATATAACTGTCTTAAGACCACGTCCAACAATCGAAACCGCAACACCACAATTGCATTAACGTCAATTTAATCAATCACTACCTGAACTCACAATAATATTCCCATAGAATAAACCAACAATAAAACCTCGGACACTCTCCTGGTCGAGATGATACCGGATCGTGTGTTAAAGTGAATTACCTCTAAGTACATAACCGTAATGTTATGTCATTGTTGAAACGTCAAGAGGTGGACTTCCTGACCCAGGTGAGAGGGACCTGCACAATCATGCACCGCATTCACCTCCACGGACATTAATACGAATATAATTGACGAATGACGATCGCTGTTTCTCAACACGTGTGTGAGTGAAAGCAACTTCTTTGGGAATCTGAAGATATTGGGTTAATCTATAGTCTGGTGCGCTCGGCTTCCTACTTACGCGATCGTGCTTTTGTTGTTCAGGCGATCGTTTGTAAAGGTGTTGATTTTTTGTCGGTTGTTTATCGTATGAATGAAATGATCGTTTTTATGCGGTTTCGTTTACTTATGTAAAAGAATTTTCATTTTTGTAAAAAAATATATGGTCGTACGAAAAGTTCTATAAAAAATAGAAATTTTCGTTGCCCTTTAAATGAGCGTTAAGTTATTACATAAGGAAGATTCTCTCGTTTTGATAATGACATTGACAAATGTCGTAATGTGTTTTGCATATGTTTAAAACGTATTTGGAATACTTAAGTCTTATTTATTATTTAGAATATAAAAATTTATGTACGGTGTAAAATTACCACCAGTCATTAATTTTTTTTTTTCGTCTGATTTGCCTAATTTCGTATTAGAAATAATTGCAGTTTTGCAAATCGATACATTTGAAAACGATTTGATTTCCAATTCACTATCGGTAATCAATTTGAACACCTTTTTTAATTAGTGTGAATGTACGGACAATTAGCCTCAATATTTGACATTTGACATTACTATTCGATTTTGCATATTTTGTACACATGTAATTGAGAAACGGTCTTGGTTAATATGCTACGAAATTAATAAATGACTCATTTTTGAAATAGAAACTACTATGAACTATTTTTTTCATAAATCGTTTTTTAATGTTGTTAAAATTTTAATTGCACACTTTCGATAAAGGATACTTCTCGAAATTAATTACACGTATCAAAAACACTTTCCATATTACCCAAGCGCCCTTTCCATTCATTCTCACCTCGCACAGTGGTGCAATGTTGCCCCCTTTCGCACCGAACCGAAAAAAAAGGAAAAGAACAACAGACAAAACGTCGAAAAACCGAACCGCGTTCAATTATAAGCGATTTCCAAATGCTAAAACGAAAAATTCACACATGCGAAAACAATCGGGACCGAAAATGTTCAGCTTCGACGCAACAGCCTCGTTCGTTTTTTTTTTCCTAACCGCCTCGCATTTTCCATTGTTTTCCACGGAAAAGCCAAAGATTCCCCCAATGTTTATTTGCGAACGTTGCACGACAATTGGGACATAAGGCCTCGTTTACACACAGCACCTAACTGTACTCTCCATAATACTCCATCTCATGTTTTCTAATAACTATCTATTCTGCTGTACACCTCCGAGACAATTGAGTGGGATAGGTATGTGATAAACTACGATAGAGTATGGATAGGAGCTGAATCGTCTTGTGTGAACGAGGCCTAAGCGAGCGCCCATACGAGAAGCTGCAACATTCTTAGAGGTCCCTTTTGTGTTTCGTTGCTTTGAAAATAAACGCACTTCTTGCGAAATTGTAGAGGCAGTGTTGCGTGGAAAGTGCAAATTGATGCATTTCGACAGATCGCAGTTTCGACGTCATAATCGACCGCAAATACGAAAATTGATATCACTGTACAAATTCTAATGTCTTTCCGCTTATTGGCTTTCGAAAATGTCGGACTGTTGAGAAATTTTACGGTTTTTTTTTTGAAGCAAAATTAAAGATGATATAGGTGTTAATAAGAGTGCATCGTTGAATTTGCTGATGAAACTGCTTAATTTTCATATTGAAAAAAATCTCGAGTATATGGTTCGAATTTTCGATCTGACATGTCTACGATTTTGTAAACTGTTCGGGTTAATCTCGTTAAAAAGTTTGGTTACTATAATTTTAGCTTCACGCTGGAGAATCCGTATTTATATAATTATTTAATGTACACATCCATATAATTGGTGTAATCATTTTGTAACTTTCGTAAGAAACGAGCTTTGAAGCGTACGCGCGTAAAAGTTGTATCGTAAACAATAAATCTATAAAACAATCGTAAAATTATATATCTTGTTAATTATAGCACCATATAACTTATGATCTCGCTGTTTGATGTAGACTCAAATTATTTTTTTAATTAAAATTTTACAAACGAGTTACTATACGCGAAAAATCACCATGACGATAAAAATATCTTTCGCAACTTTGTTAATGGAAAGCTTTTAGCCGCATTTTGAATGAAAACGAAAATCGCATTATTAATTACAATAATCTGAAAAATCAACACTTTTTTTCCAAGAATAACGATGAATCTGCAAAAATAAAACACAAAACTAATTGATCACCCAGCTCTAACGTTACGCGTGAAAAATAATTAATTAACAAAGCATATAAGCCACGGTCAAACGACCACTGAGAATTCGCCGAGCAGACAAGCGTTACGATACTATTTCTCACACGAATCGAAGAATTACGATCTTTTACCATTTTTTGGCAGAGACAACCTTGGACGTTCGGCCGAAAGCCCATTACGAAGTCGTAATATGCGAAAATCGACATCGGAAGAATCGCCGACGATCGGCATGCAAAAATAACGCAACCGAGCGAAAAAATAAACAAGCCGTACATCTGTGCAGAGGCATATAATACGAAAAATGAAGATAGCACGTCGCAAGTGAATGTGTGAGGCTCTAGAAGCAGGTGAAGGATAACCGCCGTTTACCAAGACCAGGATGCTCCTACAACGATGGAGAATAGCTGATCTTGAACGCATACATGTGCAATCGACAATCGAAATTTTCAAAATTGCTCTACGATTTCGAATCGATCTGTTGGTAAAATAGTCATTTTAGAAAATCTCTATATTAACACTGAACACAAATAACAAAGGAGAAATTGGTACCAGGCTCCAATAGATTTGATTGTAGTGTCGTTCAAAAGGTATTACAAAGAGGAGCAATATTTACTGTGGATTCCAGTTTCAGATCTAAATGCGTTTACAAATAAATGTACATCCATATTATCGTTTTCTGTGTGAGAAAATGAGAACTTATTGTATGAGTAGTATGATTTGTTTGAGAAAATGAAAATGTGCATTGGGACTGGCTCCACGTTTTTCTACATCGAACGTATTTTTCATGATGTATTAATTATAACCGCATACATTTTGACCCTTTGTAAATAATATTTCATCAATGAAAATGTCATTTAAATAGTTTTAAAACAGTTCCATTTGTAATTGTAGAGATTTATCATATTGGAATGAGATCGTTTTAAAAACCTTCAAAATTCATGTACGATTCGTCTCGATTTTATAATTTGTTATTTCTTCGTTCTGTTCTAATGCACCGTTCTAATTGCAGTTTAAATTCGGTGTTCGTGCATATATCAAAGTGAAGGTTTATACGTATAATTATCAAATCAAATCGATGCAAACTAGTCTATAGAAATGTTTTGATGTCCTTACTAATTTTAAATTATTCGCTTTGAAGTTCATAGATTGATCTAGGAAAATCGTGAATTCACAACGCATAAATTTGTGATCGTTAGCCTAAATCTTCGAAACGAGTATGCATTGTAATCAGAAGACCTTTTCAGATATTTGAATAGATTACTTTTAAAAGTAGTACCCTTTTGTGGTGATGTTCGATAATGTACACCTATAAAACACTCCCTATCTATAATTTACTCTATAAGTGTAAATATAAAATTATACTTTATCAATAGATCCGATAAAATTTGAATATTCAAAGTAAAATCACGAATTGAATTTAGAAAAATAAAAAAATAAAAACAAATCTAATATTAACCAATGTCAATAATTTTAAATATGTGTTTTTTTCGTTATAAACTTGTTCAACATTTTCGCAGTCAATAAAAGCAGGTGCAAGAATGTTAAACGTACAAATGAATATTTTAGATAACTGATGTTGCATGCATACATTTGCATGTATAATTAATGACTAAAACTTTGAGATTGCCATACAACTCAAAATCAAGATCATTCGGATGTACTCAAAATACTTTTTGTGAATGTAGCGTTGTCAAGGTCTTCAAAATCTTCGAAACAGTTATGTGATTTTGATACACATTCGAAACAGACACCGTGTGAGTTTTTCATTACAATTGTGAGTACTGAAATAGAATCATCTCATAAATTTCATTGAACTTCATCACACGGTTGATTTATGATCAAACTTTTAATGATACATATCAAAATATAATTATAATTCATTTCAAATCTAATAAATATCGATTTCCTGCTGTAAATATTGACAAGCGAAAATATATTATACTTTCCCTTAGAAACCAGCATCATATAAACATTCCAAATATTGCACGTGAGGTATGATGAATGGACAACGATTTTAGAATACAAATATATCTTTTACTGTTTGAAACGTTTTTAATGAATATTACGTAAATAATTAACATGAAATAATTTATTTAGCAACAAAATATGATTTAATATTTTAACATTTAAGCGTAATAAATTCGGTATGAATGTGATTTTCATGGATTTTTATCAGTTTAGTTGCGTCTGATGTACCGTAACCATTTATCGTCCACAGAATCGAAGCCGTTGGGCAATTTTTATGCAACTACCAGAAGAACAGTTTGGACACTGCGTACAGAGACCACTTTCCATTTATTTTCTCCCATCGTCCATCTCTCCGGGTTGCAACTTTGAGAATTTGCGCTTTGCGTCATTGACTTCTTTGTTAAATGCTGTGGATCTTCCTACGGCCTCTTTCTTTCGCATTGTTCGAATTTCGACGTTCTCCCGGAAATTTCCAATGTCCTTAATTCTTAGACATCTTGTATCATTTCCTACGATTGTAATTTTCGCACAGACAACCTTAGCAATCTAAAGATGTTTTCGAGAGAAATTTAAAAAGTGATAAATATCGATTATGTGTGAAGATAATTAATGTTTTCATATCGATTTACCGGCGAAAAAAATCGGCATCCATTATATAGAAAGTTCGGATGTGCCTGTCTCGCGTCCGATCGGAAAAGTGACATCAACGCATTAAAATAAATAAATAAGCTATTAAAATTCACACGTGATGCATATGTGCCGTGTTGTATAACGAAACCAAACTATGAAAAGTTCAAATGCCATCGTAATAAAAGTCAACCGCAGACGCTACCATAACGTTTCGCCGACCGTGAAGCAATTACGCCGTCATAACTTTTTTCTACGTCTAGTTATTATTGCCACTTTTAGAGCTTTTCCTTACTGACCGGCGAAAGTGACCTGCGGCTAAAATGAAAATATGATACCCTTTCGATTTGTTTTGCGATAAAAATTCAAACGTAATCAACACGTCATACCACGATAGAGAGAAAAAAACGATTCACTTATTCAATACAAAATTATCATAATGAAACGAGCGAATTTTGAATTGCGCTTTTTACATCATACACATGAACTTTAAGTTATTATCATAATTAAACAAGCGATTTTGAATTGTGCTTTTTACGTCATACATATGAACTTTGAGTTATCCCTTTAAATGCGATTATTTGTCACTTCTGAGTCATGAAACGCTTATGACGCATTTCGATGAATTAGCACCGATAGTCATAAATTCTTCGCGTCTTTTGCAATAATCGAGCTTTTATTGAATGCGCGCCGTATGCAATTCAATAAATGTGCGAAATATATTATACATTATGTACGAAACTTTCGAAATTTTATGAAAACAATAAAGTTTCGTTCGCGTGTGCGTCACGACCACCACGCCCGCGAAACTCGATTTTGCCGAGAAGACGACCGGAAGATTCGCGTTGGATGTCGTGACCTCAGTCGAAAGTCGTGTAGAAATATCAATTCTGTCCCATGAAATGCATTTCTAATTGGATCTTATCTAAAATAACCATTCTACAGATGGAAACAAAGAGAAACGCTACATTGACAAAAACTCGATGGCACATTGACTTCCGTTTTCGATCGAATTTTTTAATCCTAATCAACCTTTCAAATTAAAATAATTTCCATTTGAAAATATATATGTAACGCTCTCGATTTGAATGCGAAATTCGGACTTTTACACACGCATGACCTCCCGACCGTTGCAGAATCTCGATCACGAAACAGTTCGTCTACTATTAACCCATCATTAATATAACATTTACGGAACGTGTCCTCGATTGATCAACGAAAGATTCAACGGATAGAAGATCGATCGATCATCGTATCCATCCGAATGTACACTGGGAGAAGCGATCGTGTGCCACTTTTGGCATTTTTTCGAGACGTCGCCAAATAAATTGCACACGACGACATTCGGGATATCGTGTTCACGTTATAATACTCTAGTCTACGATCGTTCTAATAGTTTTTCATTTTTGAGTTATTTTTAAAAAATACTTGGAAGCAATCCCAAAATATACTTGCATTGCGAAATAATTGTTAAGCGAAACGATATATTTTGAACGATGAAAAACTGACGTCACAATATTTCACCTTTCGTCTTTTGTTATGCGAAATATCACTCGTTAATTGAGTATTTTTTTCATTATTAGTCTTGTTATGTGGGGTGCTTTTTAAGAGAGTTTATCTCGTTAGATTCAAGCGTTAGAATAGGAGAAATGAGAACAGATCTCGAACAGTAAATGATCTTTAAATACAACTATCAAGCATAGTTATTCATCCTGGATTTTCCGACACAAGAAGATACCCAACAATGATTGTACTTAAAAAATGATGATTAGCATACTTAAGCATTGCTTAAAGAGTGCAATTTGAGGATCACACACTCAACAACCATTCGACTCATCCTCACACTTGGTCTTATTGCGACACAGAAACGTGGCATGCAATTGCGATATGATGCTGCTGAATTTGCAGACGTCGAAGCCTTCGTGCATACAACAGGAAGGATCACGGATCCACCATGCCGTGCCATGACCGAACACCATCTTCGTGAGATACCACTCAGCGAGACATAATCAATAGAGTTTCTCTTTTACGTAACGCGCGCGGACGAGATGAAGATGAGCCCGGCAACAAGAACAACAACCGCAACAACAAGAACAAGAACGTCGACAGCCCACAGCCTCCTACCATCTGTGATTTACGGTGTTGCTAAAGGTCAAGAGGCTTCCCTCGTGGAATTATTTTTTCGAGTGGAAAATTCGGCGGTTTTCCAATTTATTCATGAACCAAGTCCAATGTCTTCGAGATGTGGTTTTATTTTCGTCGCGTAGCTCGTTCTCACACACTTTTGTATTATGCATAGTTTATGCTGCATATTAAATAGATGTAACAAATCAGAGCCTGTTTTGGTCATCTTGAATCTCTATTTTAGGATGATTCCAAAATCGGCGACTAGATCGTTGAGTTTTATCATCGATAAATGTTGCGAATTTTTGTAATATCTTGCTTAGTGATCTATTCAATTTAAGATAAAAAATATCTTCATGAAATTATTTTTTTTTTATAAAAATAGATTTGAAATATCGATCATGTACCAAATAGATTGATCTTATTTTTATCAAAAAATATTTTCTTTTCATTAAACAAATCAATACAATTTGTCATCAATAAATGATTTATGATCACATAAAAGAATAAACATTTACAATTTTATAGCATACATAAAAATAATAGATTACAAAAGAAAACATGTACGAGTCTCGTAGCGCAATGCATGGTAATAACTAGAATGTAACAAATGCCCGTTTTCGTTTTATATCACATTGCGCAATTGTATAAGATTTATTTACACATTGTAAATATCGATTTGTGATATATGCAATGTAAAATGCGATATTATGACGATGGAGAACAATCGCTTTCACGTCGTTATTTATCGTTTGTTTATAATGACAACCAACTGTTAAAGGTCGCATCTTCAACTGGAGTGCGGTCGAAATTAATAGTTTCGAATCGGCGATTTTATTAAACAATAAAAAAGAAAGTCGTTCTGCGACCTGAAAGTCTTCTTTACATATATGCATATACAATTTCGTACTCATGTTGTATAAGAAATGGATACCGTATTTTATTTTTCAGTAGGTACACATCAATTTTTTCGAGCCAATTTAGATTTTTAATGACTTAATAAACATAATATATGATCAAATATTGAAAATTCCATTTCAATATTGACCAATATTTATGATACTGACCCAATAAATATAATATAAAAAAAGATCAAGATAGTGCACGTTATGAAGATCCGATGAACAGGTTCGGACGTCTCTCGGTATCAAGATCGTAATTTTCTAATATCTAACAGCAGGTACATTTCAAACGGATAAAATCATGATTTATTTCGCTGGGATCATTTTTAATACTGTACGAATACTTAGCGACGTGTGAATTTGCGCAATTTTCTTTTTCGAGAAAACCGTGTCACAATCGTGAATCGATAAGCGTGTTAAATTCGACACAAAACGAAAACGCGTGCAATTTTGTATATGGGAAAATATTGAATCAATGTCGTGTTGAGCAACAGTCGGATTGCTTATCCTTCGAGGACGACTTAGCGATTTTCATACAACTTTCTCAACAGCTGCACAAAATTCATACGATCGCATCGAAGCTACTGAATGTAAATTATGCAATTATGGTGCTATTGATCGAATATTTAATCATTATGTATTTGAAGCGAACGTGTTTCCAACTAACAAATATGTAATTACATACCTACATTTTTTGTGCGTTTTTTATCTTATCTTATCGTTTTGTTTTGAAAATCAATACGTTGTCATTGATTGACAAAAAGTTAATATGTACTTTAGTGCAAAGATAATATTACTAATACATATTTATATAAGATATGTTTCAAAAATTGTATTATTATGGTACAAAGAGTAAGAATAATCAATATTTCAATCTATGACGTATCCAAAACCTTCCTCATTTCAATAGATTCCCAATAATAAATCCGTAAGCGATTTTATTGAAAAAAATGTATAGAAAATCGTTTCAAGCAAAATAATTATCTTCTAAAGGTCACGGCCGAAATATCATCTTTTTCACAAAACAGCAACACACTTTGAACCACACAAAACAGAACAATTTGCACATTCCAAACATCAAACACACAAAAATTAAAACAATACGTGCAAAAAATTTAATACATAATATGACTAAAACGGCCAAGGGGCACAAGTGACATCGCGGTGATTTCGAGAAAAACGCGTTCAATGTTGTACCATGTACCTACCATGAATGATTTTTTGATAAATCTCGGTACACGTTCTAAGTTCGTTTATATCCTTTTTTGCCACCAAATAAATGAGCGTACATAGATGTACATAGCTCAATTTCGGCAAAATGTCACTTGTACCCCTTGAGCTTTTCAGTCGTCATATAATATTTAAAAGAGCACTCGATATAGAAAAAAATATTATACTCACAATAAAATCGGCACATTATCATTCGTGAACGGAGTCGTGTGAATATTGTGCTATTTCCGAAATGCCAAGTTTATCACGCCATGCCATCCGACCGTTCGGTGATTGATGGCCGTTCTTCAGATGACGACAGCCACCGAAGCCTCCTCTCCAAGGACGCGGAAGATCGGTGGTCGAATCTGTTATCTGGCCATGATGATGCGCAACGGTCGCTCGAAGACCACGGTCAAGGATCGGACTTTGCATAATGATGTGGCGTAATGTGCCATAATGTTCCGTATTGCGGTTTGCGTAATTGAATTAATTAGCTGCGGTGTGACTGGTTGGGCTTTGATGTCGTAGGTTGTTGTTGGTGGTGTGTGAGGTCGAATTTATTGTACTTTAAAGGTCGGTCTTTTAGTATGTAGTTCCTTAAGGTGCTTGAGGTCGTTTTTTTTCGATTGTGGGTTAAGTTATTTGGCCTCCGATGAATGTTTTATTTTTTTTTTGGTCTCAAGATTTTGACTATTGTGTCTTATGGTTGTCGTTAACTAAATGCTGATCGATAATTGATAGATCGGGTCTAAGTTCGTCATGGATTTGCAGAATAGGAATCTATTCGAGCTGAAGCAAAATTATTTCAATAGGTGATCGCTCTAGATTTCTAATGCAGACTAAATCTGAAATTATTTTGTATTTAAAAAGTTCATATTAAATGAAGAAAGAATGTTAAACTTTTTATGTAAAAGTTTCGCTTAGTTATAAAAAATAGTTTTCATTTTAATGGCATTTCAACTTTTTATTTATTACAAAAAATGAGTTAACACATTAATTTAATTTTCGGAAATCTTCGAGTTTCTTAAGACATGATATATTTCTATTTTCCTTAATGGAGATAAAGATCTTTTTACGGTATTTTGTAATAAAAATAGAGCCATCATTATTCGCGAGGAAAAAAAAATCATTGCGTCATGTCAAAAGTTAAAAAGGCACCCCAAACACGCGAACATTTTCTACAATTAACATTTAACCTTTTCATAATAAATATGATACGTCTCATCACACAACACAAAAGATTTCCTTATGCACACATACACAACATGAAAGTGAGAGTAGAAAACAAAGCTTTTATTCAACTGAATCGAATTCCGAAAACGAAAAAAAAATCATTTTGCAACTATCCCAAACAACGTACACACTGCAAACAGCGCACACCAAATGAAGCAACAATTTCATAAATAAATAGGCCATTAATTGCCGATCGTATTATGCATTTAACGTTCGAACAATTACCATTCAGATTCTTCTAACGATAATGTTGTGAAAAGAACGTTTCTTAATTATCCCCTCGCATAATGTATCAATAAAAATACAGAAATATCTCGATTGTCTGCACTTCTTATAAAAGAATATCCGGATGATTCGGATACCCATCCAATTTTATCGAAATAAATGAATATATTAAATCGTCTTATGAAAAATTTAACTCTTTAAGTTTTAATTTCTTTTAACAACATTTTTATTTTATAAGTATCATATCAAAAAAAAATACATTTTAATGAAAATCCGAATAATCGTAGCTCTACTTCATTGTGAAAAATACATCGAACAGTCAATAGAAGAATCCGCCATTATTTATCTCACGGAAAATAAACACGCCCATACAAAAGGTGTACGTTTTCGGCGATAATTATAACGAATTATTATCGTATTCGATACGTTATTAATTTTCAATGGCCAGGGTGATGTATGCGATACTCTGATGTAAGTCCCAAAGTGAAATCTGGCACCGGAATCGTATTTAATGTGTCTATACTATTCGTGACACGATTCAGGCTCGTGTCGTTTTCGTAAAAATTAATAACAGTTCATTACTCTGGTGCACAATGGACTATGTACGTCCATTGTCGAAAGTGTGAACGCGCTCATTTCGCTATTCAAATGTTTAAACTGTTCCCTATTATCGCACGTTGCGCACTTTAGGTGTTTTGAAATTGAAGCACGTTTCAACAAAGCGATGGGTTTATTTGACTTGATTTCGGAATCGAAAAACACATTTATTCATCATAAAAAGAACACGTATCTGTATACATTTTGATTTAATTGGATCTATATTTTAACTTGCATCATTATCAACTTAATTTAATAAATAAATATATAAAATTGTTAAAATTGCATATGAAAAATGGAGCATAAGGCGCATGAAAAATGTCGACAATCTAATTCATCATGACGAACGACATTTCGCATGAAAGTGCTTCAGCCTTCATCTGAATTCTAAAGCATACACAATTGCGGAACAGACAATTACAACTTAAAATTAATTTGAATGTTGAAAATATTGCACTGATGAGTCCAACACTTTTACTTTCCGTAGAAGGTTTTCATGTAATATATAGAAATTATATTTTTTTCTCGGCGCGAAAACGGTATGTGGCCTCTTCGCGACATTCTCTATAATGTGCTCATTGAGTCGTTGCCACAATAGTGCAATTGCGATGAAAATGAAAGGAAATGTATAATTTGAACCGTTAAAAATATTGGTGAAAAAAATAATATTTTCGAAATAAATCTGACGCGAAAGCGTAAAGCCATTTCCTTTCGATTATTTCCTCGTGCATTAACGAAAGTTCAACTCTGACTAATTACGAACATCTCGAATGAGTTTTATTTCGATTCAATATATCACGAATTTTATTAATCATTTCGTATTAATATACCACCTACAACTGACAACATTTAAGCATTCTTACTCGAGCATCGACTTTTCACACGTCGATCTTTAGCATTTTTCAAAACAGACACCCCAGAGAAGCGGAATAGACTTTCTCACGATCATTACAAACGGCAATAGGTCCGTTGTTCATACCAGAAGTGTAACCGTTTGAACTCAGACAGTTGACGACCTTTGCTTGAGAGTGGAATCGTCGTTGTAAAAATGGGTTCGTAACCTTTCGGGCCGAAGAGCCTCACAATATGATAATTCACTTTCACTAGAATGCACGTTTATACGTGTGTATTATTGTCTGATGATGCTCGCTGTGTGTTTTTTGAGGTGGTCTCCATGTCGAGGAATTTGCGTAACGTTTGCTTATAAAAAAAAATGTATCATCTTTCACCTTGACTTTTAGTGGTGCGCTCATGACTGAAGCTTTACATGCGTAATTGATGAACTTCCAAATGTCTCTTTTTTATGCCCTCAGAACGGATTTGAAATCTGTAGTGGAAAAAAATCCATAATGATTTATATCGGATTTTTTGTGAACAATGTTGTGTTTTATTGATGTTGTTTTTCGACTCGATTGAAATATCTTACAAATAGTTTACAAGAATTAAAGCTATGACTTCATATAATTTAATATCAGTCATCTATTATTATTAGGATGTGTTGCTCAATAAATTCTCCTTTGTAGACGTTTTATTTATAACTTCTTACCTACACACTTCTTTCAATAAAAACAAAATGAATTAAATTTTATTTTTATAGGTAGAGATGGATTAATCATCCACTTTGACTGAATTCTAAAACGCACTTTCACCGATAAAGCTTCATTTTCATTTCATTCAAAGCGGCGACAGAAACAGATGTGCTAAGTGATAGATATTAGCACATTTCACTGAAATTATGTTCGATATAACACTCGTTGTATAATATAAGCTATCAGTGATATGAAGTTTTCAATTTTGTTTCATATATTTTTGCAGTAAATACTTACGTCAGTAAGAAATTCCAATATGAATCGAAATCGTTAGTTTCAATAAACCACTCGGCGAAATTCCATAAAATAAATCAGATCAAAAACTAGACTTCACAACTTTCAAACGTAACACTGCATACTTCAAACGAACCTCATTCGATAAATCCTAATGATCCAGCAACGATTCTTAGAAGAAAAATCACCACGAACATCACACCAATTAACATTGACCACTTATGACCGAATCAGTCGTATATTTTACCAACTAAACGGATTCAATTCGTTATTAGCCCGAAGCGTCGCCGTATACAGCGGATGTTTGCTTATTTTCAAACGCACATCTAATAATTATAACGACTTTAAAGCCCATCCATTCTCTTCGTGTCCTTGCTACAAACATTTGCTCGAGTTCCAATCTTCATGTCGAAGAAGAGACCTTCGATTTCATGTAAAGAACGTAGGTACATATTTTGATCTCACAATCAGATCATAGATCTTGATATGAGACTTATTTCGTATCGTTTAAATCTGCGCACAATTTCAAATAATAGAATATTGCTTATAAGGGTACTAGGATGCTTTCAAGGATCATAAACTATAGATCGATTAGATGAAATTTCTGATTGCGAAGCTTGCTCAATCTTTCAATAAATCAATATTTTAGACCCGCATGGTAAGCAAAATATCAACGTCTATTTCGTCAGTTTATTTCTTGGTTAAATGTCAATATAAATGATTGATTTGTATCATTCGAGTAAGGTTTTCGTCGAAAATACGTTCAGTCTATTCTTGGGATAATTTAAGACAATTTAATAGTTGCTAATGTACGTAGCATATAATTTGGATGCCAGCTCCGTCTATCAAATTCGCATAAGAAGCATACAAAAAAATGTTATAATTTTCATGTTTCATAAAAAATTTGGCAAAATCGCTAATTATTCTTTTCAAATAAATTCATATATTCTGACAATACATATTATTTTTAGGTTGATAAATTTTATATACCTACATATATCTACGTGTGTGTACATATGTATACTTTTCATAATTAGTTGAAAAAAAAATACAAATGATAACTACAACATTTAACAATTCGTTTGACCATCCTCAGCTGACAATTACGAAACTCTGATAGATAAACGATTTGTCAAAAAAACACACCTCATTATGAGCCATTCATTATGAGACTATGCGGTTTTGCACAACGTCTGACATTAAACGGCCAATTATACACGCTCTTGTGAGAGGTCGTAGCTCATCTTTCTCATCTTCCAAAACCCAAGGAAGATTTTTATTGATTTGACCCACGCGCTTTTGTGTGGGAATGTGCGTTTTTCATAATTCATAGAAATCCCCAAATTATGAAATCCGCATGTTTTAGATGGGTTTGAAAAATTATATTTTAACGTTTGGAAAGTATGTGATTATGTATTGGAAATTCGCTCAAGATTGGAAGCTTTGAACTCATCAATCAAAAATTTTACTGAGTCATACACTTGCGTGAGTTATGGGTCAGTTTTGCTGTTGCGTTATATATTAGCTAATTTTGCCAGCGATTGCTTTCAATTTTTTTCGTATTTGTCAATTAAAATAATAAAGTAGCCGAATCGTTAAGTTTCAATTTTTCTTCATGAGATATTGCGACATCTCAAATTCAATTGGCTTGCTAAAAATTACTTAACAACACAAAAGATGAATCATTTCAAACATAAAATCACACAATGAAGGTACGCTAGATTTTACCTGACCTTCGTAAAGAGATGGTCTTTTTTAACGTACACAATAAAAAAGAATAATTGAACAAGGATGATCAAAGGCGGATGTTGAAAATACATTTTCGTCATGGCACATGAAATATAACATTTTTTTATGTTCTTTGCAAATTTTCACATTTCACATAATAGCAAAAGTTAATAGAGAGAACGACGGAGAAGATGTGAGAACGATGCAAATCCGGTTTTCGAAACCAGGAAGAAGACATCGACTTCTCAGAGATTCTGCGATTCCGCCATCTGATGATTGCACAAAATTCGCCACGTGCATATATAACATTTTGTGAACTTATTCAAAAGAGGTCAATTAAGAGAAAACTCGAGCTAATTAAGGAACAGCCGCATAAGCTGAAATCCATTTCAGTTTGAAAAATATATATCACATTTTACATTATTATTAAATTTTCAATCTTAGCACCGAAGGTATTCATAATAGGTGATTGTAATAGTTGTAAATTAAGTTACATCAGATCTATTCGAAATGGCGTATTGTTTCAATGATCGAATACTTGATTGGATTATTACATTTTCGAAAAATTATTATGAAACGTGATATTTAATAAGCATTCCATAATTAAACAAACAATCAACAATCGAACACATTAAACTGTGCAAAGTTCACGGGTGAATTCGTACGATTTTTTATACGAGAATACATCGTAGTTCACCTGAAACTTTCAAAAATGTCACGGTCATTATTATACACGGACGCGATGGGAACTCGATATTTTTTTATTAGACAGATTATACTCAAGTGTGTATATTTTCTATTTTAATAGCTCAGTTTATTTGCGAACAGCCCGCGGGGAGATCCACGTATCGCCGACACAATCGACATGATTCATAGACGTGTGATCATTATTATTTCGACAGTCTCCACTGCGAGAATTCTAAAAGATTTTAAACTGTAGGTGTATGTTTTTCATAATTGAATTTCAGACAGACAGTGTTAGATTTAATTATCCTGTCCATTCGACTGCCGTCATTTCTGCTCTAATGTTCGATCAATAATGTACGGTTGAAAGTTGACTACGAGTGTTGCGCAATTTGACTTTAAAACCTGAATATTTGTATTGGATTCTTACTGTTCTTCGTAATCATTATACTTATGGTATGATAATTATGTAATGATGCATCATTTATTGAAAAATATGAGAAAAATTCAATAAATCGAGCTTTTTTGATGGGAAACGTCGATGAGTGGGTATAATAGAAACCCACATATCGACAAAATTGAAAAAAAAACAACGATGTGTATAAAAATGTATGTTTTCGATTCATCATATACTTAATTGGGCTTCTTAATTAAATATGCAAACGAAATTAGCATGTATCTAAGTCAAATTAATTATCAATTTATTAAGCTGGTTTGTTTGAAGTACGACCTGTTGTAAAAGTGCTTGGATTTTTTATTTAGTCAAAATAGTTCAACTTTGGTAACGTAAATTTATGACTCTAATGATTATGCAAAGATTAACATCATCATTAAATAAATATGCGCTATAAAACCTTCAAATATTCAATGCAACCTTTGCGTCGTGAGATCATAATAGAGCGCGTCGTAAAACGTAAAAAATGCGGATCGATCCGATCCAAATCGATTTTCCGAAACAATGGAGATGCTACATAAGCCTAATGCTCATTTCTGATCGCTTTGATTGAAACCATTACGAAAAATAATGAACGATAGCACACTCCGAGCGCAAATACGAACCGCATATCTATACCGGCGGTTCAAAAGGCGACTTGCGCAAATCATTTTAGAATACGTTACGAAACTGATCGATCTGAAACTCTTCTTCGGTGTGGACTTCGTTAAAGGTCGACAAATCGACAATGCAATCCGCGGCATATTTGCGGAGTGATATTTTGTCAATGCGACCGAGTTCAGACCAAGAAATAAGACAATGCTAAGTTTCCTAAACTACTTTCCGCAAAACCTGAATAGAGGTTTGGTGGTAAATTAATAATTTTCTGATTAAACTCCACTCATGTTTATGAGATCGAATATCAAACACTGTATTAAGAACAAATATCTATAAGTAATCTGCTGAGTTTGAATAAGTTTTCCACGATAATTTGAAAAAGTTTCAGGTTATATAAAAATTTTCAGATTCGCAAAAAAATCCATTGCAGAAAAAGTTTCAAAAACCCTGAGGTAATGGATGTCGCTGGTTTCCCAACTCGGGATTAATTCGGCTGTATGTCGCATTTTAAGAAGAGCAATTTACGCAAAGGTGCTCGAGCCGGCACGACATAGTGCAAAAACAACTGGAACGAAAAAATGCATTGTGAAAATTCGCTTTCGACACTTTTTTATTAAAAGAGTCTGCCGCCGTTTCGTGACGAAAATGGGTGGGTGTGCGCGAAGATGAGCAATGACTTAATTGTTCTTAACGCAATTCGAAGATAAGCATTTTTGGGTTTTCGAAATTCGAGTTTGATGAGATATTAATTGTTGCAATTGATAAACTTTTTTATTTTTCATTAATAATGATTATTTTTGAAACTTCTACTCATATTTTTATTCAAGGCTCACTAACTATTCATATAGAATAGAAAAATTCCCAAATAATTTCGAAAACAAATCGATCGAAACAAGAACTAGATCTTATTACAAAAAAACATATTTACGCAATTCACTCAACATCTGATTGTTCTCTTACCTTCGAATCGCACAATAGTTTCAGCAGTAAACGTGCCAAGAGGTCAATGCACATTACTGCTTTAATTATTTGGCCTAATTGATTTCGAACGTGAAAATTGATTCCATTCCTTTTTTTCTTGCATAATTGCGTTCAATGCAATTACAATTAATTATTACATATAAATCTAAATATTTATTTCAATAAAAAATATACTATTATTATAAAATTACATTCGTAATGTATACTTAAACGCAAATGAGCGCTTTGTTCAAACAACACAAATCAACGAATGTCGATCAATCTCGCTGGAAACCTACTCTTAACTCTCGATGGCTTCGTCGAAGATTGCCCTGCGTTCGAGGAACAGTAAAATGTACCATTTGAAGAATCGACAATTAGAGAGGCTCGCGGACGTCCATACTCCATGCTAAGAGTACGACCTCGGCAAGATCACGATCCACGGTTGTTGAGGAGATGCCCCTTTGTGGTGAGCGAACGATGTTGAGTGCACGAATCTGCGTGTGTGTAAATCTCGATTCGTTTCAGTCGATCTTGGAACGCATTCGATGCACTGTTAGATGTTGATGCAAAGAAAGCGTATATCTGGAGCGAATGTTGACATATGAAATCCGAGCGTGAAAATTGTATTGTGCAGGGTTGTTGGATGCTGAAATTAATGATGTTGAAATTCGCAGAAAGAAGTGTGTTGTGAAGTTTGCTCTAAGCCTTTATAAAGTGTCTCTTAGGAGATCGTTGTTAATTGAAGATCGTAGATTGAAAAAAATGATCATCTAGAAGCATATAGAAACTTCTCGATCGATATAGGCAGATATTAACAGATTTTTTTATACAAGAGCAGAAAAGCAAACCTGTACAAGAGTGAAAAATTCCAAGGAGAAAAATAAATTATGTCAATGTTGAAGAACCATTAGAATGTCTAGAAAATTGGCATTCCATGTTTCCTTCAAAGGTTGAAATTGCATTTTCCGAAAGTTTAGAAAGGTGCGCATCATTATTTTATTCACTTTTATCTATATCACAAATCTGAAATCAGAATTTGAATTACATTTCGAAATTAGCAACACATTAACAGCTCGGGACATTCAGCATTAATTTTGCAAGAATAAATATACATAGGCGATAATATTGAGCTTTTGATATGTAAATATTAAAGCAACTTATTGACAGTATCATTTAACGTTTAAGAAGCATAAAAAGTTGTTTGAAATAAAGATGCATAATAATCACTGCTTGAAACACGCTTTTAATTATCAGTACCAATAAACATAACATTCCTAGGCTTACATAAATAAAATCAACTCATCATGAAAGATTTCATCAAAACATGAAATCTTCAAGACGTAACGACACATGCGTGTCTCCTCTCATAACGACAAAGCTTAAAGGTGATTTATTGCGAAAAAAAAATCACACGATCTTTCTGCACACGCAGAATCAGCAACGACCATCTTCGCCGAAACGCGAACGCGATCGTCCCTAATGGGAGAGCATTAACACATCTCGAAGGGTTGTTCGGCGCAACTTCCTCTCGCCGATCCGAAGAAGACGATCTGCACCATCGAGGAGAGCAAAAGTCGGTAAACTGCGCCATTATATTATAATAATCTTCTCCGCGAACGGTCGTTGGGTAACCCGAGCCGTGAGAACCTCACCAGTGACGCCATCACCTATAAAACAGAGAGCTTGCGAAACTCTTCCACGTAAGTACACGGTGCTTCGTACATATTTTTGTGCTTCGGTGCATCTCCTTTTAGGTATTGAGCACGAGCTCGATCTGGCGTCTTCTATTGTTTTTTTTTTCAGGTGTCGTGATTGAAAAATTGTGTCAATACGTATCGTTCGTATGCGTTATAGGACTTGAGTAATGTCCGGTCGCACATAATGAATTTGTGTTAATTATAATTTGCAATGTTTACTCATGTGAAATTTCGAAGAATGCAATTCGATCAGAATCGTAGTTGAATGTAATGATTACGATTTTTTTAAGATAATGTTTTTTTGTTAAAAGCAATTGAATTTATTTTTTATCTGTTTGACGTTCGCAGTCCAAAGAACATTGGGCATACGCTATTTATATTGTTTGTCTTATTTGTCCGCTAAGGAGATAATTAAATTAGCATAACATACCAATAAATGCTTGATGCAAAGTAAAATAAAAATCTTTATTCAACCCGCAACATGCATATCCGCACTAAACGAACATCTCAAACATTTTAAATAACAAAAATGCAACAAAACTTCAAGAATTGAAATTTGTAAATATTCAATACTTAATTTTTCAATTTACAATAGAATATATTAATTTAATTAAATCATTTTAAAAAAACTGTCCAATTTTACATATACTTTCAATTAATATTTTACAATTTATCCGAATAAAAATTATTTTTAAAACGCAATTACCCAAGCTACTTTAGCTACGATGATAATTTTATACACTAGCAACAAATTTATGCTGGCAGTACTGGAAGTGACAGGTGTCAAAGTCCAATTGCAATTTGTTGTGAGCAATCAGTTCTCAGTGAGATTTGTTCTCATTTCGTCGTATTGTAACCTGATCGTCGTGTAACCTGAATAATTCAAGATGACCAAGCCACGCGTTTTCGTAATTGGGGTCGGAATGACCAAATTCGAGAAACCAGGAGCCCGAGACTGGGACTACCCACAGATGGGAGCTGAAGCTGCCAAAGCTGCTCTCCAGGATGCTTCCGTTCCTTACACTGCCGTTCAACAAGCATGTGTAGGATATGTTTATGGAGACTCCACTTGTGGACAAAGATGCCTCTATGAATTGGGTATGACCGGGATTCCGATCTTCAACGTTAACAATAATTGTGCAACTGGGTCATCCGCTTTGTTCTTGGCTAAACAACTTATTGAGTCTGGTAACTCTGATTGCGTTCTCGCTATGGGCTTCGAAAAGATGGAGAAAGGTTCTCTGTCTTCTAAATTCATGGATCGTACAAATCCTTTAGATAAGCATGTTGAAAAGATGATTGATAATGCTGGAATCGATGGTTCTCCAGTTGCTGCACAACTTTTTGGTAATGCTGGTAAAGAGCATATGAAAAAATATGGTACGAGCGAGATTCATTTCGCTAAAATCGCTTACAAGAATCATAAGCATTCCGCTAATAATCCGAATTCACAGTTCAGAGATGTTTATACTCTCGATCAGATCATGAAATCTCCTCGTGTATTTGGTCCTCTTACTAAATTGCAATGTTGCCCGACTAGTGATGGAGCCGGTGCAGCTGTTCTCGCTAGCGAAGAATTCGTAATGAAACACGGCTTAAAAGCTCGTGCTGTTGAAATTTTGGGAATGGAAATGGCAACGGATCCTGCTTCTTCTTTATCAGACAGTTCTATGAAGGTAGTCGGATATGATATGACCGCTATGGCTACTAAGAGATTGCTCCAAAAGGCTGGAACAACCATTGATCAAGTCAATGTTGTCGAATTACATGATTGCTTCTCAGCAAACGAGTTAATTACTTATGAAGCTCTAGGACTTTGCCCAGAAGGTCAAGCTGGCAAATTTATTGATGCTGGTGACAATACATATGGAGGAAAATACGTGGTAAATCCAAGCGGTGGACTTATATCAAAAGGTCATCCATTGGGTGCTACTGGATTGGCACAATGCGCAGAACTCACTTGGCAACTCAGGGGTGAAGCTGGACCCAGACAGGTAATATCAATCATAGTAAATCCTTCTATAATAAAGATCAGCTTTCGCATTTTAGAGATTTTTTTTTAAAAAAACTTGTACAAAATTTTCATTTAACATTTTTTACTTTATGACATCAGACATGTCAAATGTAATAAGAAAAAAAAAACGGTGTGATATTATTTGAAATCATTTAACGTATTCCAGTCTTAAAAACATTTGATGTTATAAAAAATTAAAAATCTTGATATTTTCAGAAGTTTCTCATAATGATTTAAACTTTTGAAATAACACATTACTTTTTTATGATGATTTTACTGAATAAATATTCTAAATAACATTTTTATAAAATGTTATTTTTTCCATAATATTATAATTAAACGCCTTTGAGATAAATATTATCTAATTGTTTTCACAATTAATCTATGTTTCAAAAGTCAATCCATTTTTAAGAAAACAAACTTTGATAATGAAAAGATTATCAATTTGATTTCAACTATTGTTAAAAAATTATCAATCAAAACCTGTCAATTCTAAATGAAATAAATTTGTCCAAAAACGCTTGAAAGTCAATACTATTTCATTAAATATTATCATTGTATGTAAATTATGTTTAAAAAATCATACATGTTGATTGATATACATACCTATATGTAAATTTTCTTTTATGCCATTTTCACAAATTCAAGTTATTGATAATTCATTAAAAAATAATATTTATTTTATGAATTTTAATATTTTGATATATATGGAAATTTCCAAAATGACCTCTAAAATATTAATTTGTACATATTTGATATGAATCTAATATTAACATCTTAATATTTCAGGTTCCAGGAGCTCGTCTCGCTTTACAACACAATCTCGGCTTGGGTGGCGCTGTTGTCGTAGCTTTGTACAGATTAGGATTCCCGTCTGCTGCAAAAAGCAAAGTCTCCGCTAAATCCACGGAAGGTTTCAAAGTTCACAAATATATGCAAATATTAGAACAGCTGATGAGAGATGATACTGACAACTTGATTGAAAAAGTGAGAGGCATTTACGGATTTAGAGTGAGGAATGGCCCCGGTGGCGCTGAAGCATTTTGGGTTATAAACGCCAAAGACGGAAAAGGCTCTGTCACACTCGACGGAAAAGACAAACCAGATGTCACCTTCACTGTTAACGATGAAGATGTCACCGAATTGATCATGGGAAAATTGAATCCTCAAAAAGCATTTTTCCAGGGTAAAATCAAAGTTCAAGGCAACATGGGTTTGGCTCTGAAACTCACAGAGTTGTTGAATATCGCTGGACACAGAATCAATGAGATTCGATCCAAATTGTAAAATGATGACTTACTATTTTTGTACTTTTTATATAGAAGCATATACTTACATCGATTTCACTAGTAAATCATTTAGCTGAATTCACAATTAGTTATATAGGCGAAAAACTGCTAACTATTTTTAATGTGCTGATTACGTGATATTTTTGTTATATTTTTTTTTACATATTGTCTATAAGAAAATTATTTTTGAATTTTGTTTTACTTGTACTTTTATCAGAATTGACCTGACCTGGTTATTGTCATATGTGTTTTGTTTTAAACATTCCTCTAAATAATCTTAAGTGATGATTATGAATATGAAAATGCACTATACTTTCAACGAACAATTATGTATTGAAAATATTGTATTGCAAAATACTCAAATTATGGTGTAAGGGATGTTGGAATATTTGTATTCTGAGGGAAAATATTTTAATAAAAATCATTTTTATTCATTTGAAGTTTTAAATTTATTCTTAAGAAGGGAGTCAAATGAAACAAAAAAAAAAAGTAAAAGGCATTAAATTGTATTGTAACATGGATGGGTAAATCTGTTAAATAAAAATTATTGAAAAATTCTCGTATTGCATAAATACCTTAATAATTTGATATATTAAATCTAAGGTATAGTTACGACATAATATATTTATAAATTTATGTAAATATATGTAACATTTTACATTTTGAATGCAATAATTACAGGTAAACACGCTCACGTCCTGAGATCACATGAGTACATTTTTTAACAGCCTACGAGTGGGTCGGGCACTATACATAAACCTCCTTCAATAACTTGTCTCTCTTTATAATAAATAACCATAAAATCCCATTAGAATATAAAAATCGCGAATTTTTTTTTCAAGCAAAATGACAATTTTGAGGATTAAAGTCGTCTAGACTAAGAAAGTAATACGAAATAAATAGGTATATTTAGTGGTAACCGGCAACTGATCCGTTCTGCCTCCACCGATGAGGCGATGTTTTCATGTGCTAACCAGTCACCCCGAACTCCCACTATCGCTACCGCAAACGTTCCCCTTATAAATATACTTATTCATATATAGAAAACTTATTGTTTATACTACTGTTAAAACTGTATTTATTACACCAATTTAACCCAATGCTGTGTTGAGAGTTACAGCACCTTTAATTTTTGTACTTTCATATTGATTAAAATATTTTCGTCAAAATGTATAAACAATTGATATAAATTTTTAACAAATAATCTGAGAAAAAAATAACAAGTAACGTCACATATATGTCTGTTATATACGAATACATTTCCGTTTTAACAATTTCACAGAGTAAATAATAATAAAAAATATGAATCTTAAAGCATAGAAATGATTATACAAGACTTTTGTACATTTGATTCAAATAGCATGACTACCAGAGATACTTTTTACAATAGTACATGGAACCACTATAGTGATAACTATGTTTTTAACATAAGTACTATTCATTTGTGAGCAATAACATTATGACTGTTAGATTGGCAAAAAACACTCACATAACCTTGTGGAATATTCACTAACAATTTAATTGCATAGCTAGCTATCCCACTGTAATAATTTATAAAAAAAAAAAAAAATGCTTTGCTGATTCAATAGATGATTTCTATCGTTAATATCATTAAGGCTTATTTATAAATAATACAATATTTACGAATAGTCTTTTTTCCTCTACATACAATGTTAATTAGGTGGGTTTGTTTATATTCCTCGCAATAGAGGAATACTAAAATCACTTTCAAATGTAAGTAATCTGAACATTTTAAAAATGAAAATGAACGTTGATCTAACTGGCCAGATTAATTACATTAACACAGCCCAAATTTGTGTTCTTATATTTATTACACAAAATTTTGTAAAATGAGTTTTTTATGACGATGCATTCACACACAATTATCGATGGTCACTATCATTGCTGATCCCATTTAATACTCTGTTTTCACATTGTCACAACCCTTTTCAGTATTTCACAGATTTTATTTTGGTCAGTGTTTTTACTACTTTCATTGTCTACTATTGAAGTATCATCACCACTAGGTTCGCTATCATCAGACACTTTTTCTTCTTCTGTTTCTATTTCTATTTGTGTAACACTTAAATCTTGTTTAATATCTTCTTTTTCTACTATACTTTCTATCACTTCTTCCTCTTCCTCCTCTTCTTCTTCTTCTCTTTCTTCTTCGTTCACTACCTGACCTAACCCTGTAGCTAAAGCTTGTTTTTCTCTTAATAATTCCAATTCCTTTGACAAAGAAGCAATAATAGCATCTTTTTCTTCAAGCATTTCTGCTTGCCTTGCAATTAAATTATCTTTTTCTCTCAGTTCATCTAATACCCTATCTTTTTCCTTAAAATTTTCATACTCTTCTTTCTTTAAACTTTCTAAATGTGTTACTTTATGTTCTTTAATACTATTAGATTTTCGAATGTGAGGTTGTGCATCTTTCAAACATGTGAGTTCTGACTCTTGATGAATCAATAGATCTTTTACATCTTCGTCATCAGTATCAGTAGATAGTTCACAATCAGGCGGAGGCATATTTGTAACAGCATCGGGTCCAGGATGAGGAGAAGTCGATGATGTGATTTCATCGGAACTCGGAGGTGTCGGTGGATGCTGAGGTTTAAGCGCCACATTTGGTTGAAATGAAGTTTCGAACTTAGATGTATCTTTTAAACGTACAACCTTTTCGGGGTGTTGAAGTAAAGGTGGATCATGTGACAAAAATGGTGGCATATTAGGCCATGGTCTGAATGCTGAAATAGCTCTATTATATTGGTCGTACAATGCTTTAGCTTGAAGTTGAATATAAGGCTCCATAGCATACATATAATTATAAAAATCATCCATCTTGGGTTTCTTTAATGGCACATCCGATGGCTCTAATTTACAAACTGGCTCGATCGCCTGAAACATAAAAAAAACACACATTAGTATCAAATAAAATGAAGATTCCATTTAAAATATATTTTATCACATTTGAAATATTGTATGATCAAAAAAAAACTTAAATATATTATATTATGCATGAATATGAAAAATAACAGGATGAAAATATTTTAGATTAGCATGATAAAATCAACATGCTTCTTGGATGAAAATATGAAACTATAAATTCTTGATCTGTAGCCAATAAATTGTTCACCGTTTTCTGGGATCTTATGACTAATCGTAAGATGCTGTGACCAATGATGAACTGAACATTGATATTCAATATGTTGTTTTTCACATACTTTGAATTTTTCAACGAAAATTTTTCATCATAAATATAAGAATAGAAAATATATTGACCATGAAAATACAGCAGAGCCGAGGTGAAAAAAATAAGACTGTTGCCAAACAAGGCTTTAGCACCCTCAAGAATGAAAGCCACCGCAAGACTGACGACAAAATCGATCGTGACACAACTTATGTCTACGTATATACCACTGTGTACTCTCTCTAAATGGGTCACTGGGTCATAACATGTCCTGAACAACTATCTTCGTGAAAAACGAAAAAATATGTGTTTTCGACCTCGGAACTTCGCCTGGCATATTTCAACATTTAAAATCCGCCGTATCGATTTCGTCTTTGGAAAAAAAAATCAGTAACTCAGCATGTCTATGCCTTGTTTTTCCGTCGAAAATAAAACGCTTAGGTCGAAAAAAAATGGTATTGAAATGTATTGTGATGAATTTATAAAATGTCATTTAAACGAAAAACGGACATTTCACTCGCCTACTATTATACAAATAAAACCTATCGATCGTAACATTGAAGGACACGTAAAAAAGAAAACTACGAATATTCGTTCCATGAAAATCGTCATGTATGTCAAGTTAAAAAAATATACATACACCCATATCAAATTGAATGACTATTACAAACGAAAAATACACAAAATATAAAAAATATTTCTATACATTGTAAAAAAATAACAGTTACAAAACATTTCGGTGACAATCGAGTGAAAAGTTCATACATCCAAATCAGTTCAAATTCACAAAAAAATCTGATTTTTAACAAATATCGTATTCAAAATTCCAACCAAATAATTAAATCAGATCTGAAATAACTTCCTTTCAAATATACTTTGCATGCAGAAATGTGCAAAAACACTCATGTTAGAATCTGGTTAGAAATGTTTATATTCTTGCTATAGACTGAAAAAGGCAATAATTTCTAATTACAGATGACGAGCATTCTTCTAACACTATTTTTGCATTAATCTGACTATATAATAACACTAATCTGTGTGTGTGTATCCATGTAACGCTCCAAAATTGCGTTCATATATTCAACGGGTTGAAATTGCATTGATATATTCAACGGATTGATTGCTAGTACTAATAATATTCATGAGAATCATATAAGATTCTAATCTAACTATATAATAGCGCTAGTCTGTGTGTGTGTGAGTGTGTCTGTCCATGTAACGCTCCAAAATTGCGTTCACATATTCAACGGTTTGAAATTGTATTGATATATTCGATTACTAGTTCTGATGATATTGATAAGAATCATATAAGATTCTAATTGATAATACAGTTTAGAGCTGGAACAAAGTAACTAGTAAAAAAATACGATTTCTCCAAAATTCAGAGATGTAGTACATACTAAGGGGAACGCTTATCATTCCTCAAATAGAAAATTATATATTCTCTTTCTAGAAAAAGACAATTATTTCAGTTCTCTTCTACACATCTCTGCTACATGAATCCCCGAATCAAAACAACATCCCAAAATCCCAAAACAACCAAAATCCCCACACAACAACAACGAAAAAACCCTCAATAACACCACACCACCTCATCAAACGACGCGACATCCCACAGACGAAAACATCGACATCACCGCGTGCGTGCAGCAGCAGCAGCAGCAGCAGCAGCAGCAGCAGCAAGCAGCATCAGCTCCAACAGAAGAGAGAACAAACACCCAATATACGTACACAGAGTGCCGCACACCAGCGAAGAAAAACAACAGCACACGCACGCGGATCCGTATTGCGCGCCACGGACGGACGCGAATCGATAGCGGTGCGCACACACTCCCGCGACCGTCCGCACACGTTTATATACAAACGTATGTGTATGGAGTGGCGAGGGGGAGGGTGGGGGCCTCGTCGCCGATCTTTCACGGCCATCGTGCGTGTGTATGTGAGGATTTCGTGTGTGTGTATGGTTTTTTTTTTCGGGTGTGTGTGTGTTGTTTGGTGTTGTTTTTTTCGCGTGTGCTGCTTTTTTCTGCGAGTCGCTCGTTCGGTTTTGGTCTCTTGTGTCGTTGTTGTCGGAGACGGTTCTTCGACCTGGTCTTGTGTGGAGTTTTGAGGGTTGGGATGCGTTTTTTTGATGGTATTGAATAGTTGGGTGTTTAAGTTTGGTGGGTTGATAATTGGTTTCGGTGAGTTGTATGATTTGTGTAGATTTGATGACTGAATTTACAAAGAGCATAAGTGATAGTTTTTATCGATATTGAGTTAAATATTAAAAATGGTTCTGTACTTGATTAAATTTTCGATAAAAACGTTAACTTATGCCCTTTGTGAGATTCGGTCTTCATTTATGAGTAGATCTTTTTTTTTTTGATAATGAGATGATAGTAATCTAGGAATTTTTCATTGGTTTATCTTGTAGGTGTGTATAGTTCATGTAACAAGTAAAAATAATGCAAATCGATATTCTAAGGTAAATAAACAAAAATATAACGCAGTATAGTTGTGCTGTAAAGATATCGCTTTGAATCTATAATAAGAACTAATTTCAGATTTCATACTTCATATGCTTTCTTTTATGAAATGTAAAAAAAAATGCGCAGTTGTAGAAAAATAAAACGTAAATTCAAAAGCAATTTTCGTAGTAAATAAAAAACAAAAAAGTTTTTCTTATCAGTTCAAAGCGTGAACGGCAATAAAACTACATACATGATTTTCATGTACCGTGAAAATCCATTAGTAAACATGTGTAATTTTCGGTTAGCGGTGCGACGATTTCAATTTTCACTACTGCAAACACACAATTAGAACTTAATACACTGGAGTGATTAAGTCAATATTTCTATAGCGCATTAATAAACGAAACTGATATTGGAATGAAATAATCATGTTTGTACAAACGAGTCAAACACGTACACAATGAAAATAACCTCATTTTGACAGAGATTAAACGTATAAACAACAAGCGTGAAATCTTTACACGAAAAACAATAATTCGGATAAAAAGACACTCATTCCGATAAAAACTACACACGACGAGAAAACAACAAAAACAACCGCCAAGTACATACACAAAAAGCCACAAATTTTCAAAAACGTCCCCACAACAAAGCCCGATACAAATTAACCGCATAAAAATTCCGAAAGCGAGAAATTTTCGCACATCACACAAGAATGCAAAAATTTCAACCAATCTTATATTATTTTGTTTACAATAAAAGCGATTTTATTTATCGCCCGACAGACGACATTAGCATTTCGCTCGAGAACGTTTATCGCCTCGAACTCGAAAGGATGAAAAAGAAGCGAACGACTGTAAATTAAATTGAAGAAAAAAAACGAACAATTTCAAATTCAAACTTGGCGGGGGTAAAAAAGAAGCGCGATAAGGCGATAAATTAAACGGACACGAGCCATAAACAAAAACAGGGGGGAATGCGTCACAATCTCGAATGTTTTCCATCTCGATGACCCCCCCGAAGACGACTATGATGATGATGATGATGGACGAAAATATGCCGTGTGATGTACGAAAATAAACTTGTGTCAAAAATTTGTTAAGTGTTATAGATTACATGACAGATGACCTCTGTCGTTATGCGTTGTGTGTGCGATGCGATGCGATGTTTGGAGTTTTCTGTTTTTCGAGTGCGTCATTAGTGTGATGTGTGTGATGGAATTTTGATTGATTTTTCGAAAATATCTATAAAAAAAATTATGATGGAAAAACGTTTGTGTTTGTACAGTGAATATCGCTTAGTGTTTAATGAATAATTAAACTCCTTTGGTAATTTTTTTTTAAATCTATATGCATATCGTCGTTTTATAAAGTAATCAAATTTTACAATATTTGGATTACCTATAAAATTTTACGCTATAAATGAAAGAAATGAGCTTTTACCATAATTGACTCAACACATTTGAGAAGACGGATGTTTATTTAATAAAATAATCAATTTCGAATTGGTCATAATTGTGTGTCTGCTGCTCGCGTGTAAAAGTATGAAGACATCAATTTCGAAGAATTTCCGGGAATGTGAAAGAGGAAAGGAAAAATTCTCAACAATAAGAATGATTGCTAGAAATCAAATAAGGAAATGTACCCTTTGGCTACGGACGAAGTAATTCTACATACTATACTTGAAAATAAAACAGGACAGTATTCGACATTTTCGATAAATTCGACGAATATATTCAAAAAAACACACATCGTGATAAAAAAATAATAATTCATGAGATTATCTTGAAACAAAATTTATAATACATTTTGTGGCTTGACATATTTTTATCATTCGCCCTGTCTATCTGAATAATAAATTAACATAAGACTTATTGTGTTTCAATGTAAAATTGTATCCACGCAGACCTTTTATTTGAGCCATTATGTAAACTTCGTGCTCATGCATACAATTGTCTCAATCGTTGCCCATTTTTCATATGAAATGTGAAGATCAAATTGCATAGTATTAAATCACAAGCGTGCTTCACATGAAATCCAAAACAAATTATGTACATATGCATAACGACTTCAATATGTAGAGATAAGTTTGCGAAAACGTTATAAAATAAAAATGTTAATGTCAATACACTGCGAATTCGTGTCTTTGCGATTAATTTTATCTCAAATTGTTTTCAATTTCACTCGGCACAAGTACATTTACAACTCAATGAACCGTACTTTTCAGACTACACATTGCGTTTATCTAAAATACATAAATTCCTAACGAAATTTTTACACCAATCAAATGTTTATTTACACGATCGTCTCATTTCCAGTCTAAATATTTATCGTACAGATATTTATGTCTAGGGGCCAGAAACGTAAGTATTTGTGTTTAATTTCATTCATTAAGAATATTTTTCTATCTATAAACGAGTCAATAAGGTAATAATCATTAATAAGTGATAAAATACCAAAACGTTCGAAAATATAATTTATTCTGAAATACACAACGAGGATCTTAAATACGCATTCTTTTCCCCTAACTAACTGCTCTACAATTGAATAAAAGAACCGTTTCCATTCACCGCGAACTATTGCATGTAAATTACGCTTTGCCTATCGACGATCATAACTCATTGAGTATTTTTACACCTATTTCATTTAACAGTTCTTGCGCACATCGCCACTGCATAATATCGGCACAATAACTTCATTATTATTACGCACATAATCGTATCGCATTTATTAAGCTCGACAAACTGGAAAGAGACCATCGTATCGACATAACGATTTTCAAGCTGTCTCTTCGTCGAATAATATCCATAATTTATAATCGATTTAGAAACGATTATACGTGATATTTAAACTAAATAATGTTACATTTCTAGAGAATTTGTATAAATTCTGTATTAATTTGATTATTTAAATCTGTCATAAGCTACATTACATAGTCATTAAATGCATGATAGCTGAGCTTTCGCTAGATCTTTTAAAAAATATTTAACTATTAAAAAAGGGTTGATTCATGAATATTTTCGAAATTTATTCAACTTTCTCTAGGTCTAAAGTAAACTCTGAACATTACTAATTGACGATTGAATTTCAAAAAGGGCACAAATGATCATTTTTATCGATATCGAGTCAAGTACAGAAAATGGTTCTATAGACGACTGAATTTCACAAAGGGCAAAAGTGACCTTTTTTATCGATATTGAGTTAAGTACAGAAGAAGATTCTATATATGACACAGAATCATTTTCTGTACTTAACTTAATTTCGATAAAAAGGTCACTTGTGCCCTTTATAAAATTCAGTCATCGATTGTAAATCACAAAGTGAGTGACGAAATGAGACACTTTAGAATAACCCTTGAACACCTGGAACAGATTAAGATAATAAAACCATCAGTGAAACGAATCCTCATCTTTCGATCATTTCGAATAAAAAGCCAAATTCACACAATCCAAATGCAAAATTTACGACAAAGATACGTGTGAATGGACCCCAACGAAGGTACATAGATCGTCGACCCCTCGGACGAAGAAAAAAAACCATTAACATGTACCACTCATACTCATGCTGCATTATTTCATTGTTCGAAAGCGCATTGAACGCGAACGGCTCTTCGCATAAATATAATACATATGTACATGCGTGCAGATTTTTCTCTCGTTTTATTAAATATATACGTGTATTCGATGGCGAATGTGTGTCGGCCATTGTGAGGAAAACGGGGATGGATCCGAGCGACCCTTTCACGGCTCTGCAGAGAAGCTCTCGCGTGAAAGGAGCGCAATGATGCATTCATCGAATGCGCTCTGCAGAGTATTTTCTTTTGCTAAAAAGCATGCTCTTGCTGGATGATGATGATGATGGAGACGGGGTTGTTCTGTGTTCTTTCTGATGTGCGCATGTGTATGAGGGGTATTGTGGAATGTTCTATTTATGAGAAAAAAACTCTTCCATTTTGTAATGAATCGAATGGGGGTATGAAGCGAATGTTTTTTTTTTAATTAAAACTGGTCTTTTATATGAATTTTAATAAATCTGTTTAGAATTGAGCAGATATGAAGAAAGTAGTTTGATTGTTGAAGTTGAAAATTAGTTGATATTGTGCATGTTTCGGATGAATAAAAATTGTGGATATTAACAATGGGAATTGTCTAGTTAAGTTCGTATATGAAAAAAGAACGGAGTTCACGAGTGTTACATAATGTAATTAACACGCTCGAGAATTCCGACGTATGTGAGTTTCGCGTTTCATTGAAAATGTAATGAACGATATGTAAAATTTTCCAAATTACAAAAAAAGGAATGATGATTCATTATTCCTATTGAATTATTGTCTATTATGAATGTATGAAAATTTAAAATCAAATCTTGTACAATAGTGAGAAATTGATTTTCTTTGCCGGTGCTCGAATAAATAATGATGCTTTTGCAATTTCGTTAAGATCTGATATTTTATTCATAAAAGCGTACGGCAATTTAAAATACCACTTTACCACTAGCAATTATGAGCGAACGCTTCAACCAACAGCTGTCATTCTGACAGACGTGTGTACGCATATACGCTTTTCATAGTACATCCGAACAACATTTTCACGAAATTCAAAAAAATATATCATTCGACAAAACAGAGCCAACACCCAGATTTCATCCTGAAAATGCAAACTGATCGAAAACAAAAATGAGAACGCGAAATTTCGAATGAATCGAATGATGACTTACAACTCACACAAAACACTATGTGCTATGGATAAATTGTGCGAAAAAAATTAGATTGACTGCAAGTAAGACAAAATGACATTGATTATAGACGTATTTATACGAAACGTCCAGACATCCCGATAGTCAATTAGAGATTGATTGATAGACGAGATTGTCAATCGATGCCGACTGATATTCGTTAATTAGGACGTCCAAATGCGACATGAAATGCACATATGTAACATAAGAATGAATTCATACGACACATCAAAGTGTATGGAGATCGAATAGTGATCCTAGATCGAATTCAAAAACCTAATCGATTGTCGCAAATGGAGAAAAAATAATGAGAAACAAAGAGAATCGGCGGTCGATGACCGAGAAGAGCGTATTTCGAATTCGAAGCGCGTTGCATATTTTTTGAAAAAGTCAAAATCGCGCCTTGCACATTCGAACGGCGACACCTGCATGTATGCAAACGGTTCAAGAATTGCATATGCAAACGCGCATCTTCCGCGTTTAACGTATGCATACGAGGTGCAGAAGATTCTATGTTGTCTTGGACGAATTTGGCGATTGTGTTGATTTCAAATTTGGCCATTGGACGCATCGGGATTGAATCATATATTGCATCATTTTCAGATTTGGAATTCGAAATTTTGCGGATGGTAGAATCGATGGAGGAAGTTGAATCGTTTGGCAGTGATTGCTAAATATGGTATTTTTGGTGTGTCGGGAAATTTTATAAATCGCTGGTCGATCGATTTGTGGTTTGTATGAATTCGATCGATCTAATTGCAGAGTTCATTCCACGTGTTAAACGAAACGAAATGAAACAGAAGCGAATATATTTTAACAAATTGTCAGAATCGAATCTAAATATCTGGCAATTAATATCTAGGAACTGTTGGCTCGTCGCTAGTGAATAAATAGTATCGCAAATTCACTCGAGTCATTTTCTATCTTTTAGTTACAATGAAGTTGTGCAATTTTCATATTCAAACTGATATTTAGCTCAAAATTTTTTCGAACAGTACGATTGTCACATTTTACATCGCTCAATTAATTCTAAAGATCAGATTACAAATTTGCACAACTCATTCATTATTCCGTACAGATTAATCGCATTCCATGATCTCAAACCATCCAATATCTAATTTCACAACGCATCATCGAATTCAGCAGCATCTCGACCTAACATCAGAACTAACATCACAATTTACAATATCGAATCGCAATCAGCTTTCACGGTTGTCGACCGATGTCGCGAAGAAACGACATGCAAAATAACACACAAGACAATCCGAGTTTAGCCAGAGACGTGCAGCGATCGCCAACTGTATGAAAAAAATCATCGACGATCGATACATATGTAGATATCGGATTAATCTTTCGTCGGTTGGACGTTTCGTTCGTTCGGCAGTTCGTCAGTCGGCTTTTTAATATCGTGAAAAGTTCGATCGTATTTCTAGGAATCCGGCACAAATATTTTGGCAGCGGTGACTCGGATTCCGGCTAAATTTAATTTAGGCGACATTCGAAGAGTTCGCCGCGAGCGCTATTCCGACCGCCAACGGCTTCGCTTTATAATATTTACAATAATATTTTATGGATGGAAGGAATTTTTAGGCGATCTTTCGAAAAATATTAATGAATGGAACGAAAACGATGAGCGTCCGTTCGATAGCACGAACGGTAGTCGCTAATGAAAAGTGATCTGATTTCCGACCGGGTAAATAAACAGCGGAGTACTTGCGTTCCTACATTGAAGCCCCCCTATAAGGTCTCCCCTATAACGTTTGTTAGATAAAGTTAAAGACCTCATGTAAGGTTATTTATTTTTTTTAAATCTTACAAGAATATTTTGAACAAATGAGTATTTTGAATTCATTTGTTCATTAGGAAAATTTCAGTAGGTCTTTGTTCTTTGATCTCATTACGCGTGTTTAGTGGAGTTAAATATAGATATTCATAGGATAAAAGCTGTCCAAGTCATTGCAGGACAAGGTAAAAGATATTTTGCATCATGGAAACAATTATTAATTTAGTAAAGTGTGATGATTTTTTCTGTCCACAATTCATAGATACAATTAGTTCCATACAAAATACGAAGAATATTGCTCCAGATCAGAAATTAATCTTTCAACTACGAACAGTCGAACATTCGTAGGACAGAGACCGATAAAATACAGTTAATACTGCAGTACATACATCCTTGAAAAAAAAATTACCCCCTATAACGTACAACCTATCTCGACGTTACAGCGAAGATTCACTGTACACATCTGATATTATTTATATTTGCGCGGAGAGTAAACAAACACGTTCATGTTTATAAAGTTTAATCGATCGAATCGAAACGCGGGAAAGGGACGAACGAATACATAATGAAAGTGGGAAAATCGCGTAAAAGTCCGGATCGATGCGAAGGTTTTCCGTTGTATGGTATGTGGTGGAAGAGGCGTGCGAAAAGCGGCTAGACGCGATGCCGAACGAGCGAACAATGAACGTAAACAAGGAAGGTCACAGACGAAGGTAGGCGGCAGGTTACGAGGACGTCCGCCATTACGTAAGGGCGCACTCTTCTCTCGCTTCGGCTAATTCGTGGAAATCTTCGGGAAAATATTGTATTGTCGATGAATGGTCGTTTTTGTTGGATTTGGTTGAAGGAATTCAGTTTGGATATTGTTATTGTTTTTTTTTTTTTTGTTATTTAAATTGTTTGTGATAAGGTTAGTTGTGGTGATGTTGGTTACAGTTAGTGATTATTTAATGAAAAAAAATGATATGATAGAGTATAATGATGAGATTTTTGTAGGTTGGGAGTGAAGCTTTTTAGGCTCTAGGGAAAGTCCTCTTAATTATAACCATCTGAGACTTACTTGTCTGTTTCAATTGGAAATGTTTCACATTTACATAGGACTTGTATTGCCATCATATTCGAATGTCTGATTTTGGTGCAAAGGCAGGTAATATGAGTTTCACTTCAATAATATATTTCTGTTGTTTGTACAATTTAATGTATACTCTGGAGTAATCACCTTTTCGAGTTACTCTGCACATCGAGGAATTGTAATTAAGAATTGTTTATTAATGATACCTAGCAAAATTATACAAGTAGTATAAGAATGTGAAGTAGAGTTGAAGCAGAATAGTTCAAAATTTTGATAGTATTATGTGGGGGTTTGGAATAAATGCCTTTTTCATTTACTTTGGATTAACATCGTGATCAACGTAGATGTAATGAGAATCATATAAGATTCTCAGTGAATAGTTTGAAGAGACTTTGGCTACAGATCCGTGTCGTTTATCGTGACATGACATGATATAGAGCAGAGGGAAGAGTCTCACCTTGCGTTTGGGCGGATCCGCGAGGTGCGGCGGCGAGTGGACGATTTGGGGCGCGGCGAGCTGGAGTTGCGGAGGGCGAGGCCTGCGACGGTCGACGCGCTGCAGCTCGTCGAGCAGGGCGGAGAGGCGCTCCCGGTCGGGCTGGTCCTCGCAGACGAGCAGGTAGGCGCGCCAGTTGGCCGCGTCGAAGCCCCAGTGGCAGGTGCGGTGCTCGAGGTCGCCGTGCGCGTGGCACACGAACCGCTGCGGCGAGAAGAGCCCGCGGCACTCGCAGCACTCGATGCACGGCGCGCCCCCGTACGCGTACAGCTGCGGCGCGCACACGCCCGTGCACGCGCCGAAGCACTCGTGGTACACGCGGAACCGCGGCGACTCCGCCCTCCAGCCTCCCGCCGGAGCCGGCGCCGCCCTGTGCAGCAGCGCTCCGCACAGCCTCTGCGCGTCCGTCTTCGTGATGAGCCCGCACGACGGCGCGTTCGCCGGCAGCACGCGCGTCGCCTTCAGCTCGTGCAGCTGCTCGGGCGTGCACCGCGAACAGTATATCTGCAGCTCGTCGCAGATCCGGTTGATCTGGTCGAGGCTGAAGTCGGTGAGCACGCTCGTCAGGATCTGCGGCAGGCACAGCCGCTTCTCGCCGCCGACCGCGAAGCACGAGATCGGCTCCCCCTCGAGCAGCGTCTCGCCGCGCTCCCCTCGACCGCGGTCCGGCGCCGAGAGCGCGGGGGCGCAGGGCGACAGCGGGGGCGCGGGCTGCGGCTGCGACTGAACGGGCGCGGACGCGGACGCGGGTGCGGGCGCGGGAGGCGGGGACTCGCGCGCCACGAGCCTCCGCCCCGGGCCGTGCAGGCTGCGGGGCGCCGCGCGCCGGAAGCTTTTGAGCACGGTCTCGAGGTGCGCCGTCACTTCCATGTCCCGGGGTGGCGGCGGCGGTCACGCGCCGCGCCCCGCCATGACTCGCGAGGCGCCTCCGCCCCCGTCGCGTTCCCTGCGATCGCTGCGATCGCAATCGCGGCCGCGCGCGACGTGCGCTCGGTGCGTGCCGTGCGCCCACTGGACGCCGACGCGGCGAGAACGCCCCGAGCCCCGCGCCTCTCCGCTCCTCGCGCCCCGCGCCGCGCCCTCCCTTCGCCTCGCCTCGCCGCTCCCCTCTCTCTCCGCGCGTCGCCGCCGCGAACGCGAGACCGCAAACGTGGCTCGCGCAAGTTAGGGATTTGATGTAGAATTATACTAATTCTAAGATTTGGATTATCTTCCAGTAAAACTCTTCTTTACTACTTGTTCTTAGTTTATTTATTATTCTAACAAGACTGACTGCCATATGGTTGGACGATTGCAAATCTACACATAAGTGCTTAATTAACAATCGCCAAAATCTTGCAACATAATTTGGTGACCGTTGGACATTTAAAAATGCTTAATTTACAGTCACCGTACTTTCGTCAGCTTTAGGCTAGACGCTTGGTCAGCGCTTATTGTACAGAAATCATGTTGATTACAAATACAAGTTCAATAACCCTTACACTATGATTAATCTATCTATAAGTTTAAGGGGTTAGGCTGAAGGCCATAACTCGCGATTTACGCGATTCCTCGTCTTCGTTAAACTCTCGTTCTTAAACTACGTAATATGTAATTATTTTGATTTGATTCCGTTCCGATCGTTGTCTATCGAAGCACTCGCGAATCGAGATGTCATTCTTAAAAAAAATGATTTCGTCTTGAAAAATTCAATACAAATGATCGCTCAAGTTCAACCTACTATTGAAAAAAATATACAATGTAATCTGTTATTGCATGCACATAATGCTGAATCGATAACATGATAATAGACACTCAACTACTGCGAAAAAAAAACAGCGATAACAAGTACGAAAGATAAATACCAACATATTTGTTGATATTATGTATTGAGTAAAAATACAAATTGTGCAAATATTTCTTCACTCTGAATCTAATAAGAACATTTTCCTATTCTAGTTAGATTCTGATAAAACTTTCAAAAATTGACAAGTACGCAGGTATTCTTCATCCAATATGAAAAGAACGATCAATTTGACCAATTTTCATAAAACTCTTCTATTCATACGCGTTGCATACGATTCGTTGCAACGCAGAGCATCCCATTGAGAAATTCTTTCGTTAAATTCGCATACGCCAATTTCTCATCGAAACCGCGTCGAACAAAGAAAATAATCGCGAACGCACATGTTGAGAGCGCGTGGATCAGACGGGCGTCGCGGCCGGTCGGCTGGCGCGGGTCTAGCCGGCGGCGGCGGGGCGAGGGGGCGGCGGGGAGGCGCGGGGGGGGCTTTTGCGGGGGGGCGGAGGCGCGCGCGGGGGGCTCGCGTGACCGACCTTCCCGTCAAAATAGCCTCCGCCGCTGCACCCGCGCGCTCCGCCCCCCGCCGCTGAGCCCCCGTCCCGCCGCGCGCCCCTCCGCCCCGCTGTGCCCTCGCACTTTTGCTTTCCTGCGTTTCGCACGTCGCGTGTCGTCGAACCGAAGCTTCGTACGCATCTCTATATTCCTCACGATCGCTATCGACAACGGCTGATAGTTTTTATTACATCCAACGTTGAATACCGATTTGTCAATAAATTCTAAATTGCTCCCTAGATATTTAATATCTACCTTCAATATTAAATTTTGACATCAATATTGTACAGTTTTATTCTAGCAAAATTAGAACTACACGATCGGAACCATCAGTATTGTTTTCAAATTTTTGCAATCAGTTTTCCACTCACGAACTATCAAAACATTCGCGAAGCAAAGACAGACCTATTCGGAGGACTGACTGTGCAATCGGGGTTTCTGCTCGCAGTGAATCGCGCGTATGCGTACACGCCATCAGATACGGACAATGTGCGCGTATTCGTCACTTTTCGTATTTTGCGAGTTTATTATGTGTGTGCATGTTCGTCGCGGTCGTGTATCGGTTTGTGGAAAATGCGTTTTGTGTTCTCCTCTCGTGTTGGATGCGTTTTATTTCATGTTTATTTAGAAGCGAATCGTATTTGAATCATTCGAGTTGTTCTATGCGTTTTCCCAGAATTTTCCTCTGATTTTCCGAAGATATGAAAATGCCTTTTATCTTTTGTTTGCCAACTTTTCATCGATTTATTTTTTCACGATCGCTTTCAAAACTAAACGGTTTTATAAAATTTAAGGGCTTTTCCCATTTGACCGCCTTCATGATCGTACACCGGCTATTTCTGTAAACATCGATATAATTATAGCTCACAATTGGGTTAGCTTATAGATTTTTCATTTAAAATTATATTTATTAACAAATTAGGTAGGAAATTCCTACTAGTAATCGTATCGAATTAAAATGAAAGCTAATCCATATTGGTCGGTGGCGCATGTTAAATATTTTTACACATAATTAATACTGATTTCATTCAACTATTATTCGCGTTTTAGAAAATATTTTTTATGTTGAAATAAATTGTTTTTTTCCGTATTTCAAATGATACACGCGTTTTTGATAATTCGTGAATTGTTTCACATCCATATGATAAATACTACGATAGTGTGTAATCAGCTACAATAACAGTGCGCAGTAACATCTTACTTGAGAATAAAAAAAATAACAATCGCCTCTTGTACTACGTAAATGCTGATAAAATTCAAATCGAACAGACGAAAACATCCACATATATGTATTTGTTTGTGTTCGTTCATATTGTAATGAAATATGTTTAAGTATTAGAGAATGAATCTTATTGTCTTATTAATCGAAATTTATTTTTTTATATGACTGTTAAGGAGTAATAAATTCAGTGCATATTCGATTTTCTCTAATTCTATATGAAAATATCGATTTTTTTCTGTATTATAATATGAGTTTTCCATTACATGTTCAATATTGCAAAATCAAATCATATCGTTTTATGCTTGCCATTATGCTAACAATAAAACAATTGAATTCAATAATATTGAATTTGAAATGGAATCTCCTTACGAAAACCAAAACATTTCTAATAAAATGTAGGAACTGTGTTATTTTTAAGGCTGTAAACACTATGAAATATGAATGGCTGCAACACTACTAACTACTTTCAATGCTTGATTGACTTCACATCTACAATCTGATTGCCACATATATTTTGTGAGTTACAGTTTTAGATCACATATTTTTTCACTATTCTATTCTTAATCAATTGTTTTATGTAAAATATTCATCTTTCTGAATAAATCTTCACATATCTTTCAGATATTTTAGCTCAAAAAAGTATCAACATGGTCACCTCAGTTGATTTGGAAAAGCGTTGTTATTGTATCATAACAGGAGCATCTCAAGGAATTGGACGAGCACTTGCTATTGAATTTTCCCAAAAAATGGGACCTAATTCTAGGATGATACTAATGGCCAGGAATGGAGAAGCACTCAATGAAACTAAAGCTCTAATTCAAAATCCCAGCATTGAAATCTTCACCCATTCTGTTGATTTATCCACAATAACTATCAATGAAATAGAAGAAATTATATCGAGTAGTTTTCCAAAAAATATCAGCGAATTTGATACAAATATAATAATTCATAATGCTGGAAGTGTCGGAGATTTGAGTATTGCAGCAAATAGTTTAAACAATTCTTCTTTATGGCAAAGCTATTACAACCTAAATGTTTTTAATGTAGCCGTATTGAATTGTGCATTTCTAAAGAAAATCGCAGGTTTTGAATCTCGTACTCTGATTATCAATATCACGTCTCTGTGTGGTATTAAAGCTTTTCCTGGATTGGCATTGTATGGTAGCGGAAAAGCAGCTAGAGAGATGTATTTTAAAGTTTTAGCAGAAGAACATCCTGAAATTAATGTTTTGAACTATTCACCTGGACCTGTTAAGACAGCTATGGTAGATAATATAGCTAATACAACAGTAAATGCTAATCTGAAAAGCCTCTTTTCTTCGATGATAAACGAAGATAAATTACTTTTGGCTGAACAAACAGCTAAGAAATGTTTTGAGGTAGTTTCCAATGGAAAATATCAATCAGGGGATCATGTAGATTATTTTGATTGAAAAAAATAATAATACCTAAGCCTTATTTTGTAATTTGTACATTCCTGAAAATGAATCTCATATCAAAATTTATATTTTTGTAATTCTTACTAGAATCTAGCAAGAAATATTTATTGTTTTTATTTTTGTGAAACTTTATGTGCTTAAAACTTATATATGTTTCAAATGAATAAAATATATGTACCTATTTCACTTTTGGAAGATGCATTTTAATTGTATTTTTTTATCTCGGAGTTGAATGTTTATCTTATCACCTAGGGCAAATTTTATTATTATCATACCTATAATTTTGAAATATTATCAATATCTACCAAATTAATTTATACTTGTTCAGCAATAATATTTGTTTAAATAGAAAAGTACCTTATCTCTATTTCTGTAAATATTGTAAAACTTACAAGATTTCATTAGATAATTTATTTACTTACGGTGAATTAGAGGAAATATGGTTTTTCTTTTTTTTCTTACTTTTAAATAATTTCAAATCAAATTTTGAACTAAAAAATAAATGTTTAATACCTAATTATTATGTAAAAATTATTAACAAGTCAGTTTTTGTTAAATATATCTAATAATTTTGAAATTTGAGTTTTTTCTCTTATTTCATCAGATGGAGGCAGATAAAAAGACTTGATCTTTGCAATATTAAAAAAAGAATATTAATTGAATCCAGTTAAATTTCAAATTTTTTAACTTTATTTTTTTTTAAATATTCTTATCCAAAAGGGAGTTATAAATAAAAAACAAAAAGAGTGCCATATATCCCCATTTTTATACTTCAAAACTCCATAGATCAACGTCATATAATATCGTATTTTGGCCAGACTGATTGCTGTCAAATTTGTTTTAAATTTGTGACGTGACAGAATACTAGCAGAAAAATGACTAAACACCATTTATCAAAATGATTATTAAATAAATTGCAACTTTTCAACAATTTTGATTTCATCTTCGATAGTTTGCACTTGTCTGTTTTTTTTCTACACCCAGAAGTTGCCTTACGGTATGTAAAATTTATTGTTGAATGCATTTTGTATTTAATAAGGCGATCATTAACACTGAATACTCCGGAACATTATTGTTTCTCAGATCTCTTATCCTGGTAAGTCATAAAATGTAAAAAATATGTATTTTTTCGATATAATATCAAATCGGAAGAGATATTTCATATATGTAGATAATTATTGTTCAGAAAGATCTCAATATTCAAAGCTTTCTAAAATGCAAAAATGTTCGATAATTAGTGTAATTTCGTCCTTTTTCAGATTTTTATTTCCACGAATCAAATACATTTTTGATAGTTTGTTTTTTTTATTGACCAATACTTCGTTTGTTGACGAAACACAATCAAAAATTTAGAGCATGAATTGCTTACTACAGATTTTCCAGTTTAAGCACTATATTTTCCATTTCAAGTTTAATATTTCTATAATTGAATTAAACTTTTCTGAGATACATAATTAGAGGATTGTTCACTTTGAAATAGAAAACATTGAGCTTAAATTCAAATCGCTAGATAGCATAAAATATGCCACTAGTTAGCGACTGTTATTTACAATTAGTGGCATGTGCATTTCAAACATTACTAGTATTCTGAATACTCAAAATTAGTTTAGGTATATAAAGTAAATGATAAACTCTTTTATTATATACCTAGATAAAAAATCTTTTGTATTTGTAATTTAATCTTTTGTATTTAACTATCTCACATGCATATCTTTCAGATTAACTTTGAAAAATGAGTCAAAACTCAAGTGGGCTGTTTATATATTTGATGAACTTAGCGTGGAAGTGCAGAATTTCATTGCCGGCTTTGCTGACATGTTCGATAGCCTTACTTGGTCAAGCATGCGTTTTACACATCAACATAACTACCCAAACTGTGCCAAATACAAACCTAGCGGTAAGCATTTAGTGTAAAATTACACAAGTACATTTTTTTTCTCATAATAGTTAATAACAATGAAATAACCTGATAAAATCCCCTTTAAAACAGGGAAATAAATAAATATGCCTAATATGTCAAGTTTTGGCCTATTCATACTAATATTAGCCTTTGAGCTAAATCAATGCATTTGTGCAATTTTACCTTATTTAGTTATTTGAGTTTAATTACATTTAAATAGAGTGATTTAAATGTGTTTTTCTTTTTTATTTTTCAGATTGCAGATGATTTAGAATCCGTAGGATCTTCAACTGATACATATGAGTCAGACGAGTATGATTCGGATTGATTTAACATTTTTCACAATGTACCCATTGACACTATTGTTTTATTTAAATTGACAAATGACTCTTGAAAGTTTCATTTACATTCAGTATTTTTTTTTCATTGAGATTATTACCATCTTTTTACACAATTGAACATTCCTCTCAATGAATCATATAATTTTATTTAAATTTTAATACTTTGTAGTAAATACGTACCTACATATATTGTGCATGATGTACATGCTATTACAATATACACTCGGTAATCGTATTGATTTTTAATTAATACCAAAGCGTATTTTATTGGCTTCTCAAAACACCACTAATACTGAATAGGCTGAATTTTTTCAAACATGTTTTTTTTTCATGAATATTATTTCACAGTGTTTTTTTATAAATTAGCGTTAAAAAAATGTATATAAAAATAAACTCCACTTCAATGTGAAATATTTTTTTTATTGTTTGGATCCTTTTATAACCTTATAATGTATTTTTTTTCAATTTGTTCAATTAAAACTTCTCAAAATCATAATTTTGGACTGAAATTTATGATTTTAATTTCAGACATGTATTAAAAATAATATTGTAACATCTTAAATGTTAAGTACATGCCTGTTCATAATCCTATATAGGCAATGGTAATCTTGTTAGTTTTTCTGTAGCTTCTCATACCAGATAGTCAGTATTAACACGGGTCTTAATACACAATTAATTGTTAATTGAAACAGTTGACACGTTACATTTAAAATTATATTTGGTGAAGAAATTGATTGAAGAATTTTTAAATAAAAAAAAATATTTGGGAGGAAAGTAAATTTATTCAAGATGTTCAACCTCTATCAAACAATGAACCGACATGCTGAAGCTAAGGAACAAAAAGAGCCTGAGACAACAGGACATGATCGGTTTTATCAAGAAAGAATCGGAAGAAGCAGCTATCGCAAGAAAAAGAAACCAGCTTGTAGAAGAGCGCAGAGTGCGGCTGAATTGAATCCAATTTCGATATCCGCTGCTAATAAACGAGCTTCATTTCGTACTCGTTCTGTATCTACAGAGAATGAAAGTGATGGTAATTTAAAATTTTATTATATTTTGTGTTTTCAACAATAATCAGTTTCTTATTTAGAAGAAGGTGGAAGTTCTACAGCTGGAGGTGAAAAAGCACCTCTCGTCACAATGAAGATTGATTCTCTTGCAAAACTTTTGTTCAACAAATCTATCATTAACAGTCCAGGTGGATCTTTAAAAGGATCTCCTGTTGAAGAAAACACAAATAGAACTCCATTAAGGTTCTTTCACTCATAAAAATAATACCTAGGTATATTTGTAATAATTTTTACTTATTCAATGTTAATTTTAAACAGATCTACTGAATGTGGATTTGAAAACACAGCAGCTACTAATATTTGTACTCAATATTTGGAAAGAAACTCGAGGTATAACTTCATAAAAAAAAAGATCAAATATAACATTGAAAAATATGCTATTATGTATTTTAGATATGACTTCATTTCAAATTTAAATTACATTGGTTCACGTTCAAACAAACATTGGTTTGCTGTTAAAGATTGTACAATAAAAACTGAAAGGCTTTTAACGTTGGTAAGAATATTCTTGTTACAAATTTATATACCAATGTAGGTACTTTTTTTTCAATTGAGTAATACTTATAGGTGCCACTAAGAGACAACTGCCCAATCGAACCTACTGAAAGATCTCGAAGTATTATAACTGAATTATTCAGAGCTCTTCATCATCCATACATATATCCAGTTCTCGATGTATCATTTTATGCCGGCCATAGCTTAGCCATAATTCCGTTTAATGCGAGAGGAAGCTTGAAAGATCTTATTTACAAGGTGAAAAAACTATAAAAAACTCTGTAAATTGATATAGTACTTATACTGGTAATTATTCTCGATATTTAGACACATTGGAAAGAAAGTTGGCATAATAAGCATGAATCGTGTGAAAGTCAGACCCATAGAGCTGGTTTACCTTTGTGGCAAGTAGGACGACTTGGCAGACAAGTGCTAGAAGGACTATTATTTATAGCGGAGAGAGGATTTCCACCATTCAGACATTTACACAGCGGTAACGTCATAGTTCAAAATGGAGTTGCGAGGTATTTGAATTTAACATTCAAGTTCACTGTATGAAATGTTATGATAACATTCAAATTTATAGGATATCGGGACTGGAAAATACATTGTTAGGATTGCCATCGAAGAATCCTGTATGTAATTCTTCATCGCCTTATCCTGAAGTATTAGGCTTCGGGCATTTACTCTTTGAAATGTGCGCTGGATACGAACTCAATTGTGAAGTACCAACACCGGGCCATTTACAGCTGGACTTAGAGAGATATCCTCAAGTATGAATAAGTAGTAGTAGTAGATCATTTGTGATTTGTCTTAAGATAATTTTTCAATTGATTACAGGTAGCAGAAATATTAGAAATGATTTTTAGTTCCCATCCATTGACTATTGCAGAAATTGTATTATGCGATCTATTTAGAAAAATTGATTTGCGAGAGATGAAAGGCTCTTGTTTGCCGGTGCATAGTTTTCATTTTCAAATTAATTTTCATGTATGTATGTAAATAATAATTTAAATAATATATTTCAGAATTTTAATCAACGTCTAAGTAGTTCGTGCGCCGGTTTATTGGGACAAGTGGTGCGTAGTGAACAAATATCATTCGTAGGTGGAAAATGCAATAAAAATTTGTTACCTCGATCTGCTGGATGTTCACCTGTTGCCACACCACCTCCAAGAAGGTTAATTATCATTATTTTTCAGTATTTTCATTATTTTGTTTATTTAAATATTATTTTATTACATTTTAGAAGACATTATGCTACTGATGATGAATTTTGGTATTCTTAAATCACCATGTAATTAAAATAAGAAAATAATGTTAATGTAATGTTGATTTACCAATATAAACTACAAAAAAAAAAAGTTCTTTTGAAAACTAAGTAACGTGAGGTTTTATAATGTAAAAAGGATTTCAAGTTTTAACTATTTATTTATTATATACAAATGACAAAATATAAAACAATATAAATAACATAGATATCTTTTATTATTTAGAGTATGTAATTATTGTAGTTAGTGGCGGATTTTCTTTTATAAGGTAATTTGTACTTAAATCGCAATAATAATCCATTTGCAATTGTGACTCTCATTTTTCTATCTATATTGTATTTATTACCATTCTGAAAATTGTTCGTGTACAATGATTCGAATTCTGTTTTGATTTTTTGTTGTACATGATACTGTCGAAATCCTTTCACATTAAACTGAATATAACGAGGAAAAATATGACTCTTTTTAACGTCCGGTATATCAAAGAAATTATGTATGAATTTTTCTTTTTCTGTGGGGAAATATTTTAAAACTTTAAGTTTAGTTTTTCTTTTATTTTTCAGAAGAATTTCTGAATTAGTATCCATTTCAGTTTTCCGATTATGGCGCATATCTAAAATTTAAGATCATCATTTTTATATGAGTAATAACGAAAAATGTACATGAGAATGATTATTTCTTACCAGAAAAATTTCTGTGTATTCTCCGGGGTATTAATGAGTCTCCTAATATTTCATATAAACATTCATCGATATAAGCTATTTTTGGCTCATATTTTTCGGATGTTTTTAAATATACAAAGGAAGCATTCTATAACAAATTATACATTATTTATGAAATTGATACACACAGATATATAAGATGCCACCAAAATTCACCAAAATAGCTTCAAGTAATCCAGCACTATACAGTTTACTATCTTTATTACATGTCATGGCTTCAATTAAACCCATGTGAGGAGTGAGTCCATCTACTAAAGCCTTTCTTCCTAAAGCTGTTAAGCATTCTACTAATGGACCATTTAATCTTTCTTCCACTCTTTGAGATAAATACTCTAATGTGATATTTCTACCTGTAAAGACAGAAGTTTGAAAAAAACTCTAAAAATCACACCAAAATTGATTGTTACTTAATTTAAAAATGAAAATACCTATATGCGCAAATTGAGGCCATACTGTCACTATACATAACATCACTCTCAACATTTTTTCAGAGAGTACATTTTCAGTCAATATGTTTGACACTAATATAGGGAATATTCTTTGAAGCTGAAATAAATAAGCGTGATGAAATTGATTATTTAGAAAAATATATGATATGCAATTAAACACTAGCAAACCTGATGAGTCACGTCTGTATCACTACAACAAGGGTTAATTAATAAAAATTTGAGTATTGTCAATGCCTGTTTATGCCAATTTTCTGCTGCTGCTAATTCACTAAGTACTAAAAGGGATAAATTCATTAAGTAAGGAACTATAGGGCCAATGTGAGTGTTTGTACTAATATCTCTTAGTGCCACTTTTATGAGTTGTTTGTTATTACTCAGCAGTGCTAAAATTGAAAAAAAAATAGATTATATACTGACACTCATAGGTAAAAATATCATATGAATAACTGAAGAAACCTTTAGCTATTTTAGTGTAATAATTTTGCAAAATTGGACTAATTGAATTATCTCCAGGTGAATTTTTACTATCTATCACCCATGAAGCTGTGAGAGTCGGAGGAGAAACTGTCATTACTTCACGGTGTTGAGTTGCAAGTCCGACAAGATCAATAACAGGATCCTAAATTGAGAAATTTAATGAAAAATTAAATACAAAACCTATCAATGACGCATGACACTAAAGGAAAGTAAACATACATAAGTAGTACATAAATGTTCAGACTCCACAATCGGTACCCATTGCGGAATAGGAGCACCTAATACAGGTTCAGCATCCATAACTTTGAGCACTATATTAATATCGTCTACTTCTATTCGTTGAGTTTTCGTATTTCTTGCATATAAGGCTACATTCTGAAATAAAATATGAATAAAAAAAAACTGAAAATGGAGAAAAACCACATATCAATAATAGGTATAAGAAACACTTACATTAATTAATTGCCGCATTTTGTAGGTCACATCTTCGGCTAATATCGAACAAGCTTCTTCTGAAATGTTCTCAATGGAACATTGTTCACTAATACACTGAACTGATTCTGGGCTGATTCCGGCAAACTTTCCATGAGCAGACTCCTATTATAAATAAATAACAATATAATATGTATATCAACACTATATCGATGTAACAGTGAAATTGCTATAGATTCGATATAATCTGCATAATATCACAAATTCAACGATTAACAAATAGGTCACTACTAGTATGTATGTAAATAAAGCAGGAATATTGGCTTGATTTTTTTTTTTATACTTAAGCTAAAATTTTATTCGGAAATCATTCAATAACCAAAATGATATGAAACACAAATTGAAACGATGCAAGTCTAAACAATCAAAACTGAAATGATGCAAAACTAAAATGAAACGAAACTGAAACGACATAACATTGAAACAATACGATATCGGAATGATAAGAAACGATACGAATAAACGAAAGCATAAAATACCCTGTCAGAAGGAGGCGGAGTTTGACAGTCGACATTTATAGGTTGAGGAGTCGGCGTGGAAGGCGCGGGACGACGCCTGCTCCGGTTGCAGCCGACGATGGCCGGCGACGTGTTTCCGGACACGGCACCCTGGCTTCCGGAATTCACCGCATTTCCGGAATTCGTCACGGAGAAACTCCCGCTGCCGGGCCGCGTTTTCATCGCGATTGACAGCGCACGCCACCGGCACAACAATACTCCGCACAACTGACAGCTGTCAACGTTCAAATTGCGACCTCTATTCGAACACTTTTCACACACCTTTTCCAACTGTTGCTTTCGTCATCGAAAAAACTCAAAGATCCCATCAAATTCATCGATAATCAACAAATATACGTATTTATAGCATCTAGAAATTGTATATTTTTTTAATTGAAAATTGTTTTTTGATATCACAAAAAATAAAAAAAAAAAAATCATAACTTGATCTTCAATAAAATTTGCAAAAAACCAATTCATCAGTTATTTAGAGTTGTTTTATTGTACGGAAACTAAAAATAAACCATTTTATATTAGATAAATTTCAATTGATGAAAAATGGTCATGGTGATGAAAATAATGCTGTTGCGACGTATTGATTGACATTTACGATTCTGATTTTTGTGTCAACGTAAACGTCAAACAGATAAGATATTTGTTTTGTTGTCGTTTTCCTAATTTTTCTGAAATTTATTTTTCATCGTTGAAGTATCATGGTGCTGGAAGGTATGGATGCTCCTGAGCCTCCAGAAGGAGCTCGAGAACGTCCTCTGGACACCCCCACCAGCCGCGGTCTTCGTCCCGATCCCGGAGCCGACACTGATGATACTGAAGACGAATACGAAGGATATGAACCTCTTCCGTTGGCTCCTCCCGATGATTCTGATCTTAGATTATGGAATTCTGAACTTATGTCACCCGAAACTAGTGATGATGAAGATGTGAGTCTTTTTCATTGAATATCGTTTCTAAACTATCATCTCTCGATCATTAGAGATTTTTAAATGTACAATTGTGGCAATGGTCAAATAAAAAGATTTTATTGTTCCCAATATTTTCTAATTTTGTTTCAGTATGAAAATGCTGAATCAATGGATGTAGAAAATGTAGAACCTGCTCAATCTTCGAGCCATGTACCTTTTATTGAAACAGTCGATAGAGAAGTGACTAGAGAAGTTTGGACTACTCCCAGAGAAGAAGCAAATATCCAGATGGACCCTGCTAAAGCACAAGAAGTATATAATAGTTTTTATCATTTCCTAATTAATTAATTAATAAATTAAATATGGCAATTTATTTTTAGGTTATGTCTGCAATGGCAAATTTCAGATTGCCACCTTCGTCTTTCCCTGAATGGGCACAGTGTGTCAATGAAGATGAATGGAGACAACAATTAGCAAAAAGGTTAAATCCTCCTCAAGAAAATCGGTAATTTTCAAATATTTTTCTTTCAGAATATAAATTGAGTTTTATAGAAATTTTGAGAACAGATAAATAACAAAGTACATTGTTAGATTGTTATGAGCATAATCATTCCTTTATTTTACTTATATTTAGAATAAAAAAATTATCATACTTATTTTATTATGTAAAAAATATATAAAGAAAATAGACTTAACATTAATATCAAAATCTCAAATAAATACTTATATAAATATTATAGTATAGATTTATATTTATTCAAATAAATGTATTGTTAATATCGCTTGTTATTATTTTGTATTTTCTTTTTGGCGAATCAATAAATTAAACAATATCTTCTATCTTAATTTGAACATGAGAGTTATTTTATAACTTATGGATTATAAACTATTGATGAAAATAGTGGGAAATTTGTTTCTTCATCAATAATTATGAAGAAAAATGGTTCATCAGCTTTGAAAACAGGTCTTATTCCACCTCGAGTGACAAATGCTAACGTTGCTGCAGCAGCTTCTGTACCTGTTTCTATATAAAAGATATTAGACTTTTTTCAGTATATATTAATGTAATTATTTCAGTAACATACCTGTAATATCGATATCGACTTTATGTATTATTTCATCTACAAAGAGACCAGGATTGTTGAAATTTGTTTCTATTTGTCTTCTTATACGTTGCCTATTTACATTGCGTTTTATTATTTTCCGTCCTATTTGATTTCCAATTCTTTTATAAACCACTTGAATTTTTCGACCATTTAATGTCTCAATGGCGGTACAATTTTCCACCTTAGGATCATTGAATTTGAAAACTTCTTCGCAATTTGCTGAATTTTGAGTATCACCTCCAAATCTACTAAAGATCAATCTTTGGTTGTAACTATCGCTACTCTGATACGAATTTTTATTCAGTTCTATTGAAGATGAATATGGTGAAATTAATCCTAAATTTGCATTAGTACTTGAAAACACAGAATGCACTCCCATATTTTGAAGAACTTCTTTCAAGTGATGTGTGGAAGTCAGTTTCATTTTAGGGAGCAACACTATAGATGACTGTTGCTTGGCGTTTTTTATAAGATGAATCAATGTATCAGCTGTTAAGTCATTTATCAATTGTTTCAAATTTTTCACTGATGAGTCATTTGGCTTAATAGCGTAAAGAGTAGTTTTGTTTCCTTTATAAGGCAATCCTATTATTGAACAACCTAGAAACATTTGATAAGATGTGATTTGTCCTTTTTATTTCCATTGTATATATGGATAATTACCATGATCTTCTGATTTATAGTAAGGATATGTTCCTCCATTCGCCATCATGTCAACATAAGTCGACATTTCTGGAAAACGTGAATTAGGCGAGAAAAGCGTTCTGAAAATTATAAAAGAAAATTAGAATTTCAATCTATTTACATATATTCAATGAAATTATTTACTGACTTTTTAGTTAATTCGTCAAAGAAGTTCATTTCCCACTCTGCATTAAAATACAATGCACTTGCAATAATTAATCTTGTATCTTTTGGCGGAATAGCATTCAAAATATTTTGAATTTTACCATTAGTTTGATTGTGTACCCATCTAAAATATTGAATTATTGGATATTCAATGATTTGAAAAGTATCAAATACAATACATATATTTTCTTGTTTTACTAACTTATTGACAGTTTCTTTTGCGTATTCACCATCGTACTGGAAATCAACTTGAACTAAATCACTTTTATAGATATTTCGAACAACATCTTCATATTCCTGTTTTATTGGATAGTCTTTTTGAACAAATAAGGCATTTCCGTATGATAAATTTCTTGGAGCACTGTCAAAAATTTGTTTTTTTTCTCGAATTTTGTTCAACAATTGGCCAAACTCTCGGTGAACATTCATACTAGAACTTAATTCTGCCAAATTGTGAATGGTTTGAATAAAATTTATTTAAGCTATTAGTATTTTTTTATTTTCTGTTACCATTAAAAAATTCCAAGGCATTGGCTAATTCATTGTATGTTTTACCTACACTCCCCAATGTTATAAGTGAAAGAGCACCTGAAATGATTTTTTTATGAATTATAAATCTCTAACTGGATTTTATTAAAATTTATTAGGTTACAAACCTGCTATACTTAAAGGAGATAGTACAATATTTTCCCTTATAGGCTCTTTCAATTTATTCAACATAATTTTATTTATATTCAATGCGAAACTATGCAATCCATGTGAAATATGATTTGTTTTACTTTTACCATCTATATTTAATGTGTTTCCATAAATGTTATTGAAATTGTGATTATGATATAAAGTGTTTTGTGGTTCAGAACTTGACATCCTGAAAAAAAAATGTTTTCTTATCAAATGAAAGGAACATATTTTTGAACTTAAAATAAATTACGTACTCGTTTGTAAAGTATAATTTACTATCAGGAAATATCATTTGAGCCTCAATAGAGTTGTATAAAAAGAAATAGATCAGACATTTCCCCCACATGATGGATTCTTCTGAAAAGTTTACAATGCGAAAATTAACAAATTGTAATTAAACAAAGCAAAATAAAAGATAGTTCTGAACAACCAAATCAGCATGCGCACCTAACAACCGTGACCCGATTTTTCTTTCATAACCACGTGACGAGTTCAAACCTACGCTCAAAAATAACTAATCAACTCACGATAATCAATTGACATCGATAAAATCGAATTTCAATTTTTGAAAAGGTCAAGTACCCCCAGGATGACCGAACATCACAAACGCAATAGCTGTTCAAAAAGCGAACTTGTCGTTCGATGGCGATGAATAGGTTGACCATTTTTTTGTAGCACAATTCGAAATATATCGTTATTCAAAACTTATTCTTAAAAATCGATATTTTTTCGAATAATCTGGGATGACTGGTCATCCTATTAATTTTATTGAATTTAGATCAAAATTCCTATTTTTTCGGGCCATTAGTAGACATGATCGCATCTTTTAAATTGTGATTATTTTTTTTATTCGGGATATATTAGTAGAAATTGATTGTGCCCCGGAAAATCCGGAACGAATGGTCACCCTGGTGATGAGCCTTCTTCTGCGTGTAATAATGAATGTTAGCATTGTCTTCGGCCAGGGTCGTGCCTGACGATGGCCCTGGGACGATGGTGCATCTTCACCACGGTCGAAGTGATATGGTGTCGGAATAATATGAACGTGTTAAATTTGCGTTTATTTGTCACTACTCGTACAAGGTTTTCCATTTTCATTGTTTGTTGATATCATTGGATGGTTTAATTGTTTCATTTGTGATTAATTTGCTTTAATTTTTCAATGAGATTTGGAATTTTCATCAAAATGAAATGTGCTCATAATTGTGATAATCAACAGGACAAACATTGAATATCTCGAATACAAAAGAGAAATAAATTAAATCATTGTTTTAATGGTGAGCATAAATTAATTCCCTAGATTTTAGTAGGTACATAATTTCACAATTAATTAATTAATCAAACTTATGTCATTGCTAATTTAAAATCGGAAGAGTGCAAAACCACAAATGCGATTACAACTGCGGTCAGATGTCTTATACAATTTGAATCGTTGACAAAAATTGTTTATATATCACCACTTGATTCAGTAAATAAAACAGATTTCTCGAAAAAATGACAAACTCCAATTACGAATACGGAAATACCGGGAAATTCAAAAGTAAATAAAAGATGTTTAAATAAAACTATGACTAAATCTAACTCATAAACACAATCGAAACCACACAATTGAGCCTTTTTTTCATTTTACAAATGATCTCGCGAATAAAATCGAAAGGCTCTCGACAAATTCGTGTCAAGTTCATTCCGTGTTATTTGATTAAATCGACATCTTTCCCGTCTATTGTAAAAAGACAAATCGAAATGAATCAGTAAAATACGTCGGGATTTCCTAAGCAAAGAGGTCAAATGAATGGTTTTTCGATTTTTTAATACAATCGGTACATATTACGTATATGTAATATGTAAACTTGGACTTGACATCACGGAGAACTTTCCACGGTGTCGCAATAATACCAGTTTTATGTAGGAGAGCTATTTTATTCAAATACAAAAAGGTGTTTGAGTCGATTAAAAAATGCTCGATATGAATAATCATCTATACGCAAATGCGCGGGAAAAATTACAAAAACATGAATAAAACTCAAGTTCAAATCGATCATTATAAACAATTTTAGAATATCAATCTGATCTATTGTATAATGAATATTTTTTTATTCGAAACGAACAAGTGATTTGTAAACACAAGAGCAACTCATTCGATTCGTTGAAAAAAAGGAAAAATCAAACATTTAAACTGAATTATACAAAAGTACATACGAATTCACGAACTTGTAGGTTTGTAAATAGACTAGCTATTGTAAATTGTAAACATCGAAACACTGGAAAACTCGCGTTGAAAATTCACAACAAACTGCACTGTTCACATAACAACTGCTAGAGTGATACTGATTGACGGAAAAACTCGACGGAATATTTAAGTGCAGTGCATGTTCGTAATTAAGTATGTATAGTGTATTTAACCGTGATATGACCGTGTTGTTTTCGTGAAAAGTTGATAATAGAAATACCACAATGCATTTGGAGAAAACTTCAAATGAATTTTTTATGCAGCTGTACTTAAGATTCTTCGCTAATTATCATTCGTGAATAATGGTAATATGAATAAAGAAAATATTTTTTAGTTTCTTATTTTTCAATTTGCACATACCTATTATTTTGACAGAGGTTTAACATAAGTTATGTTTTTATAGTTTTCTGTGTTTTACTTTATTAGACTAAAACAAAATCAAATAAGTTTATTTCAATGCTACCAAATGTTTAAAATTTGGAAATATTATTACAAAAATTATATATTCTTATCATGATCATATGTGTATTTATACAGCATAGAAATATAGCAGTTAAAATTACTCATAGAAAATTAGTGGAATATGTTGTTTTAACATCTGTATCATTATTGAAAAATTTGCTTTGCATATTTATTTTCCAAAATGTCAGGGTGTGGGCAAGTATTCGGGCAATGATAATGTATCTTCTAGCATCTCCTAATTAGGAATGTATGGATATCATTTTTTTGGTGAATCATATTTTGAAAAACAAACTCACATTAAAGCTTTGCTAATTAGCATTTTCCTTTGTTAATTACTAATATACACACTTGTGTATACAAATTCGTTTCGTTTTAGTTTCATGAAATAGAATATTTATAGTTATTCACTTTGTTGACGTCTAACCATTAACCTTACTCAAAAAGTTCAACTGTACATCACAGAAAAAAATGTTTATTGATCATTTACTAATTCTTGAGAATTATGAAGCGGATATCGCTAATGTTTCCATCAGTTTTTTTCAACATATCCATTTAATAATATTCACAAATATCATAACGCTTATCAAACTTTATTTGTTACTACAGAAAAACAAATACTAAATATCACACATCTGTATAAAACACTAATATAACATTCATTTTATATTTTCTTTTTCATTGTTAATAAAAATCTGAGAATTTTTAACGGCTGAATAAAGTGTGAATAGAACATGTAAAGATTGAATTTTATCATTCAAATCCGATCCAGGTTGTATGGGAATATCGAAGAGGTTACAAATTATATCCACATATTGACTCAGCGGACAATCAATACTTGATGGTGGAAATCCAACTTCGTTCAATTTTGCTTCCATTTGTTCTGGCCATTCTTGCATCAATGTATCAATATCTGGCATTGGTCTATGATATGAAAATATTAATTCAATTATTATTTACATCAGTATTTTATATTTTCAACAAAACATACTTTGTATAATGCACATTTGGAAGTGGTTTGGATTGGTGTAACTCGCTGACATCTCTTATCCATTTTTCAATAGCTTTCACGTTTTTTTCAGCATTATCCAACTTTTTAACCACCTGAAAATAACAAATGAAAAGTGACATCTTTTCAAAGAATATTAAAATATTTTAAATTGAAGGTTTCCAAGCAGCATAAATATGCAAGAACAAAATAAATTAAATATTAAATCTTTCCACATTCACCATTGTTTGTTTTGCAGAGTTAGATTTAGATGCTGCTCTCAATTGCAAGTGTAATAAAGCAGGATCACTTTGGTTTGGTGCAGGTTCGTCCAGAACAATCAATCCTTAAAACAAATCCTTTCAGAATTTCTCAAATTTTCTTTTTTTTTCAATTAATTTAAATATTCACCTAATTCATCAATTTTTTCTAATGTACTCTTTCTGAGTTTTTCTCCCTTTAAATTTAATTCGGGTGTTTCCACTTTGATAAAGGCATCTATATCACCAACTGCTGGAATATAATCTGGTAGAAACGGTTTTAGTTTGTAATCTATATCAATCTTTTGAGGAGCATAACTGAAAAGGTATTTTTTATATTGATTAAAATTTTAATATTAAGATTTCTTATTTAAAATGTATTGAATACCGTAATATATGTTGGAAAAGTTCAGTCATTTCTGGACTAATTTGCAAATTTGCAAATTGTTGTGGATCATATGCACCTTCAACGGGTATAACTAGATTACCTTGATTTCTTATTTGTTTCCTATTTCTACCACCTTCAATATTATCTAATTCATTTGAATCTGATTCTGCGAAATGGATTATTATTGAAATTTATACAAATTTAAAACGTTACAAATGTTAAACAATTTTATACCTGAATTATCAGAAGAATCGGTTAGATGGGAGATTTTTTTTGGTTTTTCTGATTTTGATTCTCTGGACTGTTGAGACATGAGAGATCTTCTCTCAGCCATCTTTGTTATATTCCGTGACTCATCTGGTGTCTAAAGTGAATATCAATATTACAATTCATAATACATGTCATATGCATATTTGCGCTATGAAAACTTGTTTGTACCGAGCGCTGTTGAGGTAAATCATTTATAAATCTTTCCGGCTCTGGATCTGAATCACTCAAATCATAAGCATTCACCAATTTATTGTGTGATCTTTGTGATCTCTTTGGAATGCTCATTGTTTCATCGACTGCGATACTCTCAGAGTCTGAATTTTGTGGGCTCTTCACTTCCGTGGCATTCAAAACATCTATTGTTTCATCATACATGATTATAGAGTGTTTTGTTTTTTGTACACAAATTTAGGAAAATATCAATATGTTTTTGCAAATGACTAAACTTTGAAATTTCAGATTATGCAACCTTATCTTTTTCCATGTCAATTATCTACATATAGAAGCATGCACAAATAATTTGCAAATATAATGTTTTCATTATTTTTATAAAATAAAACTCTTAATATTGAGTAAATCAGCAAGTAAAAGAATAAATAATTACCAAATCATCCAATGTTGTCAATTTTGACAACTAGAGTGTTTTGTATTGAATATACGTATCTATGGTGACAGTAATAAGCAAACATACATTTTCAAATGATAGTAAAAGCTGTTGCAACTATGTATATTGAAAAACGATCCATTTCATGTTCAATATTTTCTATTTCACCTCCAAAATTTTCCAATTCAAGTTCAATACTATTCATTTCATATTCAATATTTTTCATTTCAAGGTCTATTATTTTCTTGCAATATTTCAAGAAAAATATTAAATTTAAAATGGAAGTCCAGTATGAATTGCAATGATTTCAATTTGTAATTTAAACTCTTTATCTCATTTGCATCGAGCAGGTTGAGAGTCAACGTACTATGCCGTCGCAAGCAACCAGCCCACCTGCTTCAAAAGCCTCGGAGTCAGGGGGAGAACAAACATTCGGGATTGCCTCCCCTTTTTTACTCCCTCGAGGGTCATTTGGGATAGATGCAAAAATAAAATAGAACAAAAGTCCTCATTTGGGTGTTTTAAATTTTGCTACTGTGCTGATAACGGTACCGCGGTTTCAATTGGTGCAAACTCTCAGTCTCCCTTCGGTGTGCAGCGGAATTTTCCTTTCTTAAATACATACACTTTTTATTATGTTGAATATATTTTACGTGAACTATTTTACACAGTAAATTTGTATATTTCTTGTTATTTTTTTCGAAGTGAGTTATAAATATTCAAGTTTATTTGTAGAAACAAATAAAATTTATATTCATATACGAGTATGATAAATGGAGAATGAAGACAGTTCGAATACATAAACTTTCATATAAAAAATGATTATTTTGATATATTCGTGAAAGTACCAATTTAAAACTGTATAAATTGAAGAATAGAGTCGAGAATAAAAATAAAAAGACACGAAGCCCGGGAATCCCCTAGGCTTTCGAATCCCTCTCGAATCCAAGAGAGAGGCTCGATTTTTTTTCAACGTACACGTAATGCTCCTTGCGCATAACATTTTATAAACAAATACAGAGCTCAATTTTAGTAAACAAGACGAATCTGTTAAAAACTCAACACCGACTGTAAAAGCGACGAGATTTAATTGGATTTTTCGATGTGCATTCGTGATTTCGACATTTCATGCAAAAAAAGCTTCCATCTCGAGATGAAAACTATCGCGTGAAATTGAAATAAACGACGAAAAACTTTTTTCAGTGTTTTGATAACAAACAATGAATACTAGGTAGACTATTTCAAAATCGGATTTTTTTCTATTCATCCACTGATACATTCGTTCACCGACAAATCTCTATCAACACGTATATGAATCAAAATTAGTTTAGGTTAGATATATTTTATTTTAGAAAGCATTTTATAATTGGGATGATGCATAAATTGAGAAACTAATTTAAAATACCCGAGTTTCGATATTTGAAAACCTTTATTTTTTTCAATTTTCAAATTTATTACTTTTCATAAGATAACTTCCGGGTTATGATTCAAAACGAACATATTTGCGATAACGATCAGAAAATCCAAACAATTCTCGTTAGTTAGAGTTTTTAATTAACAGACTCTCAAAATATTCCCGATTTTAGCCAAACGAAAAAAAAATGATATCATTATCGATATAACAATTCACAACATCGAATATTCGAAATTTGACCCACTTATTCACAAAGAAAATCTTATACTTTTCAACTTGCGAATTTTACTCGAAAATTTTTAACTTCACACGACTTACCATTGTTCGTTAAAAAGTCTCTAAAATAATAAAATTCCACACCAGGAAAAACAAAACAAAATTTAATTAACTCTAGAAAACTAGCAATTTGCATGCGAAATTAGGTGTAGCTTTAGCACACTTTTGAATTAGAATTCGCGGTGTAAAAAAGTCTCTCTTACGTACGGTTTATTTTAAAACCCGACGTCGCATTTCCCGCCAAAAGCTACATTTTCACATAAAAAAAAAAATAATTCAGCAGTTCAAAAATGGCTCGTCGCAAACGGGTACTACCTTTTCATTTTATTTTGTGCCACATATGTAGGTTAAGCTTCGCGGTCTATTGTGTTTCGTTTCGTGTTTCGATATGGCTGAATTGCGTTCGAAATTCGTTCGATCTACCGTCTCAAATTTGAACGTTATATGCTATTAAATATAGGGGCCTTTTGTTATTTTTTATTAATTTTTCGTGTTCATAGAAACGTTGGGAATTTTATAAATTTGATAATGCACACTGTTCGTATCATAAAAAAATCAAATTCGTATTTTGTATTCAATTTCAGTTTCAGATTACAAGAAAATCGTGTTCGCCATTTGAATTTTTAAAATATCTCAGAACGAAAATGCATTCTGGAATACATTTCCTCTACGAACCTGTGAAAGTGCAGGATTCTCACGAGTGTTTTGAAATCCATTATTCCTTTACTCGAAATTCACTCACACGAAAAACCACTAGTTGCAAAAAATACCACATTGATATGTATCAAAATTTTCAACAAACCCTTCAATAGTAAATTTCGCGAAAAATCTCGAATGACATAACACTATTTTAAAAACCGTTTTCTTTATTTTTTCATCCAAATTCGACTCGATTTGTTTCACTCGAAACGCATTTAAAGGAATCCGAATCATTCCCACAGGTCAAGCGCTTGATTAATCGTTTCTGAGTTTCGATTATTTTTTTCTCGCACAACCCCATTTTCGAAACAGCCCCGAGGATTTATCGGGAGACTGGTCCCTGAAAAATTCACATCTGAAACGAAATAGCACGCTCTAAATTCGAAATTCGAAATTTGAACCGTTCGTATTTCCAAGATGAGAGACTATCTTCCTCCGAAGCCTCGGTTTTCAGACGATACGTTCCGTAATTAATTTCCAATTCCAACCGTTTTGCTCTTGGAGCTTCGGAAGGTTCGCAATCCTTGCAGGGATTTCGAAAATTTCATGCTGAAAATTTCGCTTTCGGGATGGTATGTGTTTAATCGCATTTCGCCGAGACTTAGCCCGAGTTTGAACGTCGATATTTGTAATAACTCTTGCATTGTTGAATTCCGCTTGTGGAATAAAGGTTTCCTGAAAGGAGGGTACATTGTCAAGTTTTATGCTCGCCTCGAACAAATGCGCTGCAGGGACGTCGTTATAAGTTGGATTTGTTTGCTGAATAGCAATAAATTGTTTATTTCGAAAGTTGTAGTGGGAATTTTGAATTTTATCACAATGTTGCATAAATGATTCGCAGTGAATAAATATTGTGAGTCACGTTATAAATACATAATGTAATGAAATAAGGGTCGAATCTGCATATAAAAGAGACTTGTTACTGTTGTTTTAAATAGAGTACGTAAAAAAATTGAATTTCTTTCAAAGCGTGCATTTTTCAAAAGAAGCACCATTTGTGTACGGAGTGCTTTTGTGCTTTCAACATTCATTCAACATTTCGCTTGGAAATTCAGGTTAATTTGTATGCTAGTATATATTGATGTTCTCATTTTCATTGCAGGGATTCTCAATTTAATGTGTCATTTATATGATATTGAATTCTTACCATTTTTCAATATCAAATAATATATTTTAATCTCATATTCAATAAGATTTTGACGCATCGACGTCACGCTCTTTAGAGGATAAGTCTAGTACTATTATAAGTTTCGTTGGCTCACCCAAAAGTAGATTCAATTTGGATTCACAAAGAACTTGTTTGAAAGTGACAAACTTTAACAGCATCCCTAAAGTTTCAGCATCTTCTGAAATTCAGACAACCGATGTCAGGGCACATATAAACTAGCGAAAACTACGACTCGAATGGATTTGTTTTCTATATCATACTTCTTTTCCATGGAAAAGTTTGAACGCTATTGAAAAATCGGTCGTTCTCTATCAACACTGTGCATTTGAACTATCACGCGATCTAAGAAGAGTATAAAAAAGGCTTATTCGAAAGAAATCGTTACAATAAAAGGCAAAGTAAGGATGCTGCTATTATTGCTGAATCTATTTATATTCGGAGCGTTCGCTAAAAATGCGACGCTAGTGTGCCAGGACATTTTGCAAGATCCAGAAGATAAAATTTATACAATCGAAGAACTGAAAGCAATACCGATCGAAGAAGTAAATAAATGCCTATTGTTTCTGGGAAAATCCGCAATGAGCGACGAGAACGCTAAGATTATATGGTCGGCCTTGCTCGAATATTACGGCTCCATATCGGAAATACCCGAGGAAAAACTGATGCAATTACATTGGATCACAAAAGCAATACAACCTGCCGAGTACGAAAACATCACGCTATCCAACATAGACGTAATAGAAAACTTCGGATTATTCTACGACCTATCCGACGACCAGCTAAGCTCTATAGTCTCCCGCATAAGAGAAGATTGGTCTTTCAAACAACCAGAAGACTTCACTTCGTACGATCTTCTAGCATTAAGACAGATCCTATGCGCTTTCAACGCATCCGAAATCACCAGAATACACCATCAATCTTACCGAGATGCAGCATCCGGATTATCAGATCTGCAGAAGTGTCCCAAAGACGTGCTTTCGGCTTTGGCTTCCCTGGCTGAGGAAGCTTTCGGTCCCGCTGACAAATGGGACGAGGGCACAATAACCGCCGTCGGAGTGGTGATAGATGGCCTTCCTGAGGGTTTGGTTTCCAAATCGGCGATCGAGTCGTCGTCTCCCTCCAAGAGCGCGGAAGCCTGAAGCAAGGCGTTAGGAGCAAAGCTGAGGCGCATGCCTTTTCTGCGAAATCGATAAATTATATTAGCATATTGAATGTTCGGAGTCGTGTCTGTCTGAGTGACGGAAACGCTTCTGCTGCTGAAGATTGATGTGTTAGGATTGGGAGCGCGATTTTCGGTGTCGTTTGTTGCGGTCGGAAAACTTGTATATCCCATCCAGATAACCGGGTCGGGTTTTATGGCTGTTATAAGCAGGGGTTTCGAATTTTAGTCGGATTCCACTTTAATAATTATCGATTAGTTTGTATGCTCGATTGAAAGTTTTAAGCGCAGAGTTATGATTAGATCGTCGGGACGGTTTCGGGATTATGTTGTCGATTGTGGGTTTTCAAGTAGACGGATCAAAATGATGTTTAGAGATGACCGAGATTAGCTTTACGGTGTGTGGTAATTAATCGCGATGCTCGACTGGCTTTAGCAGAGATTGGAACGTCTAACATAAGTATTATGCATCTATTAAATTCAATAGTCTTTATGGTCTCATTCATTCTGATCGTATGTATTGAAAATTTTCAAATAAAAATTTTGAAATGATATTTTATATCTTCCTGAAAAATTATCATGTCTATGGAAAATGTTCACAAAGTGAATCAAATATGTATACATTTAGGGGGATGGAAATAAAGAAAATAAGACGTGCATTTACATTTGCTGTTGACGTTAAAGGGAAATTGTGTGAAAAAATAATCATGTAAATCGGAGATGCTTGTTCTCAAAGGAGCTTTGATGTTCATACTCGTACGTGCATTCTCATAGCCGCGATTCAAGTAAGAATGAAAGATATTTTTTCTTTTTCGAGGTAGTTATAATTTTTCGCTTTTATCTCATAATATTTATATGCACTTTTACGCTCTGAAAAGGCATTTCAGAAGAAAAAAATAATACACGTCAGATACAAATTCTTATCTTTTCACTTTAACGAAATCATATAATACGACCTATAATATGTAATAAAAATTTTAGCTTTTCATACAACATTGAGGCTATTTCTATAATATTTTAAGAAAATACTTATGCTAGACATGTTGTTTTAATTACCTTATGATCTATAGACTTAGAAAACTATTTATAATATTAATTACGATTTAAATAAATTAAGTAAAACATAAATTCATGAATATATTTCTTTGTGTATTAGTATTGTATTGTGTTTGCTTTCAATTTCAATAAATTAAACATGGAACATCATTACAAAAGCCAAACGAGCTTATACAAAATCTCCATTGTTCTACGGTTACTCATCCGATAGAAACACCATATTTTCGTAACTTAATCAAAATCTCACACAACAATACCCCGTGAGGATTTTCTTGAAACTTCACACAACCCGCATCCTAAAAAAATAGGCACACGACAAACACTACAAGAGCCCAACACATAAACTATATTCTGACATCGCCGATAGGAAATGAACGACTATAAAAATAGTCGATTTTCCCTGACAGCTTATTCGGAAAATCCCATTCGAATCGTTTGTGTCGCTCTTATAAATAAAGAGACATGTCTGTTCGTGGCGGTAATAACTCATCAAAGAAAAAATATATGTGAGTTTCCAACTTTTCCGACGCTCTCGAGATGCGCCCTTCGCGATCGACGAAAAATGAAACCGAATCGTAGTTGGGTGGAAAATATAGGGTAAAAAGGTAGAAAATAATGGAGCACACTTTGAGAAAATATTCGGTCCCGAAGTTTCACATGTAAATTTCAACGCACTATTGCTAACCGAGTACGTGTGTCGACTTTGAAGCGATGGCTGGGGACGTAACATGTGACTTTTGCAAGATAGGGACTTTAAATTAAATTTTTTTGAAATGTTGTTTGCTCCAAGATTCGACGTTTATTGATTTTTTGCTCCTCTGCGGTTCAAGGATTGTATAAATATGCATGTCTATGTGTGGAAAGTGGCAGTTGCGCTTTCGGTCGAGGCGTTTTAGTTGTGATGAATATTTTGAAAGATAAATTGCATTAGATTTTAGATTGATTTATTTTATATTTTATTTTGATTCAATTTTTTGTCGATATTAGGAAATCATATCTGATTTTTCAAATAAAAGTAATGTATCAATATGACATTAGTTGAAAATCGATTCTTTTGAAGCTCAGTAGATACGGTTTTTTTATTCATCACAAAGATAAAATAACAGGTTCGATATCTTTCTGAATTCGCCTCAGAATTTTCCACATATAAAGAAAACGTATAAAAATATTTATGTAGTGTAGATACGCACATAACCCCTATCTAAACGCAAAGCCACCTTACTGTGGAAGAAATCCATAAAACATCGACTTGAACCAATTTTCTATTACATTCAAATCATTTTACTGAATATAATACATATAGGATATGGAAAAAATCTATGAATCAAAATAGATTAAAATTTACTTAAAAAACTTATTTCTCATTTCAATATGAAAACAATCTCATATGAGATCATTCGTTGAATGAATATGTATATATTCACTCCTTTTACTAGTAAGGAAATTATTTTATATAAAACGTTAATTGTATTATAATTTAAAGATATTATAAAATATTAATTTGTAATTAATATTCATCGAATTTATAATTGCTTTACTTTCCTACGTAACTCAACAGGCTATACTCGTATCGGAGTTTTAAAGTCGACGTTAGCACGCTCATTTTACACATCGAAAAAGAAGCCTTTACACACATACAATCCATTAAGAACCAAACATGATTAACTCCACATATTGAGAAAAATGAGATCTAAATATCAAGGCACTCGATATGTGAAATATATTTATTGAACAATAAAAGTAAATACTATCAAACGGCAATACTTGTTTGACCCCGAACAATGATTTCAGAAGTCATTTTGATTTATTTTGATCTAATTTCAATTGACCACATTTGTAGCGTATTATATACAGAATTTGTTTATCTATGATTTCTGAAAAATGGAAAAACGGGTCAAACACGGTCGATCGTTTTCCTCGACTTTTTGCTATATGGAGTTAGTCACGTTCGGCTCTGAACGGTCTATATATCGGATTAGATAGGCTGTTCTTTACCGAGGAACGAAACCCCGACACTACATTATCCGCGGCCGCATAAATTTGTCATAATTTAGCGAACATCCATCTCGTGGTCCCCACATTACAACACTATGATACGTGCCCGGGTGTTATCGCATATAATATTTCACATTATGCACATTATACGTACGTGTGAGGTTCCAGCACCTATATAACAGTATAATACATAGCATATAATGCGATTATAATAAAACCGAGAGCACCATTAAATTATGCCATATTTTAGGTGAGGCGGGCGGCCGCAACGAGGATCCTTGATGAACTTTGGTGGATTCGAGTTTCGCAAACCTAACCTGACCTTATCAAAACTTTGCTCAAATTTGATCTTTCCCATTGAAAGATTCGGATTATATTATAATATTGTGCGCGATTTATTTCCATAGATTTTTACAGAGATTGAGTCCATTTTTGTCTGTTTATATACGATATTGAGATTCGATCTTTCAATCGTTTCTTAATCTGCTTAGAAACACGTTTTTCCTGTGGACTTCAACATTTGTTATCTTTAATACGTCACAAACTTATAAATTAAAAGATTGTGCCTATCAATAAGTATTATTATTCAAATTAGAATTATCAGCATTAAAATTACAAATGTATGAATTCAATAAACATAGTATTTGAATAAAATAAGTCGATATTTGAACTTCAATTGTTTGGTTTTAAACGAATTGTATTTTTTTTTTAAATACGATCCTAATCAAGAAAATCTTCTAAATAATAAAAAATACTGAAAATATAAGTTCACTACAATTTTGAAAATTTCTTTGAATATTATCCATTGTTGACTTTACAATATTTGTAGATATAGCTAAAAGAGTCATATCAAACGAAAGTGAATTGATAGTTCACGTGACTCGAATAATACAGCTATATTTTTTCATGATAAATGATTCGTCAACTCTACAATAGTTCAAAGAATTCTAATTCTAAGATATTGAGTTATATATATATTATACGGATTTACGGAAAATACAAGTTTTCCCCAATTATCCTGTCCATATGTCATTTTTTCGAAGGTCGCTCTGCGAAGGGTGCCTTATTAAAACGGACAAAAAAGCGGTCCATGACCCGAATTTTTTACCACTTCAGATTGCACGAAAAAGACGGAGTTTCAGACACTGAAAACTACTTTGCATGCAGACTGAACTGAAATAATTCTGGAGGAGCAAAAAAAGGGAAAATGTGTAATAACCTCACTGTCAGTCGAACAAGATTCACTCACGCGCGAGTCTGAAAAAAATGAAGCTCAAATTCAATATATTTCGAAATATTAAACAATATTAGCTTAATTAAATCGTAAAGAATATGAGACATTTTTAATATTATTTATGGGTCGTTATATTTAGAGAAGATATAAAAATGCTTTATTAAGAATTTCGTATTTAGCAATAATCGATTCGATAAAATAATTTAGCTGAAAGTTATTAAATATGAAAAAGGCTTCAATTTGTATGTGATTGTGAATTTTAGGAATCTAATACACAGCAATCGACCCTCGTCAACATTTTGCGAAATGCCCGGGATGTCCATGAATCTCGTGAAATAGCACGTGAAAATACCCGTGACAAATTTACCTAAGATTTATATTGATACGGCACATTTCAATTCAATATTTAAATGTATGAAAATTAAATTGAAACCCAGTGTATGAAGTCGCTTGAAATATTATATAATATTTTGGCCACCGGCATACGGAGGTTTCGATAAAATTATACGACTTTGTTACTGAATGTTTGTGAAATACAAGACGATTCTGTTCGAAATGATTTAAATATAATGCCTTTGATAAATGTGCGGCTTCGCTGATTACATATTCATCATCTCTTTAATATATTTGAATATTTTTAAATATTAGAAACATCCCCATTCTTATTGAAATGTAGTACGCAACACAACTAGTTGCGTACTTGGTTTAATTGTCAAAAGCGTATTTCGCCATCCGAAGTGTACGCTTTTGAAATGCTTAATTAAGCCCGTTTCTATTATATTATTATTACATGTAAATACTTGAGTAAATATTTCGGGTACGTTTGTATTTCTATACAATGAATACAGATTGAGATTACGTCAATATTACGGTTATTAGTTACACGGCTCGATCGAATGATAAGAAACCGCGTTTCGAACGCATATTACATTACGTTGTAATCATGCTTCATGAGTATAATACCTCTAATTTATCATTCTGATCTGTATTTTTTTTTTATTTAATTACTTTTTCATTTTGAATATTTCACAAAAATATCATTGAATACACCTATTAAACATTCTCATATTCGTCTGACAAACGCGATGCGTCATTAAGCGTTCATCGCACTTTCAAACAAAATTGAAAAAAAAATCATAGATACATATAACAGAAAACTAGTAAAATTATGATCGTCAAAACAAAATTTTCTACGAAACAATAATTTAAAACTAAACCATTATTTCACAAGACAATCCACCCGTCATCATTAACGTACTTAGCGCACATGAACTCGCACGATTTACAACCGAATAAATTAGACTCGCTAACGATTGTTTTAATTTATTTCTTCTGCAGCCTCTCGAGAAAACTTCACCAACCGCAATAAAAGCAAACCTTCACCTTTCGAAAATCTAAAAAAAAAATCCTGAACCTTCTAGAACCGATACTCCGATTGGTATCGATGACAAATTCGCATAAACGAAACGGTATAAAAACTCTAACGAACAACATTCACGGAGCGAATTAAAAGCCAAGGGGCGCACCTAGGGGCGCGGTGTATTATCCTCAAATTGTAAATCACCGTGATTTATACAGAGGAGCCGGTCGAATATTAAATTTCAAATATGGCCCCGTAACAAGTGAGCCAATCTTGGGGATGAAATTCAGAACATCGACGCCATAAATCAGCTCGTCGCGGGTTCAACTTTTTCGGGGATGTGATGCCGAAGACGACGAAGACCCACCCCTATGACGATATCCATTTAAGGGTTGATCGATCGCTTTTTTTCATTTAAATCGGTGCATTTTCAATTAAAAATATGAAGTGAGGTTTATTTTTTCTTCTCACAACTAATCATCATCGTATCCATATCAATTTTTATCAATTGAGAAAAACGACATTTTAACACTCTCCAAGATAGGACTCGAACTCATGCATCCCAAGTATGCTGAATCGACAAGGCATGCACAAACGCTTTATACTGCTGTGCTATCGGCTGGCTATTTGATTATTTTTAAAGGTTTGGTTATTCATGAAGCTTTCTATAAAAATATTTACGAAAATCTCTGCATTATGAATACTGATATCATCTTTGAATATTCTCGCTTCATTTTTATGAGAAAAAGTTGCATTCGAAGACGTTTTACATTTTGAATCGAACACGGATGAAGTGTTCTGAAAGAAAATCTACGTTATGAAAAGTGCGATAGATGTATAACTATCGTACGATGATAGAGCGTCCCTAAATTCATTCTTATCGTAGAATAGAATGCTGTTCGTGGAGGCAAAATGCGCAAACTCCACAAAAATCCGATTTCCCGATTCTCCATTATTCTATTTTCTTAGTCCCCTTTGTCGCAGTGGTAATTTGAAAGCGCATTCCCGTCTACAGTGGTCAAATTGATTCTCCTCTTGTGGAACTAAAAATATATATTATGCGGAAAATAACAACGAAGCAGTAAATGCAAACTTCCACGACTGCGCAAGCGAGTAATTAAAAAGTTGGACCTTCGCCTTACTTCGATGAAATTATTAATTTGCCATGAATAATAATAACATAATTAGAATAAATTTCGTATGGTAGGCCTATTTGAATATAAGATTTATAAAAATGCGCTTTGAACTTTTTTCAAGTTAAATTGAAACGAGCAAACTTATTATGTCGAATTCACAATACGCTTATTGTTAGATAGAATTTCGATACGGCGTTTTGTTACTTTGCCAACGGGGCGAATTAATTTCTCGACTAATTAACTTTGCCTTCCGTAAAATGGGTAAATTGTCGCGTTTTCGACGAAGCTATTTGAAAAAACAAATATTTGAATGTTCAAAGTAAACGATCTTTAATTTTCATACGCAGCCGACCGCTTTTCTTTGAAAATAATAACGTCCGCTTCAATTAATATGTATTTTGCAAATTTGTACCTAAATTGTTTATGCGATTAATACTTCTTTAATTTTTCAGATGATTTATTTCACATTGCGTATATAAAAAAAAAAACTGGAAATATCCACACTAAACATATGTATGTTTCTTGTTAAAAAAGGAATTTCTGTTGAGAGTTTAGGAAATGCCGATATATCACGCTTTGAAGCTTCCATACATCAGAGCAACACTCTTCGAGCATGTTATATATTGTATGTGCTATACAACAGTTTGTAAAGATTTATGCGATAAATTTTCTTTTAAATAAAACGGGACATGACCCTATTTACATGTTGATACTTGCAGCTTTAAATTTATGCTCTTTTAAAGCTTTGTATTAAAAAAAAATACATATATACATTGCGATGGTAAATTTCAACTGAACATGAAAATTCAGTATTTTTGATTCCAATAATGCATTGCATGAATATTTTTATCCAATTCGAATGCATTTTCTGACACGTATCGAACAAAATTTTCACCATGACAGCCATCGTGTGTTTATGACACGTAAAAAATCGTCAATTCCATCTATCCATATCCAACAACTTTTATTTTTACACACAAAAATTCATGAATACTTTCGAAATGAAAATCCAAACCCTGCAATCGAGATTGAAAATAGAACACACATACATACATAGATTTCTCCGATACCATAAAAACGTATACCTAAAAATATTAAACTGCTGTTTTTTTTGCAGAATTATTCAAAAAGCCTTCAAATAACTCCGAGTGAAAACCGCTTTCGAGGCATCAGATATTATAGCGTGAAATACCCATACCTAAGAGTCCATCGTATTTTATTGCCGCCCATTTCGGTGAAATATCGGTTCATTATTCTGCTACAAAATAAAACGAACCGCCCATCTCTGGAAGACACAGAAAACCGCCAAAAACGACCCAGATTAAAACGCAACTGCAATTGAGACGTCTGAGCCTCCGTTCTAATGATCCATCGAAGTTGACTTATTGGCAGACAGCGAATTAACACCACATAATAATGATTGCAGCCAGACAAAGAGTGCAAAATTAATACGCGACTCGTGTGTGTGTGCGAGGCTATATTAGAGAGGAAAATCGGGAAAATCTCGCGAATTTTCCGACCCGACGGGTCCTTTTATCAACGGGGCGTTTTCCGGGCAAACAATGGTCAGATATGATAGGGTGTGCAAAAATTTCTTTGTTGTGTGCCTTTCGGACAAAGTCCTCCCCACCAAACACACGATCATTCTCCAGAAACGCAATTTTCCGCAAATTATCAGATATATATTGCAATATTTTCGGAAAAATTCGATACCCATTTCAGCTTGAATAATACCCATGTCTCAGTTTTCCATGAAAATTTTTCATTTTCGCACTGTGAATATTTTCAGAAATGTAAACAAACTGGAAAAACAACACTAGAACTAATCGCATGAACGTTTCCGGATGTGATTCGAATTGAATTTCGTTTACACTACGCTTAAGAGATTCTGCGAGAAAACCCTAAGTCGATACGAAGCCGATCTCGTCCGTCGAAAACGTCAGGTTCGTTACGGAAAATGCGAAAATCCTGAGCAAAAGGAAAATCTACGGCAGAGGTTGGAAAATCGGACGTTTTCCACGTTTGCCCAAACACCTGCTGTGCTTCTAACGCTCCTTCATAAATCGCGTTCAAGCAAACTGTGCTCCGTTGTTTTCGCCTTCTGAAAAAACAGATAAAAAGCATCTCGTCTTGGGTACACATAATATGTATACGCATGCTGTAGATCTCGAACCTGTTACGATTTTCGTTAGAGGAACTTTTTACAAAAATCACAGGATGTTTGCAATTTTGTTTCTATACTGAACAAATTGTTAAATATCATGGTTTTGGATCAATAGTAGAATGAATTCAGTTTTATATGACGACCGAAATAGCCAAGGGCTACAAGTGATTTCGAGAAAAGCACGTTCAAAGTTGATCATGTATTAGGAGGAGGTGAACTAATTTGATCTTTTATATATCGGCACACGTTCCGAATTAGTTTATATCATTTTGCCACCAAACAAATGAGTGTGCATAAAAGCGATTCCTGTGTATAACTAAATTACGGCAAATATGTCACTTGTACCCTTTGGCCCTTTCAATCATCATATATTTTGTATTTGAAAAATATGAGTGGAATTTTTCGTGATGCAATAAAAGTATGATACGTTCACTAAACTTATATGCATTCATTTTGAAAATCCATCGACTCATACGAGTGTGCGTCATTGTGTGTGTCCGTGTAACGCTCCAATACTGCGTTGATATTTCAACGGGTTGATCGCTAGTAATTTATAATATCGAACAACTGAAAAAACATTAGTGCTGAATATGAATAAATAATAATAATAAATCAAACGATTTATTTTAAAACGTACTTTTTTTGAAAAATCCTATGCATAAATCACAAAAAGCAAATATTTTCCACGCGAAAATTGCACGGCATATATTATGATAAAAACAGCACATTAATATCTCATTTTCGACAACAAAACAGATTGGCGGCTCGAGGGAGAAAAGTGTACGGCGCATTTTTTTCCCGCCGCGTGATTAATTGCGGAGTTTGACGAAATTTTTCTCGGGCCACCCGTTACCGGTCTCCGGTTACCTCGTTCAAAATTAAACGAATCTCGACCATAAATAAGGCTTACACGCTATCGTCGGAAATGCGGGAAAACCTGCAGGCTGAGTTTCCACCTTCCGCTTTTCCGAACTCGTCTCGATTCTTTCTCGCAAACAGTGAATTAAAATTTTCGTGTTGAGTGTGAAAAGTTTCGTTGATGGCAGTTTTATGAGTAGCGGTAGGTTCATATTTGCAGATCTATCGTAATTGTATTTTATCAGACTGAAAAATACAGATACAGATCTATGTATATACTTTCGATGAGAAGTTATTAATACTCATATAGTTAGGTTCTTTTTTGCGTAGGTACACAGTTCTGTCTTTATATTTTTCAATCTAATATGATATGATTACGATAGATGTTTGGAGATATGAGCTCGGCTTAAAGAGTTTGTGCATATTGAGTTGGGCTATAATGTTTTGTTTATGTTGAGTTTGAGTTGCACCAAATCTTGGCGAGAGTTGCATGTCATTTTTGTTTAAAGGTATTATGTTTCGATTGTTTTTTCCATTATTTGATTCAAAAAATATACCCCACCTTGATTGTGTTCATTAAATTCGATTGATTTTAGCTTCATATTCGTGCTCTGATATTAAACTTTAAAGAGTAATCTCTTTAATGTTTCTAGCCTGAGTAACTTTTTAAGATATTTGAAATAATTTGGTTGCAATATCTATGAAAATTCATACATTTAGTGCTAATCCACACTACGAACGTCACACCGCTATTTAAATGTATGGAGATGCAAGGAGCGTTGCACACATTATATTCATACCGAGTTTGATAAACACACCAGATTAAACGAATGAGCCGTTTCATGAAATCATTCAAGACTTTATTAGTTTCGAACTTTTGCTCTTCGACCATGACAAATGCATATATGGAAGCATAATTTTCGAGCTAAATTGCACGCTGTAAGCGGTTTTTATGGACCATTTTGTTTTTATTGCTTTGATCATCGTTTGAAAAAAAAATCACGGCGTACAAATTATTCTTGTAAATCGTCGTTAATATTATATAAGGCGAACGCTAATAATGATACGTGTCGTCGTTTTTTAATTGAAAGAGTTGAATTATCATACCATGTTCGCTTTTAAAATTTATTTTAGAAAATGTATTAAATGGCTTCGAAAATTAATTGTATAAATTGAGAATTTATTTGAAAAGGTTCCAACTTTTAGTACAATACGAAATACAAGAACATAATAATTAATACATGTACGATATTCAAAATATTAATTCTCCTTCATTATTCGATTAGCGCTCTTATGAGATATTCGATAATTATACAAAATTTTAATGCATTTTAATTAATTAATCACCTATGAATATTTTTCAAACATAATATATACATAATGAAATGATTTCATCTACATCAAATAATAATCAATTGAATTTTCCAATGTCCTCTCTGCGTCATTCAACAGTTCATTCGAGCAACAGGTTCGCTTGTTTAGATCAATCAAATCGAACTACATACAATGCAGTCTGGCACAACAGCCGAGTGTGAACGCACCCATATCCGACTCTCACTTAGTCGACATTATATTTTCAAATGTCAAACGAACTGAGCAAATTCACCCCCGAATAGCGCGTTTCGGAAAATTAACGCGTCAGCAGCGCGATGGTCGGATTCGTGTGTGGATTGTTCGCGATTGTGACAGTTAATTGTGACGTTTGGCGAATAAACAATGCGATTCTACAAACGCCGGAACACGTGAGTGGAAATGTTTAATTCGATTATGGCCATTTCGGCGTTTAACCGACGTGTTTGTCGTGTAAGGCCTCGTTTACATGATGCAACATGTCGTGTGAATTTAATATTGCTTGTGATATAAGCAGTCAATGGTAGTATGTTGCTTGTAAGATTGCAATCGTAAGACTTGTAAACGTTTTGAGAGGTTATCAAAGTTGGCGTATATGACACCATTGTATGAAAATTGTATAAAACGTCACTTAGTGGAATTGTGTTTGAACAATTCAATTGTAGAGAACGTTTCTAATAAAATTTTATATCTGTCAAAATCAATTTCTGCAATGTTGCGCTTACATAAATATTGTAAACGTGACTTCTGCAATGTGCGATGCAACTGCAATATGACATACAATTTTCATAATGTAAATGTCATCCAACCTTTGTAAATTCGACATTGCTCGTTGTTGGTTTGTGACTATCGTTTCATTACTTTTTCTTTTGTGTCGAATTTTTGTGTTTTTCGGATGATATTATATTATTATGTATTATGCCGATCATGTTGTTTCTGTTTGCTTGGATCGATGAGAGGTTGCTGTTTAATTATGTCATTATTTTGTATTAGATACGTTGAAGACAAATACTGGAGTGCGGGAGACAGTTGTGTTTGCAATTATCTAAATTTGAATCATAATAGGGGTTGGTGAAATTTTCTGTAAGATGAAAATCAATATGAAACTATTGAAGTTCATAGTAGAGTGACAAAATCGGTTTAAATATAGTAAGAACATATAATAACAGGTACATAGTTTCACATGTTTCAACTGCAACACTTTTGATTTATCATATGGCCTGCGCATAACAGATCCAATATTGCTAACATAACATAAGCATATCTATTGACATTTCTTTGAAAGTTGTATCAATGTTACATGAATCTAATGGTATCTGCGACGCTCAAGTGTTTAAAAATTTCCATAGAATTGCTCGTTTAGAGATTCGTGTCTTATCTGGTATTATTTTTTAATATACATCCATTTATCAGGGATTGTTATCAATACAATATAATATATCAAATATGATAAATTACTGTTCTTTGAATATTCCAATAATATTTTTTCTCATAGTCCGAAGAACATTTTTCAAAAAATATAATACATAAAGATGAGACCTATTGGAGTGTTTTATATAGCACTCAACTTAATTATTTTTTCATTGAATTTTTTTTTATCATATCGATTTGAATTCAAACACGAGTATGTATCGAGTCTAGTGAAAAATTCATATCCCGTAAAATATCGCACTGAAAACATAACATTGTTCAAATATGTACGAATGTACAATACATAATATTATTTATTTATGAAATATTCACACGACGCATTTTACTGGAAAAAGTTGCAATAAAATATCATATTACATTTTGTTTCCCTTCGTGTCTCACCTTTTTCTCCTTACGAAGCGCGTATTTATTTGTTTTACTTTATCGCGAACACAACAGTTGCGCACACACGAAATCCGATAATACACAAAGGCAATGAGGAAAACAACATCAAAATTTCAAATCACAAAGTCACACAAATCGCAAATTCATCGGAACGAAGAACGCCGAAGATTCCGCAATCATTATCGAAAATCCCCCTAACGACATTCGGAATTGTAAATTCGTCGGAACGCTTTGCTTTATTTTATTCTATATTCTATTCTGTGTACGCCGATTTTCCCGAAACAGAAGAATGGTTTGCGAACGTTTGAATAATTTTTTTTTCCACAGACGAATGGAGGGTTGTCAGGTGTCCCACTTTCGAGAAAATCCCGCTTCTGTCGAGAGATGTATTAAGTCGTATTCAAATGCAAAATCCTGCTTCGCGCTCTAAGTTTGTGAATTAAAAGATCGTTTTGTACCTAACTTCCTTAGATAATCACCGGTGTTCGTGTTGAATTTATATTCTAGAGTTTATAAGTTGTTGTTGTTGTTATTGAAAATAAATCGAATCTGTATTGGATGTGTTCTCAGAAACGATTCATCTCAGAGGCATCGATAACTTGCACGTTTGTGAGAAAATATTTTTCAATTATTGCAAGATCCGTTTGTTTAGATGTCCTTATATCATTGACGAAACTTTTCTCTCGGCCACTCGGGAATTTTCGAGCTTGAAATGTAGCTTCTAAAAAACATTCGTTAATTTAGCCGTGAAACCTACTCCTACTACTTCAGAAACACTACAATCGCATCGATAAACTCAAATATATACTCTATAAAATCGTAATAAAAATGCACTCATTCGAAACTTCTTATCGATTTCCACTTGAAAGCCTAGAAAATACCTACAGAAAACAATCGTCGATATCGTCAACCCTGCGCCCACATAAAAAATAAAGACAAAGCCGAAGGAGTCGTCGTTGTTTTCCCTTTATTAAAATTCGTCCCCATCGAACTGTTCGGTAAATATTTTGCTTCTCCCGCCGTAATCATAATTCCGATCTTATGGTTCCTTATCTTGTGTATACGTGTCTACATATTCCGAGGAGATATTCATATTCATGCTGGGACAAACAAAACATTCTCACCCGTATACGTGTACGTGATCCAGATACCTACGTATTTTGCATACGCACCGTTGCTAATAAACAAGCCGTATATATGTACTATTGTTGAACGTGACAAATTGTCCTAGTACTCGTAACTTAATCAACTCGGTGACCGGCTCCGTTTTGATTGGGAATTATAATCGGAAAATTGACGATTGCGACGAATTTGAGAATTCCTAATGAGTTTTTACAGGGTGTATGTAAAATTATTATTCGTATGTAAAATCAATTTATCGATTTTATCAAGGAATATTTTTGTTTATCTATCCGTTGTAATGTTTATGTGGAGTTTGAATGTACAATATGGAGTGTGTCGGTACATAGAATATACATTAATAGAGTATTATAATGATTTTGAAAAAAAATGCTTTCATTTGTTTCAATGAGTAAGATTCAAGTATAAACCATTATGAAAATAAATTTGAAAATTTAGAAAAAAATCTTTTGTTTGATTAAATGAATCGACATTTCACTTGAGAATTTTTAAAAATACAAATATGCGAGTATTTTTTAATTTTATTACGTTTATGAGTCGATGAAAATTTGAATTGAATTGAGTTTTTTGAATTGTTAGATTGGTGCTCCACCATACAGAAGATACAATTCGATGTTTTGGCGAACTTGTTTTTGAGGTACTGTTAATTTAGATAACAACTTGAATATAATTTCCACCCCAAAATAGTATTATTATATAATATATGGGTATAAAATTGTCAAAAACCAATAATAAAATCAAGAATGGGTCATCGTACTCAACAATTCATAATTTTTAAAAATAAAAGTGATTATGAATTTTACGAATCTCTATCGACACTGCTTGTGGGCGTTCATATATCAACTCAATTAAATTTTAATTCGTTCCACAAATAAATTTGATACATAAACGAAAAATTTATGTTATATATGTAATTTTTTTACAAAACTTTCCCAGAGATGTTTCGCATCGAATATCATTAAAACATACGGTGCGTTTACACGTCCGAGACGTTTTTTCGTCGTGAGCTTTCGCAAACGAACGAACGGTCAAAGTTTCGCGGCAAACTCATTTTCACCGTAAGATAAGCTGAAAAAGCGACGACACTGATACGTCTGAAACGCTCCCTGAAAGTTTAAGGCCGTTTTTTCGTCACGGGATCGCTTTTCTGTCGGACAGTTTATCTAACTGGTGAGAATAGTTTGCGCAATTCGCTAACTGTACTTCGATAGTTGTCGTCAGGGTCATTCGGTCGAAAGTAATATAAAATTCTATAAAAAATATTTTCAAAACCCTTATAACGATTGATCAGATTTAAAATTGTGAGAAAATCTATGATGATTTTCTCAATACTAGCGAAATTTCTATTTCGATTCTGGTCCCACGACTCTGGTCGTTATATTCTAATTCACTGTATAATTTGAGGGTCTGTCGGGACTATCAATTAAATTAAATTTATCATGATAATGACTTTTGCAACGCACACAGATATAAATTATTATTATGTCGTACGATACGGCAGTAAATAATATAGGCGATATGTTTTGTTTCGTTATGAGACTTCCGCAATTAATGTGTTATTTATACGCAATTAATCGAATAGTTCTATATCGAAACAAATCTTGTCATAAATACAAAAAAATCTATATACTATTCCTTTAACGTATAAGCTTGCACAAAGATGTTCTATTGTGATAAATTCAATCTCGTTATTTATATCGAAATAAAAAAAAAACTTTTACACGCCTCGGATCATTATTGTGGGGATGGTTTCGTGCGATTAAAACTGACATGGTTCACTTTATTATTTTTTTCGAGAATGTAAGCTCTCGTTTCGTAAGTTTTTTCATGCGCAAAAACCTCTTCCGGGAAAACGTTTTCCCTCTGCGATGTTCGTCACTGGAAACATTACGATTTCGCTACATTCACGCAAAGAAATTCATAAAACTAACATTATGAATAATGGACGAAACATTACTGGTTTCTTTCATTCCGCACACACACAAAGATCAACTTTTGATAAATGCCGAATTTGAAAGAAAAATCTTTCAACTTTTCGCATCCAATACGTACTCATTTTTGCAGCTTTAACATCCGAGAGCTTTTCTTATCGAAAATACCGAAATGCTTATTGTTATTATTATTTTTTTCAAAATACGTTCATAGAAAACAATAACGGGCTCGTTAATAGGCCCGTTCGTTCGAAGCTTCCTGCCGTACCATTGTTGCTCGGAGCTGAACAATAGCTTTCTTTTAATCTCGCAAAATCCATCGAAATTGGACAATGAAACGTAACGAAATCACTTCTGACGACGACCGTACGACAATCGGCCGTTATTGCGAAATCCATACACGACACCGTGTACGAATTTCATTTTAGAAACCTTTTTCGCCCCCTTTATATGAAGTTCGAACCAAACGAGGTCGTGGTGGCTCAAATTCTAATCGAGCCATTTCAAAGGTTTACACAGAAGACCGTCTTTGAATCGTTTTTGTACTTTTTTTCCCCAGCAAACCCTTTTTGGCGCCCCATCGCTTACACACAATGCCTCGGGACATTTATTTTATGATTCAAATACTCGACAAACTTTGAAATATTCGATATTATCATCGTTGGAAAAATGTATGCGGTTGGAATAGAGTGGACTTTGGGAAGTGATGAATAATCAGCGTTTTTTTTGTGTGTTGATAGATGAAACTTTTAATGAATACGAGCCAAAGTCGACTGAGGCATAAATGAATTGGAAATCAGCTTTCTTTTCTATTGGAAGACAGGAGAGATGTAGCAATAGATAGATTAGAACACACTTTTCTTGTATAGCGTTTCTTTTCCGCTCGGCATTTTTCTCTGTCCTTTGGAATTCTTTAATTAAAACTTTGGGACGTTCGGGACGCGTTGGCTTGGCAATTCGCATAATGATGTTTATTTTTCAGAGTAGACTTTGAAAATTATTATAATAAGGCAATGTCATCTGGGTTTCGAGTTACGAGGGTCGTACTTCCAAAGCCCTGAATTATCGACCACACTTACACACGTCCCGACATCAATACTCTTAATCATAGAATTTGAAAATATATGATTATAAACTAGTGAAAAATAATAAAGAAATATATCTGTACAAATAGTTTTCAGTTAGACAATGTCTACACATATGAAAGCTTTTCTAAACGGCTGTGCCATTTTCACTGAGGCCATTTAAGGCCACTTCACACGATCAAAGTCGTCTCAATGTGCTCTCGCGTTTTCCGAGAACGGTGAAAATAGAAAAAGTTCAGAAGTCGAGCTTTTCCGAAAACAATACACCTCAACTTATGGCGTGACACGAACCGCAATAAAACAAATTGAAATTTCACACTTACGTATTATATGTATGTATGTGTAGGCATTTTTTCGCTAAGCTCTCGATAATTACTTATCAAATTCGCCCTTTGTATTTCGAACGCTCCATTTAATCTGTGTCGTCAAAGACAGCGATTTTTTCGTTAGTCGACCGAAAAAGTATTCCGATCCGCTAATAGTAAATCATCCGATAAAGTGGCCTTTGAACTTTTTCTTCGGGACCAATCAATGGCTCATATATTTTAATGGCGTACAAAAAAATATACAATTTTTCACCGATCTCTAACATACTACCACATTTTCTTATTTTAATTAAAATGAAAAATATATTAAGATATCCAAATGAATTTTTATTAAAGAAAAATAATTTTCTAGTATTAACCAATATATAATTTGAAGTGATACGATAGACGACATCCCAAGTGTTTTGATATCATGAATAACACTTCTGAGACAATAGCTACTTAATTAGAAATTAACGTGTCAACGTATAACATAAATAGAATATTTGATACAATATATCAAATTGTATGATTACTAAATATAATTAATTCGTATTAAATAAATAAAAATATATACATTTTACATAAACACGAAAACGTACGTTTGGAAACGAGATCTGTATGCAGCATAAAAAAACGGTACTAGCAAAATCCTCTAAAGCGCGTCCCTTTACATACGAACTTCTAGCAAAAAAAATATACTTATACGAAAATAAAAATATCGTATATCATTCATTTTCAACGCGTACTAGAAAATACTTCTCTCTCGATGGGAAAACATGCGAAATTTCCACATCGAATGATCGATAGTTGCCATTGCGATTTCACTATCGAATCTCACAATGAAGAGCTTTAGCGGACGAATTCTCACTACTTTTGCGAGTATTTATATTGAAGAGAATCCTCGGCCTTTATACTGTGGATGTATTGATTAATGATAGTGGCAAGTCGGTCATTAATCAAGCAGCGGCTGCCTAATTTCCGAAGCCCGCGAGGTTAAAATAAATTCCCGCGCTAATTCGAAACGGCCGTTTTTACGCCATTAGAACGTATCGGTTCCAATTGTCGTATTTGGAAAAACTGGTAATTTTCATCGAAAAATAAAATAAGGGAAAAAGTATGACGCCGTTCGTGCAAATTTCATATGCAATAAAAATCCGCATCGCGCCGGCTTTTTTTAAAGAATAAATTTGGAAGTTTTAATGAAAATTTTAAAAATTAAAACCGGAACACAGTCGGAACGTTTCGCGCGGAAAATCCCTGCGAAAAATCGCATAGTGTTGTGTGTTAGCGACGTGGAAACGAGTGACGTTCCGATTCATTGTTCGATTGATTAAAATCATTGGTGACTTGCAATTGTGTCACTTTTCAGTCTTACGGGTCAGCGATTTTTCGAAAAGTGTCACCTACTTTTCTAGAATCGATAAAAAAAACAAGATTGATTGAATTTTTTCTAATAATATCGAATTTCATTTACGATTGGAGAAACGAATTCGAAAATTTTCATAGCTATTATATTAAAAAAGTTTTCGCCTCCGCTCTGCTCCAAAAATATCTGATTTATAATATTATATATGTTTTTTTATTAGATCCATATTGAAAACGTGTATTATTATAAAAGTTTTACAATGATATGAGCATACATCGAGAATTCCGAATCTAACGAAAATCGTTCACCTATTTTTCGCCAATTCGACACATTTTCAGCAACACAGCTAATTCGAGACGACAAAGTTAGTTTCCCCGAGAAGACGACGATATGGGCGCATACTAAGCGTTCCGTTAATGAGATTTCCTCGGGAAAATCGTGTCGGGAAAGTCTACTGCAACACACCCACACATACACCGGATAAAACTATACTTTCAGTAAACGAACATATAATAGAATATCGAATAGAATATACGTTTTCGTCCACAAAATTGCGTCGGTGTACGGTAACATTGGGGAGGGGGTGTTGTGTTTCAGTCTTGGCGGGATCGTTGCCCCGTACTAACGTTTCAGCCGTTTTCAGCATTCAGTTGCTCTCTGCGAACAACTTTTCTGTACTATTCGAACATTTTTAATTAATTTTGTAGTGTCGAATAGTTTATTTATTAAATTTTGAGTGTTTTCGATTTTGTTTCGAAGTTTGATGGATTTTAAAAAGTGTACTTTTCAAGCTATGAAGCTCCAATTGAACGTATGTGTATTTTTTCATTATGATATTTCTATTGTGTATAAAACTATTTTAGTGTTCTTTATGAATATTTCATTCGAATGAAATTTTGATTTGATGTATCGATCGATTTTTTTTTTATAAATTGCCTCACACGATGAAAACGTGAGATCTATATTTAAAGCGTTTCCTATTGTATTTTTGAATTCAAGCATGACCAGATAAACAGTCGATGTGATCCATTATGAATAATCATCACGTGTATTTACTAATATTTCACACAAAGACTGTCTGATATGTTTTTCGCATATTTTCCATGTTCACATTAACGAAAGTTTCGTTCGAATCATGCTAAATATTTACAATAACAAATTTCGGTTATTACTCGACGGTTCAAAATTTAATTTCCGATTGTTTTGATTAAATTGAAATAGTTAGTGATTCGTAATGAATATTCAATATTCTTGCCGAGATGGTGTAACCTCACTCAAATTTATTAGCATATCGAATCACACCGAGCATCATCGCCGAGCTGAAAATCAACTCGGTGATTGCAAATGAATTGAAGGTCGATTCCAAAATAAAATTTTATTCCGAGTGACTCGTAAAGAGTCAATAAACTGAGAGTTACCGAACTAACGGCGCCTTTATTGCCCGATAAAACGTCGATTTCAAAAATACACTTATAACGTAAAACGGCACAGACTCCCGCACTAAAAGGACCGATATTTTTTTAATTGCTCCGTAGCTAAAGAAATCCGCAGACTAAAAGTTATTCGAACTTTTATAGGATTATTAATCAAAGTATTCGATTATTTTTTCAAGAAAATTCTAATCTGTTGATTTAGAAAATTCAATTTAAAATAGGATCATTTTCGCGAAGAATAAACGTTTTTTTTTCGTAACCGATGAAAATTTTTCATTTGTTTGAAATACGAAATTATTTTTCTTTTCCCCATAAAGTCTTCTGCTCGTATAAGGTACATTTTTATATAGAAGGGAACGTTCAAGCAATCTCCTGTCTGTTTGTCTCTTGTCCTTCTGAAATCGATTTTTTTTCACTCCGTACGTTTAACTGATGTAAGTTGTTCGTCCTCAAATTTTATCTCACGGGAACAATTGCTACTGTACGCATTTTTTTTTGTTTTAGGAACGATCATCCAGCGTCAAATACGATTCCCATTTTTTATGTACTTTTCCGCTATAAGATTACCCCCGGTATCGAATCTACAAAGGTATTAAGTAACAAAGGATTTTATCCTATTATTATTTTCAGACAGTCGCTACTATGTATCTAAATATGATCTACAATGTCACGTTTCATAATAAAAATACATTATTAGTATTTTTTCAAATATACCAGGAAACTCCCTCACTATTTTCCACGATGAATACGTTCCAATTCAAAGGGGGCTTTACTTTCCCTTCCCACTTTCCGACTACTTAGAGACGAGGCCAAAAGTAAACATTTACATAGTAAACATGTATATCGGCCCAAGTCATTTTTGTAGTTTTGATTCGACGAAGCGAAATCCACAAAAGTTTTTGACGCTTCGAACGCTGCAAATTGCCTTTTGAAACGTTTTTAAAACAATACACAATTGTTTCGCAATTCGCTATGATTAATGGACGTTGATCTAAATATACACAAAGTGAATGTATTATAAACAGATTCACTTGTATTTTCCGCATGTGAAATTCATCTCGCAGAAATAGAGAAGTTTAAACGGTATCATTCTGAATTAGTGGGATTTTAAGGACAAGTGGATTTGTCATACGCACACTACTTTACGACTTTGGCAATTAAACCTAAATCCTTTTGATTAAAGCAAAAGCTCGGAAGTCTCTAGGCAAAAACGAAAGTCTAGTACTTAATTAGTCGAAAATCTTCAGAGTGGGGTCGGGTCTGTGAAATTTTATTTCGCTCGATCGAATCAGCCACTTATAGACGCTTTTTCCACGTCATGAAAATAAAAGAACGAAACAAAAGAATACCGAAGTCGATCGAACGAAATGGAGGTTATTAGATTTTTCTTTTGATCGAGTTAAAAGTTTGACTCCGCTCGTGTTTACCTTCGGATCCAGCGGAGATTCGTTAGTATTATTGATAGAATCTTAATCCCAAACTTCAATATACATTAAAAATAAACTTTTCTCGATGTCAATAGAGAGCAAAACATTGAAATATTAAATTTTCGCCGCTCGAATTTAATATTAACAACAAATAGTCTCGAGAAATCTCTATTGATACATAACCGAAATTGATTGAAAATTGATTTTCATGTTTACGATGAAAACTCATTCCATTAAGAACGTAAATAAAACGAAATATCGAAGACGTCCTTATGAATTTCACATGAAATCCGTTCCGAGTACGACATCGCCGACAGATTAGCGCGCTGACCCAAATAACGCGATACTGGGGCGTCACGAAATTTTACAATTTCCACCGCAGATAACATCCAATAAATCTTATCCGACCACCGATGGCAAAATAAACGTTCGATCTTCCCCTTTGCACGAATAATTTCGCAGAAAGAAAATAAATTCGGCCCCTGCGAACGCCCACACGTGTCCCTCCCGTACAAATAAACCGGTACAGCGTTATTACAGTGCTTAATTTAAGGAGCGCAAATGTTGCGAATGTTCGCCCATTAACGTCCACGTATCGCCGATGGCTATAGCCTAGGGTGACCATTTTCCAAAGACACAAAACGTATCTTTTACATTTTTTTATACACTCCACCCTTTTACTTTCTATATTATAATTCGAAAACTGAAAATTGTGCTAGAGGTAAAAACTTTTTTCAATGTTTCTATAAATCCTTAAAATGACATTTTAAGAATATATAGATACATTTTTTATAAAATTGAATCATTTTTACAGTTAATTCAATAGTTATTCAAAAAAATCATCACAGCAAGAAAATGATTTTTCAGTGATTTCAATTCATTTTTTCTAATCTCTAATCATTCAATATGCTTTTGATATTTGAATTATGAATTGAAATTAGATGTATGATTTTTAAAAGTAGAAACCCGATCTCTTGTAAGCGATAGTCACAATTTCTAATAAACATAACTAAATATTATTTTTTCTCTCAAAAGTGAATATCTGAAAATGTTCTTCTATCTTCATATGTACATTCAAGATGTGATTCAAGCACCGCATGTGAAAATTTTCTAATTATTTCTGAAAATATATAAAATTTCACATTCGAAAAATGTATTTTTCAGAAAATTTACGCTTTTTCATAATTAAACTAATAACTCAACTACAAAATTGGCACCGCAAGAGAAAATTTTTCTCAATATTTCTGAAAATTCTAAGAATTTCACACTTTAAATACGTTAAAAAAACATATGAACCGTCAGAACGAGACAAATCGTACAATTTTACGAAAACGAGACGAACACAAGACATGCTGAAAACGGGACTTATGGTCACCTCACAACAACCTCACGCCTCTTCGACGTACGTGTGGCGCTTTTCGCTTCGGAATTACGTCCACACACGCCTCGGAGGCCTCGATTCTTAATTTTGGACCTAGGGCGTATATGTGCTAGGTCCTATCTATCTAGCCTCGTACCTGTGGATCTTCCAGCAGCCGTTTGTCTCGAGTCTAGGCGAACGTGTCTTACGGTCACGTCAAAGGCACGATCGTTCGGTACACGTGCTTCGCGTCTCAGAATTTAAAGGACCTCGAGAAATGTGTTTCTGTTGTATGTGAGGGGTGTTCTCAAAGTCTTTGTGTGCCTCTGAGGGTTGCTACAGATTAATAAGCTGCGAAGAATTCTGTGTTTTTTCGTATATATGACGATATCGTTAAGTATCAGTAGGTTAGGGAGTTGTAAAAAGACATTGTGTTTGGTGTGACTTTTTAAATCGTCGATATTAATGAGTTTTTTGAATAATTCAAATCCATTAGAATTTCTAGTATAGTTATTTGATTTAGTTATTTTCTGAATATATACTCGTTTGATAGTTAATTTTCATCAAATATTTTAGAGTTTTACACAATAATTGCATTCACAAATGAACTGTCTAATAGTAGTTGATTCAGTAGATATTCAAATTCTATGTTAATTTTTTAACAATTTTATATTATTTTTCGATAAATGCTACGATCGATTTATATAAGCACATTGTGTATTGACAAAAATAGTTGAAGGTGATGCAAATAAACCAACCATGTCATTTATAGCGATCTTGAGTTGTACAAAGACTTTGTGAAGGTGTACCCTGTATATTTGATATTACATATTCATATTCACTCTATTTATGTGACTGCAGAAAAGCGATTATTTAATATTAAATATTTGTGTCGTTTTGAGTATGAGATTTGCATTTCTAATTTTGAGCATCTCTGCTCATATAATATTTATAGAAAATATCTAAAAGCCTTGGATTATCTAAAAAAAAAACTATAATTATTTCTTAATAATTCATTAAGATTAGTAAAAGCTCGTATTGCTATTAATAAATAATTCTTATTTATACAGATGTTAATTTCGTATTGATCTCCAACGTCGCTACTGTGTGGATTTGCTCTTAATCTTTTAATCATTGTATTCTTGCTGAATTTCCTCTTAATTGCTTCGGTTTCTTTTCATACTGTAAGGAAGTGTCAATCAATGATCTGCTTTCAGATAATGAAAATGTTGTGTTGGTTTAATTTTTATAAAAGCATTCAACGAGTTTTATGATATTTTATGAACCAAATTTAGGGTTAGTGGTTCCTACGGGAGTCCCAAGAAAAAAAAAATAAGGTCGGTAGATTTATCATTCATGTTTTTTTTTTACTGTTATATAAAATTTAATTTCACAAACTAAAGAATTTTAAGTATATTTTACTAAATTTTTCGAGGTATAAAATATTTTATGAAACAAAAACTTGAAGTGCTTATTGAGCAATTGAATTTCCCTCGTAAATTTACAGCTTCCCCGGTTGCGGCACACCAGTAAACTTTCGCACACTTGTATGCGTTATCTGCGGTTGGATTTCCTGTAAAATTTTCCTTTTCTGTTTCACGCAGCAAATTTTACAAATCGAAATCGCGTAATTGCGCCCATCGACGATCGGCAAAAGGCCGCACTCCGGACCCTCGTTATCCTTCGTGTCGAATCGCATTGTGACAATGTGGATATATCATTATTATTGTCTGCCGCCTTGTAATGCTCCATTATAAAATAAAATGCGATAAATGTGTATCGATCGCACTTCGAATCTGCTCTACACATAATGGGAGAATATAAACATCGTTATTCGGGCCGATTGTCGAGGGCGCGATTCGCCTTGTTATTCTTTGATAGGAAAGTTTTTTTTTTTTGATTATTTTATTATCGGGGCCGTATAAAATTCAAGGGGAACAAAGTAAATGTTTTTCTAATGTTCCCTCCCGTGACGAGATGGCAGTTTATAAATCTTTCGAGAGTCGAGATAGGCGTTCCATCATTCGGCGATAAGTCAATTTTCCATCGTAAGAAAACACAGTAGGAAGACACTTGAAAAAATAAGGAGACATTTCATATAATACACGGCTTCGGCGAAAATAAATATTTGATATGAAATTTATCTCTCTTTGTGTAGAAATTAATAGTATCTGTATTCAGGCCGTATTCTACAATCTGAAAAATGCATCGAAGCACGTTCTATTCTGAAAATGAAAAAGTTTTTAAACGAAGTCGAGATTATTTAAAGAAAATTTTTATCCTGTTTCATTTTATCAAAAGAACAAGAAAATAAATCTAGAATATATTTTCAACAAAAATAATTTCATAAGAAAACTAAATCAACAATTTTCATTTTCGATACTGTGTCATTGTATATTCGTGAGGTCTATTCGATTAAGATAATTTTAAATCTGTAAAATTAATTTAACGAAAGATCATTTAAAAACTTTCACACGCATGTCGCCTAAAAGCTGTTCCGTCACATCGACTAACTAGTTCAATTAATTTTCGTAACTAATTGACTTTGCCGTGTTCTTCCCCTGCGTCAAATAATGTTAAGCCCTCGTCAAAATGACGCAACCTTCGTGTAAAAACGACACACAACGAAAAGCTTCTAAGATCTAAACTAGCCCGAAATGCACGTACAATACTCGACATTGAAAAAATACCCCTAATCCGCCGATAATTCAATCCTTATACATATTAACTAAATATTTCGCGCTCGAAATACTGTTATATTTTCCGTTCGAACGAAATGTGAGATGGAAAATGTAAATATCCGCATATTTATGGTGCGAATCTTCAATATTTTTCTTTGAATATATTACGTGCTCGTGTATACATGGATGTATTATAATATTATATATGAAAAGTGCTCGTATAAGAACCGTGTCTACTTTTTCAGCTGCTCCTCCTGTGCCGAAATTGAAAATTTCTATCCCATCAAAAATGTGTAAACTCAATATTATTAGGACGGATGACGTTCGGATAGATGTGTTGGAAAAAATAGAGATTTTTCTTATATTCGTTGAATAACAAAGTCAAGGAAACGAAGAGAGTTTCACGCGTAAAACTTTTTTTCATGCAAAATCTATTTTTTCACACTTTCGTATTTGAGATAGAAAAGTAACGTCGTTATCGTACACGTGATTATATTCGTGATTTAATATGATAGAGTGCTTTAAGCGTGAACTCAATTTATTGAAAATTATCAGGGTACGACGCGTTTTAATGTAGTTTAAACATGAATTATGGAGGAAAAAATAATTTTCCGCAAAGTAATTTTAAAAAGTTGCTCATTTTTTTGATTACTTAAGCGATATTTTTATATGCGAACTAAAATTACATGCACTGTTTCTAATTTAACATGACTAATTGTTGAATAATTAATGCAGCTACAAATAAATCCTTCAGGGAAATCACGAATGTATCTTGTGACAGCAAAATTTCGCCATCAACTCGGGAAAATATTTAATTAATTAGTTGACATTCAACGTACGTGACCGAGCATGAGCATTAAACATTTTCTAAACACATTCGACTGACATGCATTATTACCTCATCATTATACCTGGTATCACAGCTCATTCAGGTGCAAGACCAACGGGAAATTTAATAACCCTTAACATACACCCTGTATATACAGTATATAGACACGTGCTACAGAGTGACCCCATCGAATTGGTTCCACTTGATCTGGATATCAGAGAAGAACCTTATAATAAACCTGAAGAGCACCTCAGGTTTTTCTCGTATATTATATAATAGATCGGAGGTTCCCGAACTTTTTTAATTACCGTATCATCTTTGAAAGCTCGATTCGCTAAATCGTACTTCATGTGAAAATTACTGTAGGTACAGTTATTTTTCTTATAGAAAGAGTTTTCATAGTGTGATTGTCTGTATCATTGAAGATATTTTTAAATAAAACCATTGCTAAAATAACAGTAATTAGATTTACTTCGTATAAGAGGAAAATTATCTGTGTCGACATACTTTTTTCAAGCTTTTTTTTATAGAACTGGCATTTTGTTTTATATTTCTTTAAATCAATCTTCATTGAAAAGTTTAAAATATCAAAAATGTTTCATATTTAGTGTCAAACATCATAATTTTATTTTATCAATTATTCTGTCTTATTGGAAACACAATAAATATATAAAAGATTCTACAAAAATACTTTTCAAAAAAATGAGGAGAATTCTGTGAAAAATCGTAAGCTACTCGTAGGTTTTCATTTTCACTCTGGGAAATCGTCTATAAAACCAACCATTAGCAGAAACTAGAAAAACATTGAATGTCTACTATTGATTTTGCTCGAATAGGAGAATATGAAATCAGTGAAGTTACTATAGTTAGGTCTTGTTTTCATAAAAGTTATAACAATATTAGCTATTCAGCGGTTTCTTAACCATGATTTCTTTTCAGTTAACTAAGGTCAGCCACTGAACCAACCTGAAATTGACCATAAAAACACACATATTCCCATAATTAATAACAAAAAATACTCCAAAATTTAAAAAATCACCCACACCCAGTACAAAATTGAACCACCTGTCTTTCGACTAAAACCGAACCATCACGACTCAAAACCGCAGCACAACGTAAACACCCAGAGCATATATAATACAACCATAATAACGATTTCCAACCGAGTCGAAATACGCCGACGAAACCGAGCTCCATAGTGTTCGTGGTCAGCTCGAATTAATTCCGGTTAAATTTAACCGGAGGGTGTTAACCGGCTGCCGTAAATCAAACTTAGTGCCACTGTCCATGCCGATGTTCCGATTGTCGTAATTGCTGGCGAAAAAAATAATTAGGCGAAGGGGTCGTAAACAATTGAGAGCTATCGTCGTAGGGGTTTCGTCTTGAGGGGGTGTGTATAGCTCCGGAGTGCGATCGTTAAAGCTCGGCAATTTACTTAATTTCGCCATTCGAATAATGCTATGGTCCGTCAGACGTCGCGCATTTATCACAGAGAGGCGCCGAAATTTAATGAAATTAATGCTGAATAAAAATCGGGATTACGGGGCGTGAAAATTAAATTCGTTATATTGTATTTCGTGTACAAAAGTGAGATTTTTTTATAAAGGCGTAATTCAATTTAATTTTTTCGAAGTGATTATATGACGACTGAAAATGCCAAGGGGTATAAGTGACTTCGCGGTGGTTTTGATAAAAGCGCGTTTAGAGTTGAGCATGTATGTACTTACATGTATTAGGAGGAGGTCGAGTGATTTGATGATATATTGAGGCACACGTTCCGAATTCTTTTGTATCATTTTGCCACCAAATAAATGATCGATTCCTGTGCATAACTCAATTTCGGTAAAAAATATCACTTGTACCCCTCGGCTTTTTTGATTGTCATATATTTGCGTATGTTGAGATTAATTTATATGTTTAATTGTATGAAAATACACATATTAAAAACTAAAGCGTTAAAATCATACGTAGATAGAAAAACATCTGTTTGTAAAGTTGTATTTCTACGATGAAACGTTTCATATTCGAATTTATAGAACGTGAGTTTCAACCTTGAACTTAAAATTATCTTTAAACTTTGAAAATAAATGGGAACTTCAAATAACACTCTTCAATATTTACATATAATAAATATGGATTCTTAGAAATAAACTCGATTTAACCAAGAAAATCAAAACCTTCGTGTAACGGATTGTTTTCCAAGACATTATCTCTACTAAGAAAATCCCTCAAATTCAATAAATCCATAGTGAATACTCATTTAATATAAATCATGAACACTAGATGAAATATCAACATAGATATAAAAAAAGACTCTAATGACCTTCGATTGATTTGAGCAGAATGAATAAAATGCGTCAAATCAAAAATCGAGCATTTTTCTGAATGAAAAAGCCGACATTTCGAATGTAACAAGCTATCCGATTCCTAAATATTCACATTCAGTCTACGTGTTGTAATTAGGTCTGTGTTTTGCGGTGCTCTTGTGCGGAAATTTGAATCGAGGAACCTGTGCCATTAAAGTATGCAAATTCGATTTTATTAATAAAGATGAAAGGACCAAGTCGGCAGGAGTCCTCTTTGGCCTCCGTATTTTTAAAATTAATGAGGATTTTTAGATTATTTTCGTCGGTGGAAACTTTGGTCGCGTTACGAGATAAAAGCGTAGAGTAAACGTAAATTACGTGTAATTAAAATCTGGATCGTGCCCGCATAGCACACCTTATTGTATTCGCCTCTATTGTTTGCCAAGAACTTAACAAAATTAATACTAAATTAATGCGTCTTCACCGTTTTAAAATTCATTAAGTGAATTTTTAATTTAAACTGACATGCAGACAAAAGTGATGTAATATAATATTTTTTTCGAAAATTTTTCATGAAATTTTTTCGAAATTTTCTTTGTAATTTTTTCAGATTTTTTCAAGAAAAGAAAAATGCAAAGAGCCTTTAATGTTTTGTAAAAGCAAACCGTTTTCGTTCCATTTAATGTAAAATATTATGAAATGAAAATACCGATTTGATTAAAAAATCGATCATCCGTGAAAAGCAAATTGATTTAGTTCAAAATAGACGCCAAATGAATTATTTTACGCAATAATTGAAAATTTATTCGCGTTTTCATTTCTCCGTATTATTTGTTATTATTCCTAAATGAATATGAATATAGATCGCGATATCATTATACGATTATTTAATGTACAGCGACATGCCATTATACCTACAATTACGTCATGAATTTTTCAAATAAATTCATATACCGAAAATTATACACATATCTATAATACATGGTCCAGTAAAAAAAATCAAATATGACCACTATATACCTACCACTTATAAAAATATTATTATTTGTACGTCTCTCGCGAACTATTTTCGTTTGTTTTCGCATGATAGACTTCAGCTCCATTCAACGAGTGGGTATATAATAGTAGATTCGGCTACTCGAAAAAATAAGCGCACTTCTATCGTATCGTACATACACACAAAGCTTATATCATTCTCCGTTGAATGTAACGAAAATATTATCAAGGATATAATATAAAGGCGTTGAAACCGACGAGTCATAGGATAGAGCGTAGCATAAGTTGACGAAAGTTCGTCTCTCGGTGATCTATCTTTAAAACAAGTTCAAAAGCCCGAAATGGAATACGAATGAACTAAAAAGGATGTTCTGAAAATGTCTAGAGGAGACGTTTTCAGATCAAAGATATTCTTTATTCGATTTTAAAATATAGCGAGATTTTTATTTCGAATTCAAGTAAAATAAATATTTTTTTTATAAGTGATATAATATCATTTATATACGTATATTTGATGATATATTTTAGATAAAAATTTTAAACAAAGTATTCGAATGCTTTTAATTAACAGAGTTATTGAAAGTTTCTCGATATCGGAAATTAATTTAGCGAAAAGCGTCAATTACGTGCAAACAAAAACCCACGTGAAATATTTGAAATAGCGGCGTATTCGAGTCGAACCTCATCAAAATCGACAAGACATTTAAAAGGGAAAAAAGCCAATTTTTTTATACATAAAAACCACCCACAACTTTTTCACAGATAGCATCGGATACCAAGATACAAGCTCGATAGCGTCGAACGTCACACAGATTTTCCCGCAATCGACGCTTACATTTTTTATTCGGATCTTTTTCAACGGAAAAAAAGCGCCCCGTGACTTTCAAAACTTTCTTTCATCTTCGAGAGCGTTTTTTCGCCATTCTGATCACACTTTCCATTAGGCTTCACGGACATTCGGAACATTATCTTTTTCAATAGCGCATTCTCGATAGCGTCGTTTGACGAGAAAATCATTAAGTAAATCTTTGCTTTGCGATCGGCTCGCTATATTAGCGATGGAATTTTATTAAGTCTACCGTGCTTTTTTTTTTCGAAATGGGGTAGAAAATTAATATGGTCTTTTTCAGAAGTCGCTTTGTACACAAATTTCCAGTGACAAATTATCGCATATTTTCGTTGATAAGGGTGAGCCAGGGATCTCGCTAATGGCGACCCATCATCGTTTTCTGTTCCGCATAAAAACACGCATACGAATAATTAAACTCGCTCCGGAAAGCGATGACTATTCATCGTGGTGAGGGGTTTTTGCCGTTTTTTAATTCTTTTTATGTAAATATGTGAAATTGTTGTGTACATCGGACATACAGACTATTTCGCCGGACCCGTAATAGGAAAATTTTCGAGCGTGTGTTTCATTGTTTGCTTGCGATTTTTTTCATTAAATCTTTTGAATATTTTAAACAATGATGTATTTTTTTTGTGTGCCGAATATAATGAGAATGTTGGAAAAATACTGTGACATTATTCAATGAATTGAAAGAAAATTTCCACGCATAACTTTCACAACGAAGAAAGTTTTCGAGACATTTTTTATTTCTCTTACAATAATTGATAAGGATTCTGTCAGTTCGTTTTTTTAATAAAATTTTAATAAAATTAACATTTTATTTTAATTTCATGAAAAAAAATTTCAGCTACATAAAATTTCATTTGAAAACATTTCTTATATAATACATTCCTATTCTTAGTGTTTTGTATATCAAATTATATCAGATTAACTCCATGATACTTTCGGGACTGTTGAAATTTCAACTGCAATTAAAGTTCTTTCAGCGGATTGCGTGTGAAATAATCATAAGATACAATCTTGGGTTGAAGTCATAATGAAAAAACATATTTGATCCTTACGAGCCGTTGATAAGGCTTTGATAAATTTTCGCCGACCGGAAGCAGAAGTTTGCTTTGGTACTATAATTGGTTTTCGCTCGACTTTCCATTGAAAGTCGTTTAAATATACTTTTCAGATGAAACTTTCCGACCTTTCGGTGTTAATAAACAACATTAATTCACTCGAATAACGTTTCTTCATAGCACGAAAGTGAATCTTTTTATATCATTCAATTAATCAACACTTACTGAAGCATGCAAATAACTTTTGTAATCAAAATTTCGATGAATCAAACTGATTTAAGAACATATTTTTAATGAATTTTACCGACTTTTTTTTCAATTTTATCAGTATTAAAGACGAACTTTTTGTAATTAATCAAAACTCGTTTTACTACGAGAATAATAAAAGATTTATTAGGTTCATAATGGAGAGTAATAATTCAATTAAACATTTCATCGCAACCACGACTTACATATACATAGGTATGCTTCGAATTATAGTCACAGTAGTGAAACCTTATTAATAAGTAACGTTCATATCGTACCAGTAAATTTAACTTATAGATACTGAATTATGTGAAAATGTTCGTATAAATTCACATTTTTTCTGAATTCGCCCGAAATAAATTACAGCTTGTATTTACTAATTTCAATTCTATCGCGTTTATAATTAATAAATGTTTTGTATATAATATTAAGTTTGAAATACAAAAGCGTCTAGCGAATACTATCCCAATGGACAAAGCGTATAATGAGATATATGAGAACACGCCTTTCTAAAATGTTTCCATCAAAATGGAAATTACATAATACACAAAATATGTTTCAAGAAAAATTTACATTAATTATTTTTTTGTTTCATTAAATTTTGTAACTGCTAGACATACAATAAATGTAGAGGAATCCAATTCATTTCAATAATTTTCAATTCAAATTAAGTAATTCATTTTTTTTTTATTTAACTGATTTAAGCATGACATAATTTGAATTTCTTTGATTCAATTTTTCAAATTCAAAAACTCGCTTTTAATAAAACAAAAAAATAATTCAAATCAACTAATAACAAATCTCATGTATATTTCAATATCACAGTAGATAATATGCACTAATGTTTGCATAATCGAATCACTCAAATCGCATAGCGCAAAATCGCAGCATACCAATCGAATTACCATCATTACCATCGACATCCTGTAACAGCAACGGCAATAACAATAACGGCACACCATCGACAACAGTTGTCGGTGGATCGGTTTTCGTCGGCAAATTCAATTAAAGGACGCTTTCAACCGACAACCACCCCATGGAAAGTCCACCCCCTCGATGGTGAATTATTATACAATACATTAGAGGCATTTGCATCCGATTTGCTCGACACGCCGTTAATATTATAATACTAGAAGGTATGCTTCGCGATAATGATAATGCGAACCTCATAAATCTGAAACGTTCCCCATATACTCCTAGGGATGTCAGAGTTAGAAAATTAAATACAGATATTTGTATATACTATTCAATCATAATTTGATCGAAAATTATTGCCAAAAGTTTGAAAGAAATTATTAAAAATTCTCAACAAAAATAATCCATTTATTTTTTTAATTAACATAATCAATCGAAATCAAATACACAAGTAGGTATGTAAAGGTTATTAATTTGATTATTTTAAATAATATTTTTTTTAATATACAGAGTATTTGATGGCCCTATTTATAGCAATACAAACTTGAATTTCGTATTAACGTATTGGCTCGAATGATTTATCTGTATGCGATTTATTACCGTATAGTGGATTGCGGAATATGTATGTATTTCCTTTTTTTTGGTGCGATGGACAGGTAAGCCTTTAATTCAACGTATATGGGTGTTTGAGGGATTAGTTGGATTTTTTTTTTGGGTTAAGCTTCGCAAAATGTTGATTTTTGAAATGAATTTTGTACAAAGTTCGTAATTGGTCAAAGTTTTCTCGGGAGTATCTAATTGCACGCGGATGATAATCAAGAGATGAATATTCATACTTTTATATATAAATTTTTTCTCGATTTTCACGAAAAAATACTCGAGTTTTTACAAACTTTCTGCGTAAAAACCAAGTATTATTTGCACACATTGTGTTCGAAAACAAAAAAAAATAAAACAAGTGCCGAATTTCGAATATATGCGAAACACATTTTAAACCAACTTTCGTTGAAAACGTCAAGAGAGCATAAAAGGCGAAAAGTTCGCTTTATTAAGCTTCCGATGCAAAAGTTCTGAGTGTGAAACTTTTTTTCGTTAATTGAATGGTGGAAAATCGATTCGGAGAATTTAGAGAGCGGAGAGCTTCGATAGTGCCGCTTATTTTTTTTTCCAAGAAAACGCCGATAACGAGTCCATCGTAATAGTTTTTCTATGAACTCGCCAATTCCCACCTAGTGTAGAATTAAATTGGCTCGAAGTTATTGTTGCGTCGTTAAACAATTTATTTTACGCGTTACATAAACGAACCCGTTGAACTCGCGAAAATAGGACTTTTATCTTTCGTGGAAGCGCTTATCTGAGAACGTTTCGGAGAATTTCCCAACACGTTTTCCTGGAAGAGGGAAAACTAGCTCACGTCGCAATGTTTGTGTTTTAAATAATGCCGTGAATCAGGATTTTCCGAGCTTTATGATGCTAAACGTAAGTTGTTTTCGCTATAAACAAACATGTATTATTTTATAATATCCATACTGCGCTCTAATAACTATCGCTTAAGAAGATAATACTCATACAT